>BTPG01000001.1:63245616-63845616 GCA_036245525.1 Semisulcospira habei
TGCTGTTGCCAATCACTTTGTTGCTGTAGTGTCTTGGTTTCTTTACAGGAGGTTGTGATCTTGATGTAGTCTGGCGCCTGCTTTGGCCAGGCTGTCAGCCTCTCCACTTCCAGCTACTTCAGAATGCACTGGAATCCACTACAGCACTATTTTGTGGACATGGCATCCAGTCTATCTTGAAGCTTCCTGGTGAGGAAATCAGTGGATCAAGCTGCTGCCTTACCCTAGCTAGTGCTCTGCTGCTGTGTTGAGCACCTGCAGATGTGTACGATAGTTGGAGCTGCTGCCGCCAGCTGGTAAGGACAGGGAGGTAGTAGTGCGGTCTGCACAACAGATGTACACGCCTCTTCCTTCATTCCGCACGGCGACTTGTGCAGACCCGCCTGTGTAGATGTGAGCACAGCTGTTGTGAGGGTAGCGCTTGGGCATAATCTCCAGCTACTGGCAGCTAGATGGCTTTGTGCAGCGCCGCGACCTTTGGCAAAGAGTCCTGGAACATCGTTTATGTCTAGAAGGCTCTTTCAAGATGTCCAGGTATCTGAAGGGAGCTCTTCACACATCTTTGGGCTTGGTTCCAGGACGTCAGTTTTAGCCCTTTGCGGGACCTTCAGTTGGCGGTTCAGACTTGGACATTTCCGACGGTTCTTGGTCTGCTTCTGTAGTCTCCAGAGCTGTCGGTGTTTAGTAAGTCTCTCCATCGTGTGTGCTTTTCTGCGTTCCAGTGACTCCAGTATCCTCCATTTCCTAAATTGGTGTGCTCCAGATGGCCCTAAGAATGTCACTGCACCATGAGAATGAACCATGTTCTGCATGTTGTCCGCCTGGCTTTTTTGGTTTTGCAGGCAGTGTTTCATGTTGTCGATGTGTATTGGTACTGCACTACTGGTCTGACCGAGCTGGTGTTTACTTGTGCCAGGATGATGTAATTTGCGCCAATGTGGTCCCCACCGGTTTTTTTCATCAGAGACTTTTTTTCGCAGCTATAGCTTCCATGATGTCTTGTACAACCAACCAACCAACCAGTTCAAGGGTGTGTGTAAGCCACTCAAACTGAGCTAGACCATCTCTTTCAATCAGATGGAAGAGGTCATCTTGAAACTGGAGACCTTCCATTACCAAAGACATACAGGCCAACTTACTGGCAAGAAATAAATTACTGGACTCACACACACTCTTGTTTCTCGTGTTTAGTTTCTCTCGGAGTCTTTCTCTTACGATTTTTTTCTTTGACATCATTTTTACTTTTGTTCTTCCTTTCCTTTTCTTTTCTTTTTCTTTTTACGTCACCTTCAGTTGCCACATTCCTTCTGCATCTGAAGATAAGTAGCAAATAATGTCTCTGTTTGTTTGTCTATTTTGACAAAGGGTATTTACCCGAAATATTAATAAATTGTGTTGTACCGTTTTTTCTAAGCGTGTTTCTTTCTCCGTTGGGTACTTCTATAGCTTCCATGGCTTCGATGTGAGACCTCCACGTGAGTCCAGTAATTTATTTGTTGCCAGTAAGTTGGCCTGTATGTCTTTGGTAATGGAAGGTCTCCATTTTCAAGATGACCTCTTCCATCTGATTGAAAGAGATGGTCTAGCTCAGTTTGAGTGGCTATCTTTTAGTCCAGCTGCTGACTATTGGCAGCATCCTGGATTCTGCAGGATGCTATTTCTTTATGTTCTGCTGCACTCCACACTGCAAAGTCATCCGCATGAAGGATATTCGAGACGAAGCTTGTTACTGCTGTACTGATTTCATTAATGTAGACCAAGATCTCCCTGAAGTACACCTTCCCCGAGTTTGACAAGACTGCTGAATGTGCAGACGGTAGAAGCTTCAACGGCAGCCCCTGTTAAACATGCCTTAACAAAAAGAATTACAATTAAATTGATGGGTCACATTGAAATTAATGAAATGATCACACATTTGTATGCTCCATGTGCATACTTTGTAAAAAAAAAAAACTGGCAACAAAAATATTAAACAGAGGAGTATGACATACGCAATTGTTAGGATCATTTTGCGTTCCCTGGCATACTGGTAAAATGGGGGTAGGGCAGCAGATTTAGCCACTGTGGACCCTAAATGCATCACAGCATCATAAAATCAGGTTGGGAGTAACTGTGGTACTCTATTCTAACCAATAAAACCTAAAAACGACCTATCAGTTGTATACAGAATTTCTGAGGGCATCGGAAACAACGTATGTTTCCCAATTTGGCAATTTTAAATGGGAAAAAGCTTTCATTCACCACGACCGTACCGTAAAAGATGCCGACTTTCCTTATTTACTTGCACTTTATGCCCACATTATTAAAACTTAGTAGGTAAAGAGAGGTAAAAATGAAATGGAATAACTTTAGTAATTTTTTCTAATTAATTTTGTTTATTTTACAACTTGGGGGTAGGGATACAAAATCAACCACTGTGGCACTCACAGTAATCACAGCATCATCCAGTCAGGTTCATAATAATTGTGACATCCTGTTTTAATGATGTAAGCCTGAAAATGAACTGCCAGTGCTATAAAAAAATGTCTGAAGGCATCTGACACATTATTTGTTTTAGCGATTTCGCGGAAATGGCCGTTTACTGGGTGCACAAATACCTTCACTGTGAGACAGAGATTCGATATTTTTCATTCTGTTTTTTGCAGACGACGCAGAAGGTGTGCTTTAACATAATATTGCCTGATTTTGGCTTTTGGGGTGAATTCTGATTTATTTAGAGGAAAATGTTTCTCAACCTCGTTTTAGCATCCGCGAAGAGCGTGAATGGGGGTACCCTTGCGCCATCGGCTATATCTCTGGTGTGTTCCTAAGGATTTTTGGAAAACATGGCTTAAACATCTCAGGAATACTAAGGTACACTTGAAACCCATCTTATTGAGTACTGGTGGGGGGTGGGGAGGGGGGGGGGTTGCACGGTAGACCGGGCTAGCTTATGGACTAATACTAATACCAGTCTTATATATGGGCGCTTTACCCAATTCTGTTAACTCATTCGAGACGTGCCACGTAACCGGAGGCGGCATGTCTTGAATGAGTTAATCGGCTCAACGCGAGGCGAACTAAACCCAGCACGCACCCTCACGTGACACACACGCATTCGCTCTGAAGACAGTACAAGCAGTGTGACAGTACAATAAAAACACAGGACATTCAAGCGGTGCGAAAGGTCAGCTTTGCTGCTAAGGTTTCGGAAAGTTTGATCGCTTGTATTTGAAATTATAAAGTGGCCTGAAGACCGGTACCAAATTATTATTATTATTATTATTATTATTATTATTATTATTATTATTATTATTATTATTATTATTATTATTATTATTATTATTATTATTATTAATATTATTGTTATTATTATTAGCTCTTACATAGTGAGATGGGCCCAAGGCGCTTTACATTTTTCCATGACCGAAACAAGCAAACAAATCATCATCAACAACAACAACAACAAAAATATCGAAACACGGGTCTGAACATTTATTAAAGGTCAGTCGCTCGTTCCTTATTTGCTTTAATTGTAGTTTATAAATGTATATAAGTTTTTTAAGTTTATTTTAAACACACTGTGTTTGTGAAATCTTGCTCAATTCAACGCCAAGCGCCTGGGAAGATGGCAGCAAAAGGTATAGACCTTCATTACACCCAGCAATTGCGGAGCCTCATGAGAAGCTGTGTCTCTTGCAGTCGGACTCTGATCACTTTTTCTCGGCAATGAAGGGGCTAACTGTATTAACTGCATTAACCCCCTTCCCTGCCGAGAATAAAAGTGAAGCACGATCCAAGAGACATAGATCCTCATGAGCCCCCGCCACGAATCTATGCCTCTTGCTCAGACCAATTTGTATCCATGTTTCTTGGACGATATTTGCTTTGGGGTCGTTGAATGAACCAAGATGTCAGAAGCAAAGATGTGCGAACAGCGGCATGGAAGTCTCGGGTTTACCCTTATAATCACATAATGTTTCCAACGGTAGACAATCTCTACTTCTCCCTTTTCTTGCGGTCAGCTCAGGAAATTGAGTCGTTCGCCAGGCAATCGGCCCAGTACCTCAGGCAGCACGGTTTCAACGGGCTGGAGATCGACTGGCACGATCCGCCTGCGACTGTCGGAAAAAGGGAGAAAGCTGGTTTCAGTCTTCTCGTGCGCACGCTGGCCACAGTGTTCAAGGAAGACGCGCAGAATCCGCTTCTTGTGGCTGTGAAGCTCTCAGGTCAGGGATATATTGTGCGCTGGTCTGTGATTTTGGACCTTACGGCCCCTGGGCCGTAAGGTCCAAAATCACAGACCAGCGCAACAAATCATAGTATTGTTTGCTGCTTATTTGTGTTTTGTTGCTTGGTAGCTGTCAGCATAAGTAACAGCGTGTAAGTGGTACAAAGTCGTGGTAGCCGCCAGTACTTAGTGGTAGTCATCCATGCATCCATCCATCCATGCATCCATCCATCCATGAATCCATGCATGCCTGCATGCATCCATCCGTCCATTCATCTATACATCCATCCATCCATGAATCCATGCATGCCTGCATGCATCCATCCGTCCATTCATCTATACATCCATCCACGTACCCATCCATGCATCTATGCATCCATCCATCCGTCCATCCATGCCGCCGTGAAATGGCCTTAGTCGCCTGCTCGGCGTTAAATACCAATAATTAATTAATTAATTACCGTCCATCCCGTCTGTCCACCCCCGCAACCATTTATCATACATCTCCAACCTGATGTTTTTCTTCTGCTTGTACTGGACCAGCAGTCAACTCTTCTTATTCAAAGCGAAATATTGCACTCACAAACCAGATAGGTGAGACTGGCGCTGGTAGAACAGTACACATACCAAGGGGAATTACTCAGCGCTGGACATTGGACAGGGATGTATATGATAGTCTTGTTCTTCAACTGTGTATTTTTCTGTGGGATATAAGGGATGTATATGATACTCTTGTTCTTTACCTGTGTATTTTTTGTGGGCTGGCGATTGGGTGCCTGATAGGAGGGGGCAGGTGATCTAACTGTGTATATGTCCAGCGCTGAGTAATTCCCCTTGGTATGTGTAATGAAATATTGCACTGCATCAAAGGGCACTTGTGTGGGTACTTTTTTATAATAAAGGCCATCCTCAGAATTTTTATTTAAAAAATGTACACGCACCAGTAAACCGTGGTATCAGTTTGACACGTCCCTGACTCCCATGGGGATTCCTGATGACCAAAAGGTCCTAGGGCCGACATCAACCTTAGCTGGCCCGCGCACAGGTGTGCGCGGGCCCGCTAAGGCTGACGTCGGCCCGAGCATCTTTTGTTTATCAATTTCTTTTTTTACAAGTCTATGAAAATCCACCGCTACAATAGCGCGATCGAGAATAACGCGGTCTGGCTTTATGGCTCCCAGGCACCGCCATATACTGAGTCTGACCTGTATTCCTACGTCACTTAGTTTAAGCAAATTGTAAAATCGTTACCCTGAACAAAGAAACTAATTGCAACATTAGAGTTTATATATGCAACTTATTCAGTGACGCCTGACTAATAAACGACCAAGTTTTCCGAAAATTCCCAGTGGCCGTTTTTCTGTAACTGTTTTGAAAACACACATACACTAAAGATTACCTGTGAAAAAATGCAGCACACAGCGGATTAGCAGTCAGGTTTGGAGGTGTTGTCCTTTTATACTTTTAGGTCAAAGACGTCATTCCTTTATTACGATAATCATGTAAGCATGCTGTGAAACATAAGACTGAGGTGTAATAGTCGCAACTCTCAACTTTGGCTTCAAACACTAATTTTTATTTTAAGCTGAAATGCGACGCAACGGCCTTTCGTCAAATTTGGAAACTGACGACAAGAAAGAGCAATGCCTACCTAATCGACTAGGGTACTATTCGCTACTGCTGCAATTAGTTTGTGTTTTGGACTTTTAAAAAAATCTTTGTTTGGTTGTGTCAGGTCGTCGCGATGTGATCAGCGCGCTGTACGACTTGCCTGACATCTCAGAATCAGCGGACATGCTGCTGGCCAACACGTACTCCTGGTATGACTGGCAAACCAACGTATATCACTACAGGTAATTTGGGTAGGAATTTAACTCCTCACCATCCGCATGATGGAATGGTGTCTCTAGAACCATTGAAGATTTAAAGTCGATCAAGTCATTCGAGACGTGCCGCCTCCGGATACGCGGCATAAGCCGCGTATTCGGAGGCGGCGCGTATCGAATGAGTTCAACTGTCTGCCTGCAGCATGTAAATATGGATGTCAGCAAAAGGCCCGGTGGCCTTTGCGCACTGGGAGATCCTCATGAACCCCCGCGTACGCGTATGAAGATCTATGTCTTTGGCGTTTGTTAACTGGCTCGGGCAGCTTTAGGGGTTAATTAACTCCTTCAAATATGCTCTGTTTCACCTAGCTCGTCCTCCTCGCCTCAGTCCTGGAACCCGTTCCCCCCCCCCCCAACCCCCTCCCCCCACCTTCTCTCCCTCCCCCCCCCCCACCCCCCCACCCCCACAAAACAAGAAAAAAATCATAGAAACTACCCTAGGTTGAACATTAGAGGTACAGCCATTAGCCCGGTCTCCGACTGTAGACAATGCAACGAAGAATAGAGTTATAGACCCTCCCCATCAGCCCCCACTGCTGCTTGGGCTCATGCGAATCTTTGTCAGTTGCAGTGTGGCGGTGGTCGAAATTATGGATTAACCCTCCAGTTTAATAATGGTCTTAGCAAAGCAGAACACTTTTGACATGAGTGCGTATACTGCACGCATCTGACTTTATTTTGAGAAAACACTAAGCAACTTCTACTCTCACAGTAAAGTTTGAATTGCTCACTCATTCGAGGCGTGTTGCATCCGGACACGTTTCATAATGCCACGCGTCCGAATGCAGCACGTCTCGAATGTGTTAATCCTGGCCGTGTGGCCCCTTCCACTTTCAGTCCCGTGTTCCAACGGACTTTAGGAGTGTACACTGACAAAGAAAATGCGCAGAACACACTGGACTCGCTCACTTCCTACCTGTTGGGTCAAGGGGTCCCGGCGGACAAGCTTGTGATCGGCATAGGGTTGTATGGGCACAGCTACGTGTTGTCCAAACCAAATTTCTTCCAGCCAGGAGACGAATCAAAATCTGTTGGTCCAAAAGCAAACTTCACGCAGCAGGTAAGTGATCAACACAAATCTGTCATAGTACATTCTACCCCAAATCCCCAAATTTTGAAGTTGCCCTCTGAATGGCTGTAGCTGTATGACAATTATAGAGACAGATCAAACATGATAGTTCAAGGGTACTATGATGCTCGATCCACGTCTTGTGGTGTGTCAGGGCTGAATGAGCTAGGAAGGCGACCGACTTTTAAGGCACTCGTACTGAGGAAGACTCTTTAGCACCCTTCCATATTGACACTTCCGCGAACGCGGGCCAATCTCAGTTTGACGGTTCAGTGAAAAACAATGGCTGGCCTTTCCAAATCCGTGGCCGTTTGTTGCCCTTCAAACACGCACTTGGTTTAAGGACACCGACATTTAAACAGTAATAACGAGTGTCAGGAGAGCTTGGGCGCAGTATCAGCATTGTGTCTAGTGACGCGCGGCAGGGACCCTAGGGAACTTAAAGAAATCATTCCTAAAGCGTTTTCATGGGTTTGAAATTACAGCGCTATTATCTTAAGTCCATTTTTGGCGAAAAGCGAGCTTTTGTTGTTAAGACAATGAAAATCTCGCTTTCCACAAACCTGGGCAGAAACAGTGAACACAGGCGGTCCGTTGTTTGCTCCATTCAGTGCATCCTGTTAACCTTTTGGCTGTTGGTAGCGCTCTTTCCGCTATGATTCCTGCAGGAATCATCGCGGAAAAAAGCCCTAACGGCAGCCAAATGGTTGAAATAGGGTTATTACTCCTTCGTCAGAATGGTTTCAGTGAAGACAAAGATTAACTGTGTGGCGTGTAACTGATGGAGCCAGCTTTCTCTTTGTTCAGATGTCTGTTTATGTGTCCGCTTGTTTATCTTGCTGTCTGCCTGTTTGCCTCTCCGTTAAGTTTTTCTGTCTGTCTATCTCATCGACGGTTTGTTTGTCCATTTTTCTGTCCGTAACCCTTTCACTGCAGATGAAAATTGAAAATCACCAAATTTCAAGAGGTTTCACAGTTGCGGGGGCTCATGAGGATCTACGCCTCTTGCTGAAACCACAATGTATCGATGTTCCTTTGACGGCTGGGGATTTTTCACGTTGAACTTTTACAACAACAACAAACGCAATCTGCATTAACTGGCAGTGAAGGGGTTTAGTGCCTTGTCTCTCTGCCCGTCCTTTTCTATAACCCTTATCATTCTGATACACCCATTGCTTGAAATAAATTTGACCGATAGTTCAAGGCGCCAAGCTATTCTGGCACCACCCTTGAACTAAAACAGTTGATCTATCTCCTAATCTGTCACGTAGGACAATAAGGAAATTTTACAAAATCAGCCTCAGGGTGTAATGGGATAAACAATATGGCCGACCATTTATGATCTAGTTTCTATGCCAATACACAGTTCGGCACGCTGGCGAGCTACGAGGCCTGCGACCTGAAAGCGAGAGGCGGTAAAACATACTTCATCGACGAACAGCTTGTCCCGTACATGGTCTACGAGGACCAGTGGATAGGCTTTGAGAACGATGTCAGCGTGCGGCAGAAGGTTCGATTCGCCAAGATGTACGGGCTGATCGGCGTGTCGGTGTGGTCGGTCGATGCTGATGACTTCAAGGGGACGTTTTGCGGAGCAGATCCCTTCCCACTGCTTAGTACCGTTCGGAAGGAGTGCAGCGTGATAGGACAGGAAGCTGCAAAGCTCATCAAAGCTACAGACACACCGGCACTTTTCGAGGTAAGTGGTCATGTCATGGATGGATGGATGGATGGATCTGCGTCAAAAATCGAAGGACGGGGACGGGCGAGTTTGGGAGTCCCCTTCAAAACTGACCTTTCTTTGCAAAATGAACACATTCGAGACGCGCTGCATTCGGACGCCTATATAATAACGGTATTATTATTATTATTATTATGCGCGTCTGGAATGAGTTAGATTTTGGCCCTGTAGAGTGTATGGCTCAAATAATACTTGTACATTTATTCAGTGCAGTGGGGTTGCAGGATGTGATATGACCCCACAGGGGACAAAAGAAGGTATGAGCAATAGATGCTCTTGTCATACCATGTTCACATTACACTAGGACATGTGACCAGGCCACACCCACCCCACCCCCCAACCCCCACTCCCATCCTACCCTCTCCCTTTCGGCATCGTACGCCACTGTTTCCTGAACATTTTGCAGGCGAGGTTTGACATGAAGCGTGTGTGTTACGTCAACTTAAAGAGCCTTGTCCGTCACCTGCCGGGCCAGTTCGATCCCATGTACATCCCGCCCGGGCTCTGCTCACACATCATTCTCAACACCATCACTTTCCAGGTAAGTCCGACTCCGTATTCGACTTTCTACACACACACACACCCCACCATCCCACCCCCCACCGACCCACCCAACACCACCCCCACTCACACCCCCACCCCACCCCTAGTGCTAGTGCTAATTTTAAAGGGATACGGACTTACAGCTTTCGCTGATTTCGTCCAGGGGGGTGGGGGGTGGGCCGGGGGATGGGAGGGGGGGTCATCTGGCTGGCTGTCTGTCGCTTCGTCGCGCAGCGACTGGTGGTGATGCTGGGGCCGGGTGGGTGATGGAGGAGGCGGGTGGTGTGGCCAGTCAACCGTCGCTTAATGCCAGGCTGGGGGGAGTTGGAACGCCAGCCACTCGAGTAGATCTTGAATGAGTGGTGGCGGGGGTGGTGGTGGCCGGTGGTACCGTGGCTGGCTGTATGGCCTGGGAAGTTGGGTTGGAGATGGTGGCGGCCAATGTAGTCTAGGCCTAGGGGTCGGGCGCTGCGACCTGCGAGGGGCGCTGCAGAACCGCGGTGGTATGCGGAGGTGTGGCGGGGGTGTTTCCAGGAGTGGTGGGCGTCTGGTCTTCTCCCTGACGTGTCTGGGTGGTCGGCGGCGACGGTGGTTGGCGGTCTGTGGTGGGGCGGCGGTCTTGATTGGCTGGGCCTGCGGTGTTGCCGTGCTGGCCTCTTGGGGTACCGGGTTACGTTGGTGGTTGCGCACTCTGTCTCGTTGATGGTGACTGGGAGGGTATCTGTGCTGGCTTTTTGTGTTGCCCGGGTGGTGGTTCCACATCCTCTGTTTGGTGGCGGCAGGAGTGGTGCCTGTCTTTTTGGTCGCTGTCTGTGGGGCGGCTACTGTCCCTGTGGTTCTTGTGTCGGTTGTCGCCTGACACTCGCTGTCTGCTGTCGTGTGCGCTGCCTGGCTGGCAGTGCTCTCTGTCTTAGGGCGGCAGAGGTCTTTCAGTGCACCTGTGTGCACCAGCCACCGGGAGGTGACCAGTGCGCGGTGGTAGGTGTCTCCCTCTAGCGTTAGTATGGCTGGGATAGCGTCTTGTAGTAGGAGCCCCAGGTCGTCGAAGTCCATGCCCCGGAGTCGGGTGTCCCTCTGTTCGGTCGACCCAGGCCGTTCCCGAATTAGTGATTCGGGAATGATGACCGGCGATGGGGAGAGGGGGACCTAGATTTAAATTTCCATGCACCAAGGGGCTGGAACAGTGGGATATGTGATACGCACCCCTTCGGGGGGGGGGGGGCGTTGTGGTGGGGGGGGGCGTGGTGGGGGGTGGGGGGGGTGGTCTTCCATATGCATTGCTTCCAGTCACTTACTTAGCGCACCCCCTCTTTCCTATCTTTTTATTTTATTTTATTTTTATTTTTATTTATTTTTTTTTTTTTTTGGGGGGGGGGTGCTTCGATCAAACTAGATCTATGATCATTGGTCGATACAGCACAATTCTCTCCCCTGACCCCCACCCGGGTCTGCCCTGGGGGACTTGGGTGGGGTTAACTACTTTTTAGTTCCCAGGGTCACCATGGTCAGCCCCAAAGGGTGGGGTTTTCCCTCTATTCTGGGGCATGTGTTTCTGTCTACCCTTGGTCCATTCACCTGTATTTGTCTTTTTAAAACTCTCCAGCTGTCTGCACTGCCTGTAGCTCTTGATATTAGATGTGTGTTGCTAAATGGTCTTAGCTTTATTTAGGCCCCATGGCGTAGGTTTATTTAACGTATTGGACCGGCTGGCGACATACATTCAATATTCTGTTGTGGTTTTTTTTTTTCACAAGCAGTGCAGGCACGTCCTGAGAAAGCCTTGTTGCTGTCGGGACGTTAAGCAAAGTACAATCAATCTCTCCCCTCACAGTGCTTTTGCCTACTTTACTTTGTAAACTTCCTAAAATATTAGCACTGGCAGTCTCGCCTTTTCTTTTCTGTGTCGATAATGCTAGCTTGTATCAAGTTTTACTTCTGAGGTGGAAAAACTAAATATAGTAGCTTTTATTCCCCCATACATAGAACATTTTCAACATACTTGCTGACATGCCTGTCCTTTGATCTTTGAAAGGAGCCAATAAACTTAATATGCATAAACAGTTTAACCCCTAGTTAAACATTTCCACTGAGGTCTTATTGCAAAGTTCACATACAAACTACCTGTAATAACAACAACTTAAAATAAAAGCCTTCTTAATTCTCGTGACCTTTGACCTTAATGAGAGGTTAACTTAGTAGAGCTGCGGACAAAAGTTGTATCATCAGTTTTCTCTTTGGCAAGTTTTAAAATAAGATTACAACTATTTTTTTTTTAATCGCCCGTTATTGACCTTGTAACCTTGACCTTTCATGGAGGTCAGCGCAAGTGACGATCAAAGCTATTGTCAAAATGATCACTGTGCCAAATTAGAAGTCTGTGCCTCTGATGGTCTCTCATAAATTCAAAGTGATAACATCTGTCACAATTGGATATACACAGGATAATGGATGGATGGACCAATAGTGGACCAGTGGCGGATGACTCATTATATTTAACTCACTTTTAACATTAGATGAACCTATAATGTCTGCTAACCGTCTCTCATGCCTTAATTTTCCAACAAAATGTAAGTGAAACCTGTAAAAAGGACATAATCACACTGTTTCATAATAGGAGACGTAGTATTTCATATTAGGCAAATGGTGCCTAATATGAAACAATGTGTCACTTTTTTTCAAACTAAAACTGCTTCTGCATCGATTCGAGTTTGAAACTTGGCTTGTCCTAAGACGCATCAATATAATCTCTATCAAACCCTGGTTTCGGATTGATTCTACCTTTCTTTGGACGGTCGCGCGAGACGTTTTTGCTTAACTCATTCTACCCCAGACACACCACAGCAAGATAAGGATCGACCATGATAGTTCAAGGGTGATGCCAGAATAGCTTGGCGCCTATGGGCGCCAAGCTATTCTGGCATCACCCTTGAACTATCATGGTCGATCTGTGTCCTGCACTGCAAAGCAGTCTTCAGAAGACAACGGCAAAATTTGAGGATTTCGGTGATGGGGTAGAATGAGTTAAGTGTTTCATACATGGGTCTCCTCCCCTACTTCTGATTTAGGGATAACCCTTTAGTCGACCTCACGATGCAGTGTGTTGTTGACAAAACGTTTTCGTCAGGATGACGGCAGTATCTCAGGTCTGGCCGCACCAACGCTGAACGCCATCCGCACTATGAAGCTCCTTAAAGGGGAAGACGATAACCTTCGCGTCCTCCTCAGCATCAGAGCTGCAAAAAGGGAAGGATTCAGTACCGTTGTCAGGTCAGTGCTGACGAACGCGGTAAGCTATCGCGGTCAGTCCACCACCCCACCTTGCTCCCTCCCTTCCCTGTGCGAAATCCAGCCTCCGTCTGGTAAACGTACACGGACGAGCAAAAGAAATGCAACATGTTTTGAATTATCGGAAACACTACTACCAGTGTTTCCGATGATTCAAAAAATGTCGTATTCCTGTTGCTAGCCGGTATACATTCCTTTTAAATTTATATCCATTTTATTTATCTAATCAAAATTGGTAAGATATTCAAAATATGAAATCCATCCACCGCCAGGTGAAAGTACACTGACTAGCAAAAGAAATGCAACATTTTTGGAATCATCGATGGTTCCAAAAATGTCGCATTTCTTTTTCTCGTCAGTATGCATTCCCAGTAAAGATATATTCATTTTATTTATATGACCCAAATGGTCATATGTTGTTGTTTTTTTAAATTAAATTTAACTAGTTAGGTCGGGTAAGCGCTGCACAGCGGCGACACGCCTTTCCCGGGGAAGGCAGCCCACATTTTCCCTCGTAAAACAATAAACGGGGGGAAAAATCTTCCACGACTTGAAAGTAAAGTTACAGCTGACAAGCATACAGACCTCCCTGTACGCAAAATAAATCATGAGTGCTCAGTTTGACAGATAATGTACGAGCTTTAGCGAGTATTTTATCGGTGGAACTGAGTGCGTGTGATTTATTTTGCTGTAACAGAAGGTCTGGCATAATTTCAATATACCTAGGCAGGAAAATAGTCAACAGTACTGCGGAGACCACACAGACTATATCACCACAGTGACACATGAACCAAGACAGGCTTGTAACGAACTCATGGTCGGTTAACTCATTCTACCCCAGCCACACCACAGCAAGATAAGGATCGACCATGATAGTTCAAGGGTGATGCCAGAATAGCTTGGCGCCTGTGTGCGCCAAGCTATTCTGGCATCACCCTTGAACTATCATGGTCGATCTGTGTCCTGCACTGCACTGCAGTCTTCGGAGGAGAGCGGCAACATTTGAGGATTTCGGTGTTGGGGTAGAATGAGTTAAGCGTGCGAGCTGTATAAAATGAAATTAATATTTTCACTTTTCTTGAAGAACGAACACCATCCAATGGCAAGAGCCATAGATCTATATTTGGGCCGCATACGATTTATGCCCATGTTCCTTGCACATAAACTGGATTATTGAGCGTTCAGTTTTCGATGATTTCAGGACTGTCTTTTATAGCCGCTGTCAGCGGACTGCCTTTAATGGTATAATCCCTCTTCTGCAAAAGGAGAGATTCGAAGATTTTTCTGCCAAGACTTGTCTGCCTTGACTGGCTCCGAGCGTCATCAGGCCCATGATGCTCAGAGCCAGTCATCGAGGGAATAGAAGAGTTTGTGCCCTCGACTGGCTCCGAGCGTCATCAGGTCCATATCAGTATTGACGCTCAGAGCCAGTCAAGGGCACAAACTCTTCGATTCGCAGAGATTTTAAACCGTTAGTTGTTTGTCTTGGTAAACTGTTAGTTTGTGTGTCCCCAACAATTTAATGTAATTCAATACAATCTCTTACATTTTCTGGCTTCACATTTATCTGGTCCTGTTCTTTGCTGAATTTTTGAGTTTTTAGCAGCGGCAAGTATGACAAGATGGGATGAACCATAACCCATAAAGTCCCTTCTATATGAGAGCTGTCTTCGCTGTTAATGGTCTCTACCTTTTGTCTTTGACCTGATTCTGATGTTGAATTATCTACTATTGAAAAAGTATCGCAGATCTGCCAATGCGTCAGTGAGTTCTATAAAGGGCGCAGGACATATGCGTCATTGATTTGTCAAACGTCATTTGTCATGACGTAAGTTTTAGTTTTTACGTAATTTTATATTTTATGTGATATGAGTTTTACTTTTGCTTCATAGGCTTGAGAAAATGGTGACAAAACTAGAACTTCACAGTACAATTTTAGTCTTGCTATAATTTGTGTGAAAGCAGGTTGACTTTACCTAGCTACATGATATACCAAGTACACGGGACACCTGCATGCTTTTCTGAAAGCGCGTAGATGTGTGTGTGCGTGTTAGTGCGTGAATGCGCGCGCGTTCCAAACATCTCCAAGAGGAATAGATCCTCATGCGCCCTGAGAGCGCGTGAGGATCTATTCCTCCTGGAGATGCGCGCATGTTTGTGTGGAAGAGAGAGAAAGCGCCGCTCGCGAGAGAGAGAATGACGTCATATTTAGAGTATTATGGCAGTATCTGCGTGGTGACGGAGTTGCCTCTTTTACGTCATCGCCTCTGTCTGACTTTTTCTAGAAGTCAAGGTTTTTTAGTAAACTGTTGTTTATGTCTTCAATGAGACATTCAATTACAATATGCTCGGAGACTCTCTTAGCCACTCACATAAGAAAGTAGTTCGCCAAGTTTCAAGCTTGTGTGTACAGAAATATCGGAGATTCTCTTGGTTACATACATATCTCTTGGCTTGACTTCGCGAACGAAGATTCTATAGGGCTTGCCCACGTCGTCTGCAGGCATGTTCGTGGCTGCGGAGGCCAATCCAGGACAGGCAGGTTCGACCGCACTGGCTACAGGGGAAGGTCTGGTCAGGGTTCTGAGTTAAGAAAACTCTGTTTTTTCTCCTGAGCCGCTTGTCCTTAAGGTTAGCTCTGCGAGAGTCTTCAAAGGAGACGGCTGCCATGTAAATGGTGGAGCGCCAGGTGTCGCGGTCCGCAGCAAGCGAAGACCACTGGCGGTGGTCGATTTGGCAGGCACTAAGTGACTTCTTGAGACCGTCTTTGTATCTCTTCTTAGGTGCCCTTCAGTCTCGGTGTCCAGTGGCGAGCTCGCCGAACAGAGTGATCTTGGGTAGTTGATGATCCTCCATACTGGAGACTTGCCCCGCCCAGCAAAGCTGTGTCCGCAGCAGCAAAGCCTCGATGCTCACAGTTTCCGCCTGTTCAAGGACCTCGACGTTGGTGACATAGTCACTCCAGTGAATGCTTAGGATGGTACGCAGGCAGCGCTGGTGAAAGCGTTCGAGGAGTCGTAGTTGGCTGCGGTAGAGGCCCAGGACTCGGAACCATACAGCAGGGTGGTGAGGACGACAGCTCTGTACACGCTGATCTTGGTGCCTTTTTCAGCTGTTGATTGTGCCACACTCAGCACAAAGACCATGTCGGTGGTACTCCTATTGGCTCTGAAGCCACACTGGCCCTCTGGGAGGTGGTCTTCAGCGATGGCAGGTACCAGCCGATTCAGAAGCAGCCTTGCGATAATTTTCCCGGCAATGGACAGTAGGGTAATTCCACGATAATTAGAGCAGACATACTTCTCTCCTTTGTTCTTGTACAGGGTGATGATGACTGCATCACGGAGATCCTTTGGTAGTGTTCCTTTCTCCCAGCAGCAGAGAAAGAAGTCATGGAGCTTGTTGTGTAGTGCTGGCCTTCATGTTTCCAGATCTCTGGCGGGATTCCGTCAATGCCTGCTGCTTTGCCACTCTTGAGCTGGTGGATGGCTGTAAGTGTCTCTTCGGCGGTGGGCTGTTCGTCCAATTCAACCTTTAGTGGGAGGTGTGGGATTTGGAGGATGACTGTTTCTTGAATAGTGCGCTCAGCGCTGAAGAGGTCCTGAAAGTATTCCGACCAGCGGTTCAAGATGGAGGTATTATCTGTGAGGAGTGCCTGTCCATCAGCGCTTCGCAGGGGACTTTGTACCAGGTGCCTGGGGCCATATACTGCTTTCAGTGCTTCGTAGAAGCCCCTGTAGTCACCGTTGTCAGCGCAAAGCTGGGTCCTCTGTGCGAGTCTGGACCACCACTCGTTCTGGAGCTCTCTAAGCTTGCGCTGGAGACTGCTGCAGATGAGGCGGAAGGCAGACTTCTTCACAGGGCAGGAAGGCTGGGCTAGGTGGGCCTGGTGGGCGGCTCTTTTTTTTTTTTTTTTTTTTTTGCTAGAAGTTCCTGGATCTCTACGTCGTTTTCGTCAAACCAGTCTTTGTTCCTCTTTCTAACAAAGCCCAAGACTTCCACAGAAGATTTTACAATAGCAGTTTTCAGTTGTCCTAGAGTGTTTCAGTGGAGAAGTCTGCTGGATCAACTGTGTCTTTGAGCATGCGCTGTAAATCTGTCTGAAGGACAGCTTTCTTGTCGTCACGCTGAAGGCTGGAAACATCAAGCTTTTTCTTGGAGGGGCCCCCTTTCTTGGGTTTCAGCTTGAGGCGGAGCCTGAGTTTGCAGCGGACAAGGCGGTGGTCAGTGTGGCACTCTGCGCTGGGCATCACTCTGGTGAGGAGGACGTCACTGCGGTCCCTCTGACGCACTAGGATATAGTCGATAAGGTGCCAGTGCTTGGAGCGAGGATGCACCTAGGTGGTCTTTCGACTGTCCTTTTGCTGAAAAGTAGTGTTGGTGATGACAAGTTGCTGCTCTGCACAGAACTCCAACTGTAGGCGGCCATTGTCATTGCAGTTCCCAACGCCATGCTTGCCGAGGACTCCTTTCCAGGCTTCAGAGTCTTGGCCCACTCTGGCGATGAAGACGCCAAGGATGATGACTTTGTCATCTGCATGGGTGCTCTGTAGGACGCTGCGCAGGTCAGAGTAGAACTTGTCTTTTTCTGCAGGCTCTGCCAGGAGGGTTGGGGAGTACACACCCAGAAGGGTGACGTATTGCTGGTGTCTCAGTGGGAGGCGCATGGACATGATGCGGTCGGAGTGACCCGTTGGTAGGTTTTCCAGCTTAGTCGCAATGGAGGTCTTGACCATGAAGCCCACGCCTGAGAGCCGTCTTTCTGATGCAGGCCTGCCTGAACAGTAGACGGTGTAGCCAGCACCAAGTTCTCGGAGGCTGCCTACCTCCGGGAAGCGTACTTCGCTGAGCGCGGCGATGTCGATATTTAACCTCCGCAATTCATGGGCAATGAGGGCGGAGCGACGTTCAGGACGTCCGCTGTCTGCTGTGTCGAGCATGGTTCGGATGTTCCAGCATGCTACGTTGAGTCCGGTCGTGGTCGTCATGAGAGTGGATCCGTTGTTTTTTCTTGTTTTCTGACCGCAGGAGAAGATGCCCGTTGACCGCGGCTAGCCAAATGGGGTTACGAGGGGATGAGCTTTGGTTAGGCCACCTTTTCTAGGCCCCTCTCCATGTGGAGCAAGCAGTGCTGTCCCTAGAGAAGGCTGCTTGGTCGTTCAGGGTGTGCCGAGTGACGTTGTCATCCCCAGGTCAACATCAGGCGACCAATATCCTGAACCGCCTGCATGCAGGTTTGAGACTGCGGCTTCCAGTGACATCTTTCACCTGCCGTTTTGCCCCTTGCCCATCGCTACAAGACTTGGAAAGGTCGGTGTCATGGTCTGTGGGCGTTTCCTAAAGCCTGCGCGGTGGAGCTTTTTGGTGGAATGCAGTGTGCGCAGTACTGGCCCCACCCTTTAAACCCTTGGTTCGTCTGCCATGGCCTAGCAAGCTGGGACGGTGGCATCGAGGTCCTCGGGTCGTAGGTTTTATATCAGACTGTCCTTGCCCTAGTCTCTGGCTCAAAAACCTTCCCCGGAGACACGGGGGCTTTGATGTCAGGGTTTTCCTCCCTTAGACTTTCCGCAGCCAAGCGGCCAGGCCTGCAAGGCAGCACTGGACAATGATTTATTTTCGAGGTTCACTCCTCTAGATCCGCCGTGTTTAGCCTGGGGGGTAGTGCTGCCCAGTTTTGGGGGTCACCTTGGAGAGGATGTGGCCAGGGACCACGCACGGACGGTCTTGGGATAGAGGGATGCTATGCTAGTCCGGAGGGATTACACACGATTACACACGAGGGTACCTCACAAAGGCCAAGAGGCCCTAGACTAGGGTGATCCCGGGGGAGGCGCTGTAAGAGTTCCCCACTACCCGCATCACCAACGCATCTCGTCCCCTGGTGCCTCCACCCTTTGAGTCAGGCAGAGACCCTTTGACCACGACAACTGAAGTAACAAGATAAAAATTACGTCATGTCTAGTTACGCCAACCTCGCTGCTGAACGTACATTTGGTGCAAAGGCCGTATGTGTGTGCGTGTGTGTGTGTGTGTGTGTGTGTGTGTGTGTGTGTGTGTGTGTGTGTGTGTGTGTGTGTGTGTGTGTGTGTGTGTGTGTGTGTGTGTGTGTGTGTGTGTGTGTGTGTGTGTGTGTGTGTAAGCATATGTATGTAGACACGAGAATCTCAGATATTGCTGTACGTACAAGCTTGAAACTTGGCGAAATACTTTATTTAAGGGGTAGCTAAGAGAGCCTCCGAGCATGTTGTAAATGGACGTCTCATTTAAGACATACGACTTTGAAGTCCGTTTATAGAAAGTTGGTTGACCCAGATTAGAGTCCTTAATTTTTGTCATGTTTACTTGAAATTTTGGATATAGCTAATTTGCAGAAAGACTTTGGATGAGTTCGTTAGCCAGCTTTGAACTTTTTGAATAATAATTCATTTTTGCAAATTTTGGATCCACTATAGTCCCATCAGTCAGCCCTGGAAGAGGCTGTGTGGAATAAAAGTCAGCCCTGAAAGAGGCTGCGTGCCTTAGGATGAGTGATGTGAAACATCAATTTCGTCACCGTGTACACAGCGTCGTGAGACTAGCGATGCCATGATGTCAAGCTTATAGTGACGCAATCGCTACTCCAGCCCACAGAGCGTACTAATGGCAGAAAGCGCCTTGTGTCCGTCTTTATTTGTGTTTGCCGGCATGTGTGTTGACCAGAGGTTAGTTTAGAGAGTAGGGAAATGGATCAGAAGGATAAGCTTAAATATATGAACAACTGTAAATGTTCCTAAAAACAAACCGCATGTGAGCTCCAAACAATACAGTAGACTTTGGGACGAAATCCTCATCTTGTTCAATAGGAGATATTTCAACATCAGAAACAGGTCAAAGACAAAAGTCAGAGACCCTTGACAGTGAGGATAGCTCTGATATAGATGGGACTTTATGCCGGTTATGGTTCATTCCATCTTATTATTATATGCTGCAAATGAAGTCAGCATTCAAGACATGCCGCATTTAAGCATATCATTTGCCGCGTATCCGTAAATGGGCATGTCTCAAACACTAACTTCATTTGCTGTATCAAGTGGCAACCTCAAATGCTATGCGGCATGTCTTAAAAGCTAACTTGATGCTGCATGTCTTGAACGCTAACTGCATTTGCTACGTATCTGTAAATGCAGCATGTCTCAGGCCCTCAATTCATCTGCTGTGTAGCCATTTGCCGCACATCACAAATGAATTAACCCTTCTGGTGTCAGTAGTGCTTTTTGTCATGATGATTCCAGCAGAAATCATATCATATAAAACTGCTGCCAACACCCAAAGGCGGGTTAAGACATGAGGCTGAAATGAACGCATTAACATTTACAATCCAAAAGTTAAAAACAAAGAAAATGCATGCTGAATGTCGATCTCCCCCCGCCCCCCTCCCCCCGGCCCCACTAAAATCTTTAACAATCTATACATATTTTGGTAGTGCTTGACAGATATTGCCCTTGCCATATGCAGGTGTACTCACAAGACTTGGGGAGTACACCACAAGTAACTTCTATTTTAAATGAGATGCTTTGCAACTCATTTTGTCTACCATATTGAAAATACGGTAGACTTTAGGATGGGGTTTGTCCAAGCACGTTCCGTAGAATGCAAAGGACATAACAGGTGGGCGGGTCTCATGGTCTGGCAAAACAAGTAACAAGATAAAAATGACGTCACGTCTAGCCACTCTAACCTTGCTGTTGAACATCGATTTGTTCGTATGTATGTGTGTGTGTGTGCATATCTATGCAAACACGAGAATCTCCGACATCACCGTACGCACAAACTTGAAACTTGGCAAAACACTTTATTAAGTGGGTGCCCAAGAGAGCCTCCGAGCATATTGCAACTGGATGTCTCATTGAAGACATAAAAGACCGCTCATAGAAAGTCAGTTGACCCAGATTAGAGTCCGCAATTTTGATTATATGCATTTGAAATTTTGGATAAGGCTAATTTGCCCAAGTCCGGCATTTAGTCTGCTGTCTTACCACTGAACCATTCCATTCACCAAACAGTATAAAAGAAATGATGATTGTAATACCTGCTACACTCTTCGTCGCTCTGGTTTGGGCCTGCAATACATAGTAATAATAATATAATAATAATAATAATAATAATAATAATAATAATAATAATAATAATAATAATAATAATAATAATAATAATAATAATAATAATAATAATAATAGCTCTAATAATGTGCTGTCCTCAAGAAAAAAACACTGGACTCAATGCGCATGCACACTCTGTCAGACACACACACAACCATACACTACTTTAACTCTTTCACTGCCATAGACGAATCTAGTCGACTTACCCGTAGACCGCCAAAGGCGACTACCGTCAAAGGGACGGTATTTGCCATGGTACAGTGTTTCCACTAGCATAACTGACTGATGCTACATCAGCCCATCACCCCCTGACACAGCTTGCAGTCATTAACCCGACGTGTAGTGGGGGGTTCCCTTCACAACAAGCAGAGCGTACAAAAATGGCTGCGCAAAATGCGCTTTCACTGCGCCAGAGGTTATTGGCCTTATTTTCAATGATGAAGATAGCGATGGGCCTGAAAAAGATTCTGGTGATGAAGAATGATTGCCAGAACCAGAAAATTCCAACATGAGACCTCAAACGGGAAAGCGTGCTTTGCTTTTTCAATGACAATGTTTGTGTCACATGCGCTCCACGTGTATTGTCAGTCAACAAGTTGTTTGTGTAATCAATCCGTCCATCTTACCATCATAAATATGAACTTTGTCATAAAGATAACATGCATATGCACACACATATATCATACATAATAATAATAATAATAATAATAATAATAATAATAATAATAATAATAATAATAATAATAATAAAGGTAATTTGTATAGCGCCTAATCACCAAGGTGCTCAAGGCGCTTCACAATCGCAGTAATGAAACACAAAGCGAAATACAAAAACAAGCACACACACAACAACAAAAATACATTGATTTACAAGGAGCAAAAAAATCTCTCTCTCTCTCTCTCTCTCTCTCTCTCTCTCTCTCTCTCTCTCTCTCTCTCTCTCTCTCTCTCTCTCTCTCTCTCTGTCTCTCTCTCTCTCTCTCTCTCTCTCTCTCTCTCTCTCTCTCTCACATACACACACACACACACACACACACACACACACACACACACACACACACACACATGATGAGCCGCCAGACAAAATGGTCGTTACGTATCTTGGCTTGACTTCGCGAACGAAGATTTTATAGGAGTTGCCCACGACGTCTGCAGGCTTGTTCGTGGCTGCGGAGGCCAATCCGAGACAGGCAGGTTCGACCGCAGTGGCTGCAGGGGAAGGTATGGCCAGGGTTCTGAGCTGCGGCATCTCTGTTTTTTCTCCTGAGCCGCTTGTCCTTAAGGCTAGCTCTGTGAGAGTCCTCAAAGGAGACAGCTGCCTTGTAAATGGTGGAGCGCCAGGTGTCACGGTCCGCAGCAAGCGAAGACCACTGGTGGTGGTCGATTTGGCAGGCACTAAGTGACTTCTTGAGACAGTCTTTGTATCTCTTCTTTGGTGCCCCTCTGTCAC
The DNA here is from genome assembly GCA_036245525.1 of Semisulcospira habei. NCBI lineage: Eukaryota > Metazoa > Mollusca > Gastropoda > Semisulcospiridae > Semisulcospira > Semisulcospira habei. The sequence continues at coordinate 63,267,939 of BTPG01000001.1, forward strand.
GGTGTCCAGTAACAAGCTCGCCGAACAGGGTGATCTTTGGTAGGCGATGATCCTCCATCCTGGAGACATGCCCCGCCCAGCGGAGCTGTGTCCGCAGCAGCAAAGCCTCGATGCTCACAGTTTCAGCCTGTTCAAGGACCTCGACGTTGGTGACATAGTCACTCCAGTGAATGCCCAGGATGGTACGCAGGCAGCGCTGGTGGAAGCGTTCGAGGAGTCGTAGTTGGCTGCGGTAGAGGGCCCAGGACTCGGAACCATACAGCAGGGTGGTGAGGACCACAGCTCTGTACACGCTGATCTTGGTGCCTGTTTTCAGCTGTTGATTGTGCCACACCCGCTTGAAAAGTCGCCCGAAAGCGCTGTTCGCTTTTGCCAGCCTGCTGTCAAGCTCCTTGTCCAGCTTGGCGTCCGACGTGATAATGCAGCCAAGGTAAGTAAACTGGTGCACTGACTTTAGTTCAGACTCGCCAATGGTGATGTGAGGAGGGCGATACACTGTCTTGGGTGCCGGCTGATGGAGGACCTCTGTCTTTTTCTTTACGTATATGCAACAGAGAAAAGGTGTGTTTTAAGCTTGGATTTGAAAATGAAAGGAGATGATGAGTGACGCACATCAGCTGGGAGAGCGTTCCATGTAATGGGACCAAAATACGAAAATGCACGATGACCTTGAGTGACCTTATTATGTCTAGGGATACGGAAAACACGAGTGTCTGAAGCAGAGCGTAGTGAGCGGGACGGTGTATACAGCTGGACAAGATCAGATAAGTAAGGAGGGGCAGAACCAGAGATGATGTTGAAACAAATAACACAGACTTTATACTGAATTCTGTATGAAACTGGCAGCCAGTGCAAATCAGCAAGTAGAGGCATAATGTGTTCACGTTTCGGTACACGAAAAATCAGACGTGCAGCACAGTTCATGACTCTCTGGATTTGGTCAAGATTTTGAGGAACACCGGACAAAAGAGAATTGCAATAGTCTATTCGGGACAGCACAAGGGAGGTAACAAGTGTTTTGGTAACTTCAACAGTCAGCAGATGTCGAACAGTGCTGATCCTTCTGAGCTCAATGAAGGCAAGCTGGCAAACTTTCTTCATTGTCAGCCTGTTGTCAAAAATGACACCCAAGTTACGGGCCGAGTTAGAAAAGGAGATGGCGCTCTCGCCCAGCATCATTGACCCAGGAAAATCAGCACTGCACGTAGAGGAGCACGTCATTCGGAGGCACTCAGTTTTGTCACTGTTCAGCTGGAGCTTGTTCTGTGTGGTCCACTTCTGAACATCACAAATACAAGCCTCCATAGACTGCACCATCCGATCAACATGTTCTGTATCATCTGCATATAAATGATAAACAAAGTGACGCTCAATGACATGCGACAGGGGCTGTGTATACAAAGTAAAAAGAACAGGCCCCAAGACCGACCCCTGTGGAACGCCACAAAGCAGCTCAACAGGGTGGGACTCAAATCCTGCCACTGAAACCATCTGCAAGCGACCAACAATGTAGGATTGGAAAAATTTCAGTGCAGTGCTTTGAATGCCAAACACATCACGAAGGTGGGCAAGTAGAATGTCATGGTCAATGGTATATACATACATACATACATACACACATACATACATACATACATACATACATACATACGCACATACATACATACGCACATTCGGTGCTTCCCGCCAAACGTACGTTCAGCAGCGAGGTTAGCGTAACTAGACATGACGTAATTTTTATCTTGTTACTTCAATTGTTAGAGGTTTAGCCTGCCCGTCCTTGCCATCATGGACATGCTATTAAATTCACCCCACCGCGACCCGTCCTTAAAAGTCCCTTCTATAAATAGAAGGGGCTTAAAAATTGGCAAGCATGTAAATTATATTTTGTCCATTGGCTCCTTCACTGCAGAGACACCCTTTGCAAGAGGCATAGGTCCTCATGACCCCTCCCCCCCCCCACCCCCACCCCTCCTCCCCGCAGTCGGGCTGCCTGTCTGTGGCGCTTTTCATTCCTCCGCTTACCAGACAAAACGACGGGCATGTTCAGATAGCATGGCCGTTATAAGGTCCTGGTAAATCAAAGTGACACAGTTGCAGTGAGGCCGAAATGATCAGTGTTCAGGTCGTACTCCATAGGTAATAGCTGTCCCTGTCCCCCGTAACGCGCCCGCTAGGGCCGTCCATTACCACCGCGGTGCCGTGGACGTTAACCTTTATCATTCGGAATACACCAGTGTGTGAAACAAGTTTGACTAAAATAGTTCAAGGGAAGTGCCAGAATAGCTTGGCGCGTTTAGGCGCCAAGCTATTCTGGCACTACCCTTGAACTAAAGACATTGGTCTATATCCTTATCTGCAAGTACTATAATGTAGCTTGCATATGACAGCCTACAAATTTAAAGCTTTTAGCCTCAGTATGATATGGGTTATACCCCGAACTAACATTCCTTCGCTGCCGGTGGACACATATTGTGTTTTTGAATTCATGGTAAAATTTCAACGCTAAAGATCCCCAAAGAAGACCAAAGGGGTGAATGCGAAACGTGTAAAATGCAGAGAAATGCAGGTAACGCCCCAACGAAGAAGAAGAAAAAGCACGCTTAAAAAAAGACGATTACAACACAATTATTAATATTTCGGGTTAGACCCCTTTTAACCCATATCATACTGAGGCTAAAGGCTTCACATTTGTACACTGCCATATGCAAGCTACATTATAGTACTTACAGATAAGGATATAGTCCAATAACTTTAGTTCAAGGGTAGTGCCAGAATAGCTTGGCGCCTAGAGGCGCCAAGCTATTCTGGCACTACCCTTGAACTATTTTAGTCAAACTTATTTCACACACTGGTGTATTCCGAATGATAAGGGTTAAAAATAGACATACAAACAGGTGCACAATTTGCTACTTATCTTTCCGAGATCGGAAGTGTCAAGTGTTAACTATTCGTGATCGCAATTGTCAAGTGTTAACTTTTCGTGATCGCAATTGTCAAGTGTTAACTTTTCGTAGTCGCAAGTGTCAAGTGTTAACTTTTCGTGATCGCAATTGTCAAGTGTTAACTTTTCGTAGTCGGAAGTGTCAAGTGTTAACTTTTCGTAATCGGAAGTGACAATTACGGGGGCCCCTGAGGATCCATACCTGTTGCAGTTGGGCGGTGTTCAGTTTTTCTCGGCAGTTAAGGTCCTCGTACTGTGGAAGACTCTCTAGCAACTCCCATAACGTCATTTCCGCAGGCGCCCTTCGCATTTCTTCTTTCGCCTCTGATGTTGAAATAAGTGGGACGCTTGCTGCTGTTGGGATTGTTTTACACTGTCAGACACAGTGGGCACTCTTTGACTAAGCATGCATGTTATTGAATGGAAACCCTCAGAATCATTATGTGTTCTCCGTTAGCTAGGTCGCTTGCTGTTGTCTGTTAGCAATAACCGTCATATGTTGTAACTAAGCTCACTGAAACAAACAAAAGCCACCTCGCAGATGTCTCCGTTCTTTGAAATGTTGCGGATAGAAATGGAAAACCCGAAATGAATATATTCAAGAAGAAAGGTAGGAAGTTAGTTTTACACTTACCTCACAGGCGCACACAAAATCTGTAGCGGTACTCACAGACTGAACCCGTCAGGACTAATGCAATTGTAGTACTCCAAACGAAGTGCCATCTTTTGTCAAGCACAGTGATAGATTTTCCCTTCAGGATTGTTTTTGATATGATGCAACATAATATTGTTAGTGATGTTTTCCGTTACTTTTTTTTATTGCGTCACCGTATACTTTTATGTATTCTTGCAAAAGAAGTGTGGAGTTCCATCCTTTTCGCGTCCCTGGTGGCTTAGGCTGGCTAAAGTAGCACGCTATATTACATTCTTTGTGAAAAATCTAGCACGGGCATGCATCCACATACTGATTTTACAAGTATTTCATGAAACGATGATGTAAAATAACGAATTATTATGGAATATGTCATCCCAGTACTGTTTCGAGATACATATAGTAAATATTGTGAATGCCCACTGCAGTCATTTAGAACAGGCCAGCTGAATATGGCATGAGGCTACATTTTGTGTGAGGGTGTTTAATCAAAACCCACGAGCGCAGGTCAATCTCAGTTGGACTGTTGGGTGCAGAAATGGCTGGCCTTTCCAAATCCGTGGCTGACTGTAACACTTCAAACACACACTTGGTTTTAAGGACACAGACAAGAGACACTAATTTGCAAAAACATAAAAAATACTAATACAGGGGTGGATCGGAGGGGGGGGGGGGCAGGGAGTTCCGGGCTCCCCCCCCCCCCCAAAAAAAAAAAAAATAATAATAAATTTTTTTTTTTTAATCTTCCAAATTCTGTAACAAAGTCCCTTTTTATTTTGGGGGTGTTTGAGCATTGTGTCTAATGCCGGGCTGGAACCCTAGGGAACTTAAAGAAGTCATTCCTAAAGCTTTTTTTCGTGGGTTTGAAATCACAGTGCTATCACCTTAACCCTTTTAGCGCCAACGCCATACAACAGGAGATTGATTGACCATGATATATTAATTCAAGGGTAGTGCTAGATTAGCTTGGCGCCTGAAGGCGCCAAGCTAATCTGGCACTCCCCTTGAATTATCATGGTCAATCCACATCCTGCAAGTGGTATATATTCGTTAGTTACACTTCCAAAATTCGGGAAATGCGCCCATGGCGCTGAAAGGGTTCAAGGGGTTAGATAACTATAGCATTCATAATCACCAGCATTGCAGAGGTCGAAACACGTGTAACCGTTCATCGTTCAGGTCAGAGGAGAAAACACAACGCCTGTTCCGGTCCCTGAACACTCTACTTCGCTCACAACGCGTGTACGGGGTGGACCTGCAGATGTTTGGCGCCAACAATGAGGACGCAGCAATGTACCCCGAGTTCATCACGAAGCTGAAAGACTACCTTGACAAGAACTCGGCACCGTTTGGCACAAACGCAACTCTAAGTGTGGCCGTCAGCAGTGAACCACAATCGGTCGAGTCCTTATTATTCACTCTATAGCATCATGTGTGCTGGTCCGGGAATTTTGGACTTTAGGGCTGGAAGCAGTAAACTGCAAAATCACATACCAGCTTACATTGGATGACCAGACACTTTTTTCCGTAATGATGACTTATGAATTACTGCCAGGTATTTCGATGGGTGGATGAATGGATGGATGGATAGATGGACGGACGGACTGATAGATGGGGGGGGGGGGGAAAAGAGAGAGAGAGAGAGAGAGAGAGAGAGAGAGAGAGAGAGAGAGAGAGAGAGAGAGAGAGAGAGAGAGAGAGAGAGAGAGAGAGAGAGAGAGAGAGAGAGAGAGAGAAACAACAATAAACAATGAGCCTTATTTTCCAACGGTAGAAGTTATTGGTAACACTAACAGGACCAGTTTTCAAACCTGCCGTTGCTACATCTACTACATAAATGACATAGACATATAAACATACACATACCACACACTCGCACACGCACGCACGCACATACGCACGCACGCACACACGCACGCACACGCACTCAGGTATGCACGCATGCACACCACAACTCGCGCATGCACGCAAGCACACATGCACACCACAATTCCGCATGCACACACACACACCACACTCTCACTCACACACACACAGACATACACACACGCACACAAACTTGCACGCACACACACTCAGACACACACCCACAAATACACACCGCACACGCTCTCGGACACGCACTCCAGCCACGCACATACATACGCGCACGCGCGTACGCACAAAAATATAAAATGAGTAAAAATGCAAAATAAAGCAATAAACAGAAAATCATTAAGTACACTAGAGTTCATACAGCAAGGGCAAATATGTTTATAGATGCGCGCTCTCTCTCTCTCTCTCTCTCTCTCTCTCTCTCTCTCTCTCTCTCTCTCTCTCTCTCTCTCTCTCTCTCTCTCTCTCTCTCTCTCTCTCACACACACACACACACACACACACACACACACACACACCTGAACATAAGCGCAAGTTAGCCCAGTACTGTTATGATTAGATTACGTCAGAGATTCTAGGTGTTTGAAGAGGCTGTCCCTAAATGAGGTGAGCGTCTTTGCGTTTCAGATTTCAGCAGGAACAGAATTCCAGATGAACATTCCGAGAATGACAAACTGGCTTTGAATAAATCAATACCAGGCAGGGGGACTTTGAATTGTTGTCCATGTCTAGAAGCTACAGGTGTCCCTTCTGAGAAAAAAGGAACTAAAGTACAGTGGACATGATTGCTTGTACAGCTTGTACATCAATATACCCTTATTAAACTGAAAGTGATGGGATAGAGGGAGCATTTTTAAAGTTTTAAGATTTTCGTCAGTTGAGAGTTCTGGATTGGGAACTGTTGATGCATAGTCTATGTGCGACTTGACATGAGCATTGTAAAAAAGAAGACACATATCTGTATCAGTAATTGTTTTCAATTTTGACAACATATACAGGCTTCTGGAGACCTTTTTGCACACATTGTTATTATGCAGATGCCATTTAAACTGATCATCTATAGTGACCCCCAAGAGGCGGTGGTGTGATACTTGCTCAATTGGGCTGCCGTTTTTAGACAGTCTAAGAGAGAGCGGGTATAGCTCGTGCTTTTGACGTGTGGTTATAACCATGCATTCTGTTTTTTTTACGGATTCAGGGACATGGAGTTGAAATGACACCAGTCCGTGACCTCATGCAGGCTTTCCTGCAGACGCGTGCTAATTGCAGCTACATTTTTGGGAGGAGTGTGTAGTGTGCAGTCGTCATCAAACATCTCACAAGAAATATCTCAGCAACTAGTATGCAATGGAAGGTCATTGATAAATATGCAGAACAGCAATGGCCCGAGAAAAGAGCCCTAAGGCACGCCGCTTTTGACGAGACCATACGAGGAGTAGGATCCATTTAACAGTACTCTTTGCTTCCGCTTAAATATGAAGTGAACAATGAGACAGCATCTGCATTGCAGAGATACGCTTGAAGTTTTGACAAAAGAATGTTATGATTTACAAGGTCAAAAGCTTTCTTAAAATCAATAAAGATCGACCCAGTTATGTGGGAGTTATTCATTTGTGCTAGACACGCATCAATAAGTCTTGTTAGTACCATGTGGCAAGAATGCTTGGCCGGGGCGAAAGCCGGACTGAAATACGTGCAGAAGACTGCGACTCTCCAAATATTGATAAAGGTGTTTGTGCACGGTCTTTCAAGAGGTTTGGAAATGCTGGATAATATTGAAATGGGTCTGTGGTAATTAACACCAGAGAGATCTTTTGATTTAGGCAAAGGGATAACCTTGGCTTGCTTCAGTTCTGATGGAAACATATTTTGTTGGATGCATAAGTTATAAATATACGTTAACGATTCTACTGTGTAGGGAAGGGCCAGTTTCAGGATTTTAGGGCTGATCTCGTCAGGGCCTGATGATTTTTTTGTTTTTCAGTGACCCGGTCAGTTTTCCTACTTCATACACAGCTAGAGGCGGTATAGAGAAGGGGGGTTTGTCCTTAGTCTTCTGCTTACAGAAGTTAAGCAGGGCATGTGTAAGACGCTTTACCGCTTGAGGGTATGATTGACAACAGACAGAAAATGTTTGTTGAAAGTGTTTGCAGTAATACTAGAAGAAATGGCTGACGATTTCTTGTTGTTACCTCGGGTGACGAGATTCACCGCGCGCCAGAGTGCGGCAATATCTCTGTCTTTTTTAATCATTCGTTCAAAGAGAGACTTCTGGGCCCTGCGTACCATAGACTTGACACGGTTACGTTGGGGTTTTTTTGTTTTGTTTTTTTTTGTATTCCTTAAATAGCTTGTGTCTCCTTAAGTCATGCATGCAAGAAATCGTCGTACCATTCAAACTTGGCTGATGGGTTACGATAACAAAAGCCAATGAAGACGGGTTTGGTTTTTGGAGCCCTTAATTCCAACCAAATGCACTCAACTTCCGGAGTTTCTATGTCCTCGCGCCTTTTTACTAAATGTTGGATTGAGTTATGGATGTAAACGGCAAGCCCAGTCTGACCAAGTACACGAGAGTTACGTCAAGTGATGCTAAAGTTAGGTATGTGAATGGCTTCATCGCTTATGTCAGAGTTAAGTCGCGTCTCACTAAGACCAAACAGGTAGAATGGTTCCGAGACTGACGAGTTTAGAAAAACATTCAAATCGGCCACCTTGTTAACTCATTCTACCCCAACACCCAAATTTTGCCGTTGTCCCCTAAAGACTGCATTGAAGTGCAGGACACAGATCGACCATGATAGTTCAAGGGTGATGTCAGAATAGCTTGGCGCCGGCATAGGCGCCAAGCTATTCTGGCATCACCCTTGAACTATCATGGTCGATTCTTATCTTCCTGTGGTTGTCTGGGGTAGAATGAGTTAAACTGAAAGATGGTAGATGTTCAAGTGACCAGTTTGAAGGCTTCCGCGTGTCTGAGCATTATGGCTCATGTTGAGTGCTAAATCTCACAGTGTAATATAAACAGAGAGAATATGGAATAAAAGTGTCACCGCAGTAAAACGTGGCTGACGTTATAGCACCTCGTATCAAAATTCACAGTGTCCAACACAGCGTTATCAAATGAAGATCGCTTTTGATTATTAGTGTTTCCACGTATCAATGCCACGCAAGCTGTGTAAGTAGTGACTGTGGTGTAGCGCACGTATCAGATGTCACACGTGAAAAGAGTGTTCTGGTCAGCGGCACACTAGGCAGCGATATGCTATACCCTGAAATGTGTTTATAAGACCAGGCACACAGTGGGTGTGGATCTGAATGCTATCACACGAATTCCTCACGAATAATCCAAAGATATGGATGAGAGGTCGTAATTGTTAATTGGTGACCGCTACACGGACAACACCTTGTATTTTCCGCTGCTGGCACAATGTAGAATGATTCCCACAACAAAGTAAATGGTTAATTGTTTACCGCTACAGCGGAGAACGCCCTTGTATTCTCTGTTGTAGCGGCAAACAGCACACTGCTGGCACAATGCCGTAATATCCGATCCAGCGGCAACAACTGTCCCAATGCGAAAATACGTCGGAACTCCACGAAGTTGTGAACCTATAGCGGCAACAACTTGGACACACTGTCGATCTACAAAGAATGCAGATAGGCCCAACGAGATCACCTTGTGTACTCACAGGTGGGCACAGGAGATATACGTACACTCCAACACTTTTAGTGCCCCCAGTAGGGAATAACGAACGACTGCACAGCCTAATAGGCACGCACACTATTGACAAACTGCGCCCACTGGGCGCTACTGATAATGGACGCTGGGTAGCTCGGGTAGTACGGGGCACACGTTCCATTTCCTGGTTGCTGGTGAACAGAAGATGGTGGGTAATTAGTCCCGCAATGAGCACCGCTAGGGAGAGGTTGGTACTGCCACTGTCACAGGCGGATTCATCAGTTGCTGTTGCTGCAGCCACTCGGGGGCTACAACTGATGTATCTTGATGCTCCTAGATGGGCTGCAGTTGTAGGTGCTGCACTTGTGGATCCTGTTGTTGCTGTCAGTTGTGGAGGTTGACGCTGTTCTTGTTGTCGTTGCTGCTGCTGTAGCTCATTTTGCTCCAGTTGTGGGCATCGTTGTTTTCAAGTGGCTGCTGTTGCTGATCATCGAGTGCTTCTGAACAGCGGATGACAAGCCCACCGGGTGCCCGCCCCGCAGCAATGAGTAAAGCTGCTTAGAGGTTGTTGCATTAGGAGATGTAGCGTCCCGTTGAGAGGTTGTTCGGTGGCCAATGATCTTCCCCGCCGTATTTGATGTTACCGGCCAACCTCCGCGTGCCCACGTGGGACGGGTGGATAGGGTCAAGCCGGCCTTTGTTGGCCTTTGTTGCGATGTAGACCATTTGACGTGTGAAAGATGCCGGTGTTGTCTATAAAGGTTGCCACGTGGCACAGGTTGGCGTTGGACGGGAAGACACGCTGATTCAAACGAGAATTTCTTCCCTGACCAGCAAGATGGAAGAGGCCTGGACTCGTGCTTTGGGGAACGCCGTTTTGCAGGCTGTAACCAGCTTCTCCCACTGCTGGCTGGTGATCTCCCGCTGCTTGCAGTCGTTCACTCACACTGTGGAAGGTGACCAGCTGGACGCTGTATGACGGTGCCTGCTTCATGCACCAGTCAGTCAGGTGGGAGGTTTGCGGCCCGACAGACGGAAATGACCTGCACCCTCTCACCTTGGGACATTGTCATTTTGTCTCCCTTCACGTTATGGCAGGACGGAGCATCCCATATAACAAGGGTTGTGGTATCTGCCATCACATAATGTGTGAGGATCTCTTCGCTTGGAGGAGGGCGGATGAGGCCGGTTTGTGGTTAGAGAGCGAGAGAGACAGAGAGACACAGAGAGAGATGATGATGATGATGATGATGATGATGATGATGATGATGATGATGATGATGAAACGTTTATTAGGATAAAGTTTTAGGCATTGAAATACTTTCTTTCAAACTGTCTTTTGTTCACTATAATACATTGTTAAAAAAAAAAATCACTACATCAATAACTAACCTACTGTACAAAAAACATGCAAAACTACTACAAAGTACTATTAGTTAAGAAAAAATACTGAACAACTAAATGTACATAAAAAGGGTTGGTTAAAGATTGAAGTAACAAAGGTTTTAGGGTCTCTTTTATTGGGTATAAGCGAAATAAGAAGTATATGTATACATACTTCTAGTCAAGAACGGACACGTTATGTATAGTAGGGAAATTCCTGTGAGGTACATGTACGCTGTGCTGGAGCAACATACTGATACTTGATACTTCTCCGCATTGCCCTCCCGACCCCCCCGACCCCTTTTCCGGCACTCCCCTCTCGTCCTTCCGCCCTGTCTCTGAGGATGCAGTTCTCAAGACCATAAAGTCTATGCCTTTCAAAACCTGCGAACTAGACCCTCTCCCAGCTTCTCTCTACCGGGACGGCCTTCCAAAACTTTTGCCCTTCATTACCGACATCATCAACACATCTCTAGAGAATGGCTCTGTCCCCGATATCTTCAAGTCCGCCATCGTCCGTCCTCTCCCCCAAAAATCACAACCTCGACTCAAACGAACTCAAGAACTATCGCCTAGTCTCCAATCTCTCTTTCCTGTCCAAGCTTCTTGAGAAGGTTGTTCCCCCACCCGGGTCTGCCCTGGGGGACTTCGGTGGGGTTAACTACTTTTTCGTTCCCAGGGTCACCCTGTTCAGCCCCACAGGGTGGGTTTTCCCTTCTATTCTGGGGCACGTGTTTCTGTTTACCTTTGGTCCATTCACCTGTATTTTCCTTTTTAAACTCTCCCTACTGTCTGCGCTGCTTGTAGCTCTCGATATTGGATGTGTATTGCTAAATGGTCTTAGGTTTATTTAGCGTATTAGACCGGCTGGCGACATACATTCAATATTCTGTTTAGTTTTTTTTTTCATAAGCAGTGCAGGCACGTCCTGAAAAAATCTTGTTGCTGTCGGGACGTCATAAGCAATGTACAATCAATACAATCATTGAGAAGGTTGTTCTCAACCAGCTCAACCTCCACCTCGCCGACAACAATCTCCTCAGTCCCTTCCAGTCTGCCTATCGCAAACATCACAGCACTGAAACAGCCCGTCTACATATCCTAAACGATCTGTTCCTCTCCACCGACTCGGGCAACATCTCCCTTCTTACGCTACTCGATCTCTCTGCCGCCTTCGACATTATAGATCACTCTATCCTTCTCTACCGCCTTCACTACTCTTTGGCATCACTGACTCTGCTCACTCCTGGTTTCTCTCCTACCTCTCAGACAGACAGCAGTCCGTCACCATCGACGGCGTCTCCTCTAACCCAGTCGAGCTCTCCTGCGGATTTCCAGAGGGTTCCGTCCTGGGCCCGGTCCTTTTCACACTCTACACCCCTCCCCTGTCCAACATCATCCAGTCTTATCACATACACCACCACCTCTACGCTGACGACTCACAACTACTGGACAAAGACAAACTCGACAACACTCAGTCACTACTGACTCGCACGGCTGACTGCTACGAAGATGTGAAAAACTGGATGACAGCAAACAAACTTAAACTGAATGACTTCAAAACGGAAGCCATGCTGGTAGGCACTCGCTAGAAACTCTCCCATCTCCCTCCCTCTCTGCATCTTCAACTCGACAGCACCCCATCTCCCTCTCTGACTCGGCCAAGAACCTCGGCGTTATCCTCCATTCCTCTCTTTCCATGACCAGCTTTGTCTCCGCCACGGCCCAGGCATGCTATTTCCCCCTCCGTCGCATCAGTCAGATCAGAAAATACCTCACCACCGATGCTGCCACCAAACTTGCTGTCTCTCATCCTATATCGCATCGACTATTGCAACTCTCCTTTCCGGCCTCCCTCACTCCACCACTTTCCCTCTCCAGCGCGTCCAGAACAATGCTGCCCGCCTCGTCCTCAGAAAGAAGAAATCCGACCACATCACTCCCCTGCTCAAACTCCTTTACTGGCTCCCCATCCCCCAACGCATCCAATACAAGATTCTGTCTCCCTGCTACAAATCCCTTAACAACTACGCTCCTGCCTATTTCTCCAACTCTCCCTACACTCCTTCCCGCTTCCTCCGCTCCACCTCCGACCCTCTCCGCCTCCACATCCCCCGCACGGGCCAAACTCAGCACTTTCGGCCCCCGCTCCTTCTCCGTCTACGGTCCATCCACCTGGAACACTCTCCCACTCTCTCTCTCCGTCAGAAACACTCTCTCCTCCTTCCAGTCCGTCCTCAAAACTCACCTCTTTCAACAGTTCTAACACTATAACATCACCACACTCCCCACCCCAACTGAGCTGCCGTAAGATGGCCTTAGTCGCCTGCTCGGCGTTAAACCCAAATAAACAAACAAACCCCACCCCAAGCTGACTGTCGTAATGTATTTGTGGTACGTGAGTCATTGTCAAAAGCGTGCGCGAGTTGTGAGTACGCGCTTAGAATTATAAAAGCACATTATAAATACCGTAATTATTATTATTACTGAGCAGAAAGATAGAGCATTCACAACGACAACAGATATTTATGGACGCGAGCCCTGAAGATAGATAATTTTGAAATAGACTTTAAATATAGAGGGCAAGTTGTTCCATGACAGCACAGGAAAATGATATGCTAGATTTGAAGATGTCGATTCTCGGTTTTGGGAGATGGAGTAAGCTGTTCCTCGTGTTCTCTCTATTCATGTGGGAAAACAGCTCACAGAGATAGGGAGGGCGGCATCGTTTAGATTTTTTTTTGCATAAGTAAGCATCTGTTAAGTTCCAATTGTTTACTAAGTGGTAAGATGCTAAGGTTAGTTAGTTAGTTAGTTATTTGGGTTCAACGCCGAGCAGGCGACTAAGGCCATCTCACGGCGGGATGGGTAAAAATCTGGTCAGCCAGACTAAAAGCAAGGTCTTAAGACAAGATGTAAATATAGATTAAAAATCTCAGGCTAAAATGTCGCACATGTCTTTAAAAGAAATGTCTACAGACTCTCAAAAAGGGCAAATAAAAAAGATTCACATAGTCTATGAATGCTCAAATCTTGTTAAAAATATTGCATGCTCGCAAGAAATTGAAGATTTTGTCCGGGGGAACATCCCGGAACAAAACCTTCAAGGAGTCTGCTGTAAAGTGTTTATATCTGGTGTCAATTAGGTCAGCACAATACAGCAAAAAGTGTCAAACAGAAAACTGCTCATCACAGGCAAAACACCATGGACGCTCATCCTGTTTAACTAAGTAAGAGCCTTCAGTATTTTATCAGTAGGGGGACGAACCAGGAAGAATAAGCTTAATACCTCGCCGGTAAAGGGAATTAATTTTTTTCAAATGAATATCTCTCCAGCCGTCCAATGATATTGGAAGCATAATTACAATCAGGTGTCTTAATGTGTGCGTTAAAGAATAGTTTTCGAGCATCAATGTCAACTATACGACTTAATTTGGATAACAGAAAGAGATTCTTCGAAATAGTTTTACAGGCAGTTTCTATGTGAGGCTCCCAGCTGAGCTGTTCGTTCGACCTTCACTCCTAACAAACGATATTTTGTCACTTGCTCTAAGGGCTGAGAGTGAAGGGACAGCTCAAGGGGTTGCAAACCACGTTGATGTTTTGGGCGTGTCGTCGCCAACATACTTTTCGTTTTAGGAATACTAATAATCATATGATTTTCTTCATACCAAGTTGACACTTTATCTAAACTATGTTGGAGGACAGTGCTCACGGTTGAAACATTTTTATCAGATGCATGTAATGATGTATTATCAGCAAATAGTTCACAGTCTGTGTCGGGGTGTGATATTGACAGTGGAAGGTCATTTATAACGATGTTGAATAATAAAGGTCCTAGGGTGGATCCCTGAGGAACACCATGGGTCACCATCCCTTCTGCTGAATATTTACCATTCAAGAACGCTTTCTGCGTTCTGTCTAAGAGATAGGATGAGAGAAGAGCGACTGCATTTGAATCAATGTGATATAAAGGTAACTTCTTTAGTATGATTTAGTGGTTGATGAGATCGAAGGCTTTTTTTAAGATCTAGAAATACTACACCTGAAAGTTTAGATTCATTTATGGCAGTAAGCCATTTGTGGGTTATGTGAGTTAAGGCTGTCTGACAGGAATGTTTAGGCCGAAAAGCTGATTGTGCTGTACTAATAAGGCGGTTTTCCTCCAGAAATTGAAGTAAATGATTATGTATAGGTTTGGACACTGCTGATAAGATTGAAATAGTTCTGTACTCACTTGGGTAGCTCAGATCTTTGCTTTTTGGAAGAGGAGTAACTTTTGCTATTTTAAATTCATCGGGAAACATGCTCTTTTGAATCGAAAGGTTATAAATAAAGGTTAACGATTCAACAATATAAGGGAGCGCAATTTTCCTGGATTTTACTGCTAATACCGTCAACACCACAAAATGCTTTACTATGCATGTTGGTTATAGCTTTTCCTACATCAAAGACGGTCATTAGGGGAACTGAGAAAGTATTGCCAGCGTTTTACTGACTGTGGTGTTTCAATTGTTCTGAACATACGTATTCACCTGGTTCACTGTGTTCGTCTGTGACAGGGTTTTAGCAATGTTAAGAAAGTCAGTGTTCATTAAATACATCGGCTGTAAGGTGCGGTGGCACACTCGTTGATCTGCTAGATTGTCCTTTAGAGAGAGAGAGAGAGAGAGAGAGAGAGAGAGAGAGAGAGAGAGAGAGAGAGAGAGAGAGAGAGAGAGAGATGTGACTCGTTGACTGATTCGGTGGTTGGTTGCTGGTTGTCTGGCTAGCTGACTGGCTGGTTAACTGTCTGGCTGGTTGGCTGGGTTGAAGCAAGAGGAATGGCCAGCAAGAGGAATAGATCCTCATGAGCCCCCGCGACTGCGGGGGCTCATGAGGATCTATTCCTCTTGCAAATGGACGGACAGACGGGTGGATGATAGATGGACGGACGGATGGATGGGTTTCGAAGTATGGAAAGTGTTCATATTTTATCATTAAGGAAAGATCCGCCAGTCTCAGGACAACAGCCAGCCGGTGCAGGCGGATATTTGTCTTAAATATATGCAGCGACTTACGACGGAAGCCACCCAGTAAGCAAAAGGCCCTCTGGCCGATGTCGGCCATAGTTGGCCCGCTCGCGTACGTGCCGCGCGGGCCAACTATGGCTGACGTCGGCGCGAGGAGGACCTCTTGCTCAACATTCAGTGACTATTCGCCGCAGTCCGCCCACATTTTGACTGACTACGCGGTATGTACGCTGACGAGCAAAACGAAAAGCAACTTCTTCTGTTTTCTTTTTTTTTTTTTTTTTTTTTTGGGGGGGGGGGGGGGGGAATCATCGGAAACCAAATGTTGCATTTCTTTTGCTCGTTAATATAAAACTTGAGAACGGCCAGGTTGAAAGTTTGTTTCTTGGCTTCATTCAGGGCTTAGATTACAAGGCCATCAGCTCCAAAGTGGACCTCATCAACGTGTTCTCCTTCCACTACTCAGACGGATGGGACAACCTGAAACACGATAGCCTGACTGAAGACTTTCAGCACACCATCAATGAGTACGTCAAGGTCGGCGTGCCCAAGGGCAAGCTTATAGCCGGAATCAGTCTTTATGGCAAGGTAGGCAATGGTATATATAGTTCAGCAGTGCACGCTGAATCATTCAGAGTTGTTTAACCCCTTCACTGCCGAGAAAAAAAGGAACACCACACTTCTGCAAGAGGTATAGATCCTCATGTGCCACCGCAGTTGCGGGGGCACATGAGGATCTGTGCCTCTTGCTGAATGAAACCACTTTGTATCCGTTGTTCGTGGGGCGGCTGGAGCTCTTTCTCGCTGAATGGACACAGATTTCACGCGTGCAATTGACGCACAGTGGCAATCAAGGGGTTAAATCGAAGTAGGTACGAGCAGCTGCTCGTGGAAGATACTTTTAGAAGATATGAAGAACACCGCTAGAGATCTGCGCCCCTCCCCCTCCCACCCTCACCCCGCACCCCACCCATCACCTCCCCCACCCTACCCCACCCCACCACCGCTCACCTGCATGCCGTCAATAATGACACTAATGAGTATTTTTAGTAGGTAAAAGATCCGCGAGCCAACGTGGGCCGCAGCTCGCCCGTGCTCTGCTGTGCTCGGGCCAATTACGACCGACATCTGGTCGAGAACGTTTGCTCACTAGTTTGATGTCCGGCACGCTCCAGAACAAGACGATTAATTGTCACAAAAATCAATCTGAAATGGAAGATCTGTTTTGATTTGTACTGTGTCCGAGTAAATTTAGCTGAGGGAAGCTGTTTATAAAGCATCACGCCGCTGTTGCACCGTGTAAGTTTCTTTCCATGGCATCAACCCAGTAATCGAAAGACCCTCGGGGCCGACGTCGACCGCAGTGGGCCCGCGCACAGCCACTGCGGCCACTAATGGTCGGCCTGAGGACCATTGCTTACTGGTTGTTGCTATAAACCGTGATCCGACAGGATTTGGTGGATAATGGACTGACGAGCTCGGCTCCTACCACCCGTCCACCCATCCAACTGTCCGTCCGTCCATCCATCCATTCCACCCGTGGGTCCGTCCATCCATCCATCCATTTTGTTGATTACAGACTTTCATAAGTATGTAGGCCTGCGTGTAGTTCATTTCTGTCTGCGCGTCTATTTTGAGAAAAGGTTTAATCTGAACACCTGTGATATGCTTACTTTTCAAAGCGTGTTTGTTTCTTTCTTTGTCCGGGGATTTCTTTGCATTTTACACGGCGTGTATGGTAGTCACCTTTTTGGGCCTGGTTGGTTAGTTCGGGTTTAACGTCCACAGCACCGAGGTGATCATGGACGGCCCTGACGGGCGGGTTATGGGGGACAGGGAAATCTATTGCCTATGGAGTACGACCTGAGCACTGATCAACTTTGATTTACCAGGACCTTTCAACGGACATGCTATTGAACAAATCCGTTTTTTTTTTCCCTGGATTGTGAGTCCAGCTACCGGGGCCGGGACGGGATTCGAACCCACGACCCGGCGATTCCCTTCGCTCTCCTGCTCCGACGTTTAACCGCCTGAGCTATTTCGGACTCCGGACTTTTTGGGCCTGGAGACTCGTGCTTGGTATATCTAGGCTTCTGCCCACCCCGTGAGACGACCTAAGCACCCTGCACTACGATCAAACCCAGTACAGCGCACTTCGGTTATATCCTGACGAGCAAAAGAAATACGACAATTTTGGAATCATCGGAAACACTAAAGGTGTTTCCGATGATTCCAAAAATGTCCCTTAGTTTGCTCGTCAGTATATCATAACATGGTCGGGGGAAACAATAGAACTCTCGACTGCACTCTGGGCTACGAAAATTACTTCGTTTAGTTGACGAAACTTCGGATATGACAGGAAAATTGACGGTCCGCTAGGGCGTTGTTGTATGTATTTATTTGAAGTTTGCTTTTCCGGCACCCCATGTGCATGACCCCAACGCGGCACCACAACAGGAGATGGATCGATCATGATAATTCAAGGGCACTGCCCTTAAATTATCATGGTCGATCGACCTCTTGGGACTGATACACAGTGGTTAAGTGATACCTCTAAAACTTGGGAAATGCGCCCTTGGGGTTGATTAGCTCAAACTATTGCTTTTCAGATTTACTACCTGACGGATCCCAGCGTTCACAACGTGAGTGATCCGGCGGATAAGGGTCCCAAAGGGGTGTCCACCAAAGTGCAAGGTCGTTGGGCGTACTATGAGGTATGTTTAACACCTTGACTGCCAGTGTACGCACACTGTGTAATAAGACCTTCGTTAATTCAACACCCAGAACACACATAATTATGTAAGCTGTCCCAGGACATAAATATTTTGGATCGTTTTTTGCCTCCATGCGACACGCGACGGGACGCCCACGACACCCGACCATACACGTGCGACTTTGCGACGAGACACCAGCGATGTCCCATGAACATGGATTCAATGTGGTGTCAGCAAGATGTGTAGGTCCTCATGAGTCCCCGCAACTGCGGGGGATGATGAGGATCTATACATCTTGCAGATGGGTGGTGTTCAGTCCTTTCTCGGCAGCAGAGGTGACGGCATGCACAAAGGCGTTCAGTGTGATAGAGGGTATCCCTAAATTAGAATTAGGTCAAACATTCCGCGGACTTCAAACATTCCGTGCATTCATCCAGGCCGCTCCATCTGCAAGAGGCATTTATTCTAACGAGCTCCTGCAACCGCAGCGGGAGAATCAATACCTCATGCTCGGCGCAAGGAGTCGCATTCATTGACAATCACAGTTTAACCCAAGACCGAAATCCCCAAATTTTGCCGTTGTCCGCTGAAGACTGCATTGCAGTGCAGGACACAGATCGACCATGATAGTTCAAGGGTGATGCCAGAATAGCTTGGCGCCCATACGAGCCAAGCTATTCTGGCATCACCCTTGAACTATCATGGTCGATCCTTATCTTGCTGTGGTGTGTCTGGGGTAGAATGGTTTAAAAGTCCTACCTGGTATTAGTGGGGTTTCGCCGTTTGCAGACGAACGACTTCCAGCAACGAACGCGAGCGAAATCACGGCGGATGAACCAGCTTGTACCAGTGCATATACAGCACTCCAAACAGACATCTCCAAGAGGCATAGATCCTCATGAGCCCGGAGGACTCATGAGGATCTATGCCTCTTGAAGGTGTTTGCAGTGTTGTCTTGCTCTCATTCGTTGTTGGGAGTTGTTTGGCGTATAGGTAACCTTACCATTAACTTAACATAAAAGTCTGCTCGAGGACGCATGCCGAGTGATCAGAGCAATCTAGCGAAACGATTCCTTTCAGTCCTTATTATTAAGTGCGGCAACCTACTGTCTTTACTTACTATAATGACCTGAACCTACTGTCTTTGACCTGATTTCTTGGCTTGTTAGCCTGTCAAGTTGTTTTGTGCCTTATTTTATTGCGTATTACCCGCTCGCAACCGTCACTGGTCTTTCGGTCTGGATTTCTCTTCTCTCTTCCATTAGATTTGCGACTTGCTGATGTCAGACGATCACACGGGGATCAAGATCAGTGGCTACACTAATGGCGGACCCCAGCCTGGCCAGTCATCTGCTTACTACAACAGCAAAGTATGGGTGTCCTACGACAGCCGCAACAAAGTGCAGGAAAAGGTGGCCTGGCTCAAAAAACAAAATTTAGCTGGGTACCTTCTGTACACCCTCGATGCCGATGTCTTTCTGCAGGTGAGAATAGCTGTGAAAACTATGCGGGGGGGGGGGGGGGGGGGGGGGCGGGCGGAACGGAGACTATGTGTTAAGTCGAGGCAAGTGTTAGGTTGTTGTGACTCGTTTAAGACCCTCGATCATTGTCAAAATGTCACGAAGTCGTGATGGCTCAAATACTAATCTTCGTGGTTCGTTATGGACGAAACGAAGTCGATCTTCGTGAAGTGATACGTTAGTAACACCGACACAGCGCCTCCACTACCCAATTCGCGAGAGGTCATTGGGCCGTGCGCTGGCCGACTATAGCTGACGTCGACCCACCTAGCATTTTGCTTACTGGGATATGTGCTGGTCTGTGTTCCGGCTCCAGGTTGGCTGGTTACAGCTTGTATACGTTGCTGATGTATTTCTGCCTGTGGGTTCGGATTTGATACGACGGCAGTTAGGTGCTGGTGTGTGATTTTTTACCTTACGGCCGTAGGCCGCAAGGTTCAAAATCGCATACCAGCACACCAATAAAGACTAATCAGTCAAATATAATACACTCAGCAGCGTTCGCTTTTCAGTACCGGTTATAAGTTTTCCTTATTTTGCGGTTTTTAAAGGCAAATATCGGAAGGGAAAGTAACAGCTTGCAGGCCGTTTGCCGATTAGAAGAGAGAAATATCGATTGCGGAGGTGCGGACACTGAAAACTGTCGAACTGAGAATATCGAAATTTATAGTGACTGAACTGATTTAGACGGCAGGCGTCAGTTGTGTCGGCCGCCAAGTGCTACCGAAAGAAAATACCGGTTGTCACAAACTTTAACGCGAACACCGCCGCAATCAGTCCCTCTCTCCGTCCTGTTATTCTTATAGTCCACAAGCTAGGAAGATCTACCGTGCACCCCACCCCCCCCCCCCCCCCCAGTACTCAATAAGATGGATTTCAAAGTGTTCCTTAGTATGTCCTGAGATGTTTAAGCCATGTTCCCTGAAAATCCTTAGGAACACACCAGAGATATAGCCGATGGCGCAAGGGTACCCCCATTCACGCTCTTCGCAGGTACGTGCTAAAATGAGGTTGAGAAACATTTTCCTCTAAATAAATCAGAATTCATTCCAGAAGCCCAAATCAGGCAATATTATGTTAAGGCACACGTTCTGCAGCCTCTGCAAAAAACAGAATGAAAAAATATTGAATCTCTGGCTCACAGTGAAGGTATTTGTGGACCCAGCAAACGACCATTTCCACGAAATCGCAAAAAAAGACAAAAATAATGTGTCAGATGCCTTCAGACATTTTCTATAGTGCTGGCAGTCCATTTTCAGGCTTACGTTATTAAAACAGGATGTTACAATTATTATAAACTTGACTAGGTGATGCTGTGATCACTGTGAGTGCCACAGTGGTTGATTTTATATCCCTACCCCCAAGTTGTAAAAATACACAAAATTAATTAGAAAAAATTTCTAAAGTTATTCCATTTCATTTTGACCTTTCTTTACCTATTAAGTTTCAATAATGTGAGCATAAAGTGCAAGAAAATAAGGAAAGTCGGCATCCTTTACGGTACATTCGTGGTGAATGACAGCTTTTTCCCATTTAAAATTGCCAAATTGGGAAATGTACGTTGTTTCCGGTGCCCTCAGAAATTTTGTATACTACCGATAGGTCTTTGTTAGGTTTTATTGGTTAGGATAGAGTACCACAGTTACTCCCAACCTGATTTTGTGATGCTATGATGCATTTAGGGGCCACAGTGGCTGAATCTGCTGCCCTACCCCCATTTTACCAGTACGCAAAGTAACGCAAAATAATCATAAAAATTGCTTAAGTAATAGTCCTCTGTTTAAATATTTTTTGTTGCCAGTTTTTTTTTAAGTATGCATACTGAGCATAAAAAGTTGTGATCATTTCATTAATTTCAATGTAACCCATCAATTTAATTGTAACTATTTTTAACTGGCTGGTCTTTTAGGTGATATAGGCCGCCATTCTGCTTTTGCCAATCACTTTGTTGTTGTAGTGTCTCAATTCCCAGCTAGTCCAGAATGCACTGGAATCCACTGCAGCACTATTTTGTGGACAGGGCATCCAGTCTATCTTGAAGCTTCCTGGTGAGATCAGTGGATCAAGCTGCTGCCTTTCCCTAGCTAGTACTCTGCTGCTGTGTTGAGCACCTGCAGATCTGTACGATAGTTGGAGCTGCTGCCGCTAGCTGGTAAGGAGAAGGAGGTAGTAGTGCGGTCTGCACAACAGATGTACACGCCACTTCCTTCATTCAACACGGCATCTTGTGTGGTATCACAGCTGCTGTGAGGGTAGCGCTTGTGCACAACCTCCAGCAAGATGGCTTTGTGCAGTGCCGCGACCTTTGGCAAAGAGTCCTGGAACATTATGTTGTCTTGAAGGCTCTTTCGAGATGTCCAGGTATCTGAAGGGAGCTGTTCACACATCTTTGGGCTTGGTTCCAGGACGTCAGTGTTAGCCCTTTGCAGGACCTTCAGTTGGCAGTTCAGATTGGGCATTTCTGACGGTTCTTGGTCTGCTCCTGTAGTCTCCCATGCTGTCGGTGTTTAGTAAGTCTCTTCATCGTGTGTGCTGTTCTGCATTCCAGTGGCTCCAATGTCCTCCATTTCCTAAATTGGGGTGCTCCAGATGGCTCTAAGAATGTCACTGCATCATGAGAATGACCCATGTTCTGCATCTTGTCAAGCCTGGCTTTTTGGGTTTCAGGCAGTGTTTCATGTTGTCGATGTATCTTGGTACCGCACAACTGGTCTGACTGAGCAGGTGTTTGCTTGTGCCAGGATGCTGTAATTTGCGCCAATGTGGTCCCCACCAGTTCTTCATCAGAGACTCTCTTTTTTGCAGCTCTTGCTTCCATGGTTTCAATGTGAGGCCTCCACGTGAATCCAGTAATTTATTTGTTGCCAGTAAAGTTGGCCTGTCTGTCTTTGGTACTGGAAGATCTCCAGTTTTTAGGTGACCTCTTCCATCTGATTGAAAGAGATGGTCTAGCTCAGTTTGAGTGGATGTGACATCCTGTTTTAA
Source organism: Semisulcospira habei (assembly GCA_036245525.1). NCBI lineage: Eukaryota > Metazoa > Mollusca > Gastropoda > Semisulcospiridae > Semisulcospira > Semisulcospira habei. The sequence continues at coordinate 63,290,706 of BTPG01000001.1, forward strand.
TGATGTAAACCTACAAATGGACTGTCAGTGCTATAGAAAATGTCTGAAGGTATCTGACACATTATTTTTGTCTTTTTTTGCGATTTCGCGGAAATGGTCGTTTACTGGGTGCACAAATGCCTTCACTGTGAGCCAGAGATTCAATATTTTTTCATTCTGCTTTTTGCAGAGGATGCAGAACGTGTGCCTTGACATAATATTACCTGATTTGGGCTTCTGGAATGAATTCTGATTTATTTAGAGGAAAATGTTTCTCAACCTCATTTTAGCACCTGCGAAGAGCGTGAATGGGGGTACCTTTGCGCCATCGGCTATATCTCTGGTGTGTTCCTAAGGATTTTCGGGGAACATGGCTTAAACATCTCAGGACATACTAAGGAACACTTTGAAACCCATCTTATTGAGTACTGGGGGGGGGGGGGGGGGGTGCACGGTAGACCTTCCTAGCTTATGGACTATTAGGCTTTCCGCCGGCATCCATAGTGAGGTTACGTCATTTTGCGCCGAACGACTCCCAACAAAGAATGACAGAGAAATGACAGAGAGCTTCTTCTATACAGACAACACTGACTCCAAACACCAGCCTCCAAGAGGCATAGATCATGAGTCCTCCGGGCTCATGAGGATCTATGCCTCTTGGAGGTCAGCGCCTCTTGGAGATGTTCGAAGTGTTGTCTGTGCTAACGGCACAAGCTGGTTATTCGCTGTCGTTCGTTGATGGGAGTCGTATGGCCTAAACGTAACCTGACTCACGTCAGAACCAAACGTGAACGATGAACTGCCAAGCATACACGTAAATCACACACACACACACACACACACACACACACACACACACACACACACACACACACACACACACACACACACACACACACACACACACACACACACACACAAACATCGCACACACACACACAGACACACAATACACACACACAAACACACACACCATCACACACACACAAACACACCATCACACACACACACACACTGACACACACACTGACACACACACACACTCACACACACACACACACAGACACACACACACACACACACATTCCCAGCGAAGAAAGAAACACACTTATAAATACAACACAATTTATGGCAGCGCAATAAAATGTTTGTACTTTCCCTTTCTAAGCGTGTTTCTTTCTTTCCATTGGGGATTTTCTGTCCATTCACTTGTCTTATCTCACTCTTCACTCAACCGAAAACAAATCATTTGTCTGAAGATTATGTAAGGAACAGATTATATAAGGAACATAATTATGTTTCTTTCCAAATGATTTTTGTCAATTTCAAAAGGTTAAACGCAATTTCATTTTATACTCACACACAGATTGTAACCCCTTCACTGCCAGCGATCGCAATCTCCGGCTGTTCCTTAACCCATATCATACTGAGGCTAAAAGCTTCAAATTTGCACACTGCCATATGCAAGCTACATTATAGTACGTACAGAGAAGGATATAGACCAATGGCTTTAGTTCAAGGGTGGTGCCAGAATAGCTTGGCGCCTAGAGGCGCCAAGCTATTCTGGCACCACCCCTGAACTATTTTAATCAAACTTATTTCACACATTGGTGTATTCAGTCCGAATAATAAGGGTTAAGTCTTTGTTCTTCTGACACCATAGAGCCCCGTCCCTCCAAGGAACATTAGTCGATACAAAGTTAGGACAGCAAGAGACATTAACATGATTCTCATGAGCCCCCGCTGCAGCGGCCGGCAACTTGACACATGATGATCTATGTCTCTTGCAGTTGGATCGAGTTGACCTTTAAAGAAGGGGTTAATTCAATTTTGTTTACGCAGGGACTTTGTGGCTTCAACATCGAGGCGTTCCCGATAGCCATGGGGGCGCACTTAGCCAGTCGCGACATGGAGCAGTTCCAGGCGCAAGTCCAATCCGCCGCGACAAGTCTGTCACCTGGCTTCGGCTACCAGGCTGCATGGAACATTCAGCAGTGGCTTGGCATCAAGGGCAGCGCGATACACACGCTCATGATGTCCGCCGCGCTCGAAACAGTCTACTATACTGTTGTCATAATGCAGTCCAGAAATTAGCACAGTCAAGAAATGAACGCAAAATTCGTCCGTCACGTGAACACACTTAGGGGGTGTTTCCATATAGTGGCGTGACAGCGACGCAAAAGCGGTGGCGACAGCAACACGAATTCAGAACGTACAAATAAAGGGGTGTTTCCATATGCGCGACAGCTTCACGGTTGAGGTGCGACACGCGATATCGGCGCAGCAAAATTGTATCGCTCCTTGGAGCAGTCCAGTTGCGATTCTGCTGCGAAGGGAGCGTGACTTTTAGTACCAGACAACAAATGGCAACTATTCTAAATCATTCAGCCCCGACACACCACAGCAAGACATGGATCGAGCATGATAGTTCAAGGGTGGTGCCAGAATAGCTCGATCTGTCTCTAAAAATTATTATATAGACCATCGGAGGGCAACTTCAAAATTGGGGGGATTTCGGTCCTGGGGTAGAATGTGTTAAACAACTTAGATATGAGTACGGTGCCGCCTGTCTCGCTGCTATATAACGCACAAGCGATTTCCCCTGCCTGTCAGGTTTTTTTTTATTATTTTTTTTTTTTATTTTTTTTTTTTATTTTTCCGTATCGCCTACCGCGCCGCTGCCACGTAGCTACATAGAATCACACACTAAAAAAACAGTAGTATTGCGGGAGTGTAACATCAGCGTGATGGGCGTCTACACTGTTGTAACCATGCAGTCAGAATTTAACTCTGGACTTTCAGAATTTAACTCCAAAGGCGCCCGTCACGTGAGCATGCTTAGAAACCGTAGTAATGTAGTATTGTATAAGATCAAAATGATTATCTTTTTTCTGGTATACTGACGTTCAAGCAGTGCAAAATTTCATCAGTTTGACGTTGTCCATTATAACAATTTCATGGCTTCTTTGGTAGATCTTTTTATGATGGAAACGAAACAGGCTGGAAGTCATCAGTTGTGCTGGTCTGTGATTTGGGATCTTGTACCTAAAACTGCAAGTTCCAAAATATCAGACCGTCGCAAAGTTGAAGTTTCAAAAAATGTAATTAGCAGTTCAAAATACCACATTTTCAGAAACAACTTCTAATCGTCCGAGTCCTCTCTTTACGGTGATGGTTATAACGAAATTAGCAGAGAATTGACACGATTTCATGAAACTGAAGGATTTATTTTGCATTGAAAGCGTTAAAGCGGGCTGTAATTAACCCATTCAGCCCTGACACACTACAGCAGGAGATGGGTCGACCATAATAATTTAAGGGTAGTGCCAGATTAGCTTGGCGCCTGTCGGCGCCAAGCTAATCTGGTACTGCCCTTGAATTATCATGGTCGATCCATCTCCTGCAACTGGTGCATAGTCATTAGATGACGCCTCTAAAATTTGGGAAATACGGCCGTCGGGCTGAATGAGTTAACAATCGCTTGTCATAAATATCAACAGTAACAGTTTTGCAGACGATGGACCGTCTTTGATCCCTTCTCTGCCAGGGGACGCAAAATGACATCTTTGAAAGCGGGGCAAATTCAGCTCAGAATATTCCCATCAATCCAAGAAACACGGATACGAATAGGGTCAGCAAAAGGCAAAGAACCTCATGATCCCACGCATCTGCGTGGGATCATGAGGTTCTTTGCCTCTTGCAGTTGGGTGGTGTTTGCATTTGCCCGGCAGAGAAGGGGTCAAAAGCACCTCATCAAGACGTTTTACCGTGCAGAAAAAAAAAGCGATCCGGTTAATTGTTGTGCCATCATTCTGATGTTTTCATTCCGTCATTTTGTTACAAGTAAAATAATAAAAGAAAATGATCGCAGTGTGCAGCTGTATTTTCATTGGTGTGTGTGTGTGTGTGTGTGTGTGTGTGTGTGTGTGTGTGTGTGTGTGAGAGATATAAAGATGGAGAATACAACAGATTTTTTGACGACGTCAATTTTTCATTGTTTTTGATCACAAATCGCTCATCTAATGACACACCCCGTTTTTTTAGGTTTCTCCTTATTTTTTTCAGTAAAATAAAGGTTTCCAAAATCAATGACATTTAAAATTAATATTTTTTATTATAAAATGAATCAAGACCAATTACTTCTTCTAAATGATATCAACGCTGTAGAAAACAAAGATTTAGACTCTAAGAAACAGCGTCTTTTGTCTGTGATTGTCTCAGGCAAGTCAAAGGCTTATCTCGGAAAACAATACATGACAGAGGATATTGAATCTCTCACTGCTGACGAACTATTAAAACTTCATTCAAAATATGAGAACCACATTGCCTCACTAATGACTCGTGATTTGAGTCGATCTCTTGTATGCCTATACACAAAAGCAGTGAGTCACTTTCTACCTGTGGATAGTGACAGTCTTTCACACGACCTTGAAAGCAATCCTATTGTTTCAAGTTCAATTGGTAAATTAGCATGTGTAATGTTTTACAAGTTTGGAAATTACCTTGCACCTGTCGTAACATTGCTTGTTACCGGGAGCCATATTGATTTCTCAAAAATAAATTTTACTGCAGAAGAAAATGGACGAGAACAAGATGACTACACAACAGAACCCCGACCCTGTTTTGACACAGGTTCAAACTGTGACTAAGGCTAAAAGTCCAGGGAGGGTTGAGGCTGGAAAGAGAGTAGCTGCATTGAACAAACAAAGAAAGTTAGAACTACTGCAAAAGGTACATGTAACTGACCCACAGTCAATAACATCATTGGTGACACTACCGTCAGGACAGCCAGGTCCGTCACACCCTCATCAAAGTGAGAGACAAACAACTAAGTCTGACCCTGACCCTGACCCTGAACCTCAATCAACAAAATATATAATTGCCGGATTTGTTGTCGGATTTGGTTACGTAGGTTATCAATTATACAAAAAATACAAACCACAGACTCGTACAATGACCAAAAAATCAGACACTCCAAAAACAAAACCAGAAGTCGCCACATTACCAGTAACACCCAAAGCCATTGACCCATTTTATATGCAATAAATAAAAATATTATTTTAATTTTTCTTGCCTTAGAAAATGAATGACTCAAAAAATTTAATGAACCTTGTGTATCACTCTGCAGTAATCAGTGGATTAGCAGTAGCTTATTCTATGCTGGGGAAAAGTCTACTCAAAATGAAATCAGCAGACTTGAGTAGACTTGATTTCGAAGACAGTGCTAAGCTAATTGTAGTTGTCACAGCGTCTATTGCGACAAAAGATTTTCTTGTTAAGCAAGGAATTATTCCCGAAAATGTTTCTATGTAAATAAAAATATGGCGACGATAGCTATTATGATTGGTGGGGCAGTTGTTAATGCATTGGCTTTCAGTGGCTCTAATTATCTCTTTTCAAAAATGGGTAGAGAGGAATCTGCAGAGGAAATGAAACGTCACAATGAGGCAACAGAAAAACTTGCTCAAGCCCAGCAGGAATATGAAAAGAATAGAATTGAGAAACTTGATTTCATCAATGAAAAACTCAGGCTTGAAGGCCACGCACAACATACGTTTTCAAATACAGACGAAGCAATCAGGGAATACTATCTTGTCACAGGTGAAGACATGTCTATCCCGAAACCGAAACTAAGTGACTATTACAAACCAAGCACACAACAAAGAAATGGGGAGATAATCTTTGTTCTAGTGGGAATGACATTTGTTTATTTTACTGGAGTTTTTATTGCTAGAAAAAATGGCAGCCGAAAATAAACTATCAAAAATATATTACTCACCATCAGGCTATTGGAAAGGAGCAACCGCTATTGAAAAATTACATGCCGCTGTGGGCGGAGATATAACACTCAATCAGGTCAAGCAATGGTTACAGAGACAGGCAATTTGGCAGATATATTTACCTGCTCCAAGAAAAATAACGAGACCTCATTTTGAGAACACTACCCCAAATGACACACATCAAATGGACCTCCTGTTTTTACCACATGACACAATAAGAAAGAAACGATACAAGTACGCATTAACTGTTGTAGACATTGCTTCAAGGTATAAAGACGCTGAACCCATATCTGACAAAACAGCTAGTACAGTTGCTACAGCATTATCAAAGATATATAGTCGAGGCCCTTTAAGATACCCCAGACTAGTGCAGGTTGATGATGGATCAGAATTCAAAGGTGCAGTTAATCAGTTATTTGCTAAGCATGGTGTACTGGTCAGACGAGGCATTCCAGGTGTGCACAGATCGCAGGCAATTGTTGAAAACTTTAACAAACAGTTATCAGAAAGACTTTTCAGTTACCAGTATTCTAAGGAACTCATGCATGACACACGTAACACTGAATGGGTACAAAGGTTACCACATGTGATAAAAGCAATGAACAATGAAGGACACCCAAAACCTGCTGATGCTATTAAATTGAAATCAATTACAGACCCAAAAACAGGACCAACCCCGGCACCAGACACAAGTTTATTTACTAAACAGGTGAGATATTTATATCAGCCAGGGGAGGCTGAGAACGACGACAGACGCAGGGCAACAGACCCCATCTGGTCAACGTCTGTACACAATATAAAAAAAATAATTCCCGGCGCAGACGCAACAATATATTACCTGTATGACCCTGCACCCCAGAGGGCATTTGTCAGAGAAGAATTACAGATTATTCCCCCAGACACCGTTACTCATTTCAGTAACTAAGTCGTCAATTAATTCATCAACCAGTTCATCACAAATATCTTCAGATAACTTGAGCCTGTAATGACCTGGTGCATAAGCTTTTTCCTTACTGTGAAAAACACGTTTCGTGTCCCCAACTGCAAGTGATTTCTTATGTGTTTGAATTATTTCAAGATTGTGTTTGTTTGATCTCAGTGACTTGTTTGGATAGTCAGGCATCAATGCGCCATCTAACACTTGCTTGTAATGTTCATGACGAATGTCTTTATTTTTTATTGCTGTTTTTTTAATTCCTTTGGCTTTTGACTGACTACCTTTCTGGTGCAGTATAGAATACATTTTTGATCTCAGTCCAACATACTCAACTATTGGCACACCATTTAGTTCATCCTTAAACTTACCAGGCACTTTCTTGTTTTGTGTGCTAAACAGTGGATGATCTTTAGGGTAGTCAGACGTGTCATACATGTGTAGTTCTGTTTTCATGTCTTCATAAAAGTCTTCAGTAGACACATCAATGATCATAGAGTCAGTGTCAGTGTATAACAATCGACAGTCAGGATACTTTAATTTGAAGTAATCATAATAAAATTCAAGCATCACCAGTTTTGACAATTCCAGAATTGCCATACCAATAAATACTGGCTTGTCCAGTTTAACAATCTTTTTTTTGAGTGACACTGCATACAATGATGAATGAAACTCTTTGTACCCTGTGTACTGAGGCTTACCTGTAAGTTTAATTGCACCCGATTCAGTTGTGACCAGTCTCACATCTTTTCTGTGATGAGGATTTTCCATCGTCTTGCCAAAACAGGCATTGTTCATAAGCTTAAAGAAGTCTTTGTCAAATGCAGTGTTGCCGTCTCTGGCACGAAGGGTTGTGTTCTTCATTATGTAATCTTTCATGAAAGCACTCTGATCAAATTGAATTCCTCTGTGAACTTTCTTTAGTACTAACCCGTGTCTGATGTAAAACTGCAACAAGCGGTAGTGACAAACGTAATTGAATTTGTCATTTAGATTCGGTACAAGTTTAGTGTCTTCTTTTTTCCCCGTCATACTCATTTTCTCAACAGCCAACGGATAATCATTATGGTAATCGTGTAGATGATGCGGGTACTCCAGGTCTACTTCAAAGATCCAACCCTTCGCGTCGTTTCGGTCATGATTCATAATATTGTTTGTTATGTCTGTTATGTCATACTGTGACAAATCATACAGACAAAAGTTTTTCAAGGGCAATAATTCACACATCGCGAACCCATACAAATTGTTAGCGTCAAGGTACGTAATGAATGACCTTGACCCAGGGTTTGAGGGGTCAAGGTCCGGACTGTCCAAATATTTGTTGTTGGCTCTGGCGTAATTGTTCGATGCAATACTAATCCCTCCCCTCAATCCACGTTCCACCATTTCACCCATCGTACGATCAGACAACAGGTCTATAAATATCTTACTGGATTTCAAAAATGCATCCCATGTCATGCCAGGACTAGTGATGTAACAAGCAGGGTCAAGTCTGTAGTGTAACAAACCCTTCTCACGGTAACTTTCAAATACATCTGCTAGCAAGCAAACGTCAGCTTTCAAATACTGGTCGTGATAGTCACCAATTGTCTGACACCCCAACTTCCCCCACGCATCAAGAGCATGCTGATATTCAGAGTCAGAAATACCTTTTCCAGTTAGTGTAGAATAAAATTTCTCTTTTGGTGGCAGTCTTGTTTCTTCAAACACAACCCAGTGATCAATGTACTCATACGGATACACACCTTTCTTAATCAAGTCTGGCTCAAAATATTTACTCGTTATTGGATACTCAGTCAGTCCTTCTGCCAGACTAGCCAATCCTAAAGACAAATGTTGCATGGAGTCATAAAATGCTAATTTATCTAACCTAAAAGTTAAGTATTTCTCAGTTGTCTGGGCAATACAACTTATGTTTTTGTACGACTCATCCACAGCCTGCATGATGATGTGTGAATCATATCCTTTGAGATTGTGAAAAAAGATTGGTAACTTGTATGTCTTAGGATCTATTTTTAATTTCAAGTTACAATCACCATGTGCAGCACCTCTGTAATGCCCAGTTATGTGATCGTGGTCACGAACTTTATCACCCCCTAAAGGTTGTTCACAAATCCAACACATCTCAGCTGTATCAAATTTCAGTTTGTCTTCTTCTGTCATCACTAAAGGCATCTGACATGTTGTGAGATACTGTACTACCTGACTATACAGATGTCTCATTTCTGTTAAAAACAGACATGCTGCATTTTCACCCCTGTAGATAACAGGCTCTGAATGCAGACCGTCTGACCTAACAATAATGTATCCGAAAGAACACACCACTTGGTCACTCAACTTTATAGTCTTTGGTAATGACTCTGGAACATGACCTTCATACGGAACAACCAGTGATTCAAAATCTGCATACACTACAAACGGCAGCTTTTGTTGATTCCCATAGTTTTTAAAATAAACCTTGCTGCCAGGCTCTGGATACTTAAGTACAGTTTGTATGTCATCAGCTGATCTGCAGTGTAAAACATGTTTGTGCGCTACGTTTATGGAGGAGAATCTTTGTAAACATCTCTTACACACTTCCTGTTTACCATTATGTTTTGATACATGATTATGAATTAGTCGTGACATACTCCTGATAATTGTGTAGTGGAAGTTATCACCAGAGCTTATTAGTAACATGTCAACATGCCTATCTTCTGACTTTCCATAGGTTGGGGCAATTGGGGACACTCTAATTGGCTGTAACTTATCAACAGACTCATTATCCCACACAAACACATTCACGGATATACCAGGATTTAGTTTTTCAAACAAATCTATGTCCTCTATTTTGACAGGGAACTCAATGCCACTAAAAACGAGTTCGTTTACAAATTTGGTGTAGTTAGATGCACGTTCAGGCTTTGATTTTACAAAGTGTAGTTTAGCAAGCACACACCACATGAAACAATAGTTGTCATTGTTCTGAATATTGACTACAGCCTTTTTGTTTGCAACCTCTGTTGGCAGTGGCAACCATGCTTTACCTAATATAGGATGATACCTAGACTGCTTTAATTGCAGTTCATGTACATGTCCTTCGTGCCAGCCAGACCCCTTCATTTTTGCACTGTCAATTGCCTGTAGAAAGTCTGGTAATAGTCTGTCTCTAAACACGTTTTCTAATTCTCTTCTTGTGTTAACTGTGTGTTGTCTTGTTGATATATACGATACAATCACCTCACCGTCTACTCTAGTAAATTTGATTTTCGCAACAATCTGAATCTTCACACTGCCTGTAAGAAGATTTTGTTGTATGACAGAAAAAGAGTTTTCTATTGATTCATAGACATTATTAGTATTGGATATAGGCAAGTCTGTTGTGTGAAACACGTTTCTTAAACCAGATGAGCCAGGGTTTGATGAGCCAGGGCTTTGTGAATTGTCCGTCATTTTTATTTGACCGACAAAATAATAAATGAAAAAATATTACCGCTGGCTCACCTTGTGTAATACCACTTTATTAACTGTAACACTGTCAATATAAACATTTAGTTTGCGTAGTTGTTTAAATATGCTATAACAAACTTCCCCTAACCAACCATAGTTGGTATCATCAACTTTAAAAGTAGGTGTCTTTAAATCAACTGTCATGTGCTCCACATTTGGATGCTCATCGACATAATCCAAAGTCACACTATATGTAACATATATTTCTGATGGTGCTGAAAGGCTTATGTAAGTCTGTTTGGGTGATATTAAGTCAGTAAAGTGCATAACATCTTTGAAAAGGTGTGTAAGATCAAGCACCTGTATGATTTGTCCGTCTGTCATTTTTATTGGACAAACAAAAGAATAAATTAATTTACATCAATTTACTAACCCATACCCTGTGGGCTGATCTGTCTTTAAAATGAGCTTTAGATGCTTAGTTGATTTCAGTTTATTTTTTACATCATCTCGTTCATGCTTATTTGGGATGACATCGTTCTCTCTGAGACAGTCTTCAAAGCTGTCACGATCCTTACAGTAAAACAAACAGATAAACTTTAACTGTTCTCGAAAATCTTTCAGTACAGCATTATATTTCTGAGTAAGAATCCATACACTTACATTTGCATGTCTGCCACTGAAAGCAAGTTCTGCTAGAGTGTTTCTCTTCTTGACAATGTCTTTCTCTGCAGAACAGTCATCAACTATGAACAACGTTGGCTGTCCTTCAAATTGCTTGTAAAAATATTGTAGGTAGTCATTCAGTTTTTTCTCAGGGTCGACTAAGTATATGTTGCTGTCAGTCCAAATGAATAAACGGTTGTGATAAGCTTTGTTGTGTTTTATTGTTGGACAAAATATTACAATGTTTTCAAAGTGGTGTATGTATCTTGTTTGTAAGAGGTTAAGTACAAATTCAGTTTTCCCACACCCTGTGGCACCACAAAACAATCCACAGTGTGGGTCAAGGGTCATCAAGCTCAGGTTCATTTTAATACACAATATAATTTTAATATATGTGTCCACTTAGTCTACACTCTTGTATATTGAGTTGTGCGTCATATATCAGGTACAAATATATGTTTATGGCTGCAGCAGTTTCAACCTTCTTTTGTATCTGAATTGTTATTCCATCACTACCGTTCTCGACAGTTCGTCCTGACCCATGAAGGTAGTCGTCATCTGTACTACGAAGATCTAGCCACAGTGCATACTTGTTTGTCAGGTATTGACCAATCCTAACATCATACAGATGTAGATCTTTGCACGCAATGTTTGCAGGTTTATCTCTAATCCTTCCACCCGCAAAATACTTTGTGGTTTCGTCATAGTGCTGGTATGGTAACATTCCAGATGCGTACACTTGATTAGGGCGGCCTTCGATTGTGCAGGACAAATGTGTAATCTTAGGATTGTAGAATTTTTCTGAATCTCTTTTGTATGGACTCACCGGTTCAACAAACAACATAAGAATACCTTTCAGTGACCTGGCAGGCGTGTTCAAGTTTATGTTCCACATTGGGTCACTTTTGTCTTTGGGTATTAAACTATGCCTAATCACCCGGTCATAATAAATTGGAAGTCTTGACTGATACTGATTTTGAATGAGTCTGGCTAGTTCAGTGTGTGTAACAATTTCATATTCCAAGGAAATGTTAGAGATCTTATATGTTGCATCTGTGGCAGATGATTTAATAACTTTGGAGTAGTCATTGAAAGTTAGTTCAAAACTTAGACGGTCATTCAGTGCTCCTTGATAATAAGGCAAATGAGCTGTGAGGATTTCAAACTCAAGTGGAATGAAAAATCTGGTTCCATATGTTTCTGCTATAATAACGTCATTGGCTGCTGACGTTGATTTATCTCCGGCATTGATTCGAAGTTTACCAACATTATCTGGCTGTATGCCTTGATAAATACGGTCCTCTCGTTCTTCTCTTGTGAGCCAAAGGTCTTTGTAACAGTAGAACACATCTGAGTCGTCAAGACTAAACACTTCCTGTCCTTCAAGTTTTACTTTAATAGTTCTAACAATTGCTCTGCCAAGATTGTCAACTAGTGTTCTGTTTACATCTGCGTCTGATGATAGTTCAATATTAAATGCTAGGCGTGCAGTGCCAGGAACAATAACGTCACTGGGACCTAGGTTTGGAAACTTGACTGTAAGTGTTTGGTTCTGGTCTATGGTACTTGGATTGTTTGTGATGACGATTGATTGTCTTATGCCCTTAACACCCAGAGGCTCACGTAGTTTTCTGTATGGGTCTAACTTTGATCCGTAAGACTGTGTCATTTTTATTATGCACAATAAAAAATAATAAATTAATAAAACAATGGCAGCGGGAGGATTTAATCATGAAGATTTTGAAATGGACGACATGTATGATTTTGGTAATACAACAGATATGACAGATATGGCAGATATGACTGGTACAAGAAATATTTACAGTTTACGTCACGAACTTTTAGAAACCAAAGTGAACTCATTTTATGATCATGTTGGTGGCCGCCCAGACAACGTAGACCCTAATCAGTTTGAACTTGATGGCAAGGGTCATTTATATTTAAATACTGTTGACAAAGGAAAAGTACTATTGACTAACAAAAAAGACCCTAGTAGGTTTAGGGCTTTAAGTACAATAAAAAATGAAGGTGGTGTTGGTGCCTTGCGTCAACTTGGTATTGGTGGGTCTCCTGTCACGCCAAGACTGGCTAGTGTGCTTCACGACACGCAAACAAAGTTGCCAACAGGGCAAGAGATTGAAATGGCACCAGTAACAAGCCTACCAGAAATAGCAAACACTGTGATACAAGAAACCTCATTTACTGAAGGACAAATAAATGACGCTTTGAAAACAATAGATGATCCACCTTTGTCAATGAGAGAGATTATGGGTTTGGATAAATCACTGCAGACAATAAGAGGTGAGATGGTAAACAATGTTGCCAAACTAGGTGAGCTTGATAAACACATAGAACGTGAAAAAGAGAAACTGGCTACCGCAGACAATGGAAATCTTGACACAGAAATGAAAGAAAGAATTCAACACAGATTAAATGATTTGCAGATAGAAAGATCAGGAAGGTTAGAAACCATTAGTATTGGGAGACAAAAACTGAAATCACAGGTCAACAGAATTAGAGAAACTATTCAAAAAATACTTCACGAAGACACTACTCTGGCTGAGAGACTAAAAACACTTTTCAGAGAACAGGGTATTACAATTGCCAGTTTAATTACAGCTCTGGGGTTTATTATCAGTACAGTTGTGTTGGCTGTCTCCGGTGCCGGGGTTGGTGGGGGTACAGCCCTGACACCGGCACCACCAACCCCGGGCCCCCCGACTCCCACAGACCCAAAAGATTTACAGTCATGGGTAAAGAAACAGTTGTCTCACATATCAGACTTGCTTAAAAAATTGGCTGTGAAAGCAGTGGATGCTTTGCCTGGCATAATTGGCACTGTTGTCAGTTGGCTGATTAGTACAGTGGCAAAGGCAGTAGGGTTTATGGCAGAGCATGTGTGGGTCTTTTTGGTTACAGTAGGAGGGTTGATGGTGGGTTATTTAATGAAACAGATAAAGAAGTAAAACCCCTAATCCTGTTAGACCTATTACCAATGCAGTTCTTTCTGATTCATGAGTGTCAGGGGTTGACTGTACTGGTTGTATGAGTGCCGGTGTTGGGGCCAGGGCCAGGGCCGGGGTTGGGGCCAGGGCCGGGGGTGTTACCGTCAGTAATGATTTTAACGGCTGTACATGTGTGGTTGTGGCCCCCAAGTTTACAGATTGATTGAGACCTAATTTTTGGTCACGACCTGCAACAATGATTTCATTATTATAATTTGTTATTGTCCCCATTTGGAGTTGAAGGTCAGATGGTAACATGTATAACCCGACGCCAACTACAAAGTCAACTTTTGATCTAGCATATCTGAGTACGTCTTGGTAGCGTTGTATGCTTGATGGGAGATCAACTGATGAATTTACTGAATCTTCAAGATTTGCAAGAAACTGTTTTTGTGCTTCAAACTTTCCACTTCCATTCAAAATGTTTGATTTTGTTAGTGATTGTGCACCTAGTATACACCAGACATATGTTCTGATAGACTCATTGACGCGCTCGACTCCTGCTTGAGTAAACCCGTCAGATTTATCTAAAATAAATGTGGTCCACGCATTAGACTGCTTTTGCTCTATTGATCCTATCCAGACTTCAGATTTTGATGAGAATGAAGTGTAACCAGGGTAATAATCTTGAGGGTATTGTCTGTGACTCATAGCGTAATACAATGTACCCATGCCATGGTGATCATCAAGTTTTTGTGTGAAGTCATACTTAGTGCCAGGGTTAATGTTAAATTCATTACAGATGCGTTCAAATGCTTTCATATCCATGGGGTTATTAAACCTGTTGAAACTGGATTCAGTTGGTAGTGGTGTATGAAGTTCTGACAGTATACGTCTAAGCTGGTAATAAACATGGAAATGATACACAGACCTAATTAGTTTGTTTGAGTGATTCAAATGGTCTGTGAATGAAACACCACAGCCTGTAGTTGAACATAGTATTGCAAAGTTGAGTTGGTTTTGAAACATCTGTAGTGGGCTTGAAGACCACTTTCTTGCAGTAGAGTCATCTGTTATTGGAGGGTTTAGGTAATGGTCAAACGGATTCGGTACTTTGACTTGAAATAGATCTTGTACGCTTGCGTCAGACACAGCTATGTCTAGTTGATTTAGTTGAATTATTTTCTGTTCATAAGTAGGTGCAACATTATATTTGGCATCCACATTAAATTGAAATGCGTTTGTAGTGGCAATGGTTGGTGATTTAAATTCCATCCTTTTTTATATGAGATAATAAAAATGTTTATTACCTTAACAAATCTTGACACAAGCAAACCAGTGTGGTTAACTAATGGGATTGATAATCATGATGGTAGCAAGGCTGCAGCTATCCATGAATTGTTCTACACAGTAAAATGGTTTAATGTTGAGGATGATATATATAATAAAGTAAATTTAGATGGTAAGACTGAAGCTTTACCACCCGGGTATTATAACTTTTGTACTATAGCTGAATGGTTTCAAAGTAATTTTAAAATTAAAGCAACTTTAAATCCAGCTAACCTACTTGTTACATTAGAATCTCCGACACAAGATTGGCTAAAGATCTCAGATAGATTTGCATATTTACTTGGATTTTATACTGACGAAGATTGGTATAGATCAGATGATTTAGGTGAATTTAAGTTTGGTATTATAACAATGAAGACCAAAAAACTAAAAATAACTGGAAAACGCCCTGTCAATTTGTCAGTACACACAGTGCTAAATGTTTATTTGAAAGAACTAAACACATCTGAGAATGTTCACAATGGAAAGCCTTCAACTTTGTTGAGATGCTTACCAACTGGAACTGCTCCGTATTGTGAAAGTGTAGTTGTTAGATTTCCTAATTTGCAGTTTAAGAAATTAGGTTCTAGTTTCTTTGAGTCACTGAGTATATCTGTAACTAATCAGGATGACAAACCAGTTCTTATGCATGATTTTAGTGTTGTGTTGGAAATTAAATAATTTTATTTTTGTTTATAAAAAATGAGTGGTGGTCCAAAGTCGAGAATCATACCAGTTGCATGTCCAGTAACAGAATTGAAAGATTTGGCAGACGTCCAGGATTTTGAGAAGGAAGGGGATGTTGGAGAAATATATGGTTTTGAACTTGATTCAAATGGCATGTACAAGAGGAAAGTAATTGTTGACATGAAAGACGGTGAAAAACAGATTCCTAAACTTGGTCAGCTACGTGATGTTACTGTACCTACTCCACCTGTAAATAATTCGCCCTACAACTTAATACATGTGGGAAATAAGTGGGTGGTTTCACCTGTGCCTGTTCCACCACCCACAATTGACTGGGACATAAAGTTGGAATTTATTAGTCCTTATGTATACACTGATGATGAAGGCGCCTTAGTGTTTAGGAAGGTTGTTAACTCGGGGCCGCTTATTGTAAGTCTTGTTCCAAGTTTTGCCCCAGACAACAATAGCAGAGAAAAACTGAAAGTTGAAAATTATGAGAGACGGCGGTATCTTCTTACAGCTAGAAAGGGTAGATCAGATACTTCTGTTGTGTTTATGCCAGCAAGCTTAGTCGTGGCTAGAGAAGCGACAATAGTATTTGAAATTATCATGAAATCAGTAACTACTGCTAAAGAGGCTCAAATTGCACAGGGAATTAAACTTACATGGGACGAAACAGTAACAGAATCAACAAAGGTCTTTATTGCTATTACAAAAAATGTTGATGTTATTAATGTTTCGAGCAGTGTTCCAGCTGTCAAGGTGGTGGTCGACAAAACAACTTTTGTTCGTCTAACTTACATAAACCTTGAACACATTGATCTTGTTGCATTTTATTATGCCAGCAAATTGTATACTTTTGAAGAGTTGCAAAATGTAATTGCTGATTAAATAAAAAAAAATATTTGTCAATAAAAAAAAATGGTAAACTTCTATCCGCAACTACCAACGCTTGATCCGACTGAAACAAATGTGATGACTAAAACAACGCTTGCGCCTGATCCACATATGCCAATTGCATCAGATAAAACATTACAGGCAGACGCATTCAGATTAATAAATATTACAGAAGCTTTGAAATATTTGGAGAGTGAGGAGGCTAAGTACTCATGGTGCAAAAGGAGGTATAAGTCAGTATTTAATTCTGTTCAAAACACTTCTATGGCTATTGGCGCAGTTTCAGCTTCATGTTCTGTGGGGGGTATTGTTCTGTTCGCCACAGGAATTGGGAGTTTGGCTGGAATAGCAGTTGAGGCTGTTAGCGTTGCTACATGCCTGGCTTGTTTTGGTTTGGAGGCCTTGAACAAGAGGTTTCACACAAAATTACAGAAACATGAAGCATTGAGTACACTTGCTGGTGCAAAGCTGAGCAGTATGAAACTTATTATCAGTAAGGCATTGAACGATAATTTTATTGATGACGAGGAATTTAAGAGAGTCCAGGATGATTTAAATAATTACAAAAAACAGAAGTCAGAAATACAAAATAAGATGCGTAGTCAATCTCCCGTAAATGTTGAAGAACTGAAGGCTAGTTTTTTAGAGATGGGGAAGCAGATCGGTGTTCAGGAAACCACAGAAAAACTACACAATCTTTTAAACAAATAAAAATCAGATTTGGTAATCGTTTATTAATGACATACACTTCACAGAAAAATGACATGCCACCTAACTATTTAACCCCATCAGCACCACCAGCACCACCTGACTATTACTAAAAAAAGTTTTTTCATTGTCCTTGTATCTTGACAAATCTGTCCGAGTAAGTTGTGACTTAAGTCAAGAACTTACAATTTGTTATTTTTAAGTTCTTATAAGTTCTTGACTAAGTCACTTAATAACTAATTATAGGTTCTTAAAAGGTTACCTGTAAAGTTATCTGTCAGTTATAATTGACTTTGGAAAATTTGTTATCAAGTATTTGTAGGTAACTTAAATAATTTGTTATCAAGTGCATATAGCAACAGTGTTTTTGTTTTTTTTGTGTGTGTGTGTGTGGCTATTATTTAAATAACTATGTTTTGGGGGTATTGGCACAGAGGCAATGAAAAAAAAATGTTCTTGGAATCTTATATTTTATATCTCTAACACACATATAATATACACGCACACAAACAAACACGCACGCACGCAAACACGGACGCACATACACATATAAACACATGCATACACGCACGCAAACACACATACATACATACACGCACACATGCACTCACACAGGCACACACACACATACACACATGCACTCACACACACAAACACTCACACATACCTACAAACACACACACGCATAGACAAACAGACAAACAAACACAAAATCTTTATTCTGCATGAATATTGTAGACTCGTCCGCAAAACACCGCGGGCCGTATGACACGCGATACACAACCTGTGTACTCAAATCGACACTGTGCACTTCGTCCCGTCACTAAGGCTCTACGTCATGTGTTTACGTTAGATACCTGTCCCCCAGTGGGGGACGAATCGCTAAGGACATACGTCATGTGTTTACGTTGGATACCTGTCCCCCAGTGGGGGACGAATCGCTAAGGACATACGTCATGTGTTTACGTTGGATACCTGTCCCCCAGTGGGGGACGAATCGCTAAGGACATACGTCATGTGTTTACGTTAGATACCTGTCCCCCAGTGGGGGACGAATCGCTAAGGACATACGTCATGTGTTTACGTTGGATACCTGTCCCCCAGTGGGGGACGAATCGCTAAGGACATACGTCATGTGTTTACGTTGGATACCACGATATGAAGGCTTGACTAGGGCGCTGAGTGATTTATAAATCAATTATTAAGATACAATGCAAAAAAAACACATTTCTTTGACAGCGTGCTACAAGTGGGCTGACCAGGGTGCCGTTTTGTAAATCAATTATTCAGATACAAAGCCAAAATCATCTTTCTTTGCCAGTGTGCTACAGGTATACCCCACCGTCTGTCTTGTTACTAAAACCTATGTAAAATCCATTTTCAATTCACTTGCAAAAAGCAAGCTACTTGCATGAGCGCGGCGAAAACACCTCACACTTGGTCCATAACATTTGGAATAATACAAACATAAAAAGCATGGTTACGGGCCGTTAAGGCCACGCCAGAGCCTTTGTGCAACGTGACAACACAAACAACAAATAAGATTATGGTCCTCCAGAGCCTTTTTGTTCAATTTCAGTTCTGAACAAGGTTACGGACCGTTTAAAACAAAAGGTTACGAGCATTTAAAGCCGCGCCAGAGCCTTTGTTTTAAACAGCAATATTATGGTTCTTTTGGTCGTGCCAAAAAAACTTTTGTTCAAATTTCAGTACTGAACAAGTTTATGAACCGTTCAAAACAGTAGGTTACGGGCCTTTTAAGCCACGCCAGAGCCTTTGCACAAACAAAACAAACAATAAACAAGGTTACAGACCAGCGTCAGGGGTTTTTCCAAAAATCGGCTATTTCCTGTATTTTCAGCATTTGTTCAATTTGCTCCCGCAAACTAAACACCTTTCGGAAAGACAGTGCAAGAAAATGAAATTTGGGGTACCCTCGTAGCAGCCTGGCTAGAACACACAACCGATGAGCATACGACTTGGAAATTTTTACGTTTACTTTTAGCCAATCTGGCCAGTTCAATTTAGTTTGTTTTCGTATTTTCTGTATTTTAAGGATTTCGGAACCTTGGATTAGCCACTCTCCATAGCAGATTGAAGCTGAAATGTTTAGGTGTTTGGTTCCCTGAAGTATTTTGTAGCCGTCTTCCAAATTCTTTTTTAACATGTCTAAAGTAAATATACTCAAATCGCATTGTTCTACTCTACTGCACGCAGGCGGCTTGCCATCAGAAAGATTTTGTCTAAAGAACAAATCAAGTTCTTTTGGTTCTTTATTTGTCTTTTGTTTTTTCGAACCACTGTTGAGTATATCACTCAAATTTCCAAGTGGTTTCCCCGGTTTTTCAAGCCAAAATTCCGGAGCTTTGTTCAAAACGGAATGAATGAAAGCGGTCATTTTTTCATGGTATTCACCATGAGATCGCAAGATTGTCACCTCTTCCTGAGTCCAATTCATTTTTGAAATGAGCGAATGATAGTTAGCGTAGCCTGGGCAAATAAAACTAGACCGGTCTGGTTAACTATTGAACAGTAAGACTGAGCGCAACTTATCCAGACTAACCGCGAGGCCTGTCTTGTTTCTAAATGTGACAAATTAAACAGACAAACTATCGATCTTACCGTCGTATATATTGGCAAGATTTATCAATCACTGAATATCACCTCTGAGAATCAAGTCAGTCCTCAAATCACGTCTGTCTCTTACAAAGTCGCTTAGCAAAAAGAACAGACCGGCTTGGTGTTTACAAACTAACACGTGACCGTTGCTACGCATCGTCTAAGGGAAGTAACTATGTATGTCGTTTTTGCTTATAACCAAAAGTTACCTCCCTGTGTTGTCTGTGCTGTTTTTGCTTGTGTGTGCGTGAAATTGACAAAGCAGGTGTATAAACAAAGGCTATTTAGTAGGCAGATTTGATTGCTCTTATTTGATTGAGAAAATAGATTTAGTTAGTGTGTTTACCACTAATTTTTTACTGGCATAAGTGCGCGCGTGTGTGACGGCGCCTCCGATCCTCTATCGGAAATACTCGTAATTGGCTAAGTAATCCGAATAAACTACGCGTTGCAAAATGAACACACTTACATAATCGATGGATTAATTAGCTCGGAGGTTAATTTTGCTTTAGTCATGAATGTCATTGATTTTGGAAACCTTTATTTTACTGAAAAAAATAAGGAGAAACCTAAAAAAACGGGGTGTGTCATTAGATGAGCGATTTGTGATCAAAAACAATGAAAAATTGACGTCGTCAAAAAATCTGTTGTATTCTCCATCTTTATATCTCTGTGTGTGTGTGTGTGTATGTGTGTGTGTGTGTGTGTGTGTGTGTGTGTGTGTGTGTGTGTGTGTGTGTGTGTGTGTGTGTGTATATATATATATATATATATATATATATATATATATATATATATATATATATATATATATATATATATATATATATATAAAACACGGCCTTGGGCCCGGACCGTACCGTACCGCCATATGTGACGATCTATAGTTAGATTGATTTGTTCGGTGCAGGCTGAATGACTGAAAATGAAGCTGTTTCGAACCCTGATGTAGTCTGACCAGATTGGTTTCATTCACTCCCTTCTCTGCCGCTGTACGTACCCTGAATTCATACATTTTTGTTTCTGAAACCTTGGTTCATTCCACGACCAAAGGCCAACATCGTTCACCGTTTGCATACAACTTGGTCTCGGCAAGAAGCATAGATCCTCATGAGCCCCCGCAGTCTCGGGGGCTCATGAGGATCTATGTCTCTTACAGTTTTTTCCTCGGCAGTGAAGGGGTTAAAACGACCTGCACGGAATAAAGGGTCAATAGTTGGCGATATCTCCCGTGTAAGTGTTCTTATTGTGTCTTTACAATAATGCTGAACAAAAGGGCTAAGGTAACTTATGATGTGTCAATATCGTAAAATGCCAAACTTTTCTCTCGTTCTTTGCCTTTGTAGGCATACGTAGGAGAGTTCCGCTGACTCGATAACAGGAGCGGTTAGGAAAGAACCTGTCACCGACGTGTGCCTGCTCACGTGGCTGGTAAAACGAAGGGTGGAAAAGTCACAGTTGAGGCAAGGCAACATTGAGAACCCCGGCGTTGTATCGGCGGCGAAGTTTAGCTCAGTAAGCAAAGGACCTTCGGGCCGATATCGACCGCAGTGGGCCCGCGCACAGCCGTGCGCGGGCCCATTGCGGCCAACGTCGGTCCGAAGACCTTTGCTTGCTGGGAATCGCTTTACTCTCAAGCATGGTTTTCAACTGACGGAACCCCGTGAGCCAAAGGTCTAAGGTCTGGCGTCAGCAACAGATGAGGGATCTCGGGTGGCATTCTCCTCATGGAGACACGGGCGGGAGAAAGTGGGGGGGGGGGGGGGGGGGATGAGAGAAATATATGAGTGGACGTACCATTGCCGTGCTCTCAGCCGGGCGGCTTTGGCAGAAGGTGACTTCTTGTGTCTGAGTGCATTGGTCTGGCCTTTGGAACACCGTCTATGCATCCAAAGGCGAAGGATCTTGCGGAGTGGATTTTCTCTTCACGGGGGGGGGGGGGGGGGGGGGGGGGGGGGGGTAAAAGCACTCTGTCCGGAAGCGATATAGGGGGAAATAAGGAAAACTTGTCATTGTGTTCTCAATCGGGCGCCTTTTGAACACTGTGCATCAAAAGATGTCAAGTCGTGGTTGACGGGTTTTTTCCCTCAGGGGGTGCAAACATATGTGTCCGGAAACCCTGCCGGGGATATATAAGGAAAACTGACCTAACATTTTGCACTCAGCTGGGTGCCATTGGTAAATTTTCTAATGACAAAGACTGCAGTGGTCTCGCCCTTGGAACACTGCATTGACTCATTTTGCCCGCGACACCCCACAGCAAGATATTCCTCGACCATGATAGTCAAGGGTGGTGGCAGAATAGCCGCTTGGCGCCTGAATTGTAATGCAGTCCTCAGAGGATAACTCCGAAATGTGGGTATTTCGTACTTCGGGCACAGTGAGTTAAGAGCCGAATCGAGCATCTTCGGTAGCTTTTCTCCTCAAGGGGGGCATCTGGAAACGTTGTAGACTCGTTATCCAGGAAAATATATCGTTCTGCCCTCATCCGGGCGATTTCGGCGGAAGGTGACCTTTCTTTCGCATTACGCAGGCGGCGAATCAGTTACCTCGAGGGGGGTGTCTTTTTTTTCTTCCTTTCTTTTTTTTTTGGGGGGGAGGGGGACCCTCAGCGGCCTGACAGAAAAGGCCTCCTCGGCGCCGAAAAATAGAAACTTAAAGGGGTAGTGGGGGGGGGGGGGGGAGGGTTGAATAGTCGACGGTCGCCGAAAAAACAAACAACGGCGGGGCAGACGAGGGGCGCTGGGGGGGGGGGGGAGCGCGACATGCTGTCCGGAACCCCTGAAACACCACCCCCCCCCCCCCCACTCCCCAACCCCCCCCCCCACACACACACACACTCCCGATCCGCCCCTGCATTACGTTGGTCTAAACCTGTGTACACTGTTCCTCCACAGAATGGGATGAAAGATTTCAAATGGCTGTTTTCCTCAGAAAGTGCGGAAATCTTTTCTCCTGCCGGCTGTAGTTAAACCAACTATTGTGCTCTCAGCCAGGCGCCTTTACTGGGAATGTGAGGGGTGGTTGCCAGTGTGTGTGTGTGTGTGTGTGTGTGTGTGTGTGTGTGTGTGTGTGTGTGTGTGTGCCAGGTGTGTGTGTGTGTGTGTGTGTGTGTGTGTGTGTGTGAGTGAGTGTGTGTGTGTGTGTGTGTGTGTGTGTGTGTGTGTGTGTGTGTGTGTGTGTGTGTGTGTGTGTGTGTGTGTGTGTGTGTGTGTGTGTGTGTGTGTGTGTGAGTGAGTGCATGGGTTGTGTCCCTGGAACACTGCCGGTATATCGACAAATGAAGGGTCTTCCGAGTACTTTTTATCCGCCTCAGGGGAAGTACTTTGTCCCAAAAGACGATGTATTAACCCTTATCATTCTGATACACCCATTACTTGAAATAAATTTGACTGATAGTTCAAAGGTGGTGCCAGGTTAATCTATCTCCTAATCTGTAACGTAGCCTTCATAGGACCGCAATAGACAAATTTTACAAAATCACTGAGCCTCAAACTGAGGATGTAATGGGTTAAGGAAACTTGTCATGGTGCTGCCATCCGGGCCCCCATTTCGGCGGTGATAGGATGAATCTGTGTTCAGGGGAGGCAATCAGTATTGCTGGAGTTGACGTGTTTCAGTCTGAATACCTTGGTCGAGCGCTTGTCAGTTTGGAACACTGTGCATCAAGAGGTACTGAAAGGATGTCGGGTGAGTCTCTTCAGTTTTCAGTCTCCTCAGTGGGTACAGAAGTACTTTTATCCGGAAACGCTAGTCAGTAGAGGTCGTACAAAGAAACTTGAAATTGTGCTGCCAGCCGGGTGCCTTTCAATGGTGGGATAAATATTTTTTTCAGGTGAGAAGTTACTATTGCTATGACAAGCCAGCCTTTCTTTACAGTGGGGCCGACTATCGCGCCTCTTCTTCTCGCGGCTAGGTGGCAAAGTACTGGTGACGCGTCCCGTCACTCTGCAGACTGCAAAGGACATAGACCCAGCCTATCTTCTCTCTGCAATTTCGTCTCTGATGGAATGGCAGGAGTTGTCCAGTCAAACGGCGACACATCCGCACCCTTGGACATTTTCAACGGTGTGAAACAAGGTTGTGTTCTTGCCCCCGTGATGTTCAACCTGTTCTTCACGTGTGTCCTGACCCATGCAGTACGCGACATTGAGAAGGGAGTGTACCTGAAGTACAGACTAGACGGCTCTCTCTTCGACCTCCGTCGACTGAACGCCAGGACCAAGACCATCGAGAGACTGATCCTTGAGGCGCTGTTTGCCGATGACTGCGCGCTGATGGCGCACACGGAGTCTGACCTCCAGATCATCGTCAACAGGTTCTCGGAAGCCTCTCGACTGTTTGGCCTCACCATCAGTCTCAGCAAGACCGAGGTCCTGCACCAACCGGCCCCAGGCACATGAGAGCCCCCCCCCCCCCCCCCCCCCCCCCCCAAAGTGTGCATCGAAGGCACCGAGCTGAAGACTGTTGACCAGTTCAGGTACCTGGGAAGCATCATCTCTTCTGACGGTACTATCGACAAGGAAATCGCAGCTCGCATCAGCAAAGCCAGCCAAGCCCTGGGTCGCCTGCGCACTGGCGTGTGTTAAATAACAACAACGTCAAGGGCGGCTTTCCACCAAGATCAAAGTCTACAAGGCAGTAGTTCTACCCAGCCTCCTCTACGGCTGTGAGTCATGGACGCTGTACAGAAAGCACCTCAAGCAGCTTGAACATTTCCACATGAGATACCTGCGCTCACTCATGGGCATCAAATGGCAAGACAAGGTGACTAACCTGGAAGGCGGTCCTGGACAATGCTGGCTTAGTGAGTGTTGAAGCTTTGATCTTAGACACAACTCCGCTGGACAGGTCATGTCATACGCATGGATGATTCTCGCATGCCACGCCAACTCCTGTATGGTGCACTCTCAAAAGGCCACAGGAAGCAAGGACGGCCAAAGAAACGCTTCAAAGACTGCAGTAAGAGACAGCCTCAATCACTTCGTCTTCCCGGTAAAGGAACTTGAAGCACAAGCACAAGACAGATCCGGCGTGCCGGCCGCCACCAGGCCAAGCCTGCACGCTCTTTGATGTGACACAATCGGCGCGAACAGAACACCAATGCCAGAGCTCGCAGAAAGACAGCGTCGACTCTCCCCACAGCTACGTTCCAGTGCCCCCATTGCCCTCCCGTGTGGCTCCAGGATTGGCGGCTTGGCCAGCCACACCCGCACCCACAAATAGAAGTCATGCACAATGACGACATCATCGGTTTCGATGGTCTACCCATTATTCCATCATGAATTCAAATTATGACAATGTGTTATTACATCTTGCCAGACTCAGGCGGCGGTGCCGCCGGGATGGATGATGATGTCGTATTACAGAAAATGCACAAAGACCCACATTTGTGAATTTTGCGGACTATGTGACTGACCATATTACCAATAATCTCCCGTTCTAACAGTGGCTGCTGTATTCTGGCTCATGTTTCCCCCCCCCCCCCCCTTTTTCTTTATATTGTTTGTTATACATTTGCCTTTTTATATATCTTGTACTGAATAGATACTTTAGAAGGGAAATCACCGAGGAACAGCCCACAACGCTGAGGCAGACGAGTCCTTTGCGTTTCCATTAATAACTTTTGGGTAAGAAGTATTTACGTTTGTACAGTAGCTAGAACAAACTTGTGTTTGAAATAACAGGCTTTGCGGTTTACGTTTAAAGTGATCGATTGAAAATTCAATTTTAGGTGTTTGTGCGTACAAACGGAGCGCATGGTGGTAGCTTCCAACTCAAAGATTTGCCGCCATTTGGGAGGCCAGCGTCGCACAACAAACTTCTTCTGTGCTTTATTATGTGGTGGAATTATGTTCTGAATCAGAATTTTGCTCGGCAGAAACCAATGCTGGTTTGATCGCAGTGGTTGGGGTCATATCGGGGAGTGGTCAGAGGTGCAGGTGTTACTTTTAGTCCTGAGTTTTGCTGCCTCTTTGAGTCTGATGTGGAATGTGGTTAAAGCTCAGGAGTGCTCACGTAAAATTAGTACCATTTAACTCTTTCTACCCCATCACCGAAATCCCCAAATGTTGCCGTTGTTCTCTGAAGACTGCATTGCAGTGCAGGACACAGATCGACCATGATAGTTCAAGGGTGATGCCAGAATAGCTTGGCGCCCATAGGCGATCTTCATCTTGCTGTGGTGTGTCTGGGGTATAATGAGTAAAGTACAGTTTAAAATAAATAACTATATATTCGAGTATTTAGGCCCCCCCCCCCCCCCCCCCAACTCAAAAACAAATCTCCCACAATATTGGGGGACCAGGGGATAGGCCGGCCCACCCCCTCCCCTCAGCCTCTCTCCCTCTCCCCTGGAGGGGGGGGGGGGAAACTAGGCCAGTCCCCCCTTCCCCCCCCCCCCCCCCCCCAGGCCTCTCAGTCCCTACGCCACTATTATTATAATAAAAATATACACAGATTTACTATTGATGCTCTTGGTATTTGTTGGAAAGTTGCTATTCTGCATTTAATTTGAATACTCCTTTTGTTTCTTGGGGCTGGTGTAACTTGTAAGAAAATCTTAGGGATTCATAGTTTCATTAGACCTTCAACCTCATTAAGAAATTGAAGTTTTAGTGATACAGTAATACTGCTTTGTCTGTAGTACTAGTAGCTGGCTTTTCTTCCTTTTTGAAGATCTGTGTATGAGACATTTGGGGGTAGCCACTCTGTGAGAAGGTTCTCTGCCTAGCGATGCCTGGAAAATGTTCACAAGTGCTGGATAATGATATCACTAGATTTTAAGCACTTTGTTGCATCTACTCTGAGCCACGGGCTTTGTTTGTGTTCACATTAGTAACACCAGGCACTGAAATAGTAATGTCCTGCGTAGGCTGGTACATGTATCCAGGTTTGGTGTAGGTGACCTGTCTTTGTGTGTGCAGATGTAGACTGGAACTATTTCCATACAACTTTAGCTTGGGATTTACTATCAGTTTAGAGGGTGGCTTTATCCGTGTAACTCATTCAGCCCGACGGCTGTATTTCCCAAATTTTGGTGGCGTCATCTAATGACTATGCACCAGTTGCAGGTGATAGATCAACCATTATAATTCAAGGGCAGTGCCAGATTAGCTTGGTGCCAACAGGCACTAAGCTAATCTGGCACTACCCTTAAATTATCTTGGTTGACCCATCTCCTGCTGTAGTGCGTCAGGGCTGAATGGGTTAAAGAAAAAGAGAAGTCTGCTAAAAAGGGAATTGAGCTAAATTGATGTGTCTTATGAAGAAAAAATCTAAATCAAGGAGAACTTCTCCATCTGTGCTTTCATTTAGTAGCATGGTTGACATTAATGAACATGCAGCTAGAGCAGATGATGGGGTGCACAAAGTTTGTGCGCTTTGTGATGTCCTAACACCACAAAGCAGCAAATGGCTTATGTCAGCTTCATCATGTTTGCTTACATCGGCTTTATTTCTATCTGCATAACCTTTTGTCAGCTTGTCACGAAGTGTCAATTATTTTAGGGACTGTGTGTAAAGGTACTTTTTACCATGAATTTTGAGTGAAGCAGCTATATTGCTGCAGAATGAGCCTTCACAGCAGTCAGGTGTGAAATAAGACTTTTTTTTCCATTCATAATCGTCCACTATTTTCGTTCCATGCTTGGTAATGTTTCCGATCTTCAGCAGGCTTTTTTGGATTAGGAAAATGAAAGCTCTTTTTATCATCACCTTCTCTCCTTGCAAGTTAAAACATCCGAAGGCTTTACGCTGCACCGGTATACTGATGTCACTCACTAACTGCTAGAAATTTAAATTGTCTGCTAAGGATGCATGTCCATCAACATGTTGCCCTCCAGTCAGTGGAAAAATTGGTGAAACAAACTTAATTTTCTTGTTACCAGGAGGGTTTTGAGGGGTGGGGGGGGGGGGGGGGGGGGTCACAGTATTGATTAAGTACTGGAGACTTTTAGACCCATTTGCCATCAGACTTCCCTTTCCCTTTAAACTGACACTCAAAGACAGGGAAGGTTTTAGTTTCACTGAATTTTGTAAGTAAATTTAGCATTTGATTTTGTACTTGACTACTTCATTGTATGTGTTCTCATTGGCTGGGTCTGTATTGACTTAGTGTGGCTGAAGTGGTCAGATTCACCATATTAATGCATAAATCTACCCATCATGAATCTACCAAATGAAAATCCACTCGACAGGAATCCACCCAGGTGTAAATTTAGTGTAAATTTGCACTGCTGCGATTCCACCCATAAAACATGTATTGAGATGAAAACAATCAACCCTGGAGTAGTATATCTAAATATAAAGCCCTGTTCTGTAACTAGTGTAAGTTTATGAGGATACACTAAAATTTTAAATCACATAACTCAAAATGTAACAAAGGGGTAGGGAGTGCACTAAAATTCAGCACATCTGCTTCAGAGATGCCATTTGGCTCATGTGCGAAGCAAAAGTGAGTTTGTTCTGGGCAGTGGTCGGCTGTAGTAAACTTGAATGTTGGCATTTTCTTGGAGACTATTCAAGTCACAGTCTTCAAACTTGGCCTCAGGATACTATGTGGCAAGACCTTTCTAAACATAAATATACCATGTATATGAGACAGTCTCAAAAGGTGACAACAAAAATGGGACATGAAGGTGCTAAAGTCAAAATTGAAATTCACTTATGTAATCTGTGTGTTTGAACACTTTAATATATCTATTATATGGAAAAGCAGGTGAAAAGACAGTGCCGTTTATAGTTTAAAAGATATTTGATGGTTATGCTCGCCAAGTGAAATGTGTCACGCGTGACAGCAGACAAAGTCTTGAGGTAGAAACACTCATATAAAAGGTAGAACTGACTTGAAAAGTTGGTATTTGACAGAAGAACACACTAATATGGTGAAATGAATCAATTCAAACTCATTTTAAAGTGTATCAGTTTAAAAAGCAATTATCACTTTGTCCGTTGTCACGTCCGACACAAAACATAATTAATAAATCAAGTAATGAGATAACAGAACCAACACAGATGTCCAAAACAATCTAGATTTTATTCAGTGGAACATACTCTATAAGAATTGACTGCAACACTGATCAACACCAAACAAGCATTTGCTCCGAACAAAAATAGTGTGTTGATCGTGACAAACCCCATGATGGACAAAGTCTCGAAACTGAAATGAAGAAAATCACTTTATCATCAGGACACATTTTCAAGACAAGCATCACACACGTTGAGATACTAGACTAGGTCAATGTTACACTCAGAAATGAATTGGTGCATTGGTAAAAATAATCCATAAATGGAAAATGCGTGTTGATTGTGCGTTCAGTATGGACAAAAACAGGATGTATGTAGCTGATAATCCGTGTAAAAAAAATGTATTTGGGATTAAGTTGGATGGTTGTACATTGCTTAACATCCCGACAGCAACAAGACTTTCTCAGGATGTTCCCCACCGGAGTCTGCCCTGGGGGACTTGGGTGGGGTTAGGTACTTTTTAGTTCCCAGGGTCACCCTTTCAGCCCCACAGGGTGAGTTTTTCTCTCTATTCTGTGGCATGTGTTTCTGTCTACCCTTTGTCCATTCACCTGTATTTGCCTTTTTAAAACTCTCCCTACTGTCTGCACTGCCTGTAGCTCTTGATATTGGATGTGTGTTGCTAAATGGTCTTAGCTTTATTTAGGCCCCATGTGTTAGGTTTATTTAACGTATTTGACCGGCTGGCGACATACATTCAATGTTCTGTTTATTTTTTTTTTTCACAAGCAGTGCAGGCACGTCCTGAGAAAGCCTTGTTGCTGTCGGGACGTTAAGCAATGTACAATCAATCAATCAATTCTCAGGATGTGGATTAAGTTGGAGATGTGGTTAAAATTACTGGCAACAAATACAGAAGGGAGAAAATGGTCTAAAAAATTGTTTAAAAGTAAAACTCAACTGGATTTCATGTTTTTGGATAAATAAATGTGGTAGAGAACAAAGTGTAGTTTTATTGGTACAAAATGAACATGGTATTTGGGTCACTCTACAAAGCTGTGTAGCAAAAGTGTGACACCAACCATGAAAAAACAAACTCAGTGGGATACTTATTTTTATCATTTTTCTTGAAGATGCATGTCCAAAGTATGATGTTTTGACAAAAAAAAGATAATATATAAATGTGTTTGCATGGATGTGGATGGTAAAGTTACGTGGTACGAAATTTGTTTGATGTAACACGGAAACCAAATACAGGGAAAGACTGTACAAAAATGAAAGTCAGGATCAAACAAGACGGTTTATTTTGGTTTAGAAACACTTCAAGACAAACCACCAAAAAAAAAAAAAGCATAATAATGAGTTTTGGAAGCAAGCTTGTGCCAAGCACTTGGTGAAAATGAAAAGTTGCTCGGCAGCTCATTTAGTTTACCCACAAGAAGTTTTAAGATATGTAGATCATTTCTATGTAGTGAAACAACATAAGTAACATGCAGCAAATTCACTGACAAGAACATTTTGAAAATAGAGACTTTTGCAGTTGCTCAGGACCATTTGTTTTAAAAATGGTAGTTGATGTAACATGGAAACCAACTTTCTTCATCAGTGAAATTAGTGAACTCATATGAAATGAAAGATAAGTTTGCAGGGAATCATGACTCTGTAGTCTAGAAAAGCATGATATGAGAGACCAAACCTTAAAAATAGTGAAAATCTTCTATTATGTGCATAGTTTTCTAAAACGAGATGACAAAGTAACGATCTGAATCTTGAGGTTACATCAAACCCAAGAAAACATACTTAGATGTCTTATTTTAACAGCATCGGGATTCCGTAAATGTAGTGATGCTGAAGCACATTTTGAAAATTGAGACATTTGCAGATGCTCAGGACCATATGTTTTAAAAATGGTAGTTGATGTAACATGGAAACCAAGTTTCTTCATCTTAGAAATTAGTGAACTCTCATATGAAATGAAAGATAAGTTTGCAGTGAATCATGACTCTGTAGTCTAGAAAAGCATGATAAGAGAGACCAACTATTAAAAATAGTTAAAATCCTTTATCATGTGTATAAGGAGATGCTAAAGTAACTATCTGAAGCCTCAGGTTACATCAAACACCGGAAAACATACTTAGACATCTTATTTTAACGGCATTGGGATTCTGTAAATGTAGTGATGCTGAATAGCAAAGTAACAATAATGAACTTACTGGCACAAGAAACGATACAGGCCAGTAATATCTCCGTTTAATCGGAAAAATCACCATTTTCATGTGGTTGACGTAACAAGAATCAAACATGTCGGACGGTCATTCGTATTCCGGTTGCGTTTAACATAAGTGAGGACAATTATACTTCAAACGAAGTGTTCGAAAATAAATTCATCGAAAACAGTATTCCATGGGCCAAACATAACTACATAGTGGAATAATCAAAGTCGGAACAAGTCTATGGTGGTTTCATTTGAGCTTAGCAAGCGTCAGATCAGAATGAGTAAAACCTGGGCTTGATCAAGGAGCAAAATTTCTGTACGATAAATCGTAATAAACGTCCTTCAAAGTCAATGCACAAGATAACAGTATCTAAATCTAAGTATACTGCATGATTTTGGGCTCATCAATATGTTTGTACTTAAAGAAAGCGTATCTTGAAGGTTTGATATGGCTTTCTCTGTTTCGCGTAACACACCCGGAAAAAACGGAAGCGAAAACAAAAACACACGTGGCTTTCTCTGTTCAAAGCAAGGGAAGCAACGTTGTGCGCAAATATCCTTCCGCGATACACATCGAAAACTAGGGCAAGAAAAAGTCCCCAAAAGTGCTGTGCTTAGTATTAATTGAGCTTGTTTTGTTCAGTTTGACGTAACATTCAAAACAGGAAACGAAAGCACACGTGCAACTTTAAGCTCAAAATACAGGACGGACAAAGCTTTTACCAAACTATATACCCTTTTAAACATATTCGAAACACATCTGCCATCTTGAAAAATGTGATTATATAAGTATTCATATGCCAGGCATGTCTGAATGGCAAAGTGTGTACTTTGGTTGGTTGTGGAAACGAATGTTACGTCAATCATGAACTAAATTGTATCTTTATAAAGTGCATTCTAAAAGACTTTTCTGGTTGTAAGATCATAAGGATCACTTACAACAACTGTAAAGAACAATATGATTACATATTTTTATATTTTATACCATAAAGGCATAAATGAATTGAAAGATCCGCAACACAAGACAAAAGAGGGGTTACAGCTTTGTCACAATCTGGACCGCCATTTTCGTGCATCCTCACACACGTTCCCTCGCGCTGGGACCATACGGCGTTGAGGCGCGTCCCCTGGGTGGTGGATAGGGGGTCCCTCGTGAGAGGGGTGCACCAAATGAAATAAGGTGCCGTGAACCAACATGGTCTAAGGGAAGGTGACCCCGACAGAAAACCCCTGGTCCTCCTAGTAAGGGGGTTGGGCGTGGGGGTAGCTTCCCCACCATGCAAATAAAGAAATAGCTACAAAAACGCCGACGAAAAGACTAACAGTAATTCCTTTCCTGGAGGAGGAAGGTTCTTCTACCAGAAGACTTACGACGTCCTGTGGTGAAAGCCGGAAGTCTTCGGAAGCCACAGGACCGAGCCGCCTCTCTCTATCCAGGGACACAACCATGGGCACATGGAACGTCAAGACCATGTACCAGAGCGGCAAGGCCGCCCAGATAGCAGCGGAAATGCAAAAGTACAACCTTTCCCTGCTAGGTATCAGTGAAGCCAGATGGACGCAGTCTGGCCAGAAAAGGCTGTTAAGTGGGGAGATGATTCTGTATTCAGGTCATGAAGAGGAGAATGCCCCCCATACAGAAGGAGTAGCATTCATGCTGTCACCAGTGGCTCAGAGAGCGCTGATGGGCTGGGAACCTCTTGGGCCAAGAATTATCACAGCAGCCTTTAGAACCAAGAAAAAGATCAAGCTGAACGTCATCCAGTGTTATGCACCCACCAATGACAATGACGAGGAAGAGAAACAAGAGTTCTACGACCGACTCCAGAGTGCCGTGGACAAATGTGCGGAGCGAGACATCACCATCGTCATGGGCGATTTTAATGCCAAAATAGGGGAGGACAACACCGGATATGAAGAGGTGCAGGGGTCAAAATCTTCCGCTTTTCCGCGGATATCAGCGTTAATTAAAAAAAATCCGATTAAAAAAAAAAGGCATTTCCGCGTGGAAAAAAATAAAACGTAAAAGATCTGAAACGGTCGTGGTTCTTAAACGGCGCAGGTCCACAAGTTGTCAGATTCGTTTATCGTTAACTTTAGGCAAGCTATGTTTTTCCAAGATGGCGTCTAGCGATGCAGGACACATTGTTGCTCGCGGCTAAACTTTTAATGAAACGGGAGTGAGAAAGAAATGGAGGTGGGAATGGTGTGAAAAATCGATGAACGTTAAGTCGAACCCTGACATGTTTGAACGGATATAAGAGCACATTTTAAAGCTGGAATCGGTGGAAGTGAGCACAGGCCCGCCAACATTGTGTACCGTGATTCTTCGCGACCACCCCCCCCCGTTGTTTCCGCTGTTTTCTCCAGCACGTGTTTTGACCCCTGGAGGTGATGGGGAGACAGGGACTAGGCTCGGAGATGAGTGAGAACGGGGAGAGGTTTGTAGATTTTTGTGCTCTAAACCGACTTGTCATTGGAGGCAGCATCTTCCCACACAGAAGAATACACAAGGCAACTTGGGTCTCACCTGATCATACAACAGAGAACCAAATAGACCATATCTGCATTAGCAAGAAATTTAGAAGATCCCTTCAAGATGTTCGAGTGAGGAGGGGAGCAGATGTCGCCTCAGACCACCATCTGCTTACCTTAAGAATGAAGCTCAAGCTAAAGAAAAGCCGCACAGAGACAACAAGAAGACAGCGCTATAATGTAGGCCTCTTGAGAGAAACTGGAGTTAGAGAAGAGTTCAAACTGGTGCTGTCCAACTGGTTTCAAGCACTACAGGAGCTAGTAAATGAAGGGGAGGCGGTCACCACAGAGCAGCAGTGGAAGGCAGTTAGAGAGGCGCTGAGCTCAACCTGCAAAGACACTGTAGGGTTCAGGAAACACCATCACAAGGACTGGCTGTCGGCACAGAGCCTGAAGAAGATAGAAGTGAGGAAGCAGAAGAAAGCAGCGGTCAACAACAGTCGCACGAGAGCAGCCAAAGTAAGGGCACAGGAGGAATACTCGGAAACCAACCGCGAGGTGAAGAGGAGTATCAGGGCAGACAAGAGGGCCTACACAGACAGCCTGGCAGCAGAGGCAGAAAAGGCAGCAGGCAGCGGCAACATGAAACAGCTCTACGACATTACCAGAAGATTGTCGGGTAAGTATGGCCATACAGAAAGACCAGTACAAAGAAGGCAAGCCTATTGCAGACAGAGCAGACCAACTCGACAGATGGGCCGAGTATTTTGAAGAGTTACTGAACAGACCTAGCCCACCCGACCCCCCCGACATCCAGCCGGCAGAGACCGACCTACCCATCAGCTGTGACAGACCCAGCCGGGAAGAGATCAGAAGAGCAGTGGCATTTTTTAAAAAAGGCAAAGCAGCAGGGCCAGATGGCATCCCAGCAGAGTCTCTGAAAGCAGACCTAGGGACAACAGTGGAGATGCTGTACCCACTGTTTGGAAAGATCTGGGAACATGAGGTGATGCCAGCTGACTGGAAGGAGGGGTACCTAATCAAGCTTCCCAAAAAAGGCGACCTAAGCAAGTGTTCCAACTACAGAGGAATCACCTTGCTGTCAGTACCAGGAAAGGTCTTCAACAGGATCATCCTAGAGAGAATGAAGAGCTCCATTGACCCCCAGCTGAGAGACCAGCAAGCAGGATTCAGGAAGAACCAATCATGTACAGACCAGATCGCCACTCTCCGCATCATCGTGGAACAGTCTCTGGAGTGGAGCTCCCCGCTGTACGTCAACTTTGTGGATTATGAGAAAGCATTTGACAGCGTGGACCGAGAGACTCTGTGGAAACTCCTACGACACTACGGTGTACCCACAAAGCTCGTCCGCCTGATCAAAAGCAGCTACGATGGCATGACATGTCGCGTGATCCATGAAGGGCAGTTCACCAGGGAGCTCCAGGTCAGAACTAGTGTCAGGCAGGGGTGTCTGCTGTCTCCGTTCCTCTTCCTACTGGCCATAGACTGGGTCATGAAGATGACCACAGAGCACAGACGAAGTGGAATACAGTGGACACTGTGGACACAGCTTGACGACCTCGATTTTGCAGACGACTTGGCATTACTGTCCCACACTCATCAACAAATGCAGGACAAGACGACGAGGCTTGCTGAATCTCGTCCCAAGTGGGCCTCACCATCCACAAACAGAAAACAAAGACAATGAGGCTGAACACAACCAGGGAAGAACCAGTCTTGCTTGCTGGCACCCCGTTGGAGGAGGTGGAGTCCTTCACCTATCTTGGGAGCATCATAGACAAAAAAGGCGGCACTGATGCAGATGTCAGAGCACGAATCGGTAAAGCCAGAGCAGCCTTTCTCCAGTTAAAAAAAGTGTGGAGTTCCAGAGAGCTGTCACAACACACCAAAGTCCGGATTTTCAACTCCAATGTAAAAGCAGTTCTCTTATATGGAGCAGAGACTTGGAGATTGACAAAAACTACAGTCAACAGAGTACAAACCTTCATGAACAGTTGCCTTAGAAGAATTTTGAAAATCCACTGGCCAGAGAAGATCAGCAACGTCAGACTCTGGGAGAGAACAGAGCAGATAACAGCAGAGAATGAAATTGGGCGAAGAAGATGGGGATGGATCGGTCACAGCCTGAGAAAGCCAGCTTCCAGTATCACTAGGCAGGCATTGTCATGGAACCCCCAGGGAAAGAGGAAAAGAGGTAGGCCGAGAAACTCCTGGCGCCGAGACCTCCAAGCAGACGTCAAGAGACTGGGAACCACCTGGAGTAGAATCGAAGGAGAAGCACAGGACAGGAGTTGCTGGAGGTCTCTCGTCGACGGCCTATACCCGGGTAGGGGTGACAGGCGTAAGTAAGTAAGTCACACACGTTCAGGCTAATTAAACATTAAAAGACTTGATATTTTCCCATGCAGTTATCAATACTATCTCTTTCATCACTCTGAAACAGAATAGTACCGTTCATTGAGTAAAGTAACTTAGCAGATGTTTTTTACAGCCAGTTGAAAGTAGGCACCCCTTACGTTGCACAACTTTGTAGAGTGACCCATTTGCAAAGAAAATTCTCCGCAAAGTCTAACACCACCAGTGCAAGCTGGGGACAGTTGCTGATAGCTGCCTTGCAAGTTTTGAATTGGTTGTGCTGCCACCGGAAAACAAACAAATGCTTGGAAAACAACTCTAGTTCTTTCATCAGAAGACTGATCAGCTGATCTACAGTGCCCTCTTTGTTGACAAAGTCAAGTGGATTTTCCCTTTTGTACCATCTCCCATGCTGTCCATTTCACTGTCTCTGGTCCTACTGTCAGGTTGGCATACAAATGGCTTTGCACACCACATGCGTCACACAATCGATTTATGCAGTCCAGCGTTGGGAGTGAACACAGGTTGGCTTCTGAAAGGTTGTCGCGTCGATCAATCTGGGTTTCCAGGCGTTTATTTAGAACGCCCAGCTTCTTGTCGACACTTGTGCAGATTTCACATAGACACTGTCGGTGAGATTGATTGCCAGCGGTGAGGATATGGGGCGGTATCTGCCTGTAAAAGGTCGCGCGTGAAACCTTCAGCTCGGGATGTGTTCGACAAAAGTCTTTGTGAAGCCTTTTCACTCGTTTGGAAAGAATTTGTTTCCGTTTCATGGTTCTTTTGTCCACTGACCTTTTTCCAGGCAGATCTACAGCCACATCTTCAAGGTAACTATGAACAGCAGCAGCTGCTGCAGACATATTTTTTGT
This sequence comes from Semisulcospira habei, assembly GCA_036245525.1. Taxonomy (NCBI): domain Eukaryota; kingdom Metazoa; phylum Mollusca; class Gastropoda; family Semisulcospiridae; genus Semisulcospira; species Semisulcospira habei. Next base: position 63,327,587 of record BTPG01000001.1, read on the forward strand.
GTATTTTCCCGGTGACCATCCTGTTTCTTGTACATGTACCGTATCAAGCAGCAGTTTCCTGGCAGCCAGGCACTTCTTGCTAGGTTTATGCTTGCGTTTGTCCAGTTCCGACAGAAACCTCTCTTTTACCAGTTTGGCAGAAGGTGACTAGAACGTCACTAATGGCTTTACGCTTGCAGGGTGATTTCTTGGCAAAGCATGTGATGACAGAAAAAAATGCGCCCAAACAAACTCGGCATCTTGCAGACAGTCAAGTCGGAGTCTGTTGAAGGTCACTAGTGGGTGATGGCTCATCTGCAGATGGTGGAGTTAGTGGTTGAGCTGAAACAAATGAGATCCAATGCTAAGTCAAACAGTACAAACAATACACACACAGTTACAACACTCATACTTGCCGACTTTGGTCAGGATGGCAACTTGTGATTTAAAATCACAGCATGATATTGGTAAGGTAGTAGACTTCAATAACATTTTAATAAAAAGCAAGGGAAAGATCCCCACACCGTGTGTGCTGGAGCTCAGAAAAGAATTAACATGAGATCTTACCAAGTTCCTCAACAGTTACCCCACCCGGGTCTGCCCTGGGGGACTTGGGTGGGGTTAGGTATTTTTTAGTTCCCAGGGTCACCCTGGTCAGCCCCACAGGGTGGGGTTTTCTCTCTATTCTGGGGCATGTGTTTCTGTCTACCCGAGGTCCATTCACCTGTATTTGCCTTTTTTAAACTCTCCCTACTGTCTGCACTGCCTGTAGCTCTTGATATTGGATGTGTGTTGCTAAATGGTCTTAGCTTTATTTAGGCCCCATGTGTTAGGTTTATTTAATGTGTTTGACCGGCTGGCGACATACATTCAATGTTCTGTTTAGTTCGGGTTTTTTTTCACAAGCAGTGCAGGCACGTCCTAAGAAAGCCTTGTTGCTGTCGGGACGTTAAGCAATGTACAATCAATCCTCAACAGTTGATCTGCTCTTGTTCTTGTGGCACCATGCAAGGGCCTTCTCACGGTGCCGTCGTTTTTGCTGGGAATTCCATGGCTCCCGTTCTTTTCTCTTCTGCGCTACCCACAGCATTCGTTGTGCAGCCACTGCAGCATCCTCAAAGTGTTGTTTTGCGCGGGTGGTCCTTTTCTCTGCTGGTGGCCGACTGTTGGGTGACTGCTGGTTCACAGCTGCAATACACTCAGCCCTCTGCCCAGCCTTAATCCTTTCTCTGTAAAACAGTAATGAAAATACATTTTGCAGTGTGCGTTGGAACTGGTCCAGAAGATTGGATCAGCTTACTTCAATACAAAAATTTACACAGGATACTAATGGTTGTTGCTTTTTTTAAACAAAACGCAGTGTAGTTTTTTACATCGCAAGTAAAACAAAACAAACCTGTGCTGTTTTTGACGCAGTCTGTCTTGTTCTCGACGTCGCTGCAACTCCTACTCCTAGTCAGTTTTGGGTCGTTGACGGTTTCTGTGATTTCTGTCCAAATTCTTCAGGCACTGTTCAGCATACGTCGCAGGATCAGATTTCAGCGAGTCTCTGTAAGCTCTGCATCTTTCAGCATTGCTTTTATTCAGGGACTTTGTTGCAAGAGGAGGCCTCAGGAGGACCCACAGACCTACAACTTAGTACAAGTACAAAATGAAAAGTAAAATATTACAAAAGTCTAAAAAGAATGCCTCAAACTTATATCATAGCAACCTAGTATTTCTGTCGGTTGTGGAAAAAAAAAAAGCCTACTAACACAGTAACAGAGTAAGAACATATCAAATTCATGCTCAGGTTTTAGTACAATGCTACTTTCATTTTATAAACTAGGAGTTTGTTTATGATGTTTATCAGCCTCACTTAGTCCTTATGGAATGTCACAATCGACTAGGTATCACTCAGAACTTAGGCAAAAATAACAAATAAAATATTGCTCATGTTTCTGGGATGAGGTATTCAAACCAAAATAAGATGTGTAATAGTCACAGTCAGCACTATCAAAAGGAGAAATGGGAACGCACGAGTCGTCTGTGACAAAGACAAAGGACGGAAAAACTATGAGCACTTGATCTTTCGAGCCAAGAGTCACGGTCGACAGCACAACGGGTGGGTGTGAAAGCAACCACATTTTAAGCCATTCTTACAAACGCAATCAAAAGAAGTACGCCTAAGCGCAAAGTATTAAGTACCATGTTTTATCTGGACCACAAATAAAATTCATGTGTCGTCCGTGACAAAGACTCAAAACTTGTTTTGGTCCTCGTATGAGGAAATGGGCAACCATGTGCGAACAAGAATAAAGTGGGCGCTTTGTAATATGTAAAAGAATCGTATTTTGCAAGTGAATGGCAATAATACTAGTATATTTATTAGCATTTCATAACTATGCTATGAAACTGACAAAATTCAATGTCGATTGTGACTCTTTGAGTCGACCGTGACATCATAAACAGTACAGACAAAATTCGAAAACCAACCTTCTCTCCTGGGTGTCGCCATCTTGCTCAGAAACAATCCCGTCACGTTCTCGCGAGATCTTCCAATTTGCATATTAGTCAACTCGGAAGCTCGAGTCCGCTGCCTCGCGGGAGGTAGCCTCAAATGATCGATCGTGACAAATCGACAAAAATCGGCGGGGTTCATTTCAAAACGCTGTAACTGCTACAGGATTAAAGTCTAACCTCGCACAGCCCAAATTTCTGAATACAGCGATGGTGTGCGATTGCCTGGTGATTGTTTGTTAATAATCATTTCTTTGGCTTTTTTTTTCACAAGCTCGTCTTATTCAGGCTGCTCTCCGACAAAGCATGTCCAGATCGACCACGTAATTTTGAGAAGACGATTTTTCTTTGAATTTGTGAAATGTACGTAATTTATTGCATTATTAAAGATCACAGAAGTACTCGTCCGTACCGCACACACCAGTGTCCCTTTTTCAAACATGATAAAAAGCCCCCAAAACTATATTTTTATTTCATACCTTGTAAACGGTCACCAGTGTAGATTTGGTTTTATCTTATGTATCTCTTCAATCATTTCTCTTGGCACTGGTACAACCATAAATTGATAACTTTATTTCTGATAAATGTTTTTAGCAAATAAAGAGGATGGGGGGTAGTGACCAACCACCTTTTGAGACAGTCTCATATCAAATTCAGTGACCTTTCTAAAGGGTCAAGGTCACAGGGGGCTACAAATTGGTCAACTGGCTATATTTTGACAAAAGTTGATTTTTCTCAACTTCAAGCCCAAACTCTGTACAGAAATACCTAATGGTCAAGGTCACAGAGGTCAGATCAGATGTGGATCGGTCATGCATGTGAACCATTAAGGCTATGCCATTTTTGTTCATTTATTTGAGCATGCAAGTGATCTAATTTTCTTACCCTTTTTGAAGCTCACGTCAACACATTAAAATTTACACCAGGAGATTTACAGACCCTTTACGCTGCTGTGAAAATGAGAGTCCTGGATGTAAATTTATCCATACACCATGAATTTACTTAGTCCAACTGAGAAATCTTTTTGAAATGGAATAGACTTAAAAATAAAAGCAGCACATATTACATGTGATTACGAGACCCAAATCAAAATGTCCGGTCATACGACGTGGACATTTGATTCGAGTCAAGTAATCACATCTGTCTGTTTATCGGCACTATATAAAACAAAAACTGTTGCTCAATATAATTTATGTACCCAGTCCAAAACAAAACTATGCCTCGCGTCGTTCATTTTACAGCTGCTTGCGGTGTTCAGACAAAACGCATGAATGGCAGACGACTGCATATCACTGTCAACTCAGTGATGGATTTCGTCTAACTAGGAAGACATCAGTTTATGGTATAACCGTGCGTGTTACTGAGTAAATTCTACTTGTAATTAGATCACACGTAATTGCAGAAAATGCCATCTGGTTTGTTTATTTAGTTCTTTTCTCAGGTTGTTGATATCGCCAGCTGACATCTTGTCAATTTCACTTGTCAGTCCAGCGACTCGCACATTTCCTGGCGTCTTTTCTCCGTTTGTGTGTGTGTGTGTAGAGGATATAAATTTTAAGGAGTTTGTTAATGTTGCAGTGTGAGCATATTTTGTGTTTCTGTTTTGAAAATCTTAGTATCAAGATCGAGTGTTCTTGGCGCGCAAGGAATTTTGGGAAGGAATGTATATTTTTTAAGCTCATGAATATTAATTTGCTTGTTTATGTTATACAATATATCCATACATGTGTCAAAGAAGGGAAAAACTTTATGGAGCGGGTACATACATATATAGTGGAATCATGCATGGCTTTAGTGTCGTTAGCTAGATTCATTATGGGTAGGTCGATCCCTTCTGCTTCAGCCCTAGCTAGAGAAGGAAACACTGAAGAGGACGATAATTTTGTCGAGTATGGTAAATCGTGCATTATATTATAAGTTATTGGTCGCAGGGGTTGCTACACAGACCCTTGTAGGACTGAGGGAGGTCAGAGGAACCATTGTACCCCAAAGGCCTGAGGGGTACAATGGTTTCTTTTACCTCCCAAAGGCCTAGAATGGTCCTTGCAGCAAGCGCCTGCTACCAATAACATATTTGTTTTCATTCCTCTACTATTTCCATAAAAGAAAACCAGAAGAAATCTTCCGACTTGGATCACGCCAGACATGACTGACGTAAAAGGAATATACATTTATACATAATAGACTTATGACATAATTTAAAATCTTTCATGATGTTGCCGTCTACAGTAGTGTGTCTGTTGTTTCGAACAGCACTTAGTAACTTTTAACTTTAGAATGTTTTGATGATCTTTTGTAGAACAAAACTGCCATCCAAGACGCGTCAGAAAGAGGGCTACAATAAGTCTGCCATTAGCTGCTACAAGGGTTTTTGTAGCTTGGTCATGTGGTACAGTTTGCTCCAAAGAGACTGGTCGTGTTACGTAGGGATGAAAACAAAGAAAGTTATTTATGTTTAAATACTATATATATTTATATATACTATATATATATATATATATATATATATGATCCCTGTCACTTGAAGCCATCAATTGTAGTTTGGTCGTACAGATGGTATAGAGTTTTAACCCATTTAGCCCCAGCACCCAACAGCAGGAGATGGATTGATCATGATGATTCAAGGGTAGTGCCAGATTAGCTTGGTGCCAGGATAATCTGGCACTGCCCTTGAATTATGATGGTCAATCCATCTCCTGCACATGGTACATATTCAAAATTCGTTAGGTGACACTCCAAAATTTGGGAAATGTGATTTTGGGGTTAAATGGGTCAATATGGTTTTCACAGATATCCTGTCCATTCATAAACTACATGCAGGATGGACAGGCCAAGTAGAGAGCCGCTGACGACTGCTATGCCTACAGTTCCAGAAGGCTTGAAGAACAATGTGAGAGCGGTTTTAATATCCCAGGCTGGAGGAGTTTTGCTGACCGAATTTGAAAGGGACTATAGGGAATTGGTCAAATCAACTCTGAAGTACAAAGCACTTGGCTTTGAGACATTGGAGGAATTCATTCGATCTATTCCAGATGCTGCAAGGTGGGTCTCATTGTCATGTTTGCATGTTGATTTGTGGTTTTGGACCTTACTCACTGTATAGAGCCGTAAGGTCAAGCTTACAAAAAGTTTTACAAGGAAAGTGATTTCTGCAGTATTTGACTTCTTATGCATATTTGTAATGCAAACCTTTTTCATAATAATACTTAATTTCTTGTTAAAAATAACATGTATGATGTATGTTTTGACAAAATGATAATATTTACGGATGTCATGCAGTAGCAAGTGTTTTACCACCTGAAAAATGACTGTTTTGACAGAATGGAGTATTCATCTCGAGACTGCACAATGCGAATTTTTGGCATCGCCAAACCTGGTACATACATAAATAAAGTTATGAAGAAAGCCCAAGGACGAATTCCTCCATCACACCTGAAGGAGATTCAGAACCATGATCATGATCAAAATGGCCCATCACAAGGTACAATTTGTGGAGAATTAAAATCTATTTTTTATTGTGGTAATCAACAGTGTAACAACAGGTGTGTGTGTTTTACGATTTTGATTTGTAAGAAGTATAGGCAGTCTGAGATGGTGAGTTAGCGTGATAATGTGCACTATTGACCTGTTCTTTATGGACATTTCTTAACTCCCTCTGCATACTGTAGCAAGGCTTCTGTTGTGTGCATACTGTATCAGGGCTCCTGTTTTCACAACAGATTGAAGGGTCTGTACATGAACTATAAATGCTTTGCCCTGTGGTACACACAGTGCCATGATCAATTGTGCTGAAGTGTTAAGTCTCGCTATGTTTCTTAGTTGCCTGCTCGGCGTTAAACCCAAATAACTAACTAACTCGCTATGTTTCATGGCAAATCTAAATATTGTGTATCTACTCATTGAAAATCTACACAGATTGAAACAAACTAGTTGTAAATCTGCCCAGTCGCTATTCCATTGAGATATTTTTCACTTCAGTAAATTCAAGCCTTGGTTGATTTATTCTGGGTGGAATTATGCTGAGAAGATTCACACTGAGTTTATTTAGATAAGATAAGATAAACTTTATTGCCATATGCATAAACATTAGGAATTTTTGCGGCATAACTGACGAGCGTCCATGTAAAGATCAACGTATAAAACATACATACATCACAATCAAGCAGACTAAAATACCAAACCACACATATGTATAGCAGTCGTTCTATTAAATATGCACACACATCTAAGTAAGTAAAATAAGGTAAATCTATCGCATAATAACGATATTCTGAAACAAAAAACCGCCAAGTGAGCCGCAACGAAAACAGATTAGCTAAATTGATATGTATTTGTAAAACTGTATATCCTGTCTGAGAAATGGTTAAGAATAAGAGAACATATAAAGAACTATAAACTACTAAGATGGGCTGTAGGTAATTCTAAAGGGACTTTGAGTCAATCTGCTGAGTTAAATCATACCACAGCCACATTAGACAGGGCCTAAACAGCCAAGGGATAAAAGCTCTTCTGAAAACGAGTGGTTTTGGCCTTAATTGATCTAAAGCGTGAGGTCTAATAATTAATGGAAACTCAAAAGCATGCATTTACACTGTGTAGATCTATACACACCTGGATAGATTCGTGCTGAGTACATTCTGCTGGGAAGGGTCACGCCGGGTAGTTTTTATGCCTAAACATAGCAACGTTGACCACTTCAGCACAAGTAGCAGGCCAAGTCAGTGAAAGTTGAGAAAGGTACTATAAAAACATAGCATGGACTTTTCTGGCTCATATGAAATACTTAAACCCCTTGCAACATCATCACATCTCTTCATCAAGGTATATTGACTTTGCCTGATAACTCGGTCGATATACTTTGATTCAGATATGGAGCGATGTTGCTCTTGATTTATATGTGTATGTATTTCCTGTGAGCCATAAGGGCTATGCTACATATACACATTCGCTGGTACCTCATGTTTTAAGAACTTACTTTGTTCAAGTTCTGTAAATTTCATGAGCTTTGATAAATTGTGATAATTATTTTGTATGGCCCACCAGCACATACCTAGAAGCTTCTCGCTTTATGCACCTAGCAACTCATACATTTTAACCCATATAATCTCACGGCCGCATTTCCCAATTGTTGGAGGTGTCATCTATCAACTGTATACCAGTTGTAGGAGATGGATCGATCGTGATATTTTAAGGGTAGTGCCAGGCTCCATGCACCAAGCTAACGGCAAGTTTGAAAACTGGTCCTGTTACCAATAACTTCTACCGTTGGAAAATAAAGGTTCATTGTTCATTGTTCATTGTTCAAGCTCACCCAACACTGCCCTTGAATTATCATGGCCCATCCATCTCCTGCTGCAGGGCTTTGGGGATAATTGGTTAACCCCATTGTGCATGACTGAGGCTACAGTACTGGTAGCTGCACACAAGAGTTAAACCACCGCAGGAGGCAGATTGACCATGATAATTCAAGGCTGGTGCTAGATGAGCTTGGCGCCTGCAGGTGCCAAGCTCATCTAGCACTACCCTTGAATTATCATGGTTAATCCATCTCCTGCAGCTGGTACAGAGTCGTTAGGCAACAGCTCCAAAATGTAGGAAAGTGGACCTGGGGTTAAATGGGTTAATAGTTTTACCTTTGATACTCCAACATTTATCATTGCAGAAGACACATCAGTCAATGGTATACCAGTGTTACCAGGCACAAAGCATGTGGCTGTGAGTGGCAGGTCAAAACAAAAAAGAAATGTGAATTCAGAACCTGCAGAAGAATATGCAGCACTGGAGCCAGATGAAAGAGGGTGGTACACTATCTGTTTTCCCGAAGAGAGGGTTCCACAGGGAGAGGTGATTTTTTTTATCTCATTTAGCCCCTTCACTGCTGAGACAAACCGAACGCCATCCAGCTCCTCATCAGCCCCTGCAGGCTCGTGTGGATCTATGCCTGTTGCTGACGGTGACACCACTTTGAGTCACTGTTCCTGGGATGTCTGGGGTCTCTGTGGCATTAATGAACATTGCAGAAATAGAATCTGTGTCAAATGGCAGTGAAGGGGTTAAAATTTCAATTGCAGAAATCACTGTGCTGTGATTATCTCAATGATAGGTGAAGGGTAGTACCAAATTAGCAAGGAAACACCAAACTATTTTTCACTTTCAGTTTTCCACTCGTCATGAGACTTTCTGCAGTACATATTTGCAGGCCTGCCTACACTACATTTTGGCCATAGAAAACTACACATATTTTAACCAACTACGTAATTACGCAATTCTGAGTCCAGTCTCGAAGGAAGTCGTCGGCGAGGTCGTCAGAGAAAGAGTTGGGTCGCAAACATAAAAGAATGGACCGAACTCGAGATGTCAGACTTGCTTGCCACCGCCCAAAATAGAACTCAGTGGAGAGCACTGTCTGTTGCTGCTGCCTTTCAGTCCCCCCAACGCCCAGTTCGGGCAAGGGACTGATGATGATGATGATGATGATGATGAGTCCAACTACGTAATTCTGTTTCACAATCCTACGTAATAAAATTATTTGATTAAACTTCTTTTCTTTTTTTAAACTTTCAACTTGCGTTTCCGATCCAAAATTTTATCGTGCTGATCCGTTCAGTGGCTTGGCTACCCGCCTGTGTTATTGCCCGCGGTTTTTCATGAGTGTGTGTGCAGGCGGGCTTTCATTTGAACAGTGACAAAGATGGCGAGTGAAAAATGTCCTCGCGACCCAGTTGTTATTCATGATACTGATAGTGGCAAGGAGGTTGATTCAGAACTGGCCAAAAAGAAAGCGAAGAAAGGAGAGCAGATATTTGTGCTTAGATATTCCCCTAAATATCCTTTCCTCATAGCATCAAAAAAGGGGCAGTTTTATGCGCACTGCACCTTGTGCAAATTGGACTTTTCAGTTTGAAGCAGTGGTTTATATGACTGCAAACGTCACTGCGAAAGTGTTTCACATCATAATTTCGAAGGAGCTTAGGAGTCAAAGTCCAAACAGAGGAAATTGGGTGCATTTGTTGTGTCGAGTAAACCAGCAGCAAATTCAGATGTCTCTAACATTGAGCGCCAAATAACCAGGGCCGAGGCTGATATGCCAAATCATTGCCGACGCCAATCTACCTCTCACAGTGGCAGACACCATGACGGCGGCCATGAAAATTGTGTTTCCTGACTCGAAAATTGCTGCAGGTAAGAGTTTGTGAAAATGTTTGGTGTTTGTTTGTAGGTTTGAACTGATTAAAATCAAATTAACTGCAAACCTGCCTTGCCAGTTTGGATCACTGTAGTCTCTCCTTTCACCCTGTCTGCCATCATGATCATCAATGATCATCTGCTTTCTTTGACGTTTCTCGACCTTTTGGCTAAGATTAAAGTGTAGTATGTATGATCTCTCTCTCAGTTTGGACGATTCTCTCTTACCATCCTGTCTGCCATCTCCTTTCCCATTTTATTAAATCTCTCTCTCTCTCTCTCTCTCTCTCTCTCTCTCTCTCTCTCTCTCTCTCTCTCTCTCTCTCTCTCTCTCTCTCTCTCTCTCTCTCTCTCTCTCTCTCCCAGCCTCCCTTTCCTTGTATTTATTTTAGGTTATCTGTTGTATCCCCCTTTCAGGACAAATGTGGTAGGAGTAAGGCTACTGCAATTATGAAGGAGATGGCTGCACAAGTTTCATTTGACCTGCAAGACAGAATGAGGTCTGGACCCTACACCTTGTCAACAGATGGGTCCAAGGATGTGGAGGCAAAACACGTGCCACTTGTTTTCAGGACTGTGAATGCTGACAGTGGCCTGGTGACATCAGAAGTACTGAGGGTACCTATTTTTGAAGGATCGGCCACTGGTATGTACCTACTTTGCTTATTTGGTATTTTGCTGCATGTCATGGGAGATAATTCTGAGGCATTGTGAACTTGTCACATTTACTGTAATATTGAATGAAGTTCATAACTAGACTGACACTACTGACAGATTGTTGCCTTTTGTTTCAACCACATTTGGTGCCATAATTAGTCTTCATTGCTTATAGTTACATGGTGTTTTAAATCCTAAATTTCACTGACTTGAAATTCAACCACATTTGTTTACAATGCAACTTAGTACAGGCTTGGCGCATGCATTCTTTCAGGTGAAAATATCTTCAACCTGATCAAAGCAGAGTTCCAGACTCACCGAATCCCATGGAAAAACTGTCTGAGTTTGGGCTGTGAGAAGGCCAATGTCATGACTGGATGGTACAAAGGGGTGTTTGCTTTTAGGAAGGAGCAGCAGCCTCTGGTAATTCAGTTCCCAGGATTAGCAGTAAATGCATTATTTAGTTTATTTTTTGATTGTATACACCTTAGGCCTGTTGATATCAAGAATAAATGATAAAGGGAATATAAAGGAATAATCTGCAGAACGAATGCAATACAGGTTTTTTAGCTGACCTTTTATTTTATTTATTTTAAACTAGCTTATCTTTTCTTGAATTATTTATATATTTGATTTTAAAAAGAACTCTTCTTGTGTTACAGATTGATATTCCTTGCTGGGTGCACTCTGCACATTGTTCACAATGCTGCCAAGAAAGCTGCAACTCACATGCCTCCCTTTGAGGCCGTTATTGTCGACATATTCCACTTCTGTGACAAGAGCTGTGAACGCAAAGGTAAGTTTTGATCTTTGGTTCTCACTGAGGCATGTGTGTGTGGGGGAGGGTGGGGGGGGGGTGCTATCCCTTGTTTATAGGGTTTCTTATGGTCAATTTGGTTAATAACTTCACTGTATTTTGATGGATACAGTGACATTATTTGCTTTGGATTTATGTGTTTCAGATTCTTGCTGAGGCTTCTTGAGAACTGGGATGCTCTGAAGGTCTTTTTCTCTGAGGAGAAAGAGTCTCTCAAGAAAAAGTCAGCAAGTTTTGCGTATGCTGCATCCAAGGTCCACCCCATCTTTGAGTTTGTGCGGTCACCTATCAATAAACTCTACCTCCTATTCTGCATTCTGTAAGTGCCTTCAATGAGTTTCTGTTGGTCTACCAGTCAGAGGTACCCCACATCCACAAGCTGAAGAACTTGAATTCGAATTGGTTTATTGCTTCAGGCAGCCCATCAGCAAAATACAGTGACGAATCACAATAACAACAGAAATCGAAAGTTGTTGGGGTATAAAGGGGATTTGGGGTGGGGTTAGGGTAGGGGGGGGGGGGGTTGCAATGACATGGAATCTATGTCATTAAAGTTCAGTTCATCAGGTTTATGAATACGCGACATGATGGGTCCTGTGAATACAGCGTCCTAGAATCTCGTACGGCAGAAAGCGCAGTCATGTAACTTGTCCGAGAAAAAGAAATGACAACTGATTATTCTGAAGAAAAAAAAAAAAAAACTTTCTGTGCGTTCTAATGTTCAGCAAGACTTGCTTGCCCTAGCCAGGTAGCACTGTGTAATCCTGGCCAAGGCAATCAAGTCTTGCTGTATACGTTCAATGTCCTGTTTGTACTCATTTTCACTGACAGCTGGCAGGAGGCCAAGCGCAAACACCGTCTCCAAAACTGTCAGTCACTGGGTCACACTCGACTTCATAACACACAGTCCCTGAGATTGAGATACGAATGTCATACATAAGCACAAAATCGTCGCTCTCAGCCACTAAATAGTTCTTTTCATTCTTTGAGTGGAAAACTACCTTCTTTAGTCCTTGGTTCCTCGATGTGTCCGTTAGTTTATGTTTTGTTGACTCGGTCTGAGAGGTGACAAACGTGTACACCTGTTTAGGGTCAAAGCCACGTTTCTGCATCTCTGATTTCCGTGTCACACATGCCCATTTCAAGTCTAACACAGTTAATATTGTCCACATCAGCGGTACATGCATTCACTGTCTCTGTTGGTGTTCCAGTTTTCATGTGTACTGTGATCTCATGCGTCGGAGCTAACAGCGGTGTTGTTGCACGTGCTGCATGGTCACTACACAGTGTTTTGTCTGGCTGGGTGATGGTTTTCGTGTACTGTAGTGTACTGTCATTTCCACATTCTTGATTGTAATTATCATTGTCCGTGTAAACCTCACTTTCTTTCACCGTGTTGTCTAATAAACTGTCACTGCTAGGCAAATTGCCTACCTTGTTTCTTGCCTGTGCTCTCCATAAGTCTCTATGCACTTGTGACGGTGGTTTTTGTCACCAGTAGCCGGTCGGTGCAATGTGGGTTTGTTGTTGGTCCCTGTCCGCCGAACACAGCCATAGTACAAACACCAGGTTAATCCCTTCCCCGGTCAATTTCCCCGATGTGGTGTGATGGCTGGACAGTACAGACTGCAGGACAGCCTCAGCTGCTGGTGATGGGCATTTTGACGTAGTTTGACAGCAAAAATATCTTAATTTCTGGACGCCAGAAATTTTGTGTCACCACCTTGCCACGGGCAGGCAACTCCACAAGATGTTGACTGTTTTGGGCCGCCTTGTGGAGAGGCAAGAGCATTCTCGATGTTGACTTCCAAAACCCGGAGAACATGGAAGAACATCTACAGCAATGAGGACCTTGGAATTGGAGAGGATGCTCGCAGGTTCATAGAGAACAAAGACAGCAACCACTTGAGAGATTCTAGGATCCCTGAGTTCTTTGTCAGTGTCAGGAAATACTTTGTCGAACTTTTTGGATACCTCAAGAGCCGCCTACCTCTGTCAGATCCGCTCCTTCAGCATGCAGAGGTGGCTGATGTCAACCTGCAGGACTCATTCAGCCTACAGAGTGTCAGATTTTTCTTGAACAGGTTTCCTTGCCTTCTGCCACCTGGTGCAGATGTAAACACAGCTCTGCAGCAGTTCAGCGAGTATCAAGGCACTGATGTCAGCAAGATGAAGGCAGAGCGTGAAGACCAGACATGGCTCAACATCAGCAGGATAACAGAAAATAATGCCAACTTTCAGCACCTGTCAGTGTCACTCGTCGTGAGAGGAATCCTTACCATCCCCCATGGCAGTGCCCACTGTGAGGATTTTCTCCTGTGTCCGCAAGATCAAGAGGCATGAGAGAAGCTATCTTAGTGATGATACATTGGAGAGCATTCTCATTCTCAAGTCTTCCTCTGTTGGACCTGTGGAGGCTGTCAGAAAGATGACAAATGAAGAGTTAGATGCTATCAAGAGGGCATAATTATGCCAGAAGTTTGAAGAAAGTGTGAATCATCGTCTGTCTCCTTCTATTGTGTTCCTTACCTCGCAGTTGAGAGTTTATTGACTGATTGTCCTGTTTGTGTGCATATAGTTTAATCAGGGCTTGTAATTTTCCGCGTTTATGTGAATTTCCGCTATAAATAAAAAGAATTCCGCCGAGAACAGTATAGTTTTCCGCGGAATAAAAAAATTTGACGATTTTCCTCCAATGAAAAAGTTTGTTGTGCGTGTCCTCAAGTCAAACGGAAACACGGAACCGCTCATGCCCGTGTCTGAATCGCAGCCGGTAAAATGGATGTAAGATGCATTGTTCAGCATGCTGTGTCCGCGACCTGCACTGGTGACAGACTGCGCCGCGCTGCGCAATAAACCTAGGTGAGCAGACACGCATTGATTTGTCGTTCCCTGGAATCAAGGTGTTGTGCTCCCCCCCCCCCCCCCCCCCCCCCCCCCCCCCTCTCCGCCGTTTGATTCTTCGGCCCCAGGAAGCAAGTTCTAGCGCCTACTCCTCCCCCGTCCCCCCGTCGTTTGATTTTTCGGCCCAAGGAAGCAAGGTCTAGCGCCTACCCCCCCCCCCCCCCCTCCCTCCTCAATTTCCTCTTTTTTAACTCCAGACCATTACAAGCCCTGTTTAATATTTGAGAATATGTCAAATTCTGAGTAAAATGTTGATCAAAAACGTCTCACAACTATCAAGTTCTTGTTATGAAGTGCCTGGTTCCAACTGAATTTTTGCATAATTATATATGTGTGAGTGGCGTGCCACAATTAACCTTGTCAAGTTTTAGTTGAAACTACTCATTGCCTGAAAAACTACACATTTGGTCTGGAACACTACACATTTCAAATGTAAAGGGTAGGCAGGTCTGTACTTGTATTGAGATGCAAGTGATTTAGTCTTGTAGAATTGCTGCCTAATGAGACAGACCTTGTTTCCTGTGTGTAGGACCATCAAAAAATGTTTGCTCAGGCAGGACCCCTCATGGCTGTACATACGGCAGCTGGGTAAGTAACTGTCTTTGTGTGTTCCACACTTTCAGTTTTCCATGACAAGGTGCTTGTATACAGCAGAACCTGCTTGGACTTCTGTAACCAGCTTATGAGACATCACCTGTCATTAACTCATTTGAGACATGCCGCCTCCAGATACACGGTGTAAGCCGCGTATCCGGAGGCGGCACGTCTTGAATGCATTACATATCCTCATTTAGTTTGCTGTAACCATCTAAAAATATGCTCTTTAATATTTTGCTTATAATAAAATGAAATAACTTTTCTGTATTATGTACCCTACTGCTAAGTAATTTTGTAAAGAGTTCATTCCTGGACCCAGTGCACACACACCAAGTAACAGCTCGTAATGACACATTCACCGCTAAAAATAGTCGAGCATATATGCGCTGCAAAACAAACTGGCTGGATCGTGCACTGTTAGCATTTTAGGAGAAGTAATCAACATCGACATCTATGGGCAAGAGTTCATGACAGATGGCGCTGTTTGCCCTTCAAGACTTCTCAAGAAAGAGCACCTTTCTTTTAACTCTTTAATCCCTGGGACCTTGCAGCAGGAGATGTATTTATCTTGAGAATTCAAGGGTAGTGCCAGATGAGTTTGGTGCCTCAAGCCAAAATGCTCATCTGGCACTACCCTTGAATTATCATGATCAATCCATCTCCTACAACTGGTACATAGTCGTTAGGCAACACCTCCAGAGTTTGAGAAATGGGACCTTGTGGCTTAAAGGGTTAAGTAAGACCTTGTTTCTCAAAACTCTTATCGATGGCATTACTAATAGGAAGGTACGCTTAGCTTACCAATTTCAGCCAAAAAAAACGTTTTGTATACAGGGCTAGAAATTAACTTTTTTCTTTGGGGGCCACCAGGCCCCTTGATTGAAAAATTTGAGGGCCCACAAGCAACTTTCTGGGCCCAACTTTGAAAAATAATGCAAACAAAAAACAAAAGAATTATTGACAATATAATAAGTAGAAAGTACAATTTGTCTGATAATCTAAAATAAAAACAATTGAATTTCCAATTTTGCTGAGTGATGTCATTTTTATTTGCCTTTTCTTTCACTTTCAAACATTACCAACAAAAAAGGGGGAAAAAACACACACATACACATTCAGTGACACACATATTCCAGTGACTAGTGAGCCTGAAATGGCCATTAAACAAAATAGAAAAAAAATCAAGTGAGTCTCTTGTATAATACTTTTCAGTTTTGTGACTGAGTATTGCACAATACACATCATTAAATTTTTAATATGAGTAACCTAACAAAAAATCTGACCTCAATGCACAAAAGTTCAAAACAAAACCATGAAAGAGAACTAAACTTAACAGTACTCTTCCTGATAAACTAAAGTTAAACAAACAGATTTTGCCTTTTCTTTTTTTTTTTCAATCATCTATTCATATTACACTTATGTGCACTTGAGTTAACAGAAGTAAACTAAAAATACAATAACAAAAAAAAAAAAACAAAAAAAAAACACAATACTATTACTGTGAGTGAGGGCACCGGTGTGGGTTGCTTCCCTTGGCCCAAATACGAAACTGCCGAGTAGAGCTAGCTATAGCAGACGAATTATTTTGCGGGCCAAGCGGGCCCTTCGTTTTTCAACTTTCCGAGCCCGAAATCAACTTTGCGGGTTTTTGGCCCCGGGCCCCCGCTAATTTCGAGCCCTGGTATACTTCACAACCAGGGGGGCGACTAGGGGGTCATTACCAGGACACCCTGGGTTGCCTCCCCTGCCTCCCTATCCGGTCATGTGCCTGGCAGTACCTGCCAGTCTTTGCGCTTAGCTCACCAAGACCGGTTGTGTTCAGCCTGCTTCGCTTCGGCTGTGTACGGTGTGATTACCAGAGGACTTTGTGTGTGATTACTGCTTTGTGTCGGATTACCGCTTCGTGTGCTTCCCCTGGATTTATGTGTAAAAAAAAAGGAGAGAGTGAACTCTGTGTGAAGCTTGGAGGATTACCATGGGGTTTTCTGGGGGATTACTTGGTTGGTCTCTGGTGGGAGGACCTGGTAACGGCTTGACCATGACAAGGTAAAGCTTCGGTTAATGCCTCCGCCGGCGTTTTGTCAGAATAAGAGGAACCGGCGGCAGCATTGACCGGGGACTATGCGTGACCAGCCGTGAGCGCGTGGCCTCTTGGGAGGCCCCGCGCCCACACGACGGTGGTTTGTCTGCTTTGTTTGTTACAGTGCGCATGTCATGACCTGCACCAGGTGCGGACGATTCTTAAGGCCGACTGACTCCCACGATGTGTGCCTGCCCTGTCCACGGCTTTACCACAGCTGACACTTAGTTCGCTCCTAGCTGCCAGAGAGATAAGGCGCAGCGAGGTTAAATTCCTCTCTCGCGTGCTCATTCTATTTATATCGCACTTACAACTGTGTGGTACACAGTGTGTCGCGCGCTCTGCGCTATAACAACTACCTACACGTTTGTATTCATAACACATCTCAGCCTAAAGTGACTGTTGTGAAAGCAACATCGTTCAAAAGTTGAAATTCTCACCTACACACCCATACCAAACATGACAACATTACGACTTACACTTGTGTAGCAGATTATGGTGAAAATAAAGAGAACGAGAATTTGTTGATGTACGATGTCGGTGTTTGTTGTGAAATTGACAAAGTTCCCACAGCTATAACACGAAGACGTAACTTTTCCCAGTGAAACACACTTGCATGCATAAGGGTCAGCATGCCTACAGTAAGTATCACTTACCGGATTTTCGCTACGCGCTGGGGGACGGAAGCAGGAGGGTGGTTAATGAGGTCACTGACAAGTGTCGACAGACAAGTACCAGGCGCCTGCCTTTGTACACTCCCGGCCGAATCGGGGAAAGTGAGGGCTTAGTTACACGGATACTATTGAGGAGATAGTCACGTTTCTTTCTCGGGAAATAGTGTAACACTAACAGTGAACCTTGTACGTGTACTTGTGATTTAACTTTTGATCATGATGGAGTCTGATGAAACGCATACAGTCTGTGTACACACAGGTGTGTTCCATGTAGTGCGATTAAATGCATTGTGCAGAATTATCAGAATATGTGGCGGGAGATCACAGAAAAAACACGGTGATAAAAAGTCATATCTTTGTATCAAATATGAACACTTAATCCACAAGTGTTATGGAATTAATATCCAGGAAGACAAAGACGTGATGCACTCCAAAACAATGTGTAGTAGTTGCTATAGTCGGATGAAACGGATAGACTCTGAAACACGTGTGTCTGTGGAGACAACGCGAAATGCGGCGTCTGATATTGCCTCATCGCAACACATATGGACCATGTTCGATCCAAATACGAGTGTTGAAGAATGTGTCGCGTGTGTTCACTTCATGCAGCTAGGTAAAGGAGGACGACCAGCGAAGGGTGCACATGGGAAGAAACGACCGTTTCGATCTGTGGAATGTCACAGTGACACTCATAACACTGACCCTAATAACAGCACTAATGAAGGTGATAGTGGTATACAAGTTTTCATTCCCCCGATGTCTACTCCCCGTAAAACGCCATGCAAAGTCGATGCTCAAACGTCGCCGTTACAAAGAGTGTCATGGACCCCATCTCCATCAGCCAAGCGGACGCATGAAATAGCCATTTCACCCATTGAAAAAACGGGTGTCGATATAGCCACATCTCCACATATCAAACGACCCAGCCTTCGACCTATCCAGGAACAGCAGATGCCACTGACAAAGGAGGAAGAGAAATATCAGACGGCACTAAACCGCACAATGCTTAATGAATCAGCTGATGCCACAATCCGTTGCAAGACTGGAGGACAGCCTTTGTTTTTTATGCACATACCCAAACCAAGAAAACCAACAACAGGGGCATCATCAGCCGTAATACGAAGAAGGTCAAAGGTATTAGCCTGTGCTAGAGCAAATATGTTATGTCTGGCGGATCAGAAGTGGACGAAGCTAACAAATAACTGACGAGTTAAGACGAGAAAGAAATGAAAAAATGACTGCAATATTAGACAGAGCAGGCCATAGGCGATCCGTGTATGTCTGTAGAAAACAAGGTATTGCTCTGAGAACCAATCTAGGATTAAGCTGGTCCAAGTACAGAACATACAAACGCTTCATGAGAAGTATTGGTGTCAAACTTGAAAGTGAAAGAAAGGAAAGGCAGACCCAGAAAGAAGCGCTCTGTGGCACAGTGACCATTGAACAAAAGAATCTGACCTTTGAAAACAAAGTCACGAACAAGAAAGAAAGCCAGAAAACGCCTGTCGCCTACATAGAGGATCTCACACATTTTGTTCCTGAACTGCTTAACAAGTTTGAAGTTGCAAATCTTCTTGAATGGCATGAACAAATACCAAGTGATGAAATTTGGATAAAACTAGGAGGAGATCATGGCGGTAACAGTTATAAAACAATGCTTCAAGTTGCTAATCTCCAAAACCCTAACTCTAAACACAATACGTTTTTGGTGTGTATGGCTAACTGTAAAGACAGTCATGAAAATCTTCAAACAATTTTGCAGCCGTTTAAAGAGCAGGTGTCAGTTCTCCAAACCATGAAATGGAAAGAAAAACAGATACGTGTATTTCTGTTTGGCGATTACGATTTTCTCGTCAAACGTTTTGGTCTCTCAGGAGCACTAGGGGTCCACCCTTGTCTCTGGTGCACTGCTTCGAAAAGTCAGCTACAAAGAGCTCCACATGAGCGAGTACAAGTGAAACAAAGAACTCTGAACAACATCAAGATGGATTACAGGCGATACATTCGTGCAGGAGGAGACAAAAAGAATGCCAAGGGTTACAACAATGTTGTACATGAACCAATCTTTGATGTTGAGATTTCGCAAACGGCACCACCATACCTCCATCTTCTGTTAGGTATAGTAAAAAAACGTCATTCCCTCCTCGAGCAAGAATGCCACGAACTTGATAAAGCCATTGCTGAAAGACTGGCCGAGGGAAAGGAGGCATATGATGGAAACACACCTTTTGAAAAATACATTTCAGAAGTAAGAGTGATCAAAGAACTGGAAAAAAGAAAACAGCTGACCGAGGGTATTGCAGTGTTGAGCGACAAGAGACACAATGAGAGTGCTAAGCATTTTGATGAACGACGTGAGCAGAAGATGCAGCGGGTAGCAGAATTCGAGGACAAAATAGAAGCTCTGAGAGAAGAGACAAAGTTGCCATTTCTGTGCGGACCTGTCACTTCTGGCCTTGACGAAGCACTAAAGAGGAATAAGATATTCATGCAAGCATACCATGGCCGTTTGTTTGTTGGCAACCACTGCCACCGTTACTTGAAGTATGATGTGTTGACTGATGTTGGTGACAGTGTTATCAGCAATACCATGAAGCTGACAGATGATCCTAAACTTCATGCAGCAGCGCATGACATATCCTTAAAGTTCCGAATTCTGAACGACCTGTACTCACAAGTCCACACTAATGTTTCTCACAAACTGCCGGTGAAGAGCAGAAATGAATCAATGCAAGACATCAATGACAAGATTGCAAACTACATGCGTTTTTTTCGAAGTACGTTTCCAGGGAGTAGCATCATTCCGAAACAACATATCCTGGAATGTCACTGCGTTGACTTTATGACTAAGTGGGGATTTGGGTTGGCGCTTCATGGTGAGCAGGGAGGTGAAGAGAGTCATGCTACCATTAACATCTTAAAGAGCAGGACATTTGGCTTGCAGACAGAGGAGGAAAAACTCAGACTGCTGATGACCGAGCACATGACATTCGTGTCACCTGTCCTCCACTCCGTCATTCCTCCAGTAGTAAAACAGAAAAAAAATCTCGTATAACGCTGTTTACCCGGAGTCGGTCTTGTGTATCTGTGAACAGAAACTCAGTATTGTTCTTGTGTCTAGTGTGTCAGCAAATGTGCTAAACCGCAAGATATATTTAAAAACACTGTTGAATACTGTGACCTGTGATGGACTAATCGGATTTTAGTACACGGAGGGCATTAGCAGTCTGTGGAGTACCGGGACTACGGGTGGGAAATGCCAGAACGCGACCTGTCAGTGACCTCATTAACCACCCTCCTGCTTCCGTCCCCCAGCGCGTAGCGAAAATCCGGTAAGTGATACTTACTGTAGGCATGCTGACCATTATGCATGCAAGTGTGTTTCACTGGGAAAAGTTACGTCTTCGTGTTATAGCTGTGGGAACTTTGTCAATTTTACAAAAAAAACACAGACATCGTACATCAACAAATTCTCGTTCTCTTTATTTTCACCATAATCTGCTACACAAGTGTAAGTCGTAATGTTGTCATGTTTGGTATGGGTGTGTAGGTGAGAATTTCAACTTTTGAACGATGTTACTTTCACAACAGTCACTTTAGGCTGAGATGTGTTATGAATACAAACGTGTAGGTAGTTGTTATAGCGCAGAGCGCGGGACATGCTGTGTACCACACAGTTGTAAGTGCGATATAAATAGAATGAGCGCGCGAGAGGGGAATTCGACCTCGCTGCGCCTTATCTCTCTGGCAGCCTGAAGCGAACTTGAGTGCTACACGCAAGCACTGGCTGGTAAAGCCGTGTGTCGGGCTGTTCCTCCAGGCGAATGTGTAACGCCTGTGCGGCATGGGTCGAGGAACACTGGTCACAGCTGTGGGCCTTCTACATGAGGGACAAACCGGCCCAGACCAAGGAACCCCCATACCCCACCATGCCAAAACCGCGGAGGCATGCCACATCAAACATCGTAGGCTTGTCGTCGCGTCCGGCCCTACGGCCACCCCCGGTGCCTCGAACCTGCCCGCCCTGTCCTGTGAGAGGGGGGAGACGGTCAGCAGCCGACAGGGCGTGCCCGCCCGTCAAGTACAGGCACCAGGAGCCCTACCCCAGCCTTCGGTGGGCAAAATGCTGGCCCGCCCGCGACGGGACTGGGTCCCTAGGCCGCGCCCGGCAGCAGGAGCTTGATACCCATGCTCGGGGGAGCCTGTCAGCAGCCATAAGGACGCACTACCCCATCAGGCACAGGCACTAGAGACCCTACCCCACCTTTTGGTGGGCGAAATGCCAGTCCGCCCACGACGGGAAATGCTCCCCAGGCGGGTCCAGGCAGCAGGTACTCGATCCCCACGCTCAAGAGAGACATCAGCCGGCCAGTCATCGAACTGGCAAGCGCCGTGCGTGAGCGAGCGCCCGGATCCCGAGACCACCACTCGGAAGGGGGGAAGACTGTAAGCCACCAACGGGACGAGCTTCCCCATTACCAAGCTTTCGGCTCTTCGGCTTCCCATGGAGACAACAGGGTGGGTTTTTCTCGTTATTCTGGGGCATGTGTTTCTGTCTACCCTTTGTCCATTCACCTGTATTTGCCTTTTTAAAACTCTCCCTACTGTCTGCACTGCCTGTAGCTCTTGATATTGGATGTGTGTTGCTAAATGGTCTTAGCTTTATTTAGGCCCCATGTGTTAGGTTTATTTAATGTATTTGACCGGCTGGCGACATACATTCAATGTTCTGTTTAGTTTTTTTTCACAAGCAGTGCAGGCACGTCCTGAGAAAGCCTTGTTGCTGTCGGGACGTTAAGCAATGTACAATCAATTCCCATGGAGACAGGAAGGAGCCGGTCAGTCACTGACGGGACGTTCTTCCCCGTCGAACCCAGGCCGCCAAACCCCTCCTCCCCGATCTAGGAGCAAAGAGAGGCGCACTCAGCGGCCACAAGCGCCGCGCCACATGGTGAGGAAAGCTCCCCAGCCTGTTGGAACTCGCAGCCCCTACAGAGAGGACCGCGCCGGGAACGGCCGGGATGCGCGGCCCCGTCAGCAAAAGGACGGTTCCAGTAGGGATTGCCGGCCTAGCCCCGTCAGTTCGCGTGACCAGGAGGCCCGGCATGGCCACAGCCTCGGACGCCGGGTTCCTTGGAATTCCTCCCGCTCCGCCTCCTCCAGGTGTAGGAAGAACTCTACCCCATCGAGTGGCCGTCGGCGGTACGGCCCCGCTCCCTTGCAGTGACTTCTCAGAGCAGCCTCTCAACACAGCATTCTTCCTCGCAGGATTGGCGATCTCACCCACAGTGGTGGGGCCTCGTAGTGAGCAGCCGTTCGTCAAGCTCGGCGGAATGTTCCCTGCATCCCCCCGGTCCAACCCCCACCGGACCTGTGCGCCTCGTGGGAGCAGGCGTGCGTCAGTAGCCACGCTTCCTCGTCGCGCGGGGACCCCTGTTCCCCTCCGCTGTCTGCAAAGAACTATGACGAGGCCCTCAGCTTCCACCTGGAGGACTCGGTGTCGGCCCTAGGGCTTATGGACATATGCTCGGTGGCCCCTAGTGCATGGTTGTCCCTGGCGCGGCTCCAAATTCTCAGACTCTCTGCTCCCTGACTGAAGCCTCCCGGCTCATCACGTCCTTCTCCCCCCAGGCCCCTTGCCCTCCCTCTCAACCCCTGAAGAGGGAGGCCGCACCGATAGTGGATGCAGCCCGGCAGCCCAAGCGCTTTAAGTCCCTCCCGCAGCCACCGGCGTTTCGGGATCTTATGGAGGCGTTTTCCGCGCACCTTCTGGAGGACAGCTTTGGTGACCAGGGCCTTTCTGACGCCAGATGGCCGGCCGGGGTGGACGTCGGCTTCCATCAACAGTGGTAGGCGGGTCACTCCCAGGCGTTCTCCTGTCCCCTACCGGCACTAGACAAGACGGCGCTGTTGCAGACTGGGGCCCCTCGGCCGGCAGCCACAGATCCCACGCGGTTGGAGAAAACGGCAAAGCTAGTCCGGAACTCGTTGGCGTGTGCAGGCTTCCTTGAGATTTCAATGCAGGTGGTGGTAAGATGCCTTGAGGACACCTGGGACCTCTCCGCCTTGGCTCCTCGGCATACTCTCTGTGCCGGTAGCGGCATTTCACTCCTTGGTTAACGCCATTGCGCCGGCCGCCAACTGCGTTCTGATGCGGCGCGGTGCCCTGCTGGGACTCTGCTCCTCGCTCCCGGCGTCGGTAAAGGCTCAGCTTCAACAGGCACCCTTCAGGGGATCTCTGCTGTTCGGACTGACCTGGCAGGCCGTCGAGGAGTCTTCTAAGGATCTCTGGCCAGCCATGACCGTCCCTGCCGCTACCCGCTTTCAGTCGACCCTCAGAGCCGTGGGTCGCGCCCTGTGGTCTTTCCGATCCCCCTCCCGGGCGCTTTACCCGCACCCACCCCTGCTGGCCCTGAGGCGCCCGGAGGCCCAGGCGTGGCCTCGGGCCCACTGACTTGTCTTCCGTCCCCCCGCCGATTCCTGTACTGTCTCCAGTCGGCGAGAGGCTGGCGCTCCACAGCGGCACGTGGCACTGTCTGTTCCAGGATGACCCTTGGATTTTCTCCACCATCTCAGAGGGCCTGAGGATCTCCTCCAGTCTCCCCCTCCATGCGACACTCCCCCCAGTGGATGCGGGTACCAGGGAGAGTAGGGCAGGGTGGAGCGCTTCACGACGATGTAGTTGCTCTGCGCTGGAAGGAGGCCACAGAAGTAGCCTCTCGTTTCGACTCCCAGGCCTGCTACAGCCGTCGCTTCCTCGTGCCCAAGCCCGGCGGCAAGTGACGTTCGGGCCATCGTCCTCTCAGCGCTAAACAGGTACATTGGATGCCACGCTTCAAGAGTGGATGGAGACGGCCACAGCCCTTAGGGCGGTGGTGCGACCCCACGACTTCGCTGTGAGCCTCGACCTCGCGGACACGTTTCCCCACATTCCCGTGCAGCCGGCGTCCTGACGGTACCTTCGCTTCGCATTCCGCGGAGTAGTATTCCAGTCTCTGGCTCTGCCCTTCCGACTCAACCTCAGCCGGTGGGTGTTCACCGGGATTTCAACGGAGCCGTCTCCAGGTTCTGACCGATGGCCTCACGCTGAACTTCTAACTATCTGGATGATCTGCTCCTCCGGAACCAGATGCCAACAGCCTCGGAGGAGGACAGGAGGACGCTTGGCTGACCCTGCTCCACCAGCTCGGATTCCTGGTCAATGGAGGCAAGTCCGATCTCTCGCCCTCGCGCAGGTGGTTCACCTAGGCATGGAGTTCCAGACCGACCTCTACCAAGTGCGCATTTAGAAGATTTGGAGCTCCACGGGCCTCGCACAGAATATCTCCCGGCCAGGGTCTCTTCAGCACAGCAGCGGACCTCCTTCCCCTTGGCAGGCTCTGCTTTCGCCCGTTCCAGCTGCATCTGCTCCTCCACTGGCCCCCGTCCTCCGGAGATCAGTTAGGCCTTGTCCCTGTATCGCCTCTGGTCAAGTCTCAACCCCAGCGGTGGGTGGATTAGCGTTGTGGGCTCCACTCTTCTCCCCACCACCCCAGCTCTCCATCTGCATGGGCGTGAGCCTTCTGGCTCGGGAGCGCTTCTGCTGCCGGAGTTTGTCGCAGCCTTGGGCAGCTGGCCTCAGGACCAGGCAGACAGACACATCAACTGGCTGGGGCTGTAGGCCGTGGGTGGGCACTCATCACCGGAGGTCTCCTCGTTCAGCAGGAGACCCTGGTTCTCTCCGGCAACTCGTCAGTCGTGGCCTACATACAGAACCAGCGTGGGATGCGTGCTCCCTCCCTCTGCACCCTCGTGTACCTTGCCCCCCTGGGGGTGCAGGAAGCGGGGCATCGCGCTTCAGGCGCCGCACATTCTGGGCCATCTGAACATCCTCGCGGACTCCCTGTCGCGTCCAGCTTCTCCATGGAGTGGTCCCTGCTCCCAGATTCTTCTAGCTACTCTGCGCACGCGGGGAGGCGCCCAGGATTGACCTCCTCCCCCATTCCGGATCCACGAGCCTGGGCCTTAGACGCGCTCTCCAGCCCTGGGGACTGGCTGCTAGCGCCCGCTTTTTTTCCCGCCGTCCTGGTACCAAAGGTGCTCCAGAAGCTCAGGGGCGGCAACACGGTTCTGTTCCTCGTGGCGTCGTTCAGCTGGACCGAGAGCGGGACAACAGGCCTCTGAGCCTCGCCACGGACCCTCCGCTGAGGCTTCCCACGCCTCGTACAATGCTCAAGCAGCCCCAACAGCAGCTGTTTCACCCGTGCCCAGACTGGCGGCTATGGTACGCTGGGAGATTGTCCGGCAGTCCCTTGCCGCAACAAGCTTCTCGGGTGCAGCAGTGGAACCGATCGTAGTAGCTCTCAGGGCCTCTACCCGTACGTCTACGAGGAAAAGCTGCGCACCCTCCAGTCCCGCGCAGTCGAGCAGCTCTCCCCCTCGGACCTGACTACCCCCCAGCTGGCCAAGCCCTTTCGGTGGCTCTTCTCTAAGCAGAACCTGGCTCCCATCACCTTCAGAGGTTACCTGGCGAAGATTGCAGACGCGTATTGCCACCTGGGCCTACCAGACCCGGGGGCCTACAGGACCGCGCGGATCTGATGGCGCACCTGGATCTGATCCCTCGCTGGGACTTGTCCGGGGTGCTAACCTTGCTCAACTTAGAGCAGTGCGAGCCTCTACCCCCAACGCGGCTCGGAGACCTAGCCAAAAAGACCTGCTTCCTTCGCGCCCTCGCCACGCCGGACAGGGTGAGCGAGGCCCATGCCTTCACGGGGTGACCCTCCTGTCTCCAGCTCATGGCTGATGGTTCCGGTATGGCTCCGCTCCGACCCGACATTTCTGGCCAAGAACCGGTCCCAGCGGCCGCACCTCAGGGGTTGATCGTTCGCCAGCTCTAGGCGAAGTACCAGTCCCGGGTGTCCCACCAAAGTACCCCTTCCGGGCGTCGGAGTTTTCCTGCGCAGAACTATGCCACTCAGACAAGGGCGCTCACATCTTTCTTGCCCTGGCGAGCGCATCTGGGAGCCCTGCCCCACCTTGGTGAGGGAATTGCTGGTCCGCCCATGACGGGACGTGCTCCCTAGGCGAGTCCAGGCATCAGGGGCTCGGTCCCCACGCCCAGAGATGGAAGAGCGGCCGAGGACGATGAGCACCCGGGCACATGAGATCGGAGGAGTTGCTGCGGGCACCGCCTGGACCGCAACTGTGCAGAAGAGACGTTGGGGCGGCCTTGGCTTGGCGGGGTGATCCACCTTCGCCCGCCTCTACTTCCGAGACCGGTCTGGCCAGTGTGACAGCCTGGCCCTAGTGGGGGACATCTCTGCATTGCGACACTCCCTCCCGGCGCCACTGGCGCTATAGGTCACACCTAGCTGAAATTGTCGGGAGTGGGCGCATGGGGGGGGGGTCTCGATAGTGTTACGCAGGATGCAGTGCGTTTTTTCCTGGCAAAGTGAACACATGGGAGATGCATAGGGGGCGGCACCCTCCTCCTATTCGCAATGCTTCATATTAGTAATGCCATCGGTAAGAGTTTTGAGAAATCAAATGTATTTTTCTCTAAAATGTATTTTTTCGAAAAATACTTATTGATGGCATTACTCAGAGGTCCCTCCCTCCTGCCCCGCTTGCCGCTGTTGAGCTAAGGCAAAGACTGGTAGGTTCTGCCAGGCATGTGACCGGATAGGGAGGCAGGGGAGGCAACCCAGGGTGTCCTGGTAATGAACCCCAAGAGTCGCCCCCCTGGTTGTGATGTATACTCAACGTTTTTTGGGGCTGAAATTGGTAAGCTACGCGTACCTTCCTATTAGTAATGCCATCGGTAAGTATTTTTCCCAAAAATACATTTTAGAGAAAAATACATTTTTCATGCCCAAAAGTTGTTAACTCAAAGCAGGTTCTACTGCATTGTAGAAATATTTCATTATCTGTGTTTGGGGAGGCATTTATGTCTGTGCATAAATTGATGTTGTTCCAGTCTTCGCATTGTACCTGTATGGATAGTCATAGTTCAGAGATTCATTACTGGTTGTCAATGATTTAAAACTTGCTATTACAGATTGATGTTTGTCCGCTACAACAATCCAGACGCAGCTCACACAGCACTGAGTATGTTCCGTCATCTTGGGCCCCGCATTGGCAAAAACCGAAGGAAGGGGACGGTTTTCGGAAAGCGTCAGCATATTTCCACTGATCAGTTGGAAACGTCTTCCATAAGCGGGGATGACAGAAGTGGCAAATTCATGGCAAATGGTGAGAGTGGGGTACGAGAACCCCACCAGTTCCAGTTCCAAGATCTTCAGGTGAATTTTGTCTAGACCTGTCCACTTTTTATCAAGACTCCCACTGTGAGAAAAATATTGGAAGCTTTCTGTGCAGGCAGTTTTTTTTCCAAATGTAAAAGTTTTTTACTCGATCATGTGTAACAACAGTTTTCATTAAATTCTGTTTTGATTTAGTGATTTACCTGCAGTCATTGTAAGTTAGGGTTGTTATGTTAGGCTTTTAACTCATTCTACCCCAGACGCACCACAGCAAGATATGGATCGACCATAATAGTTCAAGGGTGATGCCAGAATAGCTTGGCGCCTATGGGCGCCAAGCTAGTCTGGCATCACCCTTGAACTATCATTGGTCGATCTGTGTCCTGCACTGCAAAGCAGTCTTCAGAGGACAACAGCAAAATTTGGGGATTTTGGTCTTGGGGTACAGTGAGTTAAAGGATCTTCACTTTCAAAATGTGAAATAAAAACTACTTCTGTACTTGCAAATAGATGTGGTACTGTATAGTGTATTGCACTATTTTTAGCTTACAATTTCCTCCTTGGCTCACGTGCGATAGCAAAGTGAGTCTGTGGTCGTCCGTCTGTCGACTGTTGTAAAACTTTAACTCTTTCCCATCGTCACGGTGCTCAGCTAGTTAGTTCCCTGCAGACATAGCAGGAAAAGGACGTGTGTTCCCTGGTGACGTACATTTTTGGGGTAGATTGAATTTTCACAACCTCCCAAGCTAACAACCATAGATAAATTGGGTATCTTTGAAAAGAGCATTAAAAGTACCTTTAAAAAATGTGTATGTTTGTGCATCAGTTTAGTGGGAAGTAGAACCAAGTTGATTATTATGCAACAGAACAAACATGGCAGAGCAAAAAATGTGCAACACGGTTTAGGTAGCAACAGTGTAAGCACATGCAACGAAAAACCGAGATTTACTCACCAACATGGCTGAAAATTGTATTTCACAAGCAAAGAAATCACACAAGAGATCTGTCCCCTCTTGAATCACAATTTCACAAGCTAAAAATCACTGTTGAAACCGCGCTCATGAGGATCAAACAAGCTCATCGTCGGAGACGATCAAAGGCACTGTGCCGGCTACTTTGGCCTTGTTCCGACGCCATCCAACAAATGCATTCACTTTCTAATATTTTAGAAATGGTTGGTGAAACATATTATAGTGGTTGCTTCCCTTAGACCGATAGCTCTGCTTCATGCGATTAAAAAAAACCCCACAACCCTAGGATACTAGCGACTCGTCTATAGATGGCACGAGCAGAACGCTATAACGTAAGCGTTTCGATGGCTAAGGGTTTGTTTGGGCTAACGCTAAACCGGAGCACTACAATTGGAAAAGGTTAACGTTAGCATTTTCTCAGAAGCTATTCAAGCTACAATCTACAAGACCTATCTAAACATACAAATTTTAGTGACCTTGCTCAAAAGTCAAGGTCACGGGATCCAGAAATAGGTCCAAAATGGTCATATTTGGACTTTAAACTGTTTTCCCTTAGATACTATTTCAACTTCAAACCCAAACTTGGTACAAAGATACCTGATGGTAATACCTTTATATACATACTAATTTGGCTGACCCCTCAAGAAAGGTCAAGGGTCATAGGAGATCCAGAAATATATATCAAAATAGCGATATTTTCACAAACATTGTTTTTCTCGAATACTATTTTTGACTTCAAACCCAAACTTGGTGCAGAGATACCTAATGGTAAGACCTTTCTATGCATGCTACTTCGGAAAGATCAAAGGTCACAAGAGGTTGGCAAATTTGTTAAAAATATCAATTTTGGGACAAAAGTTTTTATCAAAGTTTTGGATCAGTCATACATGTGAGCCACAAGGGATTTACCATTCTTGTTGGCCAATGTGTGAGCAAAAGTGTGTCCATGTACTGGGCCAGTGGCCGTCTATCCGGCATCTGCTGGCTGTCCACTATCTTCCAATGCTAAAACTTTAACATTGGCATTTTCTTGGGGACTGTTTAAACCAGTATCAAAATAGAACAATTGGAATGAGCTCTTCCTTAATGTCAAGAACTAGGTCGAGGATAGCCACAGTCATAAAACTTTTTTTTTTCAATATTTTCAATTTAATACCCACACTTGGTACAGAAATACCTGATGGTAGACCTTTTTATGCGTACTAATTTGGATGACAGCTCAGGAAGGTCTTGCAGTCATCAGAGGTCAGCAAATGTGAAGAGTGCCTATTTTGGGTGCAATTTTAGTTTTTATCACCTTTTGGGGTAATTTTTTAGTCAAATTTAGCACAGATGTTGCTGATGGTGAGACCTCCCTATACATGCTAATTTAGTTGACCCCTTGCAAAGGGGGTCATGGGAGGTTGACGTGTCAGTCATCGTTCCATGGTAAGCTTAATTTCAGCATTTTTTCAGAAACAATTCAAGCCACAGTCTTTAAACTTGGCCTAATGATACTTTGTGGCAAGACCTTAATAAATATAACAATTTCATGCCAATTTCACAAAGGTCCAGGGTCTCAGCAGGTTGATAAATCTGTGAGTTAACTCTTAATCACCTATAACGCCCGTAAACGCCCTTTGGGTCTTTACCTAAAGCGCCCATAGACGCCCGTCCTCGGTACTAAATTTAGAAGTCATGTGATACGTTGGTGGGCTCTTCTGTGAAGAAGGTGAGATTGTATACCATAGGGGGCAAGGTCAAACTAACTTTAGACACTGGGCATGCGCTCTAAGCCACTGTGTGTGTCGAACTGGGGCAGTTTTACCGTGCACCTGGCTGCTCGCTAACACACGTGTTTACAAACATGGCGACATACGTTCCATCGAGTGACCCAGAGTTTACCGCTATTTCGGAGTAAATTGGCAATTATCCAGTTTCAGAGCCAGAGGGAAGTGACATAAGTGTGTCTAGTGTACATACTAGCGATCTGTCGGACTGGGATGACGAAGATACCGGAGTATTTCAGCAGTGTTTACCGAGGCGACGACTGCAAGATGGCGGCGGCGATGCTATCTGGCCAATTTCAAACTGTTTTGCAGCCTTTCACACGATATGTGGGCCCAACAACTCCACTTGAGTTGGAAGCGACACCACTTGATTATTTTTATCAGTATTTCCCTGCTGAAATGTTCGAAACTTTTGCCCAACAGACGAACTTGGCGATCAATTTGTAGCAACATCCGCTGACGATATACGTGCACTTCGATTACCTGAAGGATTATCAGTGGATTGCCTGGTAATCGTGATCACTAATGTAAAATTATCTCACTCCACTATAACACACATTTCGAGGGTTGACTGCCGAAACGTAGTATATCACTTTTTTTGAGATTTTGACTTTTTGGTATCATCAGACTCAGGAAACGATGCTCTTTTGTCTGATCTATTTCTTTTTTTTTAAATTTCATTAGTTTTAATAATATTGATTAGAACCGAAAACATGTTCAGGCAAACAGAGAGAATCAATCACCGCCGAAACATAGTTGCTGAAGATACGGCTATACGGTCTTATTATCTCATGAATCTTTGCAAAAAAAGTGACTGCCGAAACCAAGTATCTGGAGTTAAGCTGTGTTTGCTGTCAGCTTGTTTAGTTGATTAAGAGTGCAGGGAAAGCGTATCTCAAAATACGACCTGCAGTATATCTGTTAATTCCAACGCCTGCCCCCGCTGAAATCTGGTATATGTTAGCTGCTGCCTTACCGCTGTCAACACTGTTGATAACACCGACAGGAAACCGGCGCCCGCATCTCATGGCACTGGAGTACCGTTACTGATCATGATGTCAGTTTATTAGGATACTAACAAGCTACAAATCCTTTTTGTTCCACATCCTACCACGAGTGTGGGATGTTTTATCCGAAAGACCCCAGTTTTCATACTACTCTTCGCAAGTGCATCATTCCCGGGCAGTGGAGTATTTTGGATCGGACAGTCAGTGGCCTCACAGTGTTCTTGCAGGTAACATAATTTCTGTCATCTATACTATTTTTGGAGTGCAGTATTCAGTACAAATGTAATCGTCACAATTGACTGTTAAATTTGGGTCGATTACTGGTAAAATACTCATTGCAATTTATTATTGATTATCATTAAATTATTTTAGAGGCAGGTTAGTGTAAAATGATAATTAATGTAGTCTTTTTTAAGTTCCCCCCACCCTCAGCCCGGCACAATGCTATTAAATGTCATTTACTACTGTATCTGATCCATAGTCATATACAAATTGCACATCTTCACAGAATGAACAGCCAACCAAAGAATGATGCTGAAGGCAATGTGTACCTAAATCTGGCCACTAAATGCCACTGTCAATTCTGAGCAACTTCGAGTGAGTATGGTCAGTTTTGTGGCTCAGACTTGTCAAACAGATATAAGTTACGGGTTCTTGTTTACAATTTACTGTTATCAGCGATTCCCTTTAGTTTGTCTTGAACTCTATCTGTATCACTATCATTATGTGAAGCCTAGCTACTGCATTGATGTGCGCGTGTGTACCGTTATGTGCCCCCCCCCCCCCTCAACCCCAACACGCGCACACACACACACACACACACACATCAGTGCATGCACGCACACACACCCCCCGAACATAAAGACTGATGATAACTAATTTATTTTAAATATGACTTTTCAACAGTCCAGAGTCATCCAAGAAGATTGCAACTGGTGCCTGTCTGACGATGAGCCCCTTCAAGCCTCCAAGCAACTCTTCAAGCAGCCAGGGCAAGAGGATGCAAGTTGGTGTCATTCAAACCTGGAGCCTTTATCAGCGAAAATCAAGGGTGCACGGTGGTCTTGCTCGGATGACTATGATGAGCCCTTGATAAAGAGCAAACGCTTGGACATAACCTACTTGACCACTAAAGAAAATGAGAGTTACAATGACAACATCATCAAGCATCCCACTTACAGTCCAGTCACTGAATTACCTCAAGATGATGTAGTGCCGACGTCTTCCAACGAGGATTAAAGTGACGAAAATACGCCTTTACTTTCACTGACGAAAACGCAAACACACATTATCCAAAAGCAGCAATATAGAGCTGGCCAAGGCAATGAGCAAGCAGGAGATGAAGCGACACCAGAGAGAACAAAAAGTGCACAGAAATCGGCTTCAGAATCTGCTCTCAGCCAACGGATTGTACTCAGTAGAAGTAGCTGCAGACGGAAACTGTTTCATCGAGGCAGTTTCCATGCACCTGAATATCACGGTGCTTGATCTAAGGACACAGATATGCAATTACCTTGAGGACAAATTTGCGACCTACTTTATTTTGCTTTCTGACAACAAATGAAGATGATGAAAATGAAAGGTACCTAAAATTATTTTGAAACATGGAACAGCTGCGGGCCCCAGGAATCTGGAGCAACGACGCAGCTGATCTGCTGCTGAAGGCGCTTGCTGACTGCACAAAGAGGCCGGTTATAATGTACTCAAATAACCTGCTTCATTAGGAAACGATTCTTTACCCAGACACAAGCCGGTGACACTGGTGTTGATCAATCACCGATCATTCTGTCACTACTTGAGACTGAAGCCCAACACTATGATGCTGTGTTTCCTTTCCCACCTGCGACACGTTAAAGCGGGACACAAGGAGACTCAGTACCAGTGACAAGCGAGGCAGCAGAGACACAGTGCCAGAAACCAGCAAGACACAAGAAGACCCAATGTATGAGACCAGTGGCAGAAACGACACGCCAAATAGTCCAGTCATTGAACAGATGTCTCCACCAAACACACCACAAACTCCTAGATCACGACATACTTCTTCATTATCGCCTTTGCACAGCACCCCCAAACCACAAACACCAAGGAAACGAGGCACGTTTAAGACACCACCACCCCACCCCCCCACCCCGCCCCTCCCCCCCCCAAAAAAAAAAAAAAAGCTGTTTATGAAGAAATTTGCCATGCCAGATACCTGGAAGAAAAATTCAAGAAAGGCTTTGTGGGTGCAGGGAAAGGAGTATGTATCCGAAACGGGAAAATAGTACCTGCAAAGAAAATAAACCAATAGACTGCTCCAATTGCCGTTTTAAATGCAGCAGGGTTTATGAATCAGAACGGCAAGCACTGTTTGAGGCATTTTACAGCTTGGGCGTCTGTGAAAAGCAAAAGTCCTTTATCTGTTCAAATGTAGAGGAAAAAACACAAAAACACTGCTAGGAGAAGACAACAAACCCCTATCCCCCAAAACGGAGCCTGAGCAGAGTTTTGTTTTAACGTAGACGGGGGAAAAAAGCGGGTTTGCAAAAAGTTTTTTCTTTCAACACTGTCTGTCTCAGAAAGTTCTAGACCACGCCATGCGAAACAGCCAACTTCATGTACTACTGTGACACACAGCTTGCGTTGTGAAAATCATCCTATAAACAAAACATTTGTCAGTGCATCAAAGACCTTCCTACAATTAAATATACGCTAATCGTCTTTGTTTAAATTGTGAGGTTCATACTCGTGAACAATTTGACAGCATTACCAGTGTGTGCTGAAAGCTGTCTTATTGTGACGGCGCGAAAATGGCCAACAACGTGATGAAGTGTTATTTTCTCTATTGGAATAATATTTTTGTAAATGGAGCAGTCTGTCGTTAACACCGGATTTAAAGGTACAGCTGTAAAATAGTTTGCTATCTTCTCTATCTGTCTTTCTGTCTGTCTCTCCGGAATAGCTATGCAAACGTTTTACTAAATCTGACCTGGATTATTCCACATCCAGAAGAAATTTTATGATGCCACGTCCCAGAATTGACATATTTAAAACTAGCCATGCATTTTCCAGTGACTCATTATGGAACACCTTGCCATCGAGCATAACGCACTGCAGGTCGCTCTCTTTGTGTATAGAAATCCTCTTTAAGCACCAATCATTAAGTCCAGCATAAACTCTTCAGAGTTGTTTTTTTCCCCTCATGATCCACTAATCCTGAACATGTTATCTATCCACCATGCTTTTACTGTAAACTATTCTATTGCCGTGCATTATAATATGTATGCAAGCCAGTCAACATGATTGTACGAGAGTGTGTGTGAAACTACACTTTATATCTCGATGCACTGTTTGACTATTTTGTGTAGAGTAAAAAAGTCAAGTCCGAAAAATGTCCCATGTGCTAATTACTTTATCCGTTGGCGAATAAAGTTTCATTTCATCTCTCTCTCTCTCTCTCTCTCTCTCTCTCTCTCTCTCTCTCTCTCTCTCTCTCTCTCTCTCTCTCTCTCTCTCTCTCTCTCTCTCTCTCTCTCTCTCTCACATACATCTGATTATGTTTTGTTAATGTATTGTGAGAGTTGCATGGTTGCCACATAACGTGATTTTCCACAATAATTGTCTTCAACGTACTGGCAGTATAACGACTATACCAATTAAAAATAAGTCAAATCAGTGTGCTATGAGTACGTATAATGTGTCTAAATAAATGCTTTTCTAATGCATTATCACCAAATACTTCAAATAGTAAAACAGAATTCGCGAAAGACAGGCTGGAGAATTACCCGTGGAATAGTGTTAGTTTAAAATAAATCATTTCTAGACACGCTTTCTGTCTACTTTGTTCACGGCAGATGCCAAGTAGAACAATTTACATGAATCTGGCTGCCCGCTTCCTCTCCGAAACCGCTGGTTTTCTAACACAGTGAGGGAGCCATGTGAAGATACGTGGTTTCGGCAGTCAACACTTTGCAGGATTTGTCAGCAAAAGGTTGTCGTATGTTGAGATACAGTGTTTCGGCAGTCAACACTTTGCAGGATCTGTTAGCAAAAGGTTGTCGTATGTTAAGATACGGTGTTTCGGCAGTCAACACTTTGCAGGATCTGTCAGCAAAAGGTTGTCGTATGTTGAGATACGGTGTTTCGGCAGTCAACACTTTGCAGGCTCTGTCAGCGAAAGGTTCTCGTATGTTGAGATACGGTGTTTCTGCTGCCATTATTTATCGCCTTTCCTATTGCCAGACATATAGTATCTTCACTCGTGTTACGGTTTCTTTAATAATTCAAACCAGAATTTAGATATAGCTATAATACCATGGATATGCATAATAAAATAGGCTGCCCAATAACATTGTAAAATTTGGAGGGGCATCTTAAATTCTTGCATTGTACAGAAAGGTTCAAAGTGGGTCCAAAATTTCAAAAGCGTCTCCTGCAAAACTAGGAAAAAGCAAGATACTGCTTTTCGGCAGTCAACCCTCGATTTATATTTTCGCCCACTGACACATTTTTCAGTTTTACATCTTTTGTTTGTCATTTACAGATATCAAAATAATCGAGGTGCATTTTTTCAGTTAATTTACCTGTAATTAATTACAGTTAATAATATAAACAGGTACCAAATTATACTCCACCACAACATAAAGTACTATCCATCCATATGTGAGCTAAGAAAAAAAAAACAGACTTAAATATCTGTCTATTCAAAAATGTTACAGACGCTTTGGTGAAGTAACCCATTTTCTCAGTAATTTTCTTACTATCTTCTAGGTACAGCAGAATAGACAGTGTATGTTCTTATAGGTGATCAAGAGTTAAGTCACTTGCACACTTTCTCATTTCATCGGCCATTTGAAAATGTTAAGGTCACAAAGGTCAGATTAGCTTTATGGATCAGTTATGCATACTAGTCTTAAGGGTTTTGCCATTCTTGCTGTGGAGGCATTCTGTAAATCAAAAGTAATTTAAAATGTGCGCATCCTCGGATGCAGGCAGTGGATGGAAAGTCTGAACTAAAATGCAATGTGGCATGTTCCAAACTTGCAATGTGGCGTGTTGTCTGGGCTTTTGATCCATGTTTTTTGTGGAAACGTGTGTTGTTTTGACCAAATTCTCATTTCGGAACAATGTCTGATGTTTTTCAGGATGACAGGACCCTGTCTGAACCTCCTCCTCTGGAAGGTGGCATGTTTAATGATCAAGGTCAGTTTTTATGTATTTCTTCCTTGGGACTGTCATGCCCTTCTTTTACAGCACTAATTGCTGAACATGATACAGGGGTCTTGATCATTGCATTTGTTTCCTTAAAACCCTTACCGATGGCATTACTGATAGGAAGATATGCTAGCTAGCCTGATTTCAGCCCAAGTTTGTTGTGTGAATAAGCACAAACGGGGAGGCGACTCCGGGGATCCTGTTTATCAAACGCAACGCCGGGTGGCCTCCCCTCCCTTCCCATCAGGCCCTATGGGCTGACCCACCAATTTCACGCTTAGCTGCCTTCCGGTCGGTTGCACCAGTTTGCCGTTGTGATTATTTGTGCGGTTTACGCTGATTCTCTTCACCTGTTTCGGAATTCTTCGACAGACTGGTTTGTGGAGTGGTGGCCTTGCTTGAAGGATTCCCTTCTTTCTCTCTCTTCCTGCAGAGACTTCAGTGAGGTAAGGTCTCATTGGCACCCGAGTCATCGGCCATGGTGGACGGTCTCTGGCCTCGTGGTGTTGTTCTTCCTCGCGCCACCGCACGGCGAGGGACACTCGCTGCGCGGGGTATTGCGCTGTTTTCCTTTCCTCCCCTCCCGTCCTAGTTAGGATTACAGTGGAGTCCGCTTAACACGAATTTCTGGGGACACGGAAAATCACTTCGTGTTAAACATATTTCGTGTTAACCAATATGGCCTAAAAATTGATCATGGCCCTCAAGGAGAAAGTGTGTAAGACGTGTGCGTGAATGAGTACGAGGTTAAAAGTACATTATCGTACTTTGATGTGCATACCTTCAGCTCGCTAGGAAAACACAAGGAAACGTGTTCAGCTCACATATTTAATGTAAAATCCATCAGGTAAAATCCATAGTAAGTTACAATCCATCAGGTAAAAGCAACACAGGCTGAATTACAATCCCGCATCGGTAAAAGGGTTGTGTTGGTACACGAATGATACAACATGAATACAGTTCAGAAGTGCTAGCTAGCCAATGAGGAGACGGATTACAACAGCCGAAGGCTATTCAGCCAATCACAGACTAGAGTTCGCTCTGATCTGTCATGTGTACTCCACAGCGCGAGAGCGACACGTGAATTGGTTTTCGGTGAATGGAATCTGTGTTCGTGTTAACCCTTTCGCCGCCGATCTCGCCGTTTGGCGAGTACGTGGCTCGCCGCCGATCTCGCCTTTTGGCGAGTAACACAGTAGGGTTCACTGTACTTGATCGTGACTCTAATGTATGAGGTAGTTTTGGTCAATAATAGTGCATCATGGGACAGGGGAATCCCCTTTTCATTTCGGCGCCATCTTTGAGTGTATTTGCGAGTTTTGAGCGAAGAAATTGCGAGTTTTTCTGAATGTTTTGAAGCGGTGCTTTTTCGTGATGGCTGAAACTTCAACAGGGCGAGGTGAGCAACAAAAGAGACTATCTACTGAGGAAGTTTTGCATCGTTTGAACCTCCTACCATCACAAACTGATGTTGATTCGGACGAGGAGCATCCATGTGGCAATGAAGTTGACAAAGAGCTTTTTGGAAGTTTGCAAGATAGCTCTGATAGCGATCCGACCTACGAGCCAGAACCGAGTACGAGCACTCTCGCGAGTAGATCTCGTTCTTCTGCTCGCATTGAACATTCCACGACGCAAACAAGAGACAGTAGCAGTGACGAAGAACTTCAAGAAGTGAGAAGAAATACACATGGTCGATCAAGAGGAAGGGGGACAAGAAGGGGGCGAGTGATTCGTGCCCGATCTGCAGGCCGTGGTCCGAGGTCCAGGAGTGGGCGTGGCAGAGAGCCAGTAGCAGACCTGCTTCAATGGGAGATGTACAACATGGATGACTCCTATCATCCTGTTGACTGGTTACCACCTTTTCGTAGGAGAACTGGTAAGTCTTACAATAATATAAACTCTAGTGAATACATGTGTGTGTGGAGGGGGGAGAGGGTGCATGCTAGCACAAATGAACGTGCATGTATATGCACCACAACTGCTTATGCGGGAATGACGTACGTGTGTGTGTGTGTGTGTGTGTGTGTGTGTGTGTGTGTGTGTGTGTGATCTATGCATGGATAGAAATTTACAAGTAACCATGCAGGGAGATGGATGTATATGCGCCACAACTGCTTATGCGGGAATGACTGTGTGTGTGCGCGCGCACGCAAGCTTGTGTGTGTGTGTGTGTGTGTGTGTGTGTGTGTGTGATCTGTGCATGAATAGAAATTTACAAGTTACCATGCAGGGAGATGGATCAGCCATGATAGATAAACAGCCACATCACCTTCCAAAACTAACAAGGCAGCTTTAACTATCATGATGATCCATTTTTCAAACGTGTGGGGAATAAAATATGGTTTGATGATGCGAGTACTTATGTCATTCTTGATCTTTTTCAGGCGTACTGGTGGATACAGAAGGGTTCAAGCCAGTGGATTTTTTCAAACTATTCTTTCCGGATGCTGCCTTTGATCACATAGCTGACCAGACCAACCTATTTGGGCAACAGC
The DNA here is from genome assembly GCA_036245525.1 of Semisulcospira habei. Lineage (NCBI taxonomy): Eukaryota > Metazoa > Mollusca > Gastropoda > Semisulcospiridae > Semisulcospira > Semisulcospira habei. The sequence goes on from BTPG01000001.1 coordinate 63,366,661, forward strand.
TTCTCAACGTGGTAGCTGATGTGGACCACAGATCTCGCCTCGGCTACACAAGTAACACATCGGCTGCTGAAATGAAGGCATACGTGGCACTGCAGATTGCCATGGGACTCTGCGCCAAGCCTGAGCTAGAGGATTATTGGAGGACATACTGGCTGACAAAGATTCAGTTTGGTGATGTCATGTCGCGCAATCGATATGAATTGCTCACCCGCTTTCTCCACTTCAACGACAACACGCTGAGGATTGAGCGTGGGGAGGAGGGTTATGATCCAATCTTCAAAATACGACCCCTTCTGGACATCATCGAGTCGACATATGCGCAGGTCTACTGTCCTCAGAGGGAAATATCCATAGATGAAAGCATGATAAAATTCAAGGGGAGGATTTTTTTCAGGCAATTCCTTCCACTGAAGCCGATCCGCTTTGGTCTGAAGCAGTTTTGCCTGTCGGAGGCGAAGACAGGCTATGTGCTCAAATGTCTGTTGTATACAGGTCGTGACACCTTTGTCAATGTAGAGCCCCAGCAGGACTTTTTAGTCACAGAGCAGGTTGTGTTGCATCTGATGGATGGACTTGATGATACAGGACATGTCCTGTACACAGATTCGTTTTATACTTCTGCAAATTTGGTCCGACAACTGAAAGACCAAGGAATCGGCCATTGTGGAACTGTAAGGCAGGGCCGTCAGAATATGGCTCCACAACTGGACAGAAACGCTTTGAACCTGCGGAAGGGTGATGAGCCTGTCTTCTGCAAATCGAAGACAACTGACATTGTTGCCTGTGGATGGCACGACACGAAGTACGTGCAGTTCTTGTTGTCTGTCCATACAGACAACACGCTGGAACGCCGCCAGCGGGCTGGTAATCAGGTCAGTGGCCACAGGTCAAGCCTCTATGTGCTGAGGATTATAATCAATACATGGGAGGTGTTGACCTCACTGACCAGCTGCTTGGCACATACGCGTACCCGCATAAAGTGTCCAAGTGGTATCACGCAGTCTACCACAGGCTACGCGAGGTGGCACTGACAAACAGCTACATCATTTACAAGCAGGTGACCGAAGGGCCTGTCATGCAACCCCATATCTTTCGCGAGAAGATCATAGATGGACTGCTGGAGGGCTATGAAGGAAACGTGAAGCCGAAAATCAAAAGGAGACACCTAGACCACAGAGACTGACAGAGCGTCATTTTCTGCAGAAACAGGAGGGAACGTCAAGACCAGAATGTACTGTATGCAGTGGGCGTTTCCCGTTTGGCATCAAACGTGTTCAGACCAGGTTCCTCTGTAAGCAGTGTGATGTTGCCTTGTGCCCCACTACTTGTTTTGAGCTGTATCACACAGTTTCTGACTTCCGCAGATCTGCAGCTGCACAGATCTATGGAAATCGGTAGATTGTGTGTTGCGAACAAAATCACTTTAGGTTTGTGTGTGTTGCGGACAAATACACTTCAAGGAAAGCAATAGTGGCTGAAAAACTAAATAACTATTTTGTGTTTGAAAATTACTGTAACTACCTTTCTTCAGTTGAATTTGCAAGTCTAGCATCTTACATCTGACACTGGTGTTAGGCGTGCAAGTGACTGGTGTGCAGAAGAGTGTTGCGTTTTCTTCATGAACTATGCTTGTGAGTTGGTGTGTTATGGATTATCTGTAGAGCTCAGAACTACAAACTATGCTCCCCACCCGGGTCTGCCCTGGGGGACTTGGGTGGGGTTAGGTATTTTTTAGTTCCCAGGGTCACCCTGGTCAGCCCCACAGGGTGGGTTTTTCTCTCTATTCTGGGGCATGTGTTTCTGTCTACCCTTTGTCCATTCACCTGTATTTGCCTTTTTAAAACTCTCCCTACTGTCTGCACTGCCTGTAGCTCTTGATATTGGATGTGTGTTGCTAAATGGTCTTGGCTTTATTTAGGCCCCATGTGTTAGGTTTATTTAATGTATTTGACCGGCTAGCGACATACATTCAATGTTCTGTTTATTTTATTTTTTTTCACAAGCAGTGCAGGCACGTCCTGAGAAAGCCTTGTTGCTGTCGGGACGTTAAGCAATGTACAATCAATCAATCAATCAGTTTGTCCATTCACCTGTATTTGCCTTTTTAAAACTCTCCCTACTGTCTGCACTGCCTGTAGCTCTTGATATTGGATGTGTGTTGCTAAATGGTCTTAGCTTTATTTAGGTTTATTTAACGTATTTGACCGGCTGGCGACATGCATTCAATGTTCTGTTTATTTTTTATTTTTTCACAAGCAGTGCAGGCACGTCCTGAGAAAGCCTTGTTGCTGTCGGGATGTTAAGCAATGTACAATCAAACATACAAACTATGCTTTCACTGGTGAGTTGACCATTTTCTCAATACATTTCTTGACATGTTATCATGTATTTGTTACTGTGTTGGTGACTGCCTTGTGTGTAAACTGTCTGTTGTATGTGTTGCGAACACAGATTTTGTTTATTCTTCTTGCATCAGGCTAGATATAAAATTTTGAGTAAGTCACATGAAAGAAAAAAAGTGCCATTGTATAAATGTGTTTTTCCATCTCCATTCAAAAAAAGATTTAAGTAATTCGGTTCAGTGGTTCAAGAGTTATAGCCTTTTAAAGATAAGAGGTGTTGCGAGACAGTGGTTTGGCAAAACAGCTGCAGCGCTGGGAAATGCAACATTTCAACACCTGCGGCGGCGAAAGGGTTAACAGGTGAATAAGAGTGAAAATGCCCTTGTTGGGAACCGAAAACAGCTTCGTGTAAAGCGAAATTTCGTGTTAAGCATTTCGTGTTATCAGTGAAATTTTAATACAGAATAAGAAGGCCGTCAGCCGGGAATGCAAAAACGGTTCGTGTTAACCGGAAATTCGTGTAAAGCGAGTTCGTGTTAACTGGACTCCACTGTAATAATACATAGGACATATTAATACCACGGCTTGGGAAATGCACCAAATTCGTCCAGTCATTTTTTGCGCCACTGCACGCCAAGGGACGCTTGCCGCACGGAGGTTGTGCTATCATTCTTACCACCCTTCCTAGTGTGGGCACATAATAAATAGGGAATGCCACAGCTCGGGAGAGTTACGAATTTACGGACTTTCGCTTCCGGGCTCTTCTGTTCACATGCTCTGTTGGTCTATTTCAGTGCTCAGCTGCGTTCGTGCCCGGCCTGCCTGGGATTCCAGTGGCCTAGCGACAATTCATGGCCTATGCCTACCCTGTTCGGGCCGCTCCTCTTCTCGACTTGGAAGAAGTCCCTCCTCTGGGACTTCTGTCGACAGGACCGACCCTTGGCTGCCCAGGGATCGCAGTATGATGCCTCTGGCTCCGCTCCCCGTGGCTTCCGCGACTACCGCTGCTGCGCCTACCGCCCCCCCCCCCCCCCCCCTTCCGCAAGCGGGCTTTATTGGACATTGGGGGGCTGTCTGCGCGAAAGCTGATCGCTACTGACCAGTGTGCTCACTCCCTGACCGTTCGTGCCCCCCCCCAGTTGGGGATCTAAGCTTACAGACGCAGGGACGGCCCCTCTCAGCTGGATCCCCACCCGGGTCTGCCCTGGGGGACTTGGGTGGGGTTAACTACTTTTTAGTTCCCAGGGTCACCCTGGTCAGCCCCACAGGGTGGGTTTTCCTCTCTATTCTGGGGCATGTGTTTCTGTCTACCCTTGGTCCATTCACCTGTATTTTCCTATTTTAAACTCTCCCTACTGTCTGCGCTGCCTGTAGCTCTTGATATTGGATGTGTGTTGCTAAATGGTCTTAGCTTTATTTAGGCCCCATATCGTAGGTTTATTTAACGTATTAGACCGGCTGGCGACATACATTCAATATTCTTTTTTTTTTTTTTTACAAGCAGTGCAGGCACGTCCTGAGAAAGCCTTGTTGCTGTCGGGACGTTAAGCAATGTACAATCAATCAATCAAAAACCCTCTCAGCTGGACGCAGCCAGACCGAGACCAGGGCCCAGGCCATTGATACGACACACACACAAGAGAGGCATTCACAGGCCCGATGCGCTGCCGCCTGTGGCTTCACACGAGTGTTGCCCAGTGAGCTGAGCACTCCGGAGGCCCGCTCAACTTTGAGCCCCGCCCATAAGGCGCCTATCCACCCTGCGGCACGGAGCTCAATCTCAGACCACCACGGCACCAGCGGCACGGGGCTCAGATTGCAGACCACCACGGAATGGCCGCACTCGAGCATTGCCCAGTGAGCTGAGCGCTCCGGAGGCCCGCTCATCCTTGAGCTCCGCCCATAAGGCGCCTATCCACCCTGCGGCACTGAGCTCAAATCTCAGACCACCACGGCACCAGCGGATGGATGGACACTCGCATCGTGGACACTTTCCGTCACCTGTCGTTCTTCCTGGGCAGAGGACCTTCTTCCGGTTTTCAGGGAGCTCTTATTCACGCCACGGGGATCTTCGCTCCGATTTTCGCCACTCTCGCTCGCTGCGGGACGCTCGCCACACGGACTTTTGGCGCGTGCGGACTCGCGGGCTGGCTGCATACCTGCACAGCCACGGCGCCCGGCGTTCCTCACGTCACTCCGTCTCCTCTGAGCATCACGCCCGGCTTTCGGGTTTGTGGACCCCTTCTTCTGGGGCGGCCGCTGGACAAGCTGGACAAGGAGCTGGACAACAGGCTGGCAAAAGCGAACAGTGCTTTCGGGCGACTTCAAGCGGGTGTGGCACAATCAACAGCTGAAAAAAGGCACCAAGATCAGCGTGTACAGAGCTGTCGTCCTCACCACCCTGCTGTACGGTTCCGAGTCCTGGGCCCTCTACCGCAGCCAACTACGACTCCTCGAACGCTTTCACCAGCGCTGCCTGCGTACCATCCTCAGCACTCACTGGAGTGACTGTGTCACCAACGTCGAGGTCCTTGAACAGGCGGAAACTTTGAGCATCGAGGCTTTGCTGCTGCGGACACAGCTTCGCTGGGCGGGGCACGTCTCCAGGATGGAGGATCATCGCCTACCCAAGATCACTTTGTTCGGCGAGCTCGCCACTGGACACCGAGACAGAGGCACCAAAAAAGAGATACAAAGACGGTCTCAAGAAGTCACTTAGTGCCTGCCAAATCGACCACCGCCAGTGGTCTTCGCTTGCTGCGGACCGTGACACCTGGCGCTCCACCATTCACAAGGCAGCCGTCTCCTTTGAGGACTCTCGCAGAGCTAACCTCAAGGACAAGCGGCTCAGGAGAAAAAACAGAGTTGACGTAACTCAGAACCCTGACCAGACCTTCCCCTGCAGCCACTGCGGTCGAACCTGCCTGTCCCAGATTGGCCTCCGCAGTCACGAAAATGCCTGCAGACGACGTGGGCAAGCCCTATAGAATCTTCGTTCGCGAAGTCAAGCCATGACAGAGCTTGCTGAATTTTCTCCACCTTTTCCTACATTAGGAATTGACATTGCAAGCTTTGTGTGTGCTGACCTCATTTCAGGATCACCTACACAAATGACTGATAATCATCCTCATTTATTGTTTGATAACCATTTTTAGTTGCATTTGATTTTATCGCTACCTCCTTGAAGTTTACAAAATTAATAGTATTTAAAAAGTCCTGAAAAAGTCCTTGAATTTTTTTTGTGAATATGTGTGTGAACCCTGACTTTGCGATCAGCCTGGATCTCGCCGACGCCTATCTGCACGTCCCGAACATCCTGCGTCCCGCCGATACTTGCGCTTCGCCTTTCGCGGGCTAGTCTACCAATTCCGAGCGCTCCCTTTCAGCCTCAACCTCAGCCCTTGGGCCTTCACCAGGATCATGGATGCGGTGGTGGCCCTCTCCCAGGCGGGATTCCTCCAGCGTGACGTCAAATTACTTGGACGACCTGCTCCTGCCAAAGCAGGTGGCTTCTACTCTGGAGACGGACCGGGACAGTTTTATGTCACTCTTGCAGCGACTGGGCTTCCTGGTCAACCAAGGGAAATCAGACTTTGCACCCTCACGCACCTTCGTCCATCTGGGAGTGGAGTTCTTGACCGAGCAGAACAGGGTGAGACTGACAGAAGCATGCATGCTGAAGCTCTCGCTGTTAGCACAGCAGATGTGCATCACGGACACGTGCCCGGCCAAGACCTGACTGCAGCTGCTGGGACTCATCAGCGCCGTGGTGGAACTTCTTCCCCTTGGCAGGCTCTATTCGCGGCCGATCCAGCTACATCTCCTCTACCACTGGCGCCCGTCCTCGGGCGACCTGGTAGCCCCGGTTCCTGTGGACCCCCTGGTTCAACCACACCTCCAACAGTGGGCGGACACCACCTGGCTCGGGTCGGGAGTGCCCCTCGCCTCTCCCCCCCCCCCCCCCCCCCCCACTGTGGCTCTCACTGTGTATGAACTCAAGCTGGGGGGGGGGTTCGAGATTGCGGGCCAGTGGCCTCCAGCCTTACAGAACAGACACAGCAACTGGTTGGAACTGGAGGCAGTGCGCCAGGCGTTGGAACACTGGGAGCCGAGCCTCACGCACCTCCGACCCTCTCCGCCTCCACATCCCCTGCACCAAACTCAGCACTTTCGGCCCCCACTCCTTCTCAGTATACGGTCCATCCACCTAGAACACTCTTGTTACGATTATGGTTGTGTTGTTTTGTGAGGGCGTGCGTGCGTGGATCGTGGGTGGCGATCCGACGTTTTGTTTGAGCTATCGCGATGCCTAGTCGCGTGCCTTTTCAGTGAGTTTCACTTTCGTTTGCAGGTGGTGCGGTCTTGAGTGTCTGTTGCCGCACGGAGTTGAGTCAGGAAAGATCTAGATGATACTTCAATATTCTTTTGTTTACCGCGCACGTGTGTTAGCGGTTAGTATCCGTGCACTTATAGCTTGTTTACCAGACTGTACGGTCAAGGTCGTGACCTGTTTCGTGTACGCATGCGTGAAGTTAGGATGAGTGGGGATTCACCTATTTTTTTTTAGCTAGTAAATAATAGCCAGACTTTTACAGAATATTCCAGTCTGAATGTACCTTTGAGTTTTAGTTGCGTGTTTTGTTCTGATTGGTTGTGTTGTACAATTTTGCTCGATTGTGCTAGAAAACACCACTATAAAAGATCGTGCTAGGAAGCATCCGTGTACATTGTCCAGTCGTAGGATTGCGATGTAACAGAGTCTGTACATTGTTCAGTCGTAGGATTGCGATGTAACAGCATCGATACAGTGTTCAGTTGTATAATTGCAGTGTATCGAAAAAGACATTGACGTTGAGAGAGCTACGCAAGATATCGTGCTTCATTTGTCAGAGAGGGAGTTGTGCAGTGAGTGGTGATGTACATTGTATGAGAGACGCATTGTGTCAAAGTGTGAACTTTTGGACGAGAAGATATTGTTGGTGAAATTGTGAACGCTTTTCGTGGAAATCGCATCGCTGTAATAAAATATTGTTGGAACTGTTACTCCAGTATTGTCTACATCCTTAAGCCACGTGTGACGGATTGCAGCTGAACGAAGGTTATTTGAAAAGAACTCTACGTGCGTGTGTCTGGTGTGTTTACATACTACGACTACAAATCCACCACGTAACAACTCTCCCACTCTCTCTCCGTCAGAAACACTCTCTCTTCTCCTTCCAGTCCACCCTCAAAACTCGCCTCTTTAACAGTTCTAGCGCTATACCACCACACTCCCCACCCTAAGCAGACTGTCGTAATGTATCTCACTATTTGTGGTACGTGAGTCGTCGTCTAAAGCATGTGCATGCATGCGCGTGTTGTGAGTGCGCGCTTAGAGTTATAATTATTATAAGATAAGCGCATTATAAATACCGTAATTATTTATTTTTTTTATTATTGATCTTCACAGACAACTCCACGGTGGTGTCCTACATTCAAAGCAAGAGGGCACCCATTCACCATCTCTTTGCATACTCCTGTACCAGCCGTTGCTTTGGTGCAGAGATCGAGCTCCGAGCACGACACATTCCGGGCCGCCTGAAAGTTCTCACAGACTCTCTCTCTCGTCGAGGACAGCTCCTACCCACCGAGTGGAGAAGCCGGAGCTCTTCCGGATGATAGGCACTCATTGGGAGATGCCCATGGTTGACCTGTTTGCGACGCGGTGAAACGCCCAGCTCCCCCTCTTTATCTCGCCCGTGCCGGACTCTCTCGCGTGGGCAGTGGACTCCCTGTCGATCCCTTTGGACGGCCTAGTGGCCTACATGTTGTACCTGCCAGCGGTGTTGGTACCCAAGGTTCTGCAGAAGCTCCGGGGCGCCAATGCGATCGTCTTCCTGGTCACCCCCTTCACTTGGAACCGAAGCTGGACGACGGACCTTCAGAGTTTGGCCTCAGACCCCCTGCTGCGACTACGTCGCCGCGCACGATGCTGAAACAGCCGAAGCAGAACCTGTTCCACCCGTGCCTCGAGAGGCTCCAACTACACGCTTGGAGGTTGGAGGGCCGCAAGAGGCTTCTCAGGTGCGGCAGTGATGGCTATCACAGCAGCTCGCAGGTCTTCCACTCTGAGGGTTTATGAGGGGAAGTGGAGGGTCTTGCAGGATTGGTGCCAGGCCAGAGACCTGTCTCCCACGGCTCTTTTGGCACCCCAGCTTGCCGAGTTTTTCCTCTGGCTATTTACCGATCAGGATCTGGCCCCCATTACCATCCGGGTCTATCTCTCCATGATCGCCGACACATACCAGCACATGGGCCGGCTGAATCCAAGAGCGTGTAAAGACCTGGCGGACCTCATGGCCCATTTCGAGTTGCAGCGACCAGTCCAACGTTTTCTGCTTCCACGGTGGGATCTTGTTTGGGTGCTCACGTGGTTTAATTCAGGCCGGTTTTAACCTCTGCCCCTAGCCACCTTGTAACCAGGAAGATGTGCTTCCTCCTCGCTCTCGCTTCCGCCTTCCAGGGTCAGCGAACTCCACGCACTGTCTGTGGCCCCATCCTATCTACAGTAGAGAGCGAATGGGTCAGTGCAGCTCCTGAAGAACCCTGCCTTCCTGGCAAAGAACAGGTTGCCGGCGGTCGGGGCACAAGTAATTACGCTCCAACCCCTTCAGGGGTCCGATAGGTCGCAGGAGTTGCGCCAGCAGGACCCTGTGCGCACCTTACAGATCTACCTGCGCCGATCACGTCCCCACCGGCAGGGCTGGACCTGCCTCTGTGGCGAGGCAGGAACGACATTTCGGCCCACACCATCTCTTCTTGGCTCCGATGGGTCATCCAGTCTGCATATGAGGACCTCTTCCCAGAGGGGGCTAAGAGGCTGCAAATCCGAGCGCATGAAGTCTGCACTAGCGTCGCATTGGACTGCAACTGTGCAGTGCGAGACATTGTGTCAGCGGTGGGGTGGCGATCGAGTTCCACCTTCGCACGCTTCTACCTGCGTGACTTCTCAGGACAGCGCGAGAACCTGGCACTCCTGGGCAAAGTCTCGGCGGCGCAGCACTCCCTCCCGGCGCCGGAAGCGCCATAGATAACGCTTAGTTGAAATCGTCGGGAGTGCGCACTGGGCGCCTTAATAAGCTTGTTACGATCACGGGGTATGTGGGCTGCACCCTCCGCCTTTTCGTTATTCTTCCTATCAGTAATGACATCGGTAAGGGTTTTGAGGAAACAAATTAATTTTTCTCTAAAATATATTTTTCAGAAAATACTTACTGATGGTATTACTCGAAGGGCCCTCCTGCCTACCCCGCTTGCCGCCAGTTCGCTTAGCGTGAAACTGGTGGGTCAGCCCATTGGGCCTGATGGGAAGGGAGGGGAGGCCACCCGGGGTTGCGTTTGATAAACAGGCTCCCTGGAGTCGCCTCCCCGTTTGTGCTTATTCACACAACGCACTTAGGCTGAAATCAGGCTAGCTAACGTATTTTCCTATCAGTAATGCCATCAGTAAGTATTTTTTAAAATATATACATATATTAGAGAAAAATTAATTTTTCTGTGTCCATTGTGCATTTTTCAGAGGCTTTACACACATTTGGGAGATGTCTGCATACAGGCACACATTTTAGAGACAAACCACGGATCCCTTAAAATCCACTCTACTCCCACCCCCACCAACCCCCTGCCCCCCATGCTGTTTGGCTTTTTCCAGTTTTTGGCTCACATGCGAAGCAAATGTGAGTCTATATTCTGGGCCAGTGGTCGTCCGTCTGTCATCTGTCGGGCGTGGTAAACTTTAACCTTGGCATTTTCTCGGAGACTATTCAAGCCACAGTTTTCAAACTTGGCCCAAGGATACTTTGTGGCAAGATTTTTGTAAACATACCAATTTCAGTGACCTCTCACAAAGGTCAAGGTCACATGATCAGGAAATAGGTAAAAAATAGCTATATTTTGACATAATTTTTTTTTTTCTCAAATACCATTCACAACTTCAGACCCAAGCTTGGTACAAAGATACCTGATGGTAAGACCTATTTATGCATACTAATTTGGTTGATGCCTCGGAAAGATCAAGGGTCCCAAGAGCTGAGGAATTAGGTCCAAAATGGCCATATTTTGACAAAATATGTTTTTTTATCAAATATTATTCGTAACTTAAAACCCAAACTTGCTACAGAGATACCTGATGATAAGACCTATCTACGCATATTAATTTGGATGACCCTTCAGAAAGGTCAAGCGGTCACAAGAGCTCAGGAAATAGGCCCGAAATAGCCATATTTTGACAACAGATGTTTTTTCTCAAATACTCTTCACAACTTAAAACCCAAATTTGGTTCAGATATACCCGATGGTAAGACCTATCTATGCATCAGGGTGGATAACTCTCCTCGGATCCATGATTTTCTGAGGAAAGGTAGCGTCACTTCCGAGAAAATGAAATAGAGTTCCGAGAAAAATTTGCGAAATACATTTTCTCCAAGTCTCGATCCGAGTTTAAAAATAGGATGAGTTCAGGTCCGTATCCAGCTTTTACTTTCTTGTCACTGAACGTGGCGCCCGCGAGTGTAACATTGTATGCACTGCCCCGCAATATAAGTATAAGGCTTACTCACAGGGCTTCCGTATTAGTGCGTCTCCGGCGCACTAAAACTCGAAATCACGTACTGAAAATGTAACTAAAAGGGGTAGTCGGACGGCACTAAAATTCAGTGCATCTGCATCCGAGACACATCATCTTTGCGCCACCGTGCGTATCCTAACAGAGGTCCGGGCTGACAGTCGTTCTTTGAGTTGGTTCGTTTAGCCGCTCGCTTGGTCGCGGCTGCGTTCAAAATCGCCCTGACTCCGGGGTCCATGCGAGTGTCACACTGGACGGGCAAGTTTACGCCCGGTGTGGTGTCAGCATGTTACTACAAAGTGCGTGCTACATGTTGAACGCGTTACTTGTGGTGACGTCACCATTCATACTATTATGGGATTTGGCATCGCGCACTTTTTCGATCTTGAACGAAGTTGTAAATGGCGGACCAAAAGCAAAGGAAGCTGAAATGCTTCGGATTCTTCAATCCGGCTCCGTCTGATCTTGATAATCTCTTAGAAGAAAGTCTACTTCGACACCGCCGTCTCCATTGACAAGCGACAGTACCAGAAATGACACCCATGGGCTGTCAGTGGCACCGCGCTGCGACGCAGTTTGAGAGTTCATGGCTGCGTGTATTTCCGTGGCTTAAAGTTAAAGCTTGACAGCACACCGATGACAAGCACAATATGCATGGAGGCAAACTCAAAAAGCAAGTCCAGAAATTTGAACAGAAATAAGTTTGTCAGTTTTTTTTTAATCATGGTCGATCCATCTTCTGGTACAGTTATTAGGCAAAAGCTCTAACATTGGAGAAATACGTCTTTCGGGTTAAATGGGTTGAAACCAACTTTTACGTACATCAGTTCACAAACACACACACACACACAGAGAAAGAGAGAGAGTTTAGACGTCTGACTTTGGTTGTCAATCTGCTTTCAGCAGAAAAGGCTATATTCTCAGTTACAATACATTATCAAATGATCATACAAATAAATACAGGCTTTTGCACGAGAGCTCACCAGTTAAAGAATCGGTATCATGGAAAGGACACACAGACACTGTCACAGCAAATTTAAAGAGGAGACAGCAAAATGAGTTAATTTATTTTAAAGAACATACAGGTGATGCAGTTGTTCTTAAATAAATTTGCGGACCCTGTATTATGCTCAGATGGGGGTCTGTGTACCCTCTAAAATTTATACCTGGGGGTGTACAGACCATTTAACCTGTTGTGAAAACAGAAGCCCTGTTAATAAATACTCATCACTTGAACATTTGGCGGTTCACCGGAAGTTCAGTCCTCTGTGTCGGTCATTGTTAGTCTATTGTGATACTGATCAATAGCCTACCATGTCGTGCTTTTTCATGAGTGATTAACCGGAGAGACCCTTTGATGATGTATTTTACTCTGTAATCTTGAGTTTGCATGTAGTCAAATTTGAGCCTTTTCTGTGTGCTATCTCTCACAAAAAGCCAGAATATTTACCTCTAAAAATGAAAAATATCCATTTTTTTCCGGGGGGCTTGGCCCCCCTGGACCCCTACCGGGGCTTTGCCCCTGGACCCCACCGGGGCCTAGGCGGCCCCTGGGCCCCGGCCACTTTTCAGAGATTTTTACTTGAGCTTGTTCTCCACCCTGATGCATACTAATTTGGATGACCCCTCAGAAAGGTCAAGGGTCACAAGAGCCATGCAAATGTGTGTATAATCCATTTTTTTTTTTAAATTGTAGGTACCTTGTATTGTCAACATTTTGCTAATTTTTCAATCAAATTTGGCACAAAGGTAGCTGATGATAAGACCTTCCTATGCATACTAATTTAATCAACTCATCACAAAGGTCAAGGTCACGGGGGGTTGACAGATGTGTAAAAAATGCTTACATTTTGAGAAAACATTTGGTGCAGAAGCCAGCCCTTCCCTTATTGTCACAAAGGTCACACATGTAAATAGGTCATTCACGTGAGCCATAATGGATTTGCCTTTCTTCTTTTTTTTGGTGTCATTCAAAACACCAGCGCAAACCCTTAATGATTAGCTAATCATGAAATCTGGCTGTAGCGTTGAGTTGTCGTTGATAGTTCATAAGTGGATCTTTGAGATTTGTGAAATGTGTGCCATCAGGTTTGGTAATGAACAGCTAAACCTGTTTTCAGTAAGTTCATTTTGCGTGATCTTGTTTGTACTGTGGTCTTTCTAGTGCATTTTTCATAAAGTTTGGTGCTGATGTCATGATATTTTATCTTTATATTTAGTAATATTTTTGGATGGAATAGCGATACAGGAAAAAGGTAACATTACTTTTTGTTTGCAGGTGCGTGTGCTGATGATGACCAGTATTGTACGGAGTTGTTCATTGGAAACATACCGAATGACCGAGAATGCACAAAGGTAAGTGTGCTACTGATATCACTGAATTCTTAAAGGTTTGGGTCCCAAAAGTGTACCTTTGGTTTAGTCTCAAAGCAGGCAACCCTATGCTTTCATGCAAATGGCTAGGATTCAAATGACTTATGGTTTAACTCCCTTGTGCAAGCAGTAGCAGGTACTATAAAAAAAAGTTTTGCATCACACACTTGAACGGTAAATAAGAAAGTCATGAAAAACAAAATGTCATTTGATTTTCCCTGCTGTACTGAGCTTACAGGAAGCCCGCTTATCAGCTAGCCTGACGGCTGAGAGACTTGCTGCCTCACCGCGTGAGCACCACTTGTGACCCAGTTTCTCGGCTCACCTGAAACAAACTAAGTGGCCGATTTGAAACAGCCGTGACCCATCAGGCTGTTTCCTTTTTTAAGCATTTATTATCAGTAGATATTTCTTGACCATCAAACAGAGGTGGCTTCAGAAAAATTTGGGGGGGGGGGGGGGGGGGGGGGGGATTAATACAGTTGTATGTGAGACTTGGGCTAGTCCGCCCCCTTTTGCACTCTATGCCACCTGGAGAACATATTTATCAGGGGTGGGATGTTTCCGCGGATTTCCGCGGACATTCTTTCACAATTCCGCTGAAGCATATTTATTTTCCGCGTCTAAAAACAACGAAAAAGACGGGGAAAAAAATCTTCTTAAATGGCAAAAAATTCTCAAATAATAATAATAATAATTACGGTATTTATAATGCGCTTATCTTATAATAACTCTAAGCGCGCACTCACAACTCGCACACGCATGCGCACGCTTTAGACAATGACTCGCATACCACAAATAGTGAAAATACATTACGACGGTCAGCTTGGGGTGGGGAGTGTAGTGATATAGTGCTAGAACTGTTGAAAGAGGTGAGTTTTGAGGGCGGACTGGAAGGAGGAGAGAGAGTGTTTCTGACGGAGAGAGAGTGGGAGGGTGTTCCAGGTGGATGGACCATAGACGGAGAAGGAGCGGGGGCCGAAAGTGCTGAGTTTGGTGCGGGGGATGAGGAGGCGGAGAGGGTCGGAGGCGGAGCGGAGGGAGCAGGAAGGAGTGAAGGGGTGAAGTAAGTTGGAGAGATAGGTAGGAGCGTAGTTGTTCAGGGATTTGTAGCAGAGAGACAGAATCTTGTATTGGATGCGTTGGGGGATGGGGAGCCAGTGAAGGAGCTTGAGCAGGGGAGTGATGTGGTCGGATTTTTTCTTTCTGAGGATGAGGCAAGCAGCATTGTTCTGGACGCGCTGTAGAGTGAGAGTGGTAGAGTGAGGAAGGCCGGAAAGGAGAGAGTTGCAGTAGTCGATGCGAGATAAGATGAGAGAGACAGCGAGTTTGGTGGCAGCTTCGGTAGTGAGGTATTTTCTGATCTGACTGATGCGGCGGAGGTGGAAATAACATGCCTGGGCCGTGGCGGAGACGAAGCTGGTCATGGAAAGAGAGGAATCGAGGATAACGCTGAGGTTCTTGACCGAGTCAAAGAGGGAGATGGGGGTGCTGTCGAGTTGAAGGTGGAGAGAAGGGGGGAGCTGGGAAAGTTTCTGGCGAGTGCCTACCAGCATGGCTTCTGTTTTGTCATCGTTCAGTTTGAGCTTGTTTGCTGTCATCCAGTTTTTCATGTCTTCGTAGCAGTCAGCCATGCGAGTCAGTAGTGACTGAGTATTGTTGAGTTTGTCTAGTAGTTGTGAGTCGTCAGCGTAGAGGTGGTGGTGTATGTGGTGAGACTGGATGATGTTGGACAGGGGAGAGGTGTAGAGTGTGAAAAGGACCGGACCCAAGACGGACCCCTGTGGAACGCCGCAGGAGAGCCTGACTGGGTTGGAGGAGACGCCATCGATGGTGACTGATTACTGTCTGTCGGAGAGGTAGGAGAGAAACCAGGAGTGAGCAGAGTCAGTGATGCCAAAGAAGTGGTGAAGGCGATGGAGGAGGATAGAGTGGTCTATGGTGTCGAAGGCGGCAGAGAGATCGAGTAGCGTAAGAAGGGAGATGTTGCCTGAGTCGGTGGAGATAAGCAGGTCGTTTAGGATATGTAGAAGGGCTGTTTCAGTGCTGTGATGTTTGCGATAGGCAGACTGGAAAGGACTGAGGAGGTTGTTGTCGGCGAGGTGGAGGTTGAGCTGGTTGAGGACAACCTTCTCAAGAAGCTTGGACAGGAAAGAGAGATTGGAGACTGGGCGGTAGTTCTTGAGATCGTTTGGGTCGAGGTTGTGTTGTTTGAGGAGAGGACGGACAATGGCGGACTTGAAGATATCGGGGACAGAGCCATTTTCTAGAGATGTGTTGATGATGTCGGTGATGAAGGGCAAAGGTTTTGGAAGGCCGTCCCGGTAGAGAGAAGCTGGGAGGGGGTCTAGTTCGCAGGTTTTGAAAGTCATGGACTTTATGGTCTTGAGGACTTCATCCTGAGAGACGGGGCGGAAGGACGAGAGGGGAGTGCCGGAAAAGGGGGGGTCAGGAAGGCAAGGCGGAGAAGGCAGAGTGTCGAGTGTGTTGCGCAGAGTTTGGATTTTGTCGGAGAAATAGGTGGAAAAAGCGGACGGGAGTTCTTCTTTGCTGTGTGTGTTGGGAAGAGGAGAGTCTTTAGAAGTGCCTAGGAGTGTTTCATGTTAGCGTAGAGGGTTTTGGATAAAGTGGATTCCAGGATTTTGTTTTGAAGATGTTTACGTTTGGAGTCGGAGATCATTCTGCAGACTTTGGATCTGGTGGTTTGGAAGATCTGTCTGTGTCTGTGAACGGTGAGGTCGGATGAGCGCCGGATGGGTTGGATTTGTATGTAGTTTGGTTCACTATCGCCCGACACTTCTGGTAGCTTTAGGTCGCAGTGGAAAATGGCGGTGAAAAAGGATATTGTTCAAGACAGAGTGCCGTTTAGTGTGCTCTGACCATAAACTGGTAAGCACATTCCATTTTTACATGGCGGATCAGGAGTGTCATAACAAAGTCCATTTTCAGGGATGTTTGGTCTCGCTTACCCTGTCGGTTTTTTTGGGATACTTTGGCGAACGGTGGACACGCGCATACCCCCCCCCCCCCCCCTCCCCCCCCCATGTTTGATTTTTCGGCCGCTGAAAATGAAGGACATGGCCCCCCCCACCCGCCCCTGTTTGATTTTCCGCGTTTTCTTTGTTACTAGAATCCCACCCCTGATTTATAGAGCTAGGTGATAAGTCTTTTGTTTAAATTGAATGCAACGTAACTTCTCAATACGAACTTAGACATGAGGGCTTTGCTCACTGTTCTAAAAATCTGACTGATGTCATTTATAAGTGCTGTAATTTAACTCATACAAGACTTTTAAAAAATTACTTATTTTCTCAAAATCTTTACCGATGGCATTACTACTAGGAAGCTTTGCTTAGCATACCAATTTTAGCCCCAGAAAACTCGTGTCTGTCACAACTGGGGAGTCGTTACCAAGATACCCTGAGTAGCCTCCCTATCCGGTGGCACACTCACCATTTCCTGCCAGTCTCTTCGCTTAGCTTCACCTAACCGGTCGTGTGCATCTCACGAGCTCTGGCTGTGTATGGTGGGATTACCTTTGTGAACTCGACTTACGTGGATTTACGTTGGATATTCCTTGCACATGTCGTGGATTTACGTTGGATATTCCTTGCACATGTGTAACTGCCTGTGGTGTTTCGGTGTTTGGATTACCTTCGGTTTGGAGGATTTACTTGGTGGTTGGGTCTTGTGGATTACTGGCACTCGGGACATGGCAAGGTAAAGCTTCGGTTAGTGCCTCAGCCGGCGAATTACCTGGCGGCGGCATTGACCGGATACTATGTATGCGATCGACCAGCAGCTCGAACCCTCGCAAGGAGGCTCCGCGTACTCGCACCGGCCTTTGTCTGTCTTATGTTGCAGCGCTCAGGTGAGGACCTGCACCAGGTGCGGCGAGTGCCAATGGCTTAGCGATGCGCACGATGCCTGTCTACCCTGCTCGGGCTGCTCCTCCAGTCAGACTTGCAACCAATGCGCGATGTGGGAGGAGGAACAATGGTCGCAGCTGTGGGCATTCTACTGGAGAGAGAGACTGCAACTGCAGCCTTGAAAGTACCGCAGAGGAGGGCCACCTCAGACATCGTGGGCTTGTCGGTGCATAAAAGGGACCTGCTGCCCCCACTGGTGCCTTGGACAGAGCTGCTCCGCCCTGAGCAGAATAAGAGCCTATAAGCAGCTGACGGGACTTGCCCTCCTGTCAAGCACCAAGAGCTACACCCCACCTTTCGGCCTGGGATATGCCACGACGGGATTCGTCCCCTACGGATAAACAGTCATTGACTTGGGAGAGGCAAAGGCTAGGGGAGTAAACCCTATACAAATCCGGGCAGGGATGCTCGATAGCCTTGGTTGGCAGATCTCCTTCGAGAAGGAAAACTCCGAGGAAAAACCTGAGTAGATGGGACTCGTAAGCCTTGGTCGGCAACCCATCTAGGAGAAGGACACTCCAAAACCAAACCATCCTGTACTCCCAGGAAAGGCCTTTTGACCAGGAGTTAAGGGTGAGGTAACCCTGACAGAATCCCCGAGTGCTAAAGACGGAGGTACTGGGCTGCACAGCGCACTCTAATAAACCACAGTACCACGCATATACAGCCATATGACACTTGGAGATTGATTCAACAGAAATGGTGCTCGCCCTGTGGAGTCTCACCAGGCAGGTGCAGTACCGGGCTCTGCGCCTCTTTGGAGCCCACCCCCAGCGACTGGAGGACCTTCCCGACTGTCTCGAGGAGCCAGGGGACAGGGAAGTAGAGCGACTGGCCAGTGAAAAAACAAGACCAGAGACAAAGAAAAAGCCAATGTGAACATCATGCACTGGAATGCAGAAGGGGTTACCAACAAGAAAACAAAACTAGAGCACTTTCTGCATGAAAACAGCATAAACATCTGCTGTATACAAGAGACACACCTGCAAGAAGGGAAACCCTTTAAGGTCAGAGGATATCAGGTCTTCCGAAGTGATCGCCAAGGGAGGAAGAAAGGGGGAGTTATGACCTAGTTAGAAACAACCTGAATGCCAGCGAAACCAGGAGATTCATGGAAGAGGCGGAATACATCCAGGTCAAGGTAACCACCAGTGACAGCACCCTTGACCTGGTCAACTACTACTGCCCTAATGATAAGCTGCTGTCCCTTGACACTATCCAGGTCCCGGACAGTGGATTCCTCATCACTGGTGACTTCAACAACCAGTCCCAGAGTTGGGGATATGACACGCTTGACAAGAGAGGAGAAGACATCAAGGAGTTTCAAGATGAAAACCACCTGATACTTGCCAATGACCCTGAGGACCAACCTACCTTCTACTCTCACCGCTGGCACACCACCACTACACCGGACCTGGCGCTTTGCACTGACGATGTTCATAAGCGCCTCAGCAGAACAGTAGGACCACAGTTAGGAGGAAGTGACCACCGCCCTGTCGTCCTCTCCCTAAAAGGAAGCACAGCAGCTAGCTCGCCACACCGACCAAGATGGAACTACCGAAAGGCAGACTGGCGCTTGTTCAGTATCCGAACAAATGAGCTAATGCAAGACCTCGCTGTGTCTTTAAGGAACATCAACAATGTGGTCAGAGAGTTCAACGACATTATCAGTAAGGCAGCCAAGGAAACTATACCTTAAGGAATCCGGAAAAACTACACCCCATACTGGACCGCAGATCTTCAGAAAGCACATGACAACCTCACTAGGGCCAGAGAAGACGCTGAAACCAACCCCAGCCAAGAAAACAACATCAAGCTACAACACAGTAAGGCCCAGTATCTGAAGATGAAGTTGGAGTGCACAAGAAGAAGTTTGAGAGAGAGAAGACTGCAAGACTGAACATGGAGAGGGACACCACCAAGTTGTGGAGACTGACCAAGGCGTCGAATGATGAGGGCACCAGGGAGCAGAAGATCACCCTCTAAGAAGAAGGGAAAGCACTGACTGGTAGGAAAGCCGCAAACATGTTCGCACAGACCTATGCGAAAGAAAGTAACATCACTGTCCCACGAATGCTTGAGAAAGAAATCAGACAGGAAGAAAGAGAGAGAACAAGAGATACAAACATCCATGATGCAATGAAGAAGGACATCACCCTTCCAGAACTGAAAATGGCCATCAAACAGCTGAAGAAGAAAAAATCTCCAGGTCCAGACAGCATCTCAAACGAGATGTTACAACACCTTGGCAACACTGCCTTAATGAAGCTACTGGACATCTTTAACCACAGCTGGAGAGGAGGACAGGTACCCCAGTGCTGGAAGGAAGCCAGGATGATCCCAATTTTGAAGAAAGGGAAGAATAAGTCCAAAGCCCTGAGTTATCGCCCCATCAGCCTGACAAGTTGTGTGTGCAAGACCATGGAACGCATCATCAACAAGCGCCTGCAGTGGTACCTGGACTCCAAGAGCATTATCGTGCCAGAGCAAGCCGGTTTCAGAAGCCACAAGAGTACAGAAGACCAGACAACACACCTTGCACAGGTCATAGAAGATGCCTTTCAAGATCAGAAGGTGACATTAGCTGCCTTCATTGACCTACAGAAGGCTTTCGACAAGGTGTGGAAGGATGGTCTCCTTGTGAAACTCCTTCGCAGTGGCATCCAAGGGAACATGTATTGGTGGACCAAGTCATACCTGCACAATCGCAGAGCCCATGTGACAGTGGATGGGTACTGTGGCCAAAAAGTGCTGCTGCATAAGGGGGTGCCACAGGGGGGAGTCCTGTCACCGACCCTGTTCATACTCTTCATCAACGACCTTGTGCCAGAGCTACCAAAAGGAGTCCACGCAGCCTGTACGCAGATGACCTGGTACTCTGGTGCACAGAAGAGTATGCAACAACTGCTACATACAGGATGCAGCTAGCCCTGGACAGGCTGACAGACTGGTCCAACAACTGGTGTGTGACCATCAACACAGAAAAATCATCAGCCACACTCTTCTCTCTCTCCAACAAAGCAAAGGCTGGCAACCTAACACTGGGCATCTCCCCACTGCGGTATGAAGACCAACAGGCATACCTGGACGTCACCCTTGACAAGAGGCTGACGTGGAAGCCGCACATTTGGAACGCAGAAGCGAAAGCTAAAAGAAAGATGAACATCATGAGGAAGCTGGCTGGAACACAATGGGGAGCCAATGAAAAGATCCTCAAAAATGTATATCAAGGCACAGTGAGACCACACCTTGAGTACGGATCCAATGCATGGTTGACGGCAGCCCAGTCACACCAGCAGACCATTGACAGAGTTCAGAACCAGGCACTGCATATCATCACCGGCGCAATGAGATCCACACCAATTGAAAAGATGGAAGAGACAACAGGCATCCCACCCCTGCGCATGAGAAGATATTGCACAGCCTTGATGCAGTCCACAAAGGTTAAGTCTTCCAAAGACCATCCTATGAATGCCAGGATGAAACAGCCAACCTCAGGGAGACTGAAAAGATCAAGCTTTGTGAAGGAGACGAGAGCACTGCAGAGAAAACACCAGGCAAAGCTCCCTGCGCAGGTAGAGGCTCTGAATCCTGCTAGTGACCTTCCACCCTGGGAAAGTAAGCCAGAAAACATCACCATCTCTTCCACGGTACCCAACATCACCACCAAAGATGAGCACAGCACTGTGAGCAAGAAAGCCCTGACACTGGCCATGCTCGAAGAAAAGTATCCCCAGGAGGCATGGATACGGGCATACACCGATGGATCAGCCACAGATGCAGTTCAGAATGGAGGGGCTGGGGTGTACATTCAGTACCCAAACAGAAAATGGCAGGCAGAGGCAATACCAACAGGCTTCACTGCACAAATTACAGAGCTGAGGTGGAAGCCCTGGTCCATGCTGCAAACACCCTTAGTGGCACTGCAGACCCTGATGCCCAGATTGTCTTCCTGACTGATGCCATGTCTGCCCTTGAGGCAGTAACAGCAAGCAAACTGCCACGTCTACAAGAGGCACTGCAAAACATCAAGTGCATCAGACTGGTGCTGCAGTGGATCCCTTCACACTGTAGCGTCTACGGCAATGAAGAAGCTGACAGAATGGCAAAAGTGGGCGCAGAGAAAGAACAAGACAAAAATGGAGTCAGCTTCACAGAGATGAAGACCATCATTAAGTCTGTGTACAGACCAGGACAACGGCCCCTAGACACTTACCATCAGCTGTCCAGACAAGAGCAGGTGACCATCTTCCTTTCGATGACCGGGCACAACTGACTCAATTTCCACCTGCACAGACGCTTCCACCTCGTGCCATCTCCCCTGTGCCCTTGTGGAGAAGCAGAGCAGAGCACATCCTCCAGGACTGTGGGAACCACCAGTTGCTGAGGGAGGAGATATGGCCGAAGCCCGCCACCCTACAAGAGAAACTGTATGGGCCTATGGAGGCGCTACAGAAGACCACATATTTTATTTTGAGAGCCAAACTCCAAGTGTGACGGCGTTCGAGAAGAAAAAGAACAGGCATTGAGAGCTCAGTCCCCCCACAAGGAAAATGTTGGGCCTCTCACACGCCCACCAGGAAAACTGAGAGCCCAGGAAGCAGAAGCGGGGGACCACCCCTCTGAGGCGATAGCGCCCGCCTGCCGTAGGCCGGACCAGCGGCTAGACCGGGTTGCACCCAGGGTGCACCTCTCAGAGCGGGACCGGAAATTATGCCGCCGACTGGACAAGCCACGGACACAGACTTCGGGGGTCCCGAGACAGAGTGGAGCCACAGGCGATCCACCGAGAGCCGCCACAGAGAGGAAACAAACTCGGTCAGACCTTTTACCCGACGAGATGTGGTTCCTCATCGAGTGCGGGCCCCTGAAGCACTACCCCTCCGCCCGCCCTAGGAGCGGAGAGAGGGACACCCAGCGTCCTCGGTCCACGCGATCGGAAGAGCGACCACAGCGCATGGGGACAGGGCACTACAGATACTTCATACGAACCGGCGAACAAGTTCAGGCGTGTCGCAGCGGCAGTCCTCTTCATGACACCGGACCTCAGAGGCACCCTCCACGAGCAGCCGATCTTCCGGACTGGCCTTCAGGGACCGTTCTACCTCGAGGACGCAGCCTCTACATCAGCGCCGGGACAACTCGGATAGCAGTCGATGGACGGAATCAGCCTCCCTTCGGCATCGGCCCAGCCCACGTCAGCGGTCCGCGATGGTTCATGGGAACAGACTCTCCCCAGGGGCTACTCTTTGGTCGGTCGATGGACCTGCAGTGTCGGCCACAGCGCAGCCCGCGTCAGACGACGAGGAGGCGCTCAGCCTACACCCGGAGGACTCGGTGTCAGTGTTGGGCGTGGACGATGGGCAACAGGCATCACTTGGCAGGCGTTCGTCACTCTTTACCACCTCGGTCTACGCAGCTCTGGCATCGCATACTCGCCGCTCCTTGGACAAGGCGTCCCGGCTCATCGCATTTTTTTCTCCCTCCGGAGTACTGCCCTCTGTCTCCGCCCCAGAAGAGGAAGGCCTCGGTGATAATCGACTCACCGCGGCAGCCCAAGCGCTTCAAGTCGCTCCCTCAACTGGCAGGCTTCCGGGACCTAGCAGAGGCGTTCTCGGCTCACCTGCGACATGACGGCTTCGGAGACCAGGGTTTCTTCTCGGACTCGCGATGGCCAGAGGGGATGGATATTACCTTCCCCCAGCAGTGGTATGCAGGTCACTCCCAGGCGTTTTCCTGTGCCCTTCCGGCGGTGGACAAGGACGCGTTGTTGCAGGCAGGGGCTCCCCGCAGCCAACGTACACTGACGCGAGGTTTGGACAGGACGGCTACCTTGGTCCGCAACTCCCTGGCGTGCGCGGAATTCCTGGAGATGGTGACGCAGTCCATAGTCAAGCGTCTGGAGAACACCTGGGACCTCACGGCTTCGGCTCCTTTGTGAGAGATACACTCGGTGTTAATAGCAGCGAATAGGGCGGCGTACCACACCTTGGCCAACTCCATGGTGGCGGCCGCCAACTGCGACCTGAAGCGACGGGACGAGCTGCTGGGACGCTGTCACTCCCTTCCAGCTTCGGTGAAGTCACAGTTGCGCCAGGCGCCTTTGGGGGGAACTCTACTGTTCGGACCGACTTGACAGACGGTAAAGGAGACAGCCAAGGACCTCTGGCCCGCCACTGCAGGAGCAGTCTCTTCCTGCTTTCAGTCAGCCCGCAAAGCTGTGGGTCGTGCCCTGCGGTTCGTCGGACCCCCTCCTCCCGTCCTCTGACGAGGAGGAGCGGGAAGTGGAGACGTCCCCTCGCCGCGGCGGATCCTTCCCCCTACCCGCACGCTCTCGTTCTTTCCCAGCACCCTGGTCCAGAAGCACCCGGAAGCGAGGGCGCAGCTGGGCCCGCTGACTTGACACCCGTCCTCTCGCTAATTCCTGTAGGGTCTCCGGTCGGCAGGAGGCTAGCCCTCCACAGCAGCGTGTGGTGACAGCTATTTTCAGACGACCCATGGATTCTTTCGACTGTCACGGAGGGCCTATCTCCTTCCAGTTGCCCCCTCCAAAACGACACTCACCCCTGTGGACGCGAGTACCAGAGGATCAGGACAAGGCGACAGCACTGCATGGTGAAGTGAGGGCCCCGTGTCCCGACTCTCGGGCCTTCTACAGGCGACTCTTCTTCGTCCCCAAGCCCGGAGGCAAGTGGTGGTCTTTCGGCCCTAAACAAGTTCATTTCGGCCCCGCGCTTCAGGATGAAAACGGCCAGAGCACTGAGGGCGGCGGTGCGGCCCCAGGATTTCGCCGTGAGCCTCGACCTAGCAGACGTATATCTTCACGTGCCCATCCATCTGGTGTTGCGGCGTTACCTGCGCTTCACCTTCCGCGGGCTGGTGTATCAGTTTCGGGCCCTGCCGTTTGGACTAAACCTCAGCCCGTGGGTCTTCACCAGGATTATAGACGGAGTTGTCTCAAGGTTCTGACAAGCGGCCTCCAGCCCAACCTCCAACGACCTGCTCCTTCGGAACCAGATGGCGAAAGCATTGGAGGAAGACAGAGATTCCTTGCTGACTCTGCTCCGCTGCCTCGGATTCCTGGTCAACGCAGGCAAGTCTGACCTGATACCGTCACGCCGGTTTATCCACCTAGGCATGGAGTTCCTGACCGACATCAACTGGGTATGACTCCCCGTAGGGTGGATACAGAAGATAGTGGAGGCAGCACTCCCTAGTGTCTCGCACGGAAGCTCTCCCGGCCAGGGCCTGGCTTCAGCTCTTGGGCCTACTAAGCGCTGCAGCGGATCTCCTTCCCCTAGGCAGACTCTACGCTCAGCCGATACAGCTTCATCTGCTGATGGAGTTTGCCTCAGCATTGAGCAGCTGGACGGGAGAGCACGCAGGCAGACATATCAATTGGCTGGAGATAAAGGCGGTGTGGCTGGCGCTCATCGGATGGGAGGAACAACTCGCGCAGCGGGAGGTGCTGGTGCTTTCCAACAACTCGATGGTGGTGGTCTACATTCAGAACCAGGGGGGGGGGGGGGGGAACGCACGCACCCTCCCTCTGCATCTTCGTGTACCAAGTCCTCCTGTGGTGCAGGAATCGGGGCATCACTCTGCGGGTGCGGCATATCCCAGGCCATCTCAACGTACTCGCGGACTCCCTCTCGCAACGGGGCCAGCTTCTTCACACAGAGTGGTCGCTACGCCCGGATATCTTCCAGCTACTCTGCGCGCGTTGGGAGACGCCGTTGATCGACCTCTTCGCCACGAGGTGGAACAACAAGTTGCCTCTTTTCGTCTCCCCCATACCGGTTCCACAAGCCTGGGCCATAGACGCACTCTCCATCCCGTGGGACGGACTCCTTGCGTATGCGTTCCCTCCCACAGTGCTGGTACCAAAGGTTCTTCAGAAGCTCAGGGGCGGCAATACGATTTTAATCCTCGTGACCCCTTTCAGCTGGTCGAAGAGCTGGACCATGGACCTCCTGGGCCTCGCGACGGACCCCCCCCCCCCCCGCTGAAGCTCCCCACGCCGCGTACGATGCTCAAGCAGCCCAAGCAGCAGCTGTTTCAATCGTGCCCGGAACGACTGCTGTTACACGCTTGGAGATTGTCAGGCAACCCTCGCAGCAAGGGTCTCTACCCGTAACGTATACGAAGGAAAGTGGCGAGTACTCCAGACTCAGTGTGCAGCAGAGCGACTCTCTCCCACGGACCTGACTAACCCCCAATTGGCCGAGTTCTTTCTGTGGCTATTCTCCAAACAGAACCTGGCCCCCATCACCATCCGAGGTTACCTGTCGATGGTGGTTGATACTTATCGACGGCCGGACCCGGGGGCATGCAAAGACCTTGCAGATCTAATGGCGCACTTCGATCTGCAACGGGTGCTCACCTGGCTCAACTCCGAACAATTCGAGCCCCTACCACTCGCGCGCTTGGGAGACCTAACCAGGAAGACATGCTCGCCCTCGCCACAGCCTCTCGTGTTAGCGAGATACACGCCTTCTTGGTGCGACCCTCCTGCCTCCAACTCAGGACCGATGGTTCGAGGCAGCTGCTCACCAACCCTACATTTCTGGCCAAAAGCCGCCTCCCAGCGTCAGCGCCCCAAGTATTGACCGTCCGTCCGCTCAGGGCAACGGACCAGTCCCGGGAGTCTCGCCTACAGGACCCTGTCAGGGCGCTTAAAGTATACCTGCGCAGAACTAAGTCACTAAGACAAGGGCGCTCACGCCTTTTCCTGCCCTTGGTTCCAGGCAGACGAGACATCTTGGCGCAGACGATCTCTTCCTGGCTTCGCTGGGTCATCTGGTCGGCATACAAAGAGCTCTCCCCAGAGAAAGCCAGGACAATGCGCATCCGGGCACACGAAGTCCGAGCAGTGGCGGCGAGCATCGCCTTTGACCGAAACTGCGCAGTGAGGGACATTGTGGCAGCCGGGTTGGCGGGCCGAGTCTACCTTCGCCCGCTTCTACCTGTGAGACCTATCCGGCAAGTGCACCAACCTGGCCCTAGTGGGGGACATCTCAGCGGCGCAGCACTCCCTCCCGGCGCCATAGGTAACGCCTAGCTAAAATTGTCGGGAGTGGGCACGTAGGGAGGGGCCTCGATAGTTGGTGCGGAGGCGCTTGGGCACAGGAAAGGTGTACCAACAGCCCTGAAAGTCTAAAATTTTGCCCACCAGTCTTTGGCTAGTGACTTCCAAGTTTTACTAGCCAAAACTGAAAATGTTACTAGCCAAAACTGAAAATTTTACTACTGAAAATAGCCCTCCAACTCAACAATATAATGTACCACAAGTGTTTGACACCCAATGTTAGAGAGTGTTTTCTGCCCAGAGGCATTGAAAACAAATATTTGAACAGACAATCATAACCAAGTTAATGTTTGTCCTGACTTCAGGCTTTTGATAGTATCAAGTGGAGAAATAACTGACAAAGTCCCCATGTAAACTGTGGAGGGATTTTTTATTTATTTATTTTTTGTAAGTAGAGCTGGGCTTCTGTTTGCACAACAGGTTAAAGGGTCTGTAGACCCCCAGTTATAAATTTTAGAGGGTACACAGACCCCCATCCTAGCATTATAGAGGGTTCGCAGATTTATTTAAGAAAAACTGCATCATCTGTATGTTCCTTAAAATAAATTATCCCCACCCGGGTCTGCCCTGGGGGACTTGGGTGGGGTTAACTACATTTTAGTTCCCAGGGTCACCCTGGTCAGCCCCACAGGGTGGGTTTTTCCCTATATTCTGGGGCATGTGTTTCTGTCTACCCTTGGTCCATTCACTTGTATTTGTCTTTTTAAAACTATCCCAACTGTCTGCACTGCCTGTAGCTCTTGATATTGGACGTGTGTTGCTAAATGGTCTTAGCTTTATTTAGGCCCCTTGGCGTAGGTGTATTTAATGTATTGGACCGGCTGGCGACATGCATTCAATATTCTGTTTCTTTTTTTTTTTCACAAGCAGTGCAGGCACGTCCTGAGAAAGCCTTTTTGCTGTCGGGATGACAAACAATGTACAATCAATCAATCATTACAATAAATTATCTCATTTCACTCTCTCCTCTTTAAATGTGTTGTGACAGTGTGTGTGTGTCCTTTCCACGATACTGATTCTTTAACTGGTGAGCTATCGCGCAAAAGCCCGTCTCCCTCGCTCTCTCACACACAGAAAAACATATATCTATTTATTTATTTGTATGATCGTTTGATAATGTATTGTAACAGAGAATATAGCGTTTTCTGCTGAACGCGGCAGATAGTTGACAACCAGAGTGTGACTTGTCTAAACTCTGTGTGTGTGTGTAAACTGATGTACTTCAAAGTTTGTTTCAACCCGTTTAACCACTCAGAAAGACGTGTTTCTACCGAATTTGTTACTAATAACTGTGTACCAGAAGATGGATCGACCACAATTAAAAAAAACTGACAAATTATTTCTGTTCGCTGACTTGCTTTTTGAGTTTGCCTCAGTGCTCATTGCGCATGCCACTCGAGTGCCGTCGTGCTTTAGCCATGGAAATACACTCAGCACAGCCATGGACTGTGAAAACTGTGTCGTAGCGGCGGTGGCACACTGACACGGCCCAGGGGTAGCATTTCTGGTACTGTCACTTGTTGATGGAGATGTCGAAGTACAACTTTCGATTATCAAGATCAGACGGAGCCGGATTGAAGAATCCGAAGCATTCCAGCTCTTCCTTTGCTTTTCAGTCTCCGCTATGTACAACTTCGTTCTAGATCGAAAGCGAAACGCACAGTGCCGTATCCCATAATAGTATGTACGGTGACGTCACAGCAAGTAACGCGTTCAACATGTAGTGCGCACTTTGTAATAACATGCTGACACAACACATAAACTAACAGTTTGCCCGCCCTGTTACACTCGCACGGACCCCAGCGTCGGGTGGATTCTGAACGCAGCCGCGACTGAGCGAGCCGCTAAACGAACCAATTCGTCACTAAAAATAGAACGACTGTCACTGACCATTGTTATGGTACGCACAGTTCGAGTGACGTGTTCGGCTACTGCTGCAAAGTGATGTTAGAGGCGACTCGCGGTGCGGTCAGGTCACGCGCCGGCGTACTTGGTGTTCGGCTGGCGGTCAGCCGTTGGATTGGAAAACACGAGCGCACTCGCATTTGGCGAGTGGGTATTTTTTTTACTCGCCAAAAAAAATTTCACTCGCCATAGCGAGTAAATTACTCGCCATTTTCAGGGCTGACCAAGAATGTGGCACCCTCCTCCTATTCGCCATTCTTCCTAGTAGTAATGCCATCAGTAAAGATTTTGAAAAAATAAATGGATTTTTCTCTAAAATGTATTTTTTTTTTAAATACTTACCGATGGCATTACTCAGAGGTACCTCCCTCCTACCCCGCTTGCAGCAGTAGAGCTAAGGCTCAGAGACTGGCGGGAAATGGTGAGTGCGCCATCGGATGAGGAGGCTACTCAGGGTATCGTGGTAACGACTCCCCAGAGTCGCCTCCCTGGTTGTGAGGGACACAACGAGTTTGGGGGGGGGGGGGGGGGGGGGGGGGACTAAAATTGGTATGCTAAGCAAAGCTTCCTAGTACTAGTAGTAATGCCATCGGTAAGTTGTTTTTTTTTTAAATACATTTTAGAGAAAAATCCATTTTTAGCAAACATATCAGCTCACAAGTTTGCGATACAAGGTGCTATTTTCACCCTGCAGGGAGATGGACAGTTATGTGACTTAGCTATTTGACCACAATGACTGAATAGTTCAAAGCATTCAAATAACACCCAATGGACAGACTTGCCCCAAGACCAGACAATCCCTGGTCTTCCTAATTGTAAAAAAATACCCACTGCAAGTGCTCGCTTTTGCGATATTTCAGTGTTTAGGAAATAGGTCCAAAATAGCCATATTTTGACAAAAGATGTGTTTTGGGCTCACGTGCGAAGGAAAAGTGAGTCTATGTTCTATGCTAGTGGTCGTCCGGCGTCTGTGGTAAACTTTAACGTTGGCATTTTCTCAGAGACTATTCAAGGCACAGTCTTCAAACTTGGCCCAAGGATACTTTGTGGCAAGTCCTTTCCAAACATACCAATTTGAGTGACCTCATAAAGGTCAAGGTCACAGGCGATCAGGAAATAGGTAAAAAATAGCAATAATTTGACAAAATTTATTTTTTCTCAAATACTATTCATAATTTCAAACCCAAACTTGGTACAAAGATACCTGGTGGTAAGAATTTTCTATGCATATTAATTTGGTTGACCATTTGGAAAGGTCAAGGGTCACAGAAGATCAGGAAATAGGTCCAAAATAGTCATATTTGGACAAAAGATGTTTTTTTCTCAAATACTATTCACAACTTTAAACCCAAACTTGGTACAGAGATACTTGATGGTAAGACCTGTCTATGCATACTAATTTGGATGACCCTTCAGAAAGGTCAAGGGTCACAAGAGATCGGCAGATGTGTGTAAAATGCCAATTTTTTTTTATAGAATTGTACGTATTAACTATTATCAACATTTATTCAAACATTTCAATTAAATTTGGAATAAAGGTAGCTGATGATAAGACCTTCATATGTATATTTATTTAGTCAACTCATCGCAAGGGTCATGGCGGGTTGACAGATGTGTGAAAAATGCTTAAATTTTGCTGGGATATTTTGTAGTGTGACCTTTCTAAACATAACAGTCTGAGTGACCCCTCTTATAGGTCAGACAGCTTTTCACTTCTTCTGTCATAGTGTATGTTATTGCGGTCATATTGTCAAGATTTGTCATGTGAAGATCTATGACAGATACTTGGAAACCTTAAAATCCACATAAGCAGTTTGGGACATGATCTAGTATTGTGTGTTTGTGGGAAGGGGGGGGGGGGGGTGCGGGGGTGCATGTGAGCCTTGATGGCTTTGCCACTCTTGTTTCTCAAATACTATTCACAACTTCAAACCCAAACTTGCTACAGAGATGCCTAATGGGAAGACTTTTCTGTGCATACTAATTTGGTTGACCCCTCTGAAAGGTCAAGGGTCACAAGAGGCCGGCAAATGTATGTAAAATGCATATGGTTGATAAAATTGTAGGTGTTATTAACATTTTTGCAAATTTTCAATCAAATTTGACGCAAAGGTAGCTGATGCAAACTAATTTAGTCAACTCATCGCAAAGGTCAAGGGTCATGGGGGGGGGGGGGGAGAGGGGTGGGGGGGTTGACAGATAAGTGAAAAATGCTTACATTTTCAGAAAACCTGGATTTTGCTGGTGCAAAAGGCAGCCCTTTACTTATTGTCACAAAGGTCACACATGTAAATAGGTCATACATGTTAGCCATAATGGCTTTGCCTTTCTTGTTTTGTTAAAATTATTGTTGACCAGAAAATTTCAGCATTTTTCAGTCCATGTCACTAGTTATGATGGTTTTGTGTGTTCTTCTACCTGTGCCACACCTCAAATTCTCAGAACCCCACCCGGGTCTGCCCTGGGGGACTTGGGTGGGGTTAGGTATTTTTTAGTTCCCAGGGTCACCCTGGTCAGCCCCACAGGGTGGGTTTTTCTCTCTATTCTGGGGCATGTGTTTCTGTCTACCCGAGGTCCATTCACCTGTATTTGCCTTTTTAAAACTCTCCCTACTGTCTGCACTGCCTGTAGCTCTTGATATTGGATGTGTGTTGCTAAATGGTCTTAGCTTTATTTAGGCCCCATGTGTTAGGTTTATTTAATGTGTTTGACCGGCTGGCGACATAGATTCAATGTTCTGTTTAGTTGTTTTTTTTGTTTTTTTTCACAAGCAGTGCAGGCACGTCCTGAGAAAGCCTTGTTGCTGTCGGGACGTTAAGCAATGTACAATCAATCAATCAATCAATCAAATTCTCAGAGATCACATGTTAAAGGAGATCATTTTATTTTGATTCAGGAGAAAATGAAGGAACTGTTCAGTGAATACAGGCTGGCACACCTATATTGGAAGAGGTCACGGAGGAAGACGTAAGTAAAAAGATGTTCCATTGGTTTCTCATTCAAGACATACAGCATACGGAGAACAGCAAAAAAAAAAAGATTACGTTTGAAACATGATATTCATATATATAAGCAGCTAGTTACATCAGCGTTTGAGAAATGTCAAATAATGCACCAGTTAAAGTTAATGTTCAGGACCTGCTGCATTTCATGCTGATGCAGCATGTCTTAAACGCAGATTTAGTTTGCCACATGTCCAAATGCAGCACATCTTTTTTTTTTTTTAAATCAGAAATTATAATGATCAGATTTAGAAATGGTGACATTTCTAAAAATATTTCAAATAACGTTTGAAAATGAAATGATGAAATTGTAATCTAATAAAATTTAAATGAAAATAAGCTGAAATATGAGAACAGAAACTTGAACTGAGTTGAAGTCAAATCAGTATTGCTCGTTTTGTGGGTATGGACAGGACAGCCCTGACGACTTTCAGCAAGAGATACACAGATAATAATTCAGTGCAGCTTTTAGCTAATCTGGCACTATCCTTTAACTATACTGGAGAGCAAAAGAAATGTGATATTTCTGGAATCATTGGAAACACTAAAGTGTTGTGATGATTCCAAAAATGTCACATTTCAATTGCTCATATGTCACAGTCAATCAGTCTTCTTTAAGCTGTATAATGATTATATCATCATTAGAGGACATCTCTCAAATTCATGAAACACATCCGGCACTACCCTTGAATTATCATGATCAATCCATCTCCTACAACTGGTAGGTACATAGTCGTTAGGCAGCACCTCTAATATTTGAGAAATAGAACCTTGGGGCTAAAAGGGTTAACAAAGAAATGCAATCTGCAACCAGTGCTAGGAAAGGGTTGATGATGAGATACATCCGTAAATTTGTGATCAGTTTATTCTTTTTTCCCTAGGTTTGCATTCGCCCTTCTTTACAGCCGCCAGGAGGCAGAGGATGCACAGAGAAGGCTGAACGGCTATGAACTGATGGGGCGGCGTTTGAGAATCAGAATATCTGAAAACAAGATC
Source organism: Semisulcospira habei (assembly GCA_036245525.1). Lineage (NCBI taxonomy): Eukaryota > Metazoa > Mollusca > Gastropoda > Semisulcospiridae > Semisulcospira > Semisulcospira habei. Next base: position 63,398,898 of record BTPG01000001.1, read on the forward strand.
ACAGCGCAAGTGGGCAGTATGTACTATGTTTTCATTTGTTTTCTGGTAGTATTTCAAAGATACTTATAAAGTAAGCTTTAAGTTTGAAATACCTGTACCCAGATTTTAGAGTTGTTCTCTGGAGATAATATTACATTGCGGAGAGATCTACCATGATAGTGCTGTGTGTTCGAAGGTGGTGTCAGAACTGCAGGGCACTCCTGGGTGTCATGCTATTCTGGCGCCATCCTAAAATTGTCATGCTTTGACAAGTGTTTGAATTTTTGTGGATATATTGATAAACATTAAAAAAAAAGTACTTATTTTATTGTAAGGGGTTTAGAATCTGAAAACTCTGAGGCATTTTATTATGTGTTATTGATTTGTTGGCGCATGCGCGATAGCAAAAGTGTCGGCCGTCGTAAACATTTGCATTTTCTCAGAGACTTCAAACTTGGCCCAAGGATACTTTGTGGCAAGACCTTTCTAAACATACCAATTTCAGTAATCTCTCAAAGGTCAAGGTCATGGGATCAGGAGAAAGGTTGAAAAAAAATGGCTACATATTGCAAAGTTATTTTTTCTCAAATACTGTTCACAATTTCAAGCCCAAAGATAAGACTTTTCTATGCATGCTATTTTGGATGACCCATCGGATAGGTCAAGGGTCACAAGACATCAGCAAATGATGTGAAAGATGTTTGCTTTCTGGTGGAATTCTATTTTTTATTAGCAAATTTGCAAAACTTTTCAATCAATTTTGGAAGAAAGGTAGCTAACAATAAGACCTTTCTATAAATACTATTTTGGCTCACTACTGGCAAAGATCAAGGGTCTCGGGAGGTTGACAAAAAGCGTGAAAAATTCATTAAATCTGAGAAAACGTGGATTTTGCATGTACAATAGCCAACCCTCTAAATGTACTTATGTTAGAAATGTTAGAACACTTTTTTAAGTGACCTGTCAGAAAGGTCATGGTCACAAAGGTCAGAGTAATTATGTGGATCGTTAATGCAAGTCAGCCTTAAGAGCGTTGTGATTCTTGTATTTCTTTCACTGAGGCTGGTTTTACATTGTTGACGTTTTCCTCTTCCACAGCACGCAAGGCCCCTGAAAATCCATTTCCTCCACGGGTGCACAAAAAAACGGTAAAACTGCTAGTTGCATGCATGTTGTACTCTGTTCCTTTCATTCAAATATTAAATAAAGTCATAGTTTTATGAATTTCCAGGGGGTAGATGTGTGACTTAACAAACTTTTGTTTTTATTTTACTACCAATAACTGTGAAATCAATTTTAAGGTTAGAATTCATACCAAATATTATGTAGGGTTACAACATTCCATTAGTCTTCACTTTAGCTTGCTGGAAAGTATTCATTAATCCATGAGGTGGCAGTTCTTCTCAAAAGACTATATAACAGTTCAGGAGATAGATTGGCCAGGATATTTCACATGTGGTACCAGGATAACTTGGTGCCACTAGGCACCAAACTATTCTGGCTTTACTCTTGAACTATCACAGTTGGTCCTTCTCCAGTTACACCGAGTTAAGGCAGAATGTGTTAACCCTTATCATCCTTATAATCCCATTGCTTAATATGAATTTGACTGATAGTTCAAGGGTGGTGCCAGAATAGCTTGGTGCCACAGGTGCCTAGCTATTCTGGCACCACCCTTGAACTAAAACAGTTGATCTGTCTCCTAATCTGTAATGTATCCTTCATAGGACAATAAGCAGATTTTTACAAAATCAGCCTCAGGATGTAATGGGTTAAGTAAATCATTCAGTTCTGAGTACTGAACCTCCTTGAAATGTTTTATTTCTTCCCATCTACAGAGTTTGTTTGACCACATCACGGATTATGGAGTTTTACCTGACCTGGAACAGGAGGTCCCAGGCCTTCAAGAAGATGATCTCTCAGACGAGGACAGTGATGTTGAAGTTTTGGTCATGCGCAAACGTGAACACATCGTCCCTAACCCTATGATTACACGACAAGTTGTGGCTTTTGGCGACGACAGCCACCTAGCCCTGAAGATCACGCGTCAAGTCTCATCAGTGCCCACTGAGCGAGGTGACTTTGGTTCAGAGGTCGCACGGAGAATGGAACTGGGCTTTACTTTACCTGGCAGCTTTGCGTCGGAGGTGGCACGCAGAATGGATCCAGGCTTCACACCTGGTGTTAGCAAAAAGACGATGGTCTTTCAGAAAACAGAATTCAACCCCCTTGTGTGTGCAGCCACCAAAACTGTCCACAATTTTGGTGGCAGCATGCACAAGGATGTTCAGGCTCAGATGAGTGAACACAGAGATGATATTGGGGATGAGCAGCCTCAGATTCTGGTGGCCAATTTCAAGAAAGGAACTTCAATGGTGAGACAGTAAAATAGACTTATGAAATGTGTTAGTGAATCTTAGATACAGCACACTTCAGATATAACAGACTGCCAGGGCACCCAACTTTTTTGTTGTCATATCCAGAGTTTGTTACAAGTGAGGTTGTTTTTGGCTCACATGCGAAGCAAAATTGAGTCCACGTTCTGGTCCAGTGGTCATCCGTCCGTCTGCCGTCCGTCCACCATCATCAATGGTAAACTTTAACGTTGGCATTTTCTCAGAGACTATTCAAGGCACACAGTCTTCAAACTTGGCCTAAGGATACTTTGTGGCAAGACCTTTCTAAACATACCAATTTGAGTGATCTCTCATAAGGTCGAGGTCACATGTGATCAGGAAATAGGTAAAAAATAGCAATATTTTGACAAAATTTATTTTGTTTCCTTGAAAAACATTACCGATGGCATTACCATGTGGAAGGAGCACTTAGCCTATCAATTTCAGCCCAGGGATCGTTGTGTACAGCAAAGCCACCGGGGAACCACCCGAGTGAGCTGTACCAACATCCCTGAGTAGCTTCGCTTCGCTGAGTAGCTTCCCTTGCCTTATACGGGTAAGTGCGCAGCGTCACGAGTTTCGTGCTTAGCTTCCTGCAAGCAGGTTGTCTTCAGCCTACGGCTCCCTTCTAATACAACTTGATTAAAACCTTCTTATCTTGACATGAGGTAAGGCCTCGGGTACTGCTCCGGCCAGGAGTCCAGGAATTTACTGGATCGGCCGCGGCACTGCCCTGTGGATATTTGTCTGGCTCGTACTTCAAAACATTTGCGGCTCGTTCATGTCCGACCACATGGCCAGTCGTGTTCCTCTTACCCTGTACCCCTCCTCTGTTTGTTGCAGTATGCAAGTTCAGACATGCCGGCGGTGTGGAGACTTTCAGTGGCCCACTGACACGCATTACGTCTGCCTGCCGTGTTCCAGCTGCTCTTCTTCTCGGACGTGCAATGTGTGTGCCCCGTGGCGGGAGCTCCAATGGTCGCCGTTATGGGGATTTTACCGCAGGGAATGACCCGCTACACCCCAGGACCCACACTCGCAGCTGGGTAGTCTGTCCGCTAGGAACACCCGTGCTGCTACTACACCTTCTGCCATCACCGGCCAATGGCGTGTGTTGTCTGATATGGTGTCCGTGACCCGCTCAGCCCAGCCGTCATCTCAGCGCCCGGTCTTCTCTCCCGCTTTGCTCCCCCCACTCCCTGTGACAGTTCGTGGGCAACGGAGCGCTATGCCACTCCTCCCCTCCGGACTGCCGGTCGAGGTGAGAGGCGCTCCAGCGCACAGCGGCAACACGACCGAGCCACAGTGGTGAGCACACGTCAGTAAACGCCGTTTTTTGTCTATTCCTTCCTCCTCTCGACCTTCCGTGACGGTTACGAGTACTGCGACTTGACACCTTCGGTCGCCCTTGGACGCTCAGTGAGTGTGACTTTCCTCCACGGCCCGCCGGGGCTCGGCGGCTTTGAGGGCCTCTTCCATGGTCCCTTCCTTTGCTTCCTCAGTGCAGCGCCCCTCCTCCAGGGATCGCCTTTCCCACCTGTGCCTCTGACACTCCTCACCTCGTTCCTGAAGGCGTTCCCCCTCCCGCATTGCTCCACCTTCATGCGAGTCTTTGCGGGACTATCGAAACCACTCCCGCTTGAGACTCTTTCGTTCTGAGGTAGGCGCTTTCCATCCTTGCCGACCTCCGTCGGCTTCCCCCCCTCCCCGGGACTCCCTCTTGCTGGCCTCCCGCTCTCCCTCGCCACGCTCGAGCATCTCCGCAGGTGCGGCCTCCGTGGAGGACATGATTAGCTTGCACCCGGAAGACTCCGCTTCTGTCTTGTGGTCCCCTGGCGACTGCTCTTACTCTTCTGAGCGTGAGGAGGCGCGGCGGCCTTTTCCCCTCCCCCCTCTTCACCCCACGGCTACTCCCCTCCAGCCCGCGGCGCTCCTGGGTCCGATGTGTGTGCGGTCTTGGACGCGGCTGCAAGACAAATTTCGACTTTCCTCCCTAAGGACATGTGCCCCCCGTCCCCACCCCCCCCCCCCCCCCCCTTTCAAGCACAAGTCCTCAGCCCTCGTGGATGCCCACCTCCAGCCCAAGCAGGTTAAGTCGCTCCTGCAGCCCCCTGGATTCCGCAATATCATGGAGGCCTTTAATACGCACCTCGGACAAGGATGTCTTGGCGACAGGCACTTTTTCTCGGACTTTCGCTGGTTGAAGGACTTCAATCTTACTTTTTGACAGCGCTGGTATAATTGACACTCGCCCTTCTTCCTCTGTCCCCTTCTGGTGGTGGACTTGGACGCAGAGGCCCTTGCGGGTGGCAGAGCAACAGTTCGGCGGCTCATGCCTCCCGGCCTTGATACTACGGTGGTTCGCATCCAAAATACCCTCTCGTGTTCTGGTTTTCTGGAGCTGGCGATGCAGGCTATCGCTCGTTGCACTGAAGAGTCTGGGTGCTCCAGCGACTCCCAGTTACAGGATATCCGCACCATCGCCACGGTGGACAATCAGGCAGCTTACCACGCCTCTGCTAACGCCTTGATGGGCGCGGTCAATTGTGATCTGATGCACCGCGACAGCCTCCTTCGATGTTGTCCCAGCTTACCTCCCTCAGTAAAGACGCAACTTCGCCAGGCCCCCGTTGGTGGGTCACAGCTCTTCGGCCCGACTTGGCAGCAGGTGAAGGAATCTTCCAAGGACCTGTGGCCCAGCGCACCTAGAAGTGACTGCCGTCGCTTTCCCCCCGCCCGCAGGTCGGGAGGTCACGCCCTGCAGTTCCCCAGACCCGCCTTATGGATCCCGGCCGGAACCACTTCCCGATTTGGTCAACAGCCCCAGTTAGGTCGCCCCCGCGCGGCCCCGTCCGCTTCCGCCCCCCCCTGGCCCCTGGGCTCTCGGCGGCCCGGGCGCGGCCGGATCCAGTGACGCTATCCCGTCTTGGCCCCCGCCGACGCCTATTGGGTCTCCAGTCCACGGGAGGTTAGCACTGCACAGCAACGAGCGGTGGTCGCTGCTGCCGTCCAACCCTTGGATACTTTTTGTAGTCACGGACGGACTGCGCCTGACGTTTCGGCGGCCCCCTCCGCTCCGACTCTCGCCTTTGTGGACACAGTCCCCGGTAGACCTGCTCAGAGCAGTCGCGCTTCGGGCCGAGATCGCAACCCTATTCCGGAAGGCTGCCACGGAGGTAGTAGCACGTCACGACTCGCCAGCCTTCTACAGCCACCTCTTCGTCGTGCCAAAGCCGGGCGGCAGGTGGCGCCCCATCATCGACTTGTCGGCGCTCAACAAGTTCATCTCGCCCCCCCCACCCCCCCACCCTTTCTGCATGGAGACCGCGCAGGCGCTGCGAGCCGCCGTTCAGCTGCTGGACTTTGCCATCAGTCTCAATCTCGCAGACGCTTACTTCCATGTCCCGAACCATCCATCGTCGCGACGCTTCCTCCGCTTCGCCTTCGACGGACAGGTTTTTCAGTTCCTCGCCCTCCCCTTCGGACTCAACCTCAGCCCCTGGGTCTTCACGAGACTTATGGATGCCGTCATGGCCAGGACCTGTCGGTCAGCCTCCAGCCCCTCGTCCAACTACTTGGACGATCTCCTACTCCGGAACCAGGACTCTGCTGCCCTCGAGAGGGACAGGGATTCGCTGATGGGTCTCCTTCTGCGCCTGGGCATGGAATTTCTGACTGATTTCAACAACGTGCGGTTACCCGAGCCCCGCGTCCAGAAGTTGACGGACCTTTCCCGCCTTGTGTACCTTGCCGACTCGGTGTCAGCCCGGACCAGGCTCCAGCTTCTGGGTCTCATGAGCGCAGCAGCAGATCTCCTGCCCCTCGGCAGGCTGTACACGCGACATCTCCAGCTCCATCTGCTCATGCACTGGCGCCCCTCCTCGGGCGACCTCAACACCTTGATACCGGTTCCCCCCTTGATCTGGACCCATCTCCTCCGTTGGATGGACCCAGAGTGACTGGATGGTTGTTCCACTGTACTCGCCCCTGCCGCTGCTTCCCTTCTGCACAGACGCCAGCCAGGCGGGTTGGGGCGCACATCTCCTCCCGAGCTTTGCTTCGATTCCGGGTCAGTGGCCGCAGAGCCTCGCGGACAAGCACATGAACTAGCTGGAACTTCAGGCCGTCTGGTTGGCTCTCCATCACTGGGAATCTCGGCTCCAGGGCCAATCCGTGTTAGTGCTGTCCGACAACTCAACAGTGGTTTCGTACATCCAGAAGATGGGAGGGACGCGCTCGCCGCCTCTTTGCATGCACCTGAACCAGTTGGTGCCGGGACCATGGGATCTTTATCAAGGCTCGCCAGATCCCAGGACACCTGAACGTGTTGGCGGACTCCCTATCCCGTCGGGGCCAGCCCCTCCACACCGAGTGGTCCCTCAGCCTAGAGATTTTCAAGATGATTTGTGCCCGCTGGGAGACTCCCTCGATTGACCTTTTTGCGACGAGGTGGAACAGACAGCTACCGGTCTTTGTGTCTCCCATACCGGACCCCCTCGCTTGGGGCGTGGATGCCATGTCCATTCCCAGGGACGGCGTCGTGACCTACGCCTATCCACCCACGGTTCTGATCCCCAAGATCATTCAGAAGCTCCGGGGGTGCAATGCGGTCCTCCTCCTGGTCGCCCCGTTCAACTGGGCCAAGAGCTGGACAACCGATCTGTTAAGCCTCGCCACGGAGCCCCCCGTGACGCTTCCGTCGCCTCGCACAATGTTGAAACAGCCCCGACAAACCCTCTTCCCGACAAACCCTGGTGCCCGGAAAGGCTAGCCTGACACGCCTGGCGGTTGTGCAGGTAGCCATCGCGGCTCGAGGTTACTCGCTTGCAGCGGTGGAAGCTATTGCTGCAGCCCGCAGACCCTCCACCCACAGAGTGTACGAAGGGAAGGGGCGCATCCTTTAGTCCTGGTGCGTGACTCTGCGCTTTTCCCCCATGACGCTGACTATGCCGCGTCTGGCCGAATTCTTATGGTTTTTTGAGGACCAGCATTTGGCGCCCATCACCATCCGGGGCTACCTGGCTATGATCGCCGACACATACCGACACTTGGGGTATAGGGACCCAGGCGCGTGCAAGGATCTTTCGGACCTGATGGCCCATTTTGAGCTCCGTCATCCGGTTCCGCGCTCGCTGGTGCCTCGCTGGGACCTTCCCTGGGTGCTCATTTGGCTCGACTCCGAGCGGTTTGAGCCCTTGCCCCTGGCCCATCTGGCCGACGTTGCCAGGAAGACTTGCATCCTCCTTGCACTCGCCACAGCAGCGCGAGTTAGCGAACTGCATGCCCTCTCCATAGAGCCCGCCTGCCTGCAGTTCAGGACGGATGGCTCCGCGCAGCCTTGTTTTCTCTACTGCAGAAATTCAGACCACGCATCCCTAGATTTACAGCTTGTGTTAGACAGTCATAGGAAACACCCTTCTTATTTGACAGCGTGTATTTCAGACAGTTTTTGTTTGTTTTTTATTAGCTTCTCGCAGCCTTGCCAAAGTTCCATTGTGCAAGTCGAACTCGCAGCTAGACTCTGACCAAGAGAGTCAAAAGCATTTTAATTTTGCTTTATTGTTGTTGCTGTTGTTTTCCTATGTTTTCTTGTCACTTTCTTATTCATTTATACACTTTGACATTATTTTTTTTATTTTTTATTTTTTTTGAATAGTATTGCTAGGTTTGTTCTGTTACTGACATGCCAAAGTATAATGTAAAAACTGCCCCACAACGAACCAGGGAAGAACCAGTCTTGCTTGCTGGCACCCTGTTGGAGGAGGTGGAGTCCTTCACCTATCTCGGGAGCATCATAGACAAAAAAGGCGGCACTGATGCAGATGTCAGAGCACGAATCGGTAAAGCCAGAGCAGCCTTTCTCCAGTTGAAAAAAGTGTGAAGTTCCAGAGAGTTGTCACAACACACCAAAGTCCGGATTTTCAACTCCAATGTAAAAGCAGTTCTCCTATATGGAGCAGAGACTTGGAGATTGACAAAAACCACAGTCAACAGAGTACAGACCTTCATGAACAGTTGCCTTAGAAGAATTTTGAAAATCCACTGGCCAGAGAAGATCAGCAACGTCAGACTCTGGGAGAGAACAGAGCAGATAACAGCAGAGAATGAAATTGGGCGAAGAAGATGGGGATGGATCGGTCACAGTCTGAGAAAGCCAGCTTCCAGTATCACTAGGCAGGCATTGTCATGGAACCCCCAGGGAAAGAGGAAAAGAGGTAGGCCGAGAAACTCCTGGCGTCGAGACCTCCAAGCAGACATCAAGAGACTGGGAACCACCTGGAGTAGAATCGAAGGAGAAGCACAGGACAGGAGTTGCTGGAGGTCTCTCGTCGACGGCCTATACCCGGGTAGGGGTGACAGGCGTAAGTAAGTAAGTAAGTAATAAGGTGCCAGATTTGTCTGTGTTCTTGAACACGCCCACACATTTTCATGTTTTTGGTGTATCCGAGTCGAGGCTCAAAAACACTATCAGGGATAACTCCATCTCAGTCCCAAACTTCTCAGTACTCCGCAGAGATGCCTCAAGTCCCCAGCACACTGGACTAGCAGTATATATACATGATTCGATAATTAGTAATGTTAAACGATGACGGGACCTAGAGTCAGCCAAAGTTGAAAGTTTATGGGTCGAGGTGAAAACATCTAAATCCCCCCCAGTCCTGATTGGCTTTATTTATAGAAATCCAGCAGCCAACTGGGACTGGTATGATGACTTCGTAGAAATGATGGATAAAGTTAATCAAAGTAAAGATAACCTTCTTCTGGGCGACTTTAACATTTATAGTTTTATGTCTTTAACATCTGTTTGTTTGTTTGTCTATTTTGACAAAGGGTATTTACCCGAAATATTATTAAATTGTGTTGTACCCGTCTTTTCTAAGCGTGTTTCTTTCTCCGTTGGGTACTTCTTTGCATATTACATGCTTGGCAGTCACCTTTTTGGTCTGGATTGCTTATTTGACTTTAACATTGACCTACTTAAGCCCAAAAAGTACCATGCTGCATGGGCATCAACAACAGCCTTAATCGGTTTAAAACAATTAGTTAAAAACCCCACTAGAACCACATCTACGTCTTCAACCTTAATTGATCACATTTATGTGACAAATGACGATAAAATATCAAATGTGCAGGTTCCCTCCTTAGCTGTCAGCGATCATAACCCAGTATGCTGTAACGTCTCCATGAAACTAGACAAGAATAAAACTAAAAGACATAAAACCATAAAATATCGCTCCTTTAAACACTTTAATAAAGACGAATTTCTGTGGACCTGCACAATGCTCCGTTTACTGAGGTTTATGATCACCAATCTCCTGACAGTGCCTTGTCGTGCTGGATGGATCTGTTTCTCAGTGTCCTCAATAAACATGCGCCAATATGTGAAAAACGAGTTAAACATTCCACCATACCACCCTGGTTAACAGCGGATATCAAGCAGACCATGTCATTTAGAGACAAACTTAAAAAAGAGCAAAAGTACAAAGAATACAAAAAACAACGCAATATTTAGTTGGAGCATCTAAGAAGTCTTTTTTCCAACAAATGATTCAAGACAAAAAGGACACGGCATCTGTTTGGAAAGCTCTGAACGTCATAACGAAGGGTAAATCAGCACCCGAAATCCCATCTCATATGTCAGCTGATATATTAAATAACCATTTCTTAACGACAGCCGAAATACTGGCATTGTCAGCTGCAAATAACAGTAAACCATATGAAGTGCCGAGTTTTCTCAGAGAACACTTAAAAAAACAACTATATCAAATACTTTCACCATCCCTAATATTACAGCTGAGGAAGTTGGCAGATATATTTCTAGCATGCCGAACAAAAAGTCTGCTGGCATTGATGGTATTGATAATGAAACCTAAAAATCTCATTACCGTATACAGTAGAATCACTAACATATATTTTCAACCTCTGCATAAAGCAAAGTACATTTCCAACCATTCTTAAAGAAGCAAAGGTAATCCCAATCCCTAAATCTAAAGATCTTGAAGATATCAATAATTATCGTCCAATCTCCCTTCTATCAGCTTTGTCAAAACCCCTTGAAAAACACATTCAAAAACATCTTGACTTTCTGGAAAAAGGTAAATTACTTAATATTCACCCAGTCTGGTTTTAGACCGAAACATTCTTGTCAGTCAGCACTGACACATATTGTAGACAGCTGGCTGGAATCAATCAATAAAAGCCTGATGTCAGGAGCAGTTTTCTTAGATCTTAAAAAGGCGTTTGACCTTGTGGACCATGACATTCTCCTAAATAAGCTAACAGTTTATCACTTGAACGCAACCGCCATAGCATTCTTCCGATCATATCTCAAAGACAGAAAACAAATGGTGTACGCCCATGGAAGATACTCTAAGCAAGGAAATGTAAAATACGGCGTACCCCAGGGATCTATTTTTGGGACCTCTTTTATTCATACTATTTATTAATGATCTACTGTTGCATATCACTAATTCTGACGTTAATTGTAATCTATTTGCTGACGATATGAGTCTTCATGTTTCTGGTAAAAAAACGATGGACATTAGCCATAGTTTACAATGCAGTCTCAATGAGGTATCTGACTGGTGTAGACAGAACTATATGGTTCTTCACCCAGCTAAAACAAAGAGTATCTTAATCGCCACGCGACAAAAAACATCAACGCCGACTACAGCCATTACAATTAAACGCTGAACCTGTTGAACAAGTCACTGAGCGTAAATTCTTAGGAATACATGTTGATGAACAACTGTGCTGGGAGACCCATATAAATGCTGTTTGCAAGACCATTGCTAAAAACACTTTCTTATTGTCCCAGCTTAGACATGTAACGGATACAAATACCTGTAAATTGTTTTTTCATGCTCATATAAAGTCCCACGTTGATTATGTCTCCAGTGTGGGACGGCTGCAGTGATGTCCACATGAAGAGGTTAAACTCCATATACAAAAGAGCTGTAAAAATGATAGATAGACGCCCCATCCCTACCACAGACAAATTTAGACATTTAAACATTCTCGGTCTGCGTCAGCAACTTGCTTTAAACAAATGCGTCCTTATGCATAAAATACTGAATAATGTGACACCCCAGTATCTAATCACTAAATTTATCTCGCCAAGAACGTGAATGGACCTCAAGAAACAATACCTTAACCTTACCACTGCCAAGAATCGACCTTTTTAAAACTAGTATGTTATTCTCTGGTCCGTTTGCTTGGAATTCAATCCCTGCACATTTGAAAACTATTACCTCACCAGGAAGTTTTAAAACAAAACTTTCTGATTACCTGATGAGTCAAACTTAGTACTTCTCAGGTACTGTAATATTTCTTTACTTCATGTAAGATGGTTTTTATGTGTGTGTGTGTGTGTGTGTGTGTGTATGCATGTGTGTGTGCTCGTGTTTGTTTGTGTGTGTAGGTGTATGTGAGTGTGATGAGTGTTATTATTTTTTTCTGTATATAATGATGCTATTGGGTTTTGTATGTAAATATATTTTTATAGTGTCCCCTTTTTTATGCTGTAGATGTTAGCAACGGCAAGTTTGTAAAATAACGATTTGTTTTCTGTCAAAACTTTTTACCGTTGAAAAATAAAGTTTCATCATCATCATCATCCTTGCAAACCTGGCCTTTCTCGCCAAGAACAGACTTCCCTCGGCCAGGGCACAAGTGATCAACCTCCGGTCGCTACCGGACGCTTCTCAGTCTCAAAAGTCCCGCCAACAGGACCCTGTCTGGGCCTTAAAGATTTACCTCCGAAGGACGAAACCTTTCCGGAGAGGCCGATCCCGCCTTTTTCTGCCCTTGTATCATGGCAGGGCTGACATTACTGTGCAGACTATCTCTTCATGGTTGCAGTAGGTCATCCGTTCCGCTTTCGAGGACTTCTCCCCCGCAGGGGCCAAGCGGATGTGAATTCGAGCGCACGAAGTCAGAGCTGTCTCGACCAGCCTCACCTTTGACCGCAACTGCGCAGTACGGAACATTGTCGCCGCAGTAGGATGGAGAGCAGAATCCACCTTTGCCCGTTTCTATCTGCGCGACCTCTCAAGCCAGCAGGACAACCTGTCCCTGGTGGGTGACGTCTCGGTGGCTCAACATTCCCTACCGGCAGGCCAGGCACCTTAGGTAACATTTAGCTGAAATTGTGAGGTGTTGATCCCAGCCTTTTTCGCTAATGCTTCCGCAGTGGCGGGGTAAATTGGCGGCGCTCTTCTCCTTTTCGTTATTCTTCCACATAGTAATGCCATCAGTAATGTTTTTCGAGGAAACGAATGTATTTTTTCGAGAAAATACTTACCGACGGCATTACTCGGAGGGCCCTCCCACCTTCCCCGCTCGCTGCCAGTAAGCTAAGAGCAAAACTGGTGACGCTGTGCACTTACCTGTATGAGCTGAGGGAAGCTACTCAGGGATGTTGGTACAGCTCACTCGGGTGGTTCTCTGGTGGCTTTCCTGTACACAACGATCCCTGGGCTGAAATTGATACGCTAAGTGCTCCTTCCACATAGTAATGCCATCGGTAAGTATTTTCTCGAAAAAATACATTTGAGAGAAAAATACATTTTTCTCAAATACTATTCACAATTTCAAACCCAAACTTGGTACAAAGATACCTGGTGGTAAGACCTTTCTATGCATATTAATTTGGTTGACCATTCGAAAAGGTCAAGGGTCACAAAAGATCAGGAAATAGGTCCAAAATAGCCATATCTGAACAAAAGATGTTTTTTTTCTCAAATACTATTCACAACTTCAAACCCAAACTTGGTACAGAGATACCTGATGGTAAGACCTATCTAGGCATACTAATTTGGATGACCCCCTCAAAAGGTCAAGGGTCACAAGAGATAGGCAGATGTGTGTAAAATGCCAATTTTGATAGAATTTGTATGTATTATCAACATTTATTCAAACTTTTCAATTAAATTTGGAGGTAGCTGATGATAAGACCTTCCTATGTAGACTAATTTAGTCAACTCATCGCAGAGGTCAAGGGTCATGGCGGGTTGACAGATGTGTGAAAAATGCTTAAATTTTGCTGATACAGGATAGTTTGTAGTGTGACATTTCTAAATATAACAGTCTGCGTGACCTCTCTCATAGGTCAGACAATTTTTCACTTCTTCTGTCATGGTGTATGTTATTACGGTCATATTGTCAAGATTTGTCATGTTGTGAAGATCTATGACAGATACTTGGAAACCTTAAAATCCACATAAGCAGTTTGGGACATGATCTAGTATTGTGTGTGTGGGGGGGGGGGGGGGGGGGGGGGGGGGTGCATGTTAGCCTTTATGGCTTTGCCACTCTTGTTATAGGAAGGATGTATTCAGGAACTATGAAAAATTGTTATATCCATTTTTAGTTTTATCCGACCTTGTTGCGAGAGAAGTTGACTGTAAATGCTTGTAAGAAGAAGGAAAACTAGAGTTGAAGAAATACAAATTAACCTTTATCATTCGGAATAATACACCATTGTGTGAAATAAGTTTGACTAAAATAGTTCAAGGGTAGTGCCAGAATAGCTTGGCGCCTCTAGGTGCCAAGCTATTCTGGCACCACCCTTGAACTAAAGCCATTCATCTATATCCTTCTCTGTAAGTACTATAATGTAGCTTGCGTATGGCAGTGTACAAATTTGAGGCTTTTAGCCTCAGTATGATATGGGTTAAAATGATCTAATATGTGACGTCTTTACCTTCTGTTTTATTCTCTAAGAAATTGTCCACACTTTTTTAAAACAAACTGAATATAAATGAGTTTTCATGGAAGCGTTTCATGTCTCTGATCTCTTTCTCTGTTTTCTTTTCTGCAGGAGGAGCTCCGAGCATTGTTTTTTCGCTACAGACCTCAGCGCGTTCAGATTACATCCTCACAGAAATGGTACTTAGTCTTTCAGTTTGTGATTACTTGTCCCATTTAATACCATAACTTACGCATAACTCCTTGTAATATCTGCTAGTGACTGTATTAGTCATAATGCCAAAATAACTCTGACATTTTAACCCTCTAGCTGTCGGTAGCAGTTTTTATCAGTGTGCAGAGCTGCCAAGTGCTACGATTTAGGCGTAGCATGCTACGACTTAGACATACAGACATACTTGCTACGATCGGTCCTGAAAACTTTGATTTAAAAAAAAAAAGGTTGCCAGTCTTGCCAGTCACTGACTGAACTAAAAATAACTTTTTACCTAGAAGCGTGTCTAGTAAATGACGAATCGCGTTGTGTTTTGACCTCGGGGGGGAAAATCTGTGCTCATAATGCTCCCTTTTTTTCTTGGCCGGTGGTGCGTTCAGTAAACGGCAGCAGTTTCTCGCTGTGCCTTTTGAACAAAGAGCTTTCTCTGAGCCGTTGTCAGCGAGTCGGTTGCCAAAGCAGACGACAGATACAGATGACAGATTATTGACTAGCCACTGTAGTCCACGCATAGCTTAGCACACGCATAGTAGCAATCCGTTCCGCGTCTGTGTGTGTGTGCTACTCCTTTTTCTTAAATGCTACTCCAAATAGGTCTGAATGCTACTCTTTGACATGATGGTGGGTTGGCAGCCCTGAGTGTGATTTTGCAGGAATCACCTTGACAAAAACAGCTACTGACAACCAGAAGGCTAAGTAGTCCGTAACGCTATCCTCCTGCAAAAGGCATAGGTCCTAATGAGCCCCTGTAACTGCAGGGCCTCATTAAGGTCTATACTTCTTGCTTGCCCATTTTAACCCCCTTGTACTGTAAACGGCACCTGTGGCACAAGGGGGTAGGACTAAGAGCAGTAAATTCTGCTGCAGTATAACTAATGATGTGCCCAACTAAATCTTCATGTGATAGTGTTGTTAATGGCAGCACTAAGGCCATGATCACCCTGGAGAAAGTGGAAGACGTGAAGGCAGCAGTTGCAGAGATGAACCAGCAGATGTACAATGGACAGGTGCTGCTTGTCGATGTCCCCTTCCAGTGTCCCCTGCTGAGAGTGGCTGTTTTGGGACAAGCTGCTGCAGGTAAAAATACTCATATGATTAATCCTTTTCATCTTGATAGGCTACTGCTTGAAATAAATTTGACTATGATAGTTCAATTTGACTATGATAGTGGTGCCAGAAAAGCTTGGTGCCTCAGGGGCCAAGCTTTTCTGGCACCACCCTTGAACGAAAACGGTTGATCTATTTTGTAATCTGTAATGTAGTCTTCATAGGATAGTAAGCAATTTTTTTTAAAAAATCAGTCTCAATATGTAATAAGTCTTTTATTTAGACATTCATTCAGTCCTAAGTGTGGCTTTAACCTTTAGCACTCTGCTTTTCGCTGGCAGTTCTTTTCCCTGCAACTGCATTTTTTTTTTTTTTTTTTTGAGTGGGCTGAACCCAACGCTACCCTACTTACTTCAAAAGCCTACAACTTTTTCATTTGTTTCCTCAAAATCCATTACCGATGGCATTACTGTATGGAATATACCCCTTTACTTACCCAATTTCAGCCTAAGCACGCTTGTGTATACCTACCCAACAAGGGGCGTAAGAAGAGAGAGAGAGTGTAACCAAGTGACCGGATAGTCTCCCCTCCTTCTATCCGGTCATGCGCCGTAGCTTACCCCAGTCGTACCCTTTGCTCTAACGTGGATGGTCCCCGGTTTCAGCCTCTCTCGTTTAGATTGTTCTCTTCTCTGTCCTTCACCTTAGTGGCTTATCAGGATGTCGAGGTAAGGCCTCGGGTTATGCCTACGAGTAAACGGGCCGTTTACTTCTCGTTGGTACCTCCCTTGGAATTTTTTCGTTCTTGTGGGCTTAGCCCTCGACCGGTCATGAGTACTGTTCACGGCCCACGTGTTTTTCCAAATGGCGTCTGCTTTGTGTTGCAGTGTTCAACTTCACACCTGCAAACGTTGTAAAGATTTTCAATGGCCCACGGACGACCACAAGTTGTGTTTGCCGTGTTCTGGCTGCTCCTCTGCTAGTTCCTGCGCGGTTTGTGCGCCTTGGAAGGAACGAAAGTGGTCACAGATGTGGGATTTTTATCAGCGTCGCCGCCCTGGGACTTTGGAAACTACTACGCCGATGGAGGACAGGTCAGTGCGTACCATTGTTATTCCTGTAGCCTCCACCCCCCTCTAAATCTCCGCGCCGGCGGGCGACTTCGGAGATAGTGGGGCCCTCCTCTCGGCGCTTGTTAGACTCGGTACCGGTTGGCCCTCTCACAGTGATGGCCGGTAGAGTCTCATCTGTCTCGCATGGCCCTTCGCAAGGGGTGGCCAAGAGACCTATGCCAGTCTCGCATGGTCCTCCGCAAGGGGTGGCCGAGAGACAGGGCACGCGGGATTCCCTTCCGCCTTCATTAGCTTCCCGGCGACACCGTCCGTCGGCCTCTGCTCGTTCTTACAGGGGGCCGACTTCGGACTGGCGTTCATCTTCGTGCCACCTCGATAGGAGCCCGTCCCCGCGATGTCGGTCTCCTTCCTCCAGCGCTGTCGGGGCTCCCAGCCTTAGCCGGTCCCCTCGCGCCCCTCGGACTTATTTTCGTCCCAGCCGTTAGCGCAGCCCTAGGGAGAGACCCACTGCGCGTCGGTCGGATGTGTCCCATCGGGGCTTTTCTCAGGAACTTCCTCCTGTCCACGTCGGCCGTGCAGGTTCCCAGGTTAGCGCTACGGTAGTGCCCGGTTCTTGACAGCGCGCGCGTTTGGCTAGCCTTTCGCCTTCCGTTAGCTCGCCGCGCCGACGATTTGTTGTTTCTCCACGTCGGGACAGAGGGGCTGCCTCCCCTGTTTTTTGAGATGACGACGTTTTTAGCTTGTTTCCGGAGGACTCCGCTTCCACCATTTTATCCCCGGTCCCTGGCTCTCGGGACGCTTCAGACTTGGATGCACCAGGGGGACCGTCCGGGACTTCTGATACTTCGCGTGCACTAGACGAGGCGGCACGTTTGATCGCTAAGATTCTTCCCTTGGAAAACTGCCCTCCGTCTCCCCCTCTCAAGAGGAAAGCCGCAGCTTCGATGGATGTTCCTCTTTAAGTTAAACGTTTCAAGTCCTTACCTCAGCCTCCGGGAATTAAAGATCTGATGGAAGCCTTTAACGAGCACCTCGCCCTAGGCAAGCTCCGTGATCGTGGTTTCTTCGCTGACACTCGATGGCCCTCCGGCGTCGATATCAAGTTTCGACAGGCTTGGCACGCGGGACATTCTCAGGCCTTTGCTTGCTCTCTCCCGCCTGTGGATCCGGACGCTCAGTTGCAGGCCGGCGGCAAGGTTTCGGCCCGTCGGTTTTTTCCTCCCGGACTGGAGCACACTGCTACCCTCGCTCGTAATTCCTTGGCGTGTGCAGGATTTTTGGATTTGGTTACTCAGGCGGTGGTTAGAAGTGTAGAGGAATTTTGGGAGCGGCTGGATGAGTCTCGTCTTCACGACATTCACTCCATAGCCATCACAGCGAATCGCGCAGTTCACCACCTTGCGACGAATTCTTTGGTGGCCGCGGCGAATTGCGACCTTATCCGACGGGATGCCGTGCTGAAAGGCTGTCCAGGCATCCCTGCCACCGCCGTAGCTCAGCTGCGCCGTGCCCCCCTCAGGGGGACCCCTCCTCTTCGGCCCTACTTGGCAGCAGGTTCGGGAGTCAACTAAGGACCTTTGGCCCAGCGCTCCTAGATCGGACCCCTCGCAGCCTCCAGCACAGCGCAGGGACAGGGAGCGCACCTTTCGGGACTTCAGACCCTCTTCCCGTCTTCCGGTCAGATTTCCTTCCCGTTTCGGTCAACGGACTTCGGCCGGTAGAGCTCGTCCGTCCCAGGCAGCGGCCCCCGCCTGGCCCCGGGCCTCCCGGAGGCCTGGCCAAGGGAGGGCCCAATGACTTCTCTCCGACACCACTCCCGCCGACCCCTCCAGGGCCTCCAGTCGGCGGGAGGCTTTCTTTGCACGGCGACGCGTGGCGTTTGCTGTTGCCAGAGGACCCTTGAATTCTCGCCATGGTTTCGGAGGGGTTCAGATCTCGTTTGTGAATCCCCCTCCTTTGCGACGTTCACCTCTGTGGACAGAAGTGCCTTCCGATCTCGACAAGGCGGACGCGCTTCAAGACAAAATCGCAACCCTTCTTCGGAAGATGGCCACGGAAGTGGTGGTTCGCCACGACTCTCCAGCCTTCTACAGCCGGCTTTTCATTGTCCCGAAGCCCGGCGGCAAGTGGCGCCCGATCATAGACCTATCCGCCCTAAACAAATTCATTCTCGCGCCCTCCTTCCGGATGGAAACTGCTAGGGCCCTGCGGGCGTCAGTCCAGCCTTTGGATTTTGCGGTCAGTCTCGACCTCTCCGACGCGTACCTTCATGTTCCCATACATCCCGCTTCACGTCGTTACCTTCGCTTTGCCTTTGCCGGTGTCGTCTACCAGTTTCGGGCTCTCCCCTTCTGTCTCAACCTCAGCCCGTGGGTTTTTACTCGGATTATGGATGCGGTTGTCGCAAAGGCCAGGCGGGATTCCTCCAGCCCAACGTCCAACTACCTCGACGATCTGCTCCTCAAGAACCAAGACTCTGTCGTGCTGGCAAAGGACAGAGACGTGCTTCTAGCTCTTTTGCGTCGTCTTGGATTTCTCCTCATCGACAGCAAGTCGGACCTGGTTCCTTCGCGTCACTTCACCCACTTGGGGATGGAATTCTTGACCGACCTCAACAGAGTTCGTCTGCCGGAGCCTCGCATCTCGAAACTATCGGCCATGGCGCTACAAGTTTACTTAGCGGAGTCGCTTCCGGCCTGGACTTGGCTCCAGTTCCTAGGCCTCGTCAGCGCAGCGGCGGACTTGCTACCACTGGGCAGGCTTTACGCTCGACCGCTACAGATTCATCTCCTGCTCCACTGGCGGCCTTCTTCAGGGGATCTCTCAGCCCCGGTTCCGGTCTTGTTACTGATCCGACCTCACCTTCTCCGCTGGACGGACCGTTCCTGGTTGGCAACGGGAATCTCTCTCTCTTCCCCTCCCCCGACGTTCTCCATTTACTCGGATGCGAGTCTCCAAGGTTGGGGGGCCCATCTGATGCCGGAATTCAGCTCCGTATCAGGCCTGTGGACAACAGACCTTCGGGACCGACATATCAACTGGTTGGAGTTGAAAGCGGTGTGGTTGGCTCTCATCCATTGGGAAGCACGGCTTCGGGAACAGGAGGTCCTGATCTTGTCCGACAACGCGACGGTTGTGGCCTACATCCAGAAACAAGGGGGCACTCGATCGCCGACTCTCTGCATGTTGCTGTACCAGATCTTGCTCTGGTGCAGAGATCGCGGCATATCACTCCGAGCGCGTCACATCCCAGGACACCTGAACGTTCTCGCGGACTCCCTCTCCAGATGCGGACAACTTCTCCACACCGAGTGGTCTCTGCGGCCGGACATTTTTCACATGATCTGCACTCATTGGGAGACCCCCATGATCGACTTATTCGCGACCAGATGGAACAAGCAGCTCCCGCTCTTTGTCTCCCCCATCCCGGACCCTCTCGCCTGGGCGGTGGATGCCCTATCGATTTGCTGGGAGAGCCTCATAGCCTATGCGTACCCTCTCTCGGTTCTTGTACCCAAGATTCTACTCAAGCTTCGGGGTTGCAACACGGTCCTCCTGCTTGTCGCTCCATTCAGTTGGAACAGGACTTGGACAACCGACCTTCTGAGTCTCGCCACAGATCCGCCTCTTCAGCTTCCCACGCCTCGGACGATGCTGAAGCAGCCTCGACAGAACCTCTTCCACCCCTGTCCGGAGAAACTGCTGCTTCACGCCTGGTTTCTCGAGGTTTCTCGGATCCTGCAGTGGAGGCGATCGCTTCAACCCGCAGAGATTCCACCCTCCGCGTGTATGAAGGAAAATAGAGCGTCCTTCGTACCTGGTGCGAGACCAGACTTCTAGATCCTTCGGCACTGACTACTCCGCAGCTAGCCGAGTTCTTCTTGTGGCTGTTTAATGAACAGAACTTGGCACCGATTACCATTCGCGGTTATCTCGCCGTGGTGGCAGACATCTATCGTCACTTTGGCCGTCCGGACCCTGGAGCGTGCAGAGATCTCTCTGACTTGATGTCCCATTTCGACCTCCAATGGCCAGTCACTCGTTCCCTTGTTCCGCGCTGGGATCTCCCTTGGGTCCTCACATGGCTGAACTCCAGTCGCTTTGAGCCTCTGCGTCGCACCAGTCTTCCGGACCGGACTAGAAAGACCTGCTTCCTTTTGGCCCTCGCCACAGCTGCCAGAGTCAGTGAACTGCATGCCCTGTTTGTTGAACCGGCCTGCTTGCAGTTCAGGACAGACGGTTCGGTTCAGCTTCTGACCAACCCCTCTTTCTTGGCCAAGAACAGACTCCCATCGGCCGCGCCCCAGGCGTGGCATCTTCGGCCTCTTACATGATTTGACCAGTCCCAGACATTACGGCTACAGGACCCGGTCCGCGCGCTAAAGGTTTATCTGCGCAGGGTGAAGCCCTGGAGAAGAGGTCGTTCCCGCCTCTTCCTACCCTTGGCCCCTGGCCGGGCTGATATTTCCGCCCAGACAATATCGTCTTGGTTGCGTTGCATCATTCGTTCCGCTTACTCTGATCTGTCCCCACAAGTGGCCAAGACCATGTGATACTCACAAACCAGATAGGTGAGGCTAGCGCTGGCAGAATTGTATAACAAACCAAGGGGAATTGTTCTATACCTGCGTATTTCTCTGTGGGCTGGCGAATGGGTGCCTGATAGGCGGGGTCAGGGGATCTAACTGTTCTGTCCAGCGCTGAGTAATTCCCCTTGGTTTGTTATACAAGACCATGTGGATACGGGCTCATGAAGTTCGTGCGGTTGCTGCCAGCGTCGCGTTCCACCGCAACTGCGCAGTCAGGGACATCGTCGCGGCAGTCGGTTGGAGATCAGAGTCCACCTTCGCCCGATTTTACCTCTGGGATCTCTCTGGCCAACAGGACAACCTGGCCCTCATTGGAGATCTCTCAGCAGCGCAACACTCCCTCCGTGCGCCGTTGGCGCCTTTAAGGTAACCCTTCGCTGAAATCGTCGGGAGGTTGCCCCTCGATGCTCAGCTTACAGCCGTGCCGGGTTTGGGGCGACACCCACCTCCTTCTTGCCATTCATTCCATACAGTAATGCCATCAGTAATGGATTTTGAGGAAACAAATGTATTTGTTTCTTCAAAAACTTGCCTACCCGGCACCGGCCTCCACGTGGTGTAGGTGGGTAGTCCGCTCAGTCCCTGACTGAGTGGGCTAGCAGACGGGTGCCATCTTTGTCCAGGATTAGGACTTGATGTCAACAGATATGTTGTTCAGCCTTTTCACTGGTCCGGTTTTTAAGGAGCTGTGCTAACCCAGGTCGTACCATGTTGGATTGGTCCTTAAAAATACTCGTGACTTTTTGGTCCTTTGGATCCCAAGTGTTTGCCGTGCTTGGAGACCCGTGTCGGGGGAGAAGAGGATCCTGGTGGCTGAAACACTCCACTTTGGCCTTGACTTCTGCCTAAACGGGAGGCTAGTCGTACCGGCCTAGTCAATCGGCTCTTGTCACGTTGAGCCCTATCCCACTGTTGACATGCGGGTTGCTATACGGAGCACCATGCTATAGCCTTTGCTGCTGATTAGGTGCTTTACGCCAGTATTCCCCTGCATTCAACGGTGTGATAGAAGGCGGTGGCTCAAACGGTTCAATCGGGCTTACCCCCTTGAGTATATCTTTCGGGCAGTCTCCATTGTGCGTCGGCTGGAGACCCGCCGACAGTTGCACTTTCCCTTGTTGGGCTCGGTGGCGGGCGGGGACCCCCGGGGGATGAATATCTCTACTAATATAATATGGATAAAACAAAAAAAACAAAACTAGCACAGAAACGGCATATAGACACCGAATTTGAACATGACAGTGATTCAGACTGTGAGGAAGCGACGCCTCAGGCGTCGGCCGTATGGCCTCGCTTCCTCATTGTCCATAGCAAGATGAAGGAGAAACCAGTTACCAAGCTGCATCCTTTTCTGGTGGGGGAGACCCTCAGGAGCCGTGTTGGCAGGCCTGACGCCCAGCGCCTCAGGTCTGGTGACTTGCTGGTGGAGTGCCGTACTCAGGCACACTCCAGCGGGCTACTGGGGCTCTCTTCCATCGGAGACACTCCTGTGGAAGTCACACCCCACAAAACTATGAATTCGTCAAGAGGCGTAATCAAAGATCAAGCTTTGGCAGAACTGTCAGAAGATGAACTTGTAAGGAACCTTAAGTCTCAGGGGGTGACTTGCGTCAGGCGCTTCGCTTCCAAGCGAGGTGGTGGGGAGATCCGTCTCCCTACCATCATCCTGACGTTTGGCACCCCCACCCCTCCTACTACCATCTGGGGAGGTTACTACTCCCTGAGAGTGAAAAAGTACGTCCCTCTTCCCCTCCGGTGCTTTAAGTGCCAAAAGTATGGCCATGGGCAGAAGACATGCCGTCAGGCAGAGGCTTCATGCGCCCGTTGCACTAGGCCCGGACACTCTGCTGAGTCCTGCACAGCCACCCCCCTGTGTGTGAATTGCCAGGGGGCGCATATGGCTTCGGATAAGAAATGCCCTCGTTGGATATCCGAGTGCAAGATTCAGCAGGTGCGTGTGGAGAAGGGGTTGTCCTTTCTGGATGCCAAAAAACTGGTTGAAGGCCCTGGTGCAGCTGCGGCTGCCCCAACCTCTAACACCTCTGTGTATACTTTTAGTGCAGCGGTGGCAGGCAAGCGCCCCACCAAAGACTTTTCATGTCAGACCCCAACTTCTTGGTTGGGGGCGGAGCCTCGGCTCATCTCGCCCCTGGAGAGTAACCCTCCTCCGGTGGTGACAAGGAGCCAGGGAACGCAGAAGGCGGACACGGCCGGTCCGGTTGTGCCGCCTTCTGTTGCCCCTAAGCCTCAGCCCCCACCCAAACCTGTTAGTCAGTCAACTCCAAAGGCTTCTGGCTCTGGTCAGCCTTCTAAGGCCGCTAACTCTGGCGGCAGGAACGCTGCCCAGGACCAGAAGTCTAAGATATGGGACCGCTGTGCGCACGGGCCCAGAAGGGGAACACAGATGTCCCCCTTCAAAACAAATATGCTGCACTGGAGGAGCAGATGGAGGGAGTGGAAGTTGTTGTTGCTGATGCTGCGGCAGCTCCACCCCCTTCCTCTCCGAAGAACCAGAGGAGGCCCGGGAGCCGGCCCCCCTCTGTTTCTTAAACTCCTTCCAAGGTAAAGGAAAAAGGGGGGAAAAACTCCTTACCCCCAGATAAGACTTAATCATGGACTCTTTGCTTCAGTGGAATTGTCGTGGTTTTCAAGCTAACTTTGAGGAATTGCGTCTTTTAGTCAAGTTCTATAACCCCTCAGTAATATCTCTTCAGGAGACTTACCTGAAGACTTCTGACCCTGTGTCCTTTAATGGTTTTAATGTTATACATAAAGGCTCTGATTCGGAGAGGCGCTCGGGTGGAGCGGCTCTTCTCATAAGTAGCCAAATTTTATGTAGCCCCGTTAGCATCGACACCTGTCTTCAGGCTGTCGCAGCTCGGGTTACCTTAAAGAAGACCATAACCATATGCAGTATTTACCTGCCACCATCACTGCGGGTCTGTAGCAATGATATTTTTAACTTAGTAGGTCAACTGCCCCCTCCCTTTATTCTCATGGGGGATTTTAACGGTCACGCTCACCTTTGGGGCAGTGACCACTATGATGGCAGAGGTCAGATGTTAGAAGATGTTTTTTCTCAACTTAACCTATGTGTCTTTAATGATGGCTCACCTACATACTCTAACTCAGGTTCAGGATCTAGTTCTGTTCTAGACCTCACTGTGTGTGATCCTTCTCTCATGCTGGACTTTGACTGGAAGGTTCACGATGACCTGTGTGGTAGTGACCACTTCCCAGTAGTCCTGTCATCGGTCAGCTGTGTGGAGGATTCGCCGTTGGGGCGCTGGAATCTCAAGAAAGCTAACTGGCCTCTGTTTGCCTCCCTCTGTCAGTCTCGTCTTACAGAGGAGGTGGTCATGTCAGCTGAAGAACCTGTTTCTTGTTTTACTTTGATTTTGTTGGACGTAGCAGGTGAAACCATCCCTAGAACTTCCACATCAGTCCCTCGGAGGCCGAGAGTACCATGGTTCAATGAGGAGTGCCGCAAGGCCCAAAAAATACGCAAATCTGCTCAGCGACGTGCTTTTCATAATCCGTCGCAAGCAAATATTTTAACATTTAAAAGACAGCGGGCGAAAGCCCGTTACATTTTTAAACGCGAACGCCGTGCTTCCTGGAGACGCTTTGTCTCTTCTTTATCTTCTAGGACTCCGTCCCAAAAAGTCTGGAAGGCTGTTCGAAGAATTAGGGGCAGGGGTGGCTCGGCTTCTGTCGGCCATCTTAGAGATGGTGCCAGTTTGGTCACAGATAAAAAGGCTGTGGCCAATCTGCTTGCCTCCACCATTGCCCATAATTCTTCAACAGAGCATTATTCACCTTTCTTCCAGAGAGAGAAGGAGAAGCGAGAATCTTGTGCTTGTGATTTTATATCAGATAACTCGGAAGACTATAATGCCCCCTTTACGTTTTCAGAATTGCAGCAAGCCATGCTGAAATGTACTGACTCTGCTGCTGGATTAGATACCATCCATTATCAGCTCCTAACTCATCTGCCTGAGGATTCACTCCATGTACTTCTCAAGGCCTTTAACCATATCTGGATAACCGGTCGTTTTCCGCCATCTTGGCGCCAGGCTGTGGTTGTGCCAATCCCCAAGCCGGGTAAGGATCCTTCCGACCCGGGCAACTACCGGCCAATAGCTTTGACATCATGTTTATGTAAGACTATGGAACGCTTGGTCAACGCCCGACTGGTGTGGCATCTTGAGTCACGTGGTCTCATCACAGACCTCCAGTGCGGTTTCCGGCGCTTCCGTAGTACAACTGACCATCTAGTCCGCTTTGAGTCTTTTATCCGAGATGCTTTTGTCAACAAGCAGCATGTCTATGCAATTTTCTTTGATCTTGAAAAGGCATATGACACTACCTGGAAGTATGGTATAATGTCTGATTTGTCGGACATGGGTTTTAAAGGGCACCTGCCTGTTTTTATTCACAATTTTTTGTCTAACAGGTCGTTCCATGTCCGTGTGGGCTCCACCCTCTCCGACTCCTTTGAACAGGAGATGGGTGTCCCGCAGGGCAGCATTCTATCTCCTGTTTTATTTAGCATTAAAATAAATAACATTGTAAAGGCCGTCAAGGATGATTCTGAATGCTCTTTGTTTGTGGACGACTTTGCTTTGTGTGCACGAGGTCGAGGACTTGCGTCCCTTGAGAGGCGCTTGCAGCTGTGCGTTGATCGCATCCAGGGGTGGGTGTCTCTCAACGGATTCAGGTTCTCGCCCTCCAAGACAGTCTGTGTGCATTTTACTAACCAGATGAAATTTTTTCCAAAACCTACCCTGAGCATTGCTGGAGTGCCAATTCAGGTGGCCGAAGAGGCAAAGTTTCTGGGGGTCATCTTTGACAAAAGATTGACCTTCCGCAACCATGTTAACTACCTTAGAACCTCTTGTCGGAAGGCCCTCGACATTCTTCGTGTCGTTGGTCGTACTGACTGGGGTGCAGACCGTATCGTCTTACTTCGACTGTACCGGGCCCTTGTTCGGTCCAAACTGGATTACGGCTCTGTGGTATATGGCTCGGCTTCCAAGTCTGTTCTACAGCGTCTGAACACAATTCACCATCAAGGTCTGCGCATATGTCTGGGAGCCTTCAGGACATCTCCAGTTCCTAGTCTGTATGCAGAGGCAGGGGAGCCTTCTCTCAGGCTCCGCCGCATCCGCCTCATGCTCAGCTACGTTCTGAAGCTGAAGGCCCATCCAGAAAATCCTGCCTATGATTGTGTTTTTACCCCGTCGTTTGCAGAGATTTACGATGCCCATCCGGGAGCTGTCCGTCCACTTTCCTTCCGTGTCCGACCTCATCTGCAGGCGGCCGGAGTGGACCTGGACAAAGTTTCGGAATCTCTGCAACACGTCACTCCACCCTGGCTACTACCAGTTCCTGACATCTTGCTGGACTTGACTGCCCACAAGAAGGATTGTACTCCACCAGCCATATACCAACAGAGCCTCAATGAACTCCTTTCAATTTTTCCTGGCTATTGTCGTCTTTATACGGATGGGTCCAAGTCTGAGGATGGAAGAGTGGCTGCGGCTGCAGTGTCCTCTCGCCAT
Organism: Semisulcospira habei; assembly: GCA_036245525.1. NCBI lineage: Eukaryota > Metazoa > Mollusca > Gastropoda > Semisulcospiridae > Semisulcospira > Semisulcospira habei. The sequence continues at coordinate 63,425,469 of BTPG01000001.1, forward strand.
CCTAGACGCCCATTTCAGCTCCGTCTCCCTGACCATTCCTCTGTATTTAGTGCAGAACTGCAGGCAATTCTGCTAGCACTCAAGCATGCCTATCAGTCTCGGGAAAGGAACTTCCTGATTCTGTCTGACTCTCTTTCTGCCCTGCAGGCCCTTCAGGGCGCGGGAACAGACCATCCACTGCTGGTGCAGATTAGAGAGCTCTACGCGGACTTGATGAAGGAATATTATGACATCATTTTTATTTGGGTCCCGGGCCATGTGGGCATCGAAGGCAACAGAATCGCAGATTCTGCTGCCAACAGTGCCCGCAGTGACCCTGTCCCTGACACACAGACTGTCTATAGTGATTTTAAACCTGGTATTAGTGCGTACATAGCCCGCGAGTGGCAGTCCGAGTGGGACAAAGAGGAAGGGAACAAGCTTCATGAAGCTCTTCCTAAGTTGTCTGACAGTCTACCTTTCCGCTGCGGCAGCCGCCGTGAGGAGACTGTCCTTGCTCGGCTCCACATCGGGCACACGTATGTTACGCACTCTTACTTACTTAAACAGGATGAGCGTCCATGGTGTTTTGCCTGTGATGAGCAGTTTTCTGTTTGACACTTTTTGCTGTATTGTGCTGACCTCATTGACACCAGATATAAACACTTCACAGCAGACTCCTTGAAGGTTTTGTTCCGGGATGTTCCTCCGGACAAAATCTTCAATTTTTTGAGAGAATGCAATCTTTTTAACAAGATCTGAGCATTCATTGACTATATGAATTTTTTATTTGCCCTTTTTGAGAGTCTGTAGACGTTTCTTTTAAAGACATGTGCGACATTTTAGCCTGAGATTTTTAATCTATATTTACATCTTGTCTTAAGACCTTGCTTTTAGTCTGGCTGACCAGATTTTTACCCATCCCGCCGTGAGATGGCCTTAGTCGCCTGCTCGGCTTTAAACCCAAATAACTAACTAACTAATTCAAAAACTTTACCGATGGTATTACTGATAGGAAGATATACTTAGCCTGCCAATTTCAGTCTCCAAAATTGTTGTGTGTTGCTACACAAACCAGGGACGTACTTCTAGCCAGCAGATACCCCATCCCATGAGTGGCCTCCCTTCCTCCAGATAGCCTCCCTTCCCGATCTCGCGAGAGGGCGTTATTTCCAAGTTCATTCTTACCTGCCATTTTTGTCGGTTCAGTTTTTATGGTCTCCGTATTTCTCCGCGTATTTCTCATTCGTTTGACCGGTCTCGAACTTCCCCAATGGCCAGGTAAGGCCTCGGACATTGTCTCGCCCGGCGATTACTGCCTTTTGAGGCAATTTCCGTGGAATTACGGCGTTTCTGGCCTTTTCTTTCGACTTCGTATTCGGTCGTTACATCGGTCATTCCAATGGTTGCCCGAGTGGCCTTCGGGGCCCGACCCACGCGGTATCCCCTATTTGCATGACTTGTTGCAGTGGTCAACTACGAACGTGCACCTCCTGCGGCGAATTCCAGTGGCCGTCAGATTCGCATTCGCGCTGTCTTCCGTGCTCGGGCTGCGCTTCTGACAGAACCTGCACTACTTGCGCTGCCTGGGAGGAAGACCGCTGGTCGCAAATGTGGAGCTTTTACCAGCGCAAGCGCCCCACTCCTTTTTCTGCACCAGTCCCACCAGCCCCTCCCAATTCGGCCGCAGTCGACGAGTCTTCCCGTTCTCAGTCCCCGGACTACGTTCGCTCCCCCAACCTTCCCTCCCATGTCCCTGTTCGAGGGCCCTTACACGTCTCTTCTTCTGTCTCCATGGACAAGATTACAGACGCTTTCCCTTCAGCGGAGGGAGGTAAGTTTGTTTCCTCTCATACACGCTCTCCGGACATCAGTTTACTATCGGTCCCTCGCACCCGATCTACGAAGACGGGTCACTGGCGGATCCATACCACCCTATCTCGGGGGACGGGACACCGGTATCCGATTTCCTCTACCTCGATTCACGATCAGTCCGACGTGGCCTTGCTCCCTTCCGCCTTTTCACATACGCGCCGCCATAGATTGTCACGTCATGACTCTGTGCACGGCTTGGCGAGGCCACAGGTGTTCACTAGCGTCCCGGTTGGTACCCGGTCACCGCGCTGCGCCCCGGCATTTCCCCGGTCTCCGCGCTTACACCGTTCTGATACTGTTCCGCATAAGCGTCGCTATCGTCCGTCACTCCCTGACACTTTACATGGCGCAGGTAGGCTCCCAGTGTCCCCTAGCGCCCTGGTCTGTCAAAAAACCCGGTCACCGCGCTGCGCCCTGGCTCGTCCCCAGTCTCCGCGCTCTCACCGTTCGATCAATTGTCCACCTCAGCGTCGCCATAGTCCGTCCCTGTCGGACACTTTGTACGACGCACCCCACCCGGGTCTGCCCTGGGGGACTTGGGTGGGGTTAGGTATTTTTTAGTTCCCAGGGTCACCCTGGTCAGCCCCACAGGGTGGGTTTTTCTCTCTATTCTGGGGCATGTGTTTCTGTCTACCCTTGGTCCATTCACCTGTATTTGCCTTTTTAAAACTCTCCCTACTGTCTGCACTGCCTGTAGCTCTTGATATTGGATGTGTGTTGCTAAATGGTCTTGGCTTTATTTAGGCCCCATGTGTTAGGTTTATTTAATGTATTTGACCGGCTGGCGACATACATTCAATGTTCTGTTTATTTATTTTTTTTTTTTTTTCACAAGCAGTGCAGGCACGTCCTGAGAAAGCCTTGTTGCTGTCGGGACGTTAAGCAATGTACAATCAATCAACTTTGTACGACGCGGTGTTGCACACGGTACCCCTTAGCGCCCCGGTTTGTACCCGGTCTCCGCGCAGCGCCCCGGCTCGTCGTCGGTCACCGCGTGTTACACATTATCCACCTCAGCGTCGCCATAGTCCGTCCCTGTCTGACACTTTGTACGACGCGGTGTTGCACGCAGTGCCACATAGCGTACCCGGTCTCCGCGCAGCGCCCCGGCTCGTAGCCGGTCACCGCGCGTTACACATTATCCGCCTCAACGTCGCCATTGCGAGTCTTCATGGCCCTCTGCCCGGCGCGGCGAACTCTGCGGTGTCCCATTGCGCCCTGGCGGGTAGCCGGTCTCCGCGCAAACACCGTTCCGTCCTTCACAAAAATACGACTGCACTTCACCATCGCTCCTTTCGTCCTGATCCTTCCCTCGGCATGGCGGGCCCTTCGGTCCCCCCTAGTGCCCCGGCTCGTAGCGTTTCACCACACGTACATCGTTCCGGCGACCGTTCTTCTCGGCGCCTCTCTCGTCTTTCGAGTCTACTGCGTTCCCCTTCATCCTGGGATCTTCCGCGTTCTTCTCAACTGGTCCCGGAGATACCCCACTCGGGTCTGCCCTGGGGGACTTGGGTGGGGTTAGGTATTTTTTAGTTCTCAGGGTCACCCTGGTCAGCCCCACAGGGTGGGTTTTTCTCTCTATTCTGGGGCATGTTTTTCTGTCTACCCTTTGTCCATTCACCTGTATTTGCCTTTTTAAAACTCTCCCTACTGTCTGCACTGCCTGTAGCTCTTGATATTGGATGTGTGTTGCTAAATGGTCTTAGCTTTATTTAGGCCCCATGTGTTAGGTTTATTTAATGTATTTGACCGGCTGGCGACATACATTCAATGTTCTGTTTAGTTGTTTTTTTTTTTTTTTTTTCACAAGCAGTGCAGGCACGTCCTGAGAAAGCCTTGTTGCTGTCGGAACGTTAAGCAATGTACAATCAATGGTCCCGGAGACTCATGCCGTCGACGTACTCAGTCTCCCCCCGGAAGATTCGACCTCCATTGTGGGTGTCTCTGGTGACCATCATGCTTCCCCGCTTTCCCTCTCCGCGGACTCTCCTTGTGAAGATTCGGACTCTTCCTCCCGCATCGCCCCAAATATAGAGACCAGGCGGTCGATCGAGGCGGCATCGGACCTTATTCAACGTTTCCTTCCTACGGATATTTGTCCTTCCGCTCCCCCTCTCAAGCGTAAAGCTTCCGCTTCCGTGGACGCGCTCCTTCCTTCCAAGCGGATTAAATCTCTCCCTCAACCGCCGGGTTTCCACGATCTCTCTAATGCGTTCTCGGCCCACTTACCTCTCGCCACCTCTAAGGAACCGGTTTTCTTCTCGGATGCCAAGTGGCCCACGGGCATCGATATACGTTTCCGCCAGAGTTGGTATGCGGGCCACTCCCCGGCGTTTTCCTGTCCTTTGCCGTCACTGGACCCCAATGCGGATTTCCAAGCGGGTGGCCGCCGTAACGCCTTCTATCGCGTTCCTCGGGGGGTGGATAAGACTGCTGTCCTCATCCGCAACACTCTAGCTTGCTCCGGCTTCCTCGATCTCGCAACACAGGCAATTGCTCGGGCATTAGAGGATAATTGGGACCCTAACTCCTCCGCTCCACTTCGAGAAATTCACTCTTTGGCTGTGGTGGCAAACCGAGCCTCCTACCACGCCTCCACCAATGCGATGGCTGCTGCCATCAATTGTGATTTAATTCGCCGGGATGCTGTGCTCGACGCGTGTGTGGGATTGCCTGATCCTGTTAAATCCAAACTACGCCAGGCTCCCATCGGTGGTACTTTACTTTTCGGCCCCGCCTGGCAAGCTGTGCGGGAGTCGCACAAGGATATCTGGCCTTCGTCTCGCCCCTTCTCGCGCTTTCGTTCGTCCCGCAAGGCCATGGGTCGCGCCCTGCGGTCCTACAGACCCGCTCCTCGTCCAACCACCAGTATGCCTTTCGGCGCTTCCCGTCCCAAAGCGTTTGGCCGCACCCGTTTCCTTCCCCTCACCGCCCACACCCCCTCTTGGCCTGCTCGGGGCCGACGGCCCGGTCGGGGGAGGGCCCGCTGACTCTCTCCCGTCCATGCCCCCGCCACATTCGCTCGGGTCTCCAGTCGGCGGGCGGCTATCCCGACACAGCGCGACCTGGCGCTCACTTTTCCCGGGTGATCCTTGGATCCTCTCTACAATTACGGCAGGGCTCAGACTCACTTTTCAGCGCCCTCCACCTCTGCGGCGCTCACCACTTTGGACTCAGGTACCGCAGGATCCGGTCAAAGCTGCGGTTTTACAGGCGGAGGTGACAGCTTTACTTCAAAAATCTGCCACAGAAGTGGTCCTCCGTCCCGACTCTCTGGCTTTCTACAGTCGCCTCTTTGTCGTCCCCAAATCGGACGGCTCTTGGCGTCCCGTGATCGATCTCTCCGCGCTGAACAAGTTTCTGGCCGCTCTGTCCTTCAGGATGGAAACTACGAAGGCCCTACGTACCGCAGTCAGGCCCATGGATTTTGCGGTCAGCCTCGATCTGGCCGATGCTTACCTACATGTTCTTATGCATCCTTCAGCCCGCCGTTACCTTCGCTTCGCCTTCCAGGGAGTGGTTTATCAGTTCAGGGCTATGCCATTTGGTCTGAACATCAGTCCCTGGGTCTTCACCAGGATTATGGATGCAGTGGTCGTGCACGCCCGGCCGTCTTCTCTCAGTCCGACCTCGCACTACCTCGACGACCTACTACTCCGCAATCAGGCCGCGTCTCGCCTATCCACCGACCGAGACGCTCTCCTTTGCCTTCTTCACTGTCTGGGGTTCCTGGTCAACTTCGGCAAGTCCGATCTCTTACCTTCCCGCAGTTTCATCCACCTGGGCATGGAGTTTCACACAGATCTAAACCTGGTTCGCCTCCCTCAGTCTCGGATCGAGAAATTAGCGAAGCTAGCACTTCAGGTTTATCGAGCCCCGGACGCTTCTGCACGGACGTGGTTACAGTTGTTGGGCCTCATGAGCGCGGCGGCGGATTTGCTTCCTCTAGGTCGGCTCTACACACGTCCGATTCAATTACATCTCCTTCTCCTATGGCGCCCGTCTTCCGGGGAGTTAGAGGCACGGGTCCCGGTATCTTCCTTGGTCCGGCCTTTTCTCCTCCGGTGGACGGAACCTCTCTGGTTGACCTCCGGGGTTCCCCTTTCATCGCCCCTACCCTACCTGTCGATATGCACAGATGCCAGTCTCTCTGGGTGGGGTGCGCTTCTTCTCCCGGAGTTTCAGGAGACATCGGGCCTGTGGCCAGCGGAGTTGGTGGGAAAACACATCAACTGGCTGGAGTTGAAAGCAGTTTGGCTCGCTCTCATCGCTTTCGAGTCGCACGTGTCTCACCAGGAGGTCTTGGTCCTATCCGACAACTCGACAGTCGTGGCTTACATTCAGAAGCAGGGCGGAACCCGCTCTCCTTCCCTGTGCATCCTTCTGTTTCACCTTCTGGTGTGGTGCAGAGATCACGACATCAGTTTACGGGCCCGTCACATCCCGGGTCGACTCAATGTGTTGGCGGACTCTCTGTCCCGTCCGGATCACATTCTCCATACCGAGTGGACTCTCCGTCGCGACATTTTTCGCATGATTTGTGCCCAATGGGAGACACCCATGATCGACCTGTTCGCGACACGGTGGAATGCTCAACTTCCCCTATTTGTCTCTCCCTTTCCGGACCCGCTTGCGTGGGCAGTGGACGCTCTGTCCTTTCCTTGGGAGGGTCTCCTGGCCTACGCATACCCTCCCTCGATCCTGATCCCCAAGATTCTCCTCAAACTCCGCGGCTGCCATGCGTTGCTGTTCTTGGTAGCCCCATTTTCCTGGACCAAGACCTGGACAACAGATCTTCTGGGTCTCGCCACGGATCCCCCGCTCCGGCTACCAACGCCGCGGACGATGCTGAAGCAACCCCGACAAGACCTATTTCACCCTTGCCCGGAGAACCTCCTCTTACACGCCTGGAGGTTGTGCGGCGTGCCCTCACCGCTCGAGGTTTCTCGGATGCAGCGGTGGCGGCTATCGCTTCCGCGCGACGCTCTTCCACTCTGAGGGTTTATGAGGGGAAATGGAGGGTCCTACACGCTTGGTGCGTTACTAGACAACTTTCCCCCACCACTTTGACTGTGCCGCAGCTGGCTGAATTCTTTCTGTGGCTCTTTCAGGATCAGTCTCTAGCACCCATTACTATTCGGGGATATCTATCTATGGTGGCCGATACATACCGCCATTTGGGACTGCCCGATCCCGGTTCATGCAAAGACCTCGCCGATCTTATGGCTCATTTTGACCTTCAGCGACCTGTCACGCGCTCGCTACTACCTCGCTGGGATCTCGCGTGGGTCTTAACATGGCGCCCCACCTGGGTCTGCCCTGGGGGACTTGGGTGGGGTTAGGTATTTTTTAGTTCCCAGGGTCACCCTGGTCAGCCTCACAGTGTGGGTTTTTCTCTCTATTCTGGGGCATGTGTTTCTGTCTACCCGAGGTCCATTCACCTGTATTTGCCTTTTTAAAACTCTCCCTACTGTCTGCACTGCCTGTAGCTCTTGATATTGGATGTGTGTTGCTAAATGGTCTTAGCTTTATTTAGGCCCCATGTGTTAAGTTTATTTAATGTATTTGACCGGCTGGCGACATACATTCAATGTTCTGTTTATTTATTTTTTTTCACAAGCAGTGCAGGCACGTCCTGAGAAAGCCTTGTTGCTGTCGGGACGTTAAGCAATGTACAATCAATCAATCAACTTAACATGGCTGAACACTGCCCGTTTTGAACCCCTGCATTTGGCGAGGTTCTCTGACTTGACTCGGAAAACGTGCTTCTTACTAGCTCTGGCCACTGCCTCTCGGGTCAGTGAACTCCACGCTTTCTCCGTACATCCGTCTTGCCTTCAACTTCGGGCCGACGGCTCTGTCCAACTCCTCACCAGTCCTTCCTTTTTGGCCAAGAACAGGCTCCCTTCCGCCCCACCTCAACCGATCACTATTCGTCCTTTGCGGAGCCCTAATATGCTCCCGGACGTACGCCAACAAGACCCGGTCAGGGCATTGAAAATTTACCTCCGTTGGTCTAAACCAATACGACGAGGTCGTTTACGCCTCTTCCTGCCCTTAGCTCCGGGCAGGAATGATATTTCGGCTCAGACGATTTCAGCTTGGCTCCGCGGAATCATCAGATCCGCATACAAGGACCTCTCGACAGAGGGAGCAACGCGGTTGAGGATTCGAGCACATGAGGTCCGGGCTGTCTCAACGAGTGTAGCATTCGATCGCAACTGCGCCGTGCGGGACATTGTGGCGGCGGTAGGCTGGCGGTCAGAATCTACTTTCGCCCGCTTTTACTTCCGTGACCTCTCCGGCCAACGGCAGAACCTGAGACTAGTGGGTGACGTCGCGGTCGCGCAACATTCCCTCCCGGCGCTGGATGCGCCATAGGTAATTCTTAACTGAAATTGTCGGGAGTGTTCGCTTGACTGGGACCTAGCTAAGCAGTTACCCCATGGCTGCGCATTTGCCACGGTACCCTCCTCCTATTCGCCATTCTTCCTATCAGTAATACCATCGGTAAAGTTTTTGAAGAAACAAATGTATTTTTTCTTAAAATAAATTTTTTCAAAAAATACTTACCGATGGTATTACTCAGATTTCCCTCCCACCTTCCCCGCTTGCCGTCTGTCTGTTAAGATGGAACTTGGAAATAACGCCCTCTCGCGAGATCGGGAAGGGAGGCTATCTGGAGGAAGGGAGGCCACTCATGGGATGGGGTATCTGCTGGCTAGAAGTACGTCCCTGGTTTGTGTAGCAACACACAACAATTTTGGAGACTGAAATTGGCAGGCTAAGTATATCTTCCTATCAGTAATACCATCGGTAAGTATTTTTCGAAAAAATTTATTTTAAGAAAAAATACATTTTTCTTTAAAATAAATTTTTTCGAAAAATACTTACCAATGGCATTACTCAGACGTCCCTCCCACCTGCTCCGCTTGCCGCCCTTCGCAAAGTGTACTACTGGGGTAAGCTACGGCGCATGACCGGATAGAAGGAGGGGAGCCTACCCGGTCACTTGGTTACACTCTCTCTTCTTACGCCCCTTTTTGGGTAGGTATACACAAGGGTGCTTAGGCTGAAATCGGGTAAATAAAGGGGTATATTCCATACAGTAATGCCATCGCCACAATGAGGTCTGCTCGTAATCGGCTATGGTAACACACAGGACAGCCTTTGCAAAGGATTATGGGTGATTGTAAAGGCAGGGCATCTAACTGTTTGTCTGTCCGGCGCTGAGTGATTCCTCTTGGTTTGTGTACATCGGTAAGTATTTTTCGAAAAAATTTATTTTAAAGAAAAATACATTTTTGTATGTATGATTGTGGAATTTGGCATGTATGTAAATAAATGAATCAAGATTATGTCACAATTCTTCAAACTGTGTTATCTGTGTTATATCTAACAAAAAAATAAATAATCAGCAGACTGAAAAAGATTATCCTTACTATTCTACTATTGATTACTTTATCCATTACGCACCGTTTCCATGTTCACTAGCACTCGATTCAGTGCTCCCCTGTCCATCACCACCATCTCCCACCCCCCCTTTGGTCTCAAGTCTTCTGGCAAAAGCCCAGAAAGTCTTCATCGTCAGAATCTGAGTCCATAAAGTATTCCTGGATGAATGCTTCTAACTCCTCATCGGCCATCTTTTGTCAAAATGAAGCCGTCGGATCAAACTCTCGCTTAGAAAATTTGAATCACTTGAACACATTCGAAGGCAGCAAGATGGCTGATAGAAAATGGAAGCAAGCCTCTTTACAATCACCCATAATCCTTTGCAAAGGCCGTCATATCAACCCTGTGTGTTTACCATAGCCGATTACGAGCAGACCTCATGGTGGCGACATATGTCGCCATCCGTAAATCAAGCAAGATGGCGGCTGGCGATAAATATTGCCACCAGCGCGCTAAACGTTAAAATGACTGCTATCACATTGACTCAAACATTACCTAGAAAAGAGCTTCAGCTAGTTATCTCAGACCTTAACATTGATTAAAAAACATTTGGTACTGAGTGAATGTGGAAATAATAAGTGGCTGGGATCTCTCTTCAGGAGGGGGGGGGGGGGGGTGGCATTTTAAGCTCCGTTAAGGATTAGTGAAGTGTGGAAATGATAATCAGCTGGACTGAGAAACGGCTTCCAGTGAGGTGCATTTTTGTCAGTCAACGTTAAGGTTAATGATCACGATAGCTCACACAAGAGCCATACCAAATGCTGCTTGTGAATTGAGGCAACAGTACACGCTGAGAGATTTATGGTCTTACTTGTCTTCCTTCTTAGCGGAAGCGCCTTCGGTAGAGGACCATCCCACAGTTGTCAACACTGCATTGTGTCAAGAGTAGGTCTAAGTAATTGTCAGTTTTATATAACTCATTCAGCCCGACACACCTATTTCCCAAATTTTGTAGACATCATCTAACGACTATGCACCTGTTGCAGGAGATGGATCGACCATGATAATTCAAGGGTAGTTCCAGATTAGCTTGGTTCTGACAGTCGCCAAGCTAAATTATCATGGTCGATCCATCTCCTGCTGTAGTGCATCAGGGCTGAATGGGTTAATTCATGTTTATATGCACAGATAATATGCAGTGACAGAACTATTAAAAGCTATACTTTATTTTTCAGAACCCCACAAGCCCAAGGATAAAGAAGAGAAGCTGACGGCTTCAGCATTATTGAAGGAGCGGGCGAAAATCCTGGACATACTGAAGAGCAAAGAGCCAAAAGTTTTGTTAGGCCAACGTGTTGAGGTGCTCGTGGCTTCTGCTCTTACTGACAGCTTTTTCTGGGGTCAGATTGTGGATGAGGTCAGTAAAGCTTGAACACTTGATTTTCCTGTCTAGTTCACACTTGCCGCTTTCATTTCAGCATTTGGGTAATGGATAAAGCAACAAAACATAGGGCTTGTGTCAAATTACCCTGGCACCGCACTGGTACCAAGGGTATTGTCTGATTAGCTTGGCGCCTTCCAGGCACCAAGCCAATTGGGCGCAACCTTCGATGCCAGAGATGTGCCAGGTGAAATCACCTTTTCACACTTGGTTCCACTCTCACATCTTGTACACGGTATTTAGCAGAAAAGAAAGATGCGGCTGAAGAAGGGATTGTGTCTTGTTGGTTCTTGCACTCTTCATATGTTGCATATAAATAGCCTGTGTCAGGTTGATTACATTAAACTGAAATACCTATTAATTTAATATTTAAGTGTTAACATGTGCAATCAAACTTAATGTGCAAGATGATTTGCCCGTTTAACTTATAATAATGGCAGCTAGAATTTAACTTAATTGCTTTGCGCACTGGATTCACAGAACAAGGTAAGAATTATCTGCCTGCCTGGATGGCTTCAAAACACTTATTTGTTTACAGATGACCAAGTTGATTTTAATATTTAAATTATGGGTGCCATTAACCCATTTAGCCCTGAGTCCCTACAGCAGGAGATAGCTTGACCATGATAATTCAAGGGTAGTGCCAGATTAACTACCTAAATGATGGTCTTTAATGACAGGAGACATTTGTTGCCCTTCAAGGTGTCTCTTGAGAGCATCTGTCATTTAGGACCACTTTTGTTTCCTCAAAACTCTTACCGATGACATTACTAATAGGAAGATACACATAGCTTACCAATTTCAGCCTAAGAACCTGTTGTGCCCATACACAACCAGAGAGGCGACTCTAGGGAGCCGTAACCATGGGCCGTGAGTAGTCTCCCGTCCTCCCTATCCGGTCACGTGTCCAGTGATGACATGCCAGTCTATTCGCTTAGCGTACCGTGAACGGTTGTGTTCAAGCCTACTGGACCTTCACCTGTGTACGATGCGACCGGTCGTTTAATTACTCGTGGTTTCCTTCGTTCTTGGACTTCTGCCTCTCGGCCGGTGGCTTCACCGAGGGACCTACTGCGAGGTCTTTCTTCACGCAGGGAGTGAGTGACCGGTGCCGAGACACCCGGGTCATCGGGGACTGCGCTGTGCACCCTTCATGGTTCCCTCCGGCCTCGCAGCTATGATACAATACAATAATACTTTATTAATCCCTCATGGGGAAATTCGCTGTCTGCCCATACAATACAATACAATAATACTTCATATGATAATACAATACAATACAATAATACTTCATTGATCCCTCATGGTGGATTTCCCCTGTGTCAGCAATGTTGCAGTGAACTACGGAAAGGGCTAGTACTAAAGAACTATAGAATGTTGACAGACACTATCTACTGATATTACTGTTGAAAAGGGTAACAGCCTGAGGGACAAAAGAGTTGGCATAACGTGATGTACGACTTTTAGGTACTCGAAGTCTGCCACTTCGTTCGATACGTCTGCTGTCAAATTCATATCTAAGTGGATGTGTTTTGTCATCAAGAATGTCAACCAGTTTGTTCGTAATCCGTCTGTTGTACAGTGTGTCCAAATTATCCTGTGCCCCAGTTCGTCTGTTGTACAGTGTGTCCAAATTATCCTGTGCCTCAGTTCATGCCCTTGACCGGCGCTGGGTGGCCCGGGCGGCGGCATCGACCGTGGGCGCTTTTGCCTGTACGATCCTTGGCCAAGAGAAGAAGAAATTTTTGAGCGCGTGGTGAAGCAGTGTGGCGCGTTGGAAGCGTGTTTGGCCATTTCCAGGGACCGTAGATCGATACCATGCTCGGGGTAACCGCGATGGTTCAGCGGTACGTTTTTCTCTCGGCCACTGATCTTCTGAGCTGTTCTGATTATACGATATTGTCCTGTGCAGGCACATTACAGGCAGGTAGCCCAAGTACGTACCCCTTAGATGTCGAGGTTTTTGTTTGAAGCATGCCTGGTAGGGCCTCGGGGACCCCATGCCCGGCCGCCTTTCACATTGCTATGTGTTGCAGCTGCCAAGCACGCACCTGCCCGCAGTGCAGGGACTTCCTATGGCTGAGCGTTACTCACACGGTTGCCTCCCCTGTTCCGGTTGTGCCTCCGGCCGCGCCTTCGAAACCTGCGCCGCCTGGGTGGAGGAAGTTGGCCGCAGCTCTGGGGATTGATTGGCGCAAGCAAAGACCGGCTGTCGGTGCTCCCTGTGCCAGCCTGAGACCACCCACCCGTTATGGCGGCCCCCACTTGCCAGGAGGAAGGACTGGTGAGAGAACGACACGTCGGGCTCAGACCCACCCTTCAGGTTCCCAGACTTTGTCTGCTTGGTTCCACTGTGCCCACTCAGACCTGGCCCACCCGCTCCTCAGAGGAGACCGGCTGGCAGCGGCCGTGCTCGCCCCGCTTGGCGGTGACTGTCACTTCGGGCCTCAACGCTTCGTACGGGAAAGCCCGCCCGCTCCCCTAAGAGAAAAGGGAGACCGGTGGGCAGTGCACCCGGTGCCTCACTGAGGCCGGCCACAGCAACTTACGTCGCCCCGTACCACGACTAATGGCACACCCGCGGAGCCCGACGTCGATAAGAGTGCTTGGCGTTCACGCTCCCTGGAGGAGACTGGCCGGCAACGACCTGGCTCTGCAGTGACTGACCCTCCGGCCCTGGACGCGTCCTACGGGAACAGCCTGCCCGCTCCCCTATGGAGACCGGCCGGCAGTGCGCCCGCTTCACTGAGGCCGGCCACAGCGACCTATGTCGCCCCGTACTTCGGCCTATGGCACTCCCGCTATGCCAGATGACGCTAAGATTACCCGGCATGCCCGCTCCTGGGAGACATCTGGCCGGCAGCGACCTCGCTCGACCCCCTCTGCGGCGACTGACCCTCCGGCCCCTGACGCAGCCTACGGGAACAGCCCGCCCACTCCCATAAGGAGACCGGCTGGCAGTGCACCCACCTCGCTGAGGCTGGTCCACAGCGACCTACATCGCCCCGTGCCACGACTTTGACAAGCCGGCTATACCGGACAAGGCTACAGACCCCCCCCGGCGCGCCTCTCCTCGGCCAACACCCCTACCACGTTGGATGCCTGGCTCCCGGCTGTGCGCCAATGTTAAGCAACGTCAGGCTCGGTGAGTACTTGGATGGCTGACCGCCTGGGATCACCAAGTGCTGTTGGCGTTAGAGCCCGGCCCGCTCCTTCCTTGCTTGCCCCGCACTGCAGTGTACGACCGACCCTCGGATCCCGGACTGCCCCTGATGCCCTGCCCGACGGGACCACTCTTCGTTCTGAGACGCACGGCTACCCCATGCTACCGGACCCAACAGGCCCGCTCCCTCCGTCGCAGTCTCTTCCCCCGCGAATGCCGGTCAGCGCACGGCAGCTGTCTTGTCCTGTCTCTCCTCGCAGCTGGCCTTGACCGTGTGACAGATCTCGGCCCTCTCCCCACTCCACTGGCCTCCCCCCGATGGCGACAAAGCCCCCAGCCGGTTGTCGGAGGGCTCCGTCATGGCACTCCTCGGTGTTAGCAGTTGGCCTATTTCTTCCGGCGTGCATCCCCAGGGCAGCCCTGTGTCGCCAGCGGCCCTCTGCTCTTGGGACAGATTCCCCGTGGTCCCGGATCGCGTCGGCGTGTCTGCTTGCGGCCTGTCTTCCCCCCGGAGTCCAGCCCACCGTCCCCCCCCACCCCACCCCAGACGAAGGCGTCAGCCTGCTTGTTGCTGCCCAACAGGCAAGAGGTTCAAGTCCCTCCCCCAGTCCCCGGGCTTGCGGGACCTCGCAGACTCGTCCTCCACGAGTGTGCAGCAGCGGTGAGCCCACCTTCGCTCCGGCTATAGGTGGCCGGCCGGACTGGACATCACCTTCCACCAGGACTGGTACGCGAGCCCTTCCCAGGCCATTTCTGCCCCCTACCTGCGGTGGATCCAGTGGCGCAAGTATAGCTGGGCGGTGCCCGGACTTCACAGCATAACCTCCCCCGCGGCTGGACAGCACAGTGACCTTCGTCCGTGACTCCCTGGCCAACGCGGCATTCCTGGGGCGCGTAACGCAGCGGTGGTCCAACACGTCGAGGACTCTCGCCCCTCCTGAGAGACTTCCTCGCCCCAGCCGGGCCCCCCCCCCCCCCTTTCTGGGCAGCATATCTCTCCTCCGCGGATGCTATGGCCACTGCCTCGGACTACGACCTGTTGCGGCGGGATGCTGTCCTCCAGGCCTGCCCCGACATGCCACCCGCGTTGGAAAGCAGCTCCGTCGGGCCTCGCTCGGAGAACACTCCTCTTCGGCCCACCTGACAGGCGGTCAAGGACGCGCATTCGGATCTCTGGCCCGCAGCGCCCCCCCAGCCTTCGGCAGCTGCCTCCTTGGTTCCCAAGCCCGACGGCAAGTGGCACCCCATCTTTGTCCTCTTGGCTCGAGTCAAGTACATCACAAGGCCTGCGTGCCGTTGGCAATGGCCGGGACTTCAGGGCGGCTGTGCGTCCCTTGGTTGCACTGTCGGACGCCTATCAGATCGTCCCCACGCTCCCCCCGCTTGGCGCCTCCGGCGCGTTGTCTCCAGTTAGGGCTCTGCCCTTCGGCCTCGACATCAGCCTGTGGATGTTTGCTTTGCATCTTGAACACCGTTGTCGCCAGAGCCAGACTGGCTCCCTCGAGCTCACCTGCGGACTTCTTGGACGACTTCTCCTACGGAACTAGCCGGAGTCCGCCTTGGACAAGAACTGAGAGGCGCTGCTCCTTCTTCGATCTCAGCTCGGCTCCCTGTTCAGCTTAGGCTAGGCGGACCTTCTCCCGCTCGCCGGTTGAGCGCCGCGCATGGAGTTCTGTCCGATCTTGACCAGGGGAGACCTCCAGAACTGCAGATCAGGAAGTTGGCGTCCCTGGCCTGGCAGGTGTCTCAAGAGGAGGCGGTTCTCGCCATAGTCTGGCTACAGCCCCCGGCAGGCTGCACTCCCGCTCTCTTCGGCTGCTCTGGCTTCCGTCCTCCGTGACCTCGCTTAACCAGTACTGGTTCCCGCTGCTCCGTGGGCCAGATCCCGCGTGGCTCACGTCAGGAGTACCCCTTTCCTCAACCCCCCCCCCCCCCCCCCCCCCAAGCTGTCACTCTGCCGAATGGAGCACTGTTTTCAACCGATGTTCCTCACAGCGCCCGGCCAAGGGCCTCCGGACCTTGCAGACAGGCGCATCTACTGATCGGAGGCAGGCGGTCAGCGAGCCCTCACCATGTGGGAATCTCATGTCCAACACTGGGACCTCCTCGTCCTCTCCGGTGATGCGAAGAGCGCGGAATCGCTCTCCAAGCGCGACACATCCATGGCCTCCTGTGCACCCTAGCCGACTTCCTCTCTCGGCGCGGCCAGCTTCGGCACTCCGAGAGGGCCCTCCACCTGGATATCTTCAGACAATCGACGCGTGGCGGAAGACGCCCAGGATCGACCTCCCCGCGGCGAGGTGGATTCATCAGCTCGTATGCTTCTCCGCCGGCAGTACGGGGCCCCCAGGTCCGGCTCAAGCTCAAAAAATATATTTTAGAGAAAAATTCATTTTTCATGCAAAAATGTTGGTTGCTCAAAACAGGTTGTGTGTTACATCGTTTTGCCAACAACACTGAGGCTGGCCTGTAGTGATTAGGCTACTTTGGCACTAATGCAGCCACAGAAACATTCATGATAGGAGTTCAGTATGATAGCTGAGGGTTAATAGTAGGAAGAAAGTTACATTGCAGAAACTGTGCAATGGTGGGGTGCTTCGCAACTGGCCAGTCTACAGGTTCTGCGAGGTAATTTCATTTGTCTTGCTCTGCACGTCAGAAACATTAGACAACCTGCATGCCAGTAAGTTTCAGTGGTTTTGTGTGAGCAGGAGACGATGCATCGGTTGAAAGAGATCTCCACCCAAATCAACAGTGAAACTGCCGATCGATTCGACAGGCCTTCTGCTGCAGGTCCCTGCAAGGCCGTCTTTGATGCAGACGGCCTGTGGTATCGGTACGTACTCACAGTTTATTTTGCCATTGTTTTTGTCAGATTTGCAGAGGTGCCAACCCCTTTCACTACCTGACCTTACCATTTTCAAAATTTGACAGGAAGAAATAAAATTTGACAGGAAGATTTCGCGTGAACATAAAACTCGGTCATTCAAGGTTAAAGTTAAAGTTCGGTGCCACGCGTGCAAGATTGCACACACGAACTTCCTCGTCACAGCACTGGCACTGACCAGCTTTGCGTGGCTAGAGCACAAAACCACAACTAAAAACAGAATGAACCATACGAGTTCACCTCAGAACCAACGAACTTATAACTTGAAGTTAACAGACCTGCCAACCACTACGCTTTCGCCGTATTTTCCTACTCCCAACGTTCCCAATACTACGCTACTACGGTCATTAATGAAATTCTATGCTGAAGAAAAAAATAAACCCCAAAAATGTTTTTGTGTTGTTTTCGGTTTGAAGTCGGTAAGAACATGCGGTTGGGGCCAGTGAGAATGAGCGGAGCGAACTTCCGGGTTTCACAGCGTGCATCATTTTATTCAGAAAGTGCATCAGATAAACGACGGTCTGAACCATGCTGAAGAAAAAGGAGCCGGAATCGATGTGTAAAGATGTGTTTGACATCGCACACTATATGATGTTTATCGGCCGGCCATACACACTGGAGCGACACAAGTCAGTCTGAATTTTTATGTCTAATTCATGTGTGTTTTGAAAACGTTTTGCTTTGAATTGCCAGTACTCCTCATCGTCCGCAGACCAAACCACAGAGATGAAAATTTAGTGTAGCGTTCTGCTGCATGTATCTCGATCTCCGTTTAATCCTATTCCCCGTATTGGCTGGGGATTAGAATTGATAGCTCTAGGGCTTTCCTACTGACTTGTCACAGTAGGTCGTTGGCTCACTTTTGGAAGGATGCTCGCATAGAGTTGTATCCTAGTGTTTGTGAGGTTCAACTTTCGTGTCAGACAATTTTCCATCATTGCGCTATTTTTTTTTTTTTTCCTTTTTCTCCTTTCCTTTCTCCTTCCCCTCGACCTTTTATTGTTTCATCAAAAAACATTACCGATGGCATTACTGTATGGAAGTAGCACCTAGCCTCACAATTTCAGCCCGGGATCGTTGTGTACAGCAACGCCACCGGGGAACCCCCCAAGTCAGCTGTACCAACGTCCCTGAATAGCTTCCCCTTACTGAGTAGTCTCCCTTACCTTATACGGCACATGCGCAGCCGTTTCCAGTTCTCGCGCTTAGCTTCCGGTTATCGGTTGTCAGCCCTAACGGCTCCCTTCTTTGGCTTTCTTTTCGGCCTTTTTCTTAGTGTGTAGTAGTTCGATCTTGGATACTATTTTCACCCGGAGTCCCCGCGTTCCGGCCTGGCTACGGCATTGATCTGTGGATCTTTCTTTGCCTCGTATCGAACGAAAATTCTCGGCGCGTTTCGTGTTCCGACATCGTGACCGTTGCCGGTGTTCCTTTTACGCCGTACTTTCTTCTGTTCCAGGATGCAAGTTCAGACGTGTCGGCGTTGTAAGGATTTTCAGTGGCCCACTGATAATCATTACATCTGCCTTCCGTGTTCTGGATGCTCCTCTTCTCATCCGTGCGACGTGTGTGCCTCATGGAGGGAACTTCAATGGTCGCAGTTATGGGGGTTTTACCGCAGGGAACGATCCGCTAAACCCCAGGACCCACACTTGCAGTCTGGTTGTCTGTCCGTCAGGAACACCATTACTGCTGCTCCGCCTTCTGCCATCACCGGCCCACGGCGTGCGTTATTGGATGTCGTGGTGTCCTTGAGCCGCTCGGAACAGCCGATTACTCTGCGCCCGATCTTCTCGCCAGTGACGGGACATCTTGACCGCGGTGAGAGGCGCCCTTCTGCTCAGCGGCCACGCGACCCCTTACCCTTAGCGGGCACACACGTGAGTACAAAACCTTTATTATCTCTTATTCGACCTTCCGCAATGGTTACGCGTGCCGCGCCTCGGCGTCTTCGGTCTCCATCTTCTTCAGACAATCGCCATTTTCGTTCTTCGGCATTGGCCCGTGGGGACGGGCCGGCTTTACGATCTCCTTCTTTGCACCGTCCTGTGGCTTCTTCGGTTCGGCGTTCTTCCTCTCGGGACCATTCCTCCCGCCCGCGCCACCGTCTTTCCACGTCTTATCGTTCTAGAAAGACTTCTTCTCCCCGCTTTGTCCCGTCTTCCCGTATATCTTCGGGGGACCATCATCGTTCTCGCTCACGTCTTGCGCGTTCTGCGGGGGACTCTTCTCCCTCTCCTATTGTTCATTTGCCTAGAGGGACCTCGCGTCCTTCCAGACCCGATCCCTCTCACCGTCGCCGACTTCCGTCGGGTTTTTCTCCTTCCCGTCCCTCCTCTTTGCTTGCCTACCGCTCTCCTTCCCCACCCTCGAGCGTTCATCCCAATGTGCCCTCCCCTGAGGACGTTCTTAGCTTACACCCAGAAGACTCCGCTTCGGCCGTGTGGTCTCTTGACGATCACTCTTCCACTTCTGACCATGACCTAGCGGCCCTTTCACCTTCCGCCCGTGGCACTTTGGGGTCCGATGTGTGTGCAGCCTTAGACTCGGCCTCTAGACTGATTTCAGGCTTCCTTCCTCGGGACATATGCCCTTCGTCCCCTCCCATCAAGCGGAAGTCTTCGGCTCTAGTGGATGCCCACCTTCAGCCGAAACGTTTTAAGTCGGTGCCTCAGCCGCCCGGTTTTTGCGACCTTACGGAGGCTTTTAATACGCATCTCGGACAGGGTCGTCTTGGCGACAAGCATTTTTCTCTGATTTTCGCTGGTTGGAGAATTTTGATCTTACTTTTCGGCAGCGCTGGTATCATGGACACTCGCCCTACTTCCTCTGTCCCCTTCCGTCAGTGGATTCGGATGCAGAGGCCTTTGTGGGTGGCAGGGCTGCGGTTCGGCGTATTTTGCCTCCCGGCCTGGATACTACGGCGGTTCGCATTCGAAATACGCTCGCATGTACCGGTTTTCTGGAACTGGCGACACGGGCTATTGTTTCTTGCGCTGCGGCGTCTGGGCGCTCCAGCGTTTCCCAATTGGAGGATATTCGCACCATTGCTACCATAGCAAACCGGGCAGCTTACCACGCCTCTTCCAACGCGTTAACGGGCGCAGTTAATTGTGATTTAATGCGTCGCGACAGCCTCCTTCGTTCTTGCCCCGGCTTGCCCCAATCTATTAAAACGCAGCTCCGCCAGGCCCCCATTGGTGGATCGACCCTCTTCGGCCTGACTTGGCAGCGGGTGCGAGAATCCTCCAAGGACCTGTGGCCCAACGCTCCTAGAAGTGTCCGCCGTCGTTTTCCTCCAACCCGCAGGTCAGGGGGTCACACCCTGCGGTTTCCCAGACCCACCTTCCGCCCACCCTCCGGATCCTCGGCTCGTTTTAGTCGACAGCCACAGTTCGGTCGACCCCTTGCGGCCCCGTCCTCCTCCGCCTCCGCCTGGCCCCGACGTTCTCGACGGTCCGGGCGGGGTCGGATCCAATGACGCTCCCCCGTCTCCACCCCCGCTGACACCTTTTGGGTCGCCAGTCGGCGGGAGGTTAGCTCTGCACAGCACCGAGTGGCGGTCGCTGCTGCCCGACGACCCTTGGATACAGTCTGTCGTTTCAGACGGTCTGCGCCTGACCTTTCAACACCCACCCCCGCTCCGACGCTCGCCCTTGTGGACTCAATCACCGGCAGACCCGCTCAAAGCGGCCGCTCTTCGGCTGGAGATTGCGGATCTCCTCCGGAAAGCTGCGACGGAACTGGTGACGCGTCACGACTCACCTGCTTTCTACAGTCGCCTCTTCGTCGTGCCCAAACCAGGCGGCCGTTGGCGTCCCATCATAGACTTGTCGGCGCTCAACAAGTTTATTTCGGCTCCCCCCTTTCGCATGGAGACGGCGCAGGCGCTTCGGGCCGCCGTCCAACCTCTCGACTTTGCGATCAGTCTCGATCTCACAGATGCTTACTTCCATGTCCCGATCCACTCGTCGTCTTGGTGCTTTCTCCGCTTCGCCTTCGAAGGACAGATTTTTCAGTTCCGCGCACTACCCTTCGGTCTCAACCTCAGCCCATGGGTGTTCACGAGGATTATGGATGCCGTATTGGCCAGGGCCCGTCGGTCGGCCTCCAGCTCCTCGTCCAACTACCTGGACGATCTCCTGCTTCGGAATCAGGACTCCATCGCCCTCGCGACGGACAGAGACTCGCTGCGGGATCTCCTTCGCCGCCTAGGCTTCCAGGTCAACGAGGGAAAGTCGGACCTCTTGCCGTCTCGTCGGTTTATACACCTGGGCATGGAATTTCTGACCGACCTCAACACCGTGTGTTTGCCCGAACCTCGTGTCCAGAGGTTGATCGATCTTTCTCGGACAGTGTACAGTGCCGACGCAGTGTCAGCCCGGACATGGCTCCAGCTGCTCGGTCTCCTATGTGCGGCGGCGGATCTCTTGCCCCTAGGCAGACTGTTTACGCGTCCACTCCAGCTTCATCTGCTTTTACATTGGCGCCCCTCCTCGGGCGACCTCAACGCCTTGGTGCCCGTCCCCCCCTTGATCAGGTCCCACCTCCTCCGTTGGATGGATCCAGTGTGGCTTCGGACGGGTGTTCCTCTGTCCTCCCCCCTTCCTCGGCTTTCCCTTTGCACCGACGCCAGCCGATCGGGTTGGGGCGCACATCTCCTGCCGAGCTTTGCTTCAATTTCGGGACAGTGGCCGCCGAGCTTTTCAGACAAACACATCAATTGGCTGGAACTACAGGCTGTCTGGTTGGCACTCCTTCATTGGGAACTTCGTCTCCAGGGACAGGATGTGTTCGTGCTGTCCGACAACTCGACAGTGGTCTCTTACATCCAGAAGTTGGGAGGGACAAGATCTCCTCCTCTCTGCATGCTCCTGTACCAGATGATGCTTTGGTGTCGGGATCGTGGAATCTCTATCCGGGCTCGCCACATTCCTGGACATCTAAATGTGTTAGCGGACTCATTGTCCCGTCGGGGCCAACCTCTCCACACCGAATGGTCCCTCAGTCCGGAGATTTTCAAGATGATATGTGCCCGCTGGGAGACTCCCTCCATCGATCTCTTCGCGACGAGGTGGAACAAACAGCTACCAGTCTTTGTGTCTCCCATTCCGGATCCCCTAGCGTGGGGAGTGGATGCCCTGTCTCTTCCTTGGGACGGCCTCGTGGCCTACGCCTATCCTCCCACGGTTCTGATTCCCAAAATCCTTCAGAAACTCAGAGGGTGCAACACGGTCCTCCTCCTGGTCGCCCCATTCCACTGGACCAAGAGCTGGACGACCGACCTGTTGCGCCTCGCCACGGAGCCACCCGTGAGGCTCCCGACGCCTCGCACGATGTTGAAACAGCTCCGACAAGCCCTTTTCCACCCGTGCCCGGAGAGGCTAGCCTTACACGCCTGGCGGTTGTGCGGGCGGCCCTCACAGCATGAGGTTATTCGCATGCAGCGGTGGAAGCTATCGCTACAGCCCGCCGACCATCTACCCACAGGGTGTACGAAGGGAAGTGGCGCGTCTACCAGTCCTGGTGCGCGGCTCGACGCCTTTCCCCCACGACACTGACTATGCCCCTCCTCGCCGATTTTTTCTTATGGCTTTTTGACGACCAACACTTGGCGCCCATTACCATACGGGGTTACTTGGCTATGATTGCAGACACTTACCGCCATTTGGGGCGTGAGGACCCAGGCGCGTGTAAAGATCTTTCGGACCTGATGGCTAATTTTGACCTCCGTCGTCCGGTTCCATGCTCCCTGGTGCCCCGCTGGGACCTTTCCTGGGTACTTACGTGGCTAAATTCTGCACGCTTTGAGCCCCTACGTCTGGCCTCTTTGGCCAACCTTACGAGAAAAACTTGTTTTCTCCTTGCTCTCGCCACTGCCGCGAGGGTTAGCGAACTCCATGCCCTTTCCACAGAGCCCGCTTGCCTTCAGTTCCGGGCGGATGGCACAGTGCAACTCCTCACTAATCCGGCTTTTCTCGCCAAAAACAGGCTCCCCTCTGCCCGGCCACAAATAATCACCATCCGGCCGCTGCAGGTTGCTTCCCAGTCCCTGGACTCCTGCCAACAGGACCCTGTTCGGGCCTTGAAGATATACCTCCGACGAACAAAACCTTTCCGAAAGAATCGATCACGCCTTTTTCTGCCCTTATATCGTGGCAAGTCGGACATTACTGCGCAGACTATCTCTTCATGGTTGCGGTGGATCATACGCTCCGCTTACGAGGACCTCTCCCCCTCAGGGGCCAAGCGGATCATGGCTTTACCAGCCAGTGCTGGCGCCTAGCACTTAGTTCGCTTCCAGCTGCCAGCGAGATAAGGCGCCGCGAGGTCACATTCCACTCTCGCCCGCTCATTCTATTTATATCGCTTGCTACTGTGGGGTACACGGCGTGACAGGCGCTCTGCCGCTATAACAACTACCTACACATTTGTATTCATAACACATCTCTGCCTACAGTGACTGTTGTGGAAGCAACATCGTTCAAAAGTTGAAATTCTCACCTGCACACTGATACCAAATATGACAACATTACGACTTACACTTGTGTAGCAGGTTATGGTGAAAATAAAGAGAACGGGAATTTGTTGATGTACGATGTCGGTGTTTGTTGTGAAATTGACAAAGTTCCCACAGCCATAACACGAAGATGCTACTTTTCCCAACGAAACACACTTGCATGCATAAGGGTCAGCATGCCTACAGTAAGTATCACTTAGCGGATTTTGGATTCATGGTGGGGGACGGAAGCAGGAGGGTGGTTAATGAGGTCACTGACAGGTCGCGTGTTGTGCGGTACACGGCGTGACCGGCGCTCTGCCGCTATAACAACTACCTACTGGTTTGTATTCATAACACAAATCTGCCTGAAGTGACTGTTGTGGAAGCAACATCGTTCAAAAGTTGAAATTCTCACCTACACACTGATACCAAACATGACAACATTACGACTTACACTTGTGTAGCAGGTTATGGTGAAAATAAAGGGAAAGGGAATTTGTTGATGTCGGTGTTTGTTGTGAAATTGACAAAGTTCCCACAGCCATAACACAAAGACGCTACTTTTCCCAACGAAACACACTTGCGTGCATAAGGGTCAGCATGCATACAGTAAGTATCACTTACCGGATTTTGGATTCATAGTGGGGGACGGAAGCAGGAGGGTGGTTAATGAGGTCACTGACAGGTCGCGTGTTCTGGCATTTCTCGCCCGCAGCCGTCTTGGTACTCCACAGACTGCTATTGCCATCCCGAAATACGATCAGTCCATAACAGGTCACAATATTCAACAGTGTTTTTAAACATACCTTGAGGTTTAACACATTTTCTGACACACTAGACATAAGAACCGTTTTACGGGGAGTAGACGTCGGCGGAATAAAAACTTGTATACCACTATCACCTTCATTAGTGCTGTTATCAGTGTCAGTGTTATGAGTGTCACATTCCGCGGATCGAAACGATCGTTTCTTTCCATGCCGGGAACCCCGCTTCGCTGGTCGTCCTCCTTTACCTAGCTGCATGAAGTGAACACACGCGACACATTCTTCAACACTCGTATTTGGATGGAACATGGTCCAAATGTGTTGTGATGAGGCAATATCAGACGCCGCATTTCGCGTTGTCTCCTCGGACACACGTGTTTCAGTCGAGTCTATCCGTTTCATCCGACAATAGCAACTCCTACACATTGTTTTGGAGTGCATCATGTCTTTGTCTTCCTGGATATTAATTCCATAACACTTGTGGATTAAGTGTTCATAATTGATACAAAGAAATGACTTTTTATCCGTGTATCTCTTTTGTGATCTCTCGCCACATATTCTGCACAATGCATTAACTCTCATTGCATGGAACACACCTGTGTGTACACAGACTGTACGCGTTTCATCAGACTCCATCATGATCAAAAGTTAAATCAAAAGTACATTTACAAGGTTGACTGTTAGTGTTACACTATTTCCCAAGAAAGAAACGTGGCTATCTCCTCAATAGTATCCGTGTAACTAAGCCCTCTCTTTCCCCAATGCCGGGAGTGTACACCAAGTCGGATGTCTGGAACTTGTCTGTCGACACCTGTCAGTGACCTCATTAATTACCCTCCTGCTTCCGTCCCCCACCATGAACCCAAAATCCATTAAGTGATACGTACTGTAGGCATGCTAACCCTTATGCATGCAAGTGTGTTTCACTGGGAAAAGT
The DNA here is from genome assembly GCA_036245525.1 of Semisulcospira habei. NCBI lineage: Eukaryota > Metazoa > Mollusca > Gastropoda > Semisulcospiridae > Semisulcospira > Semisulcospira habei. The sequence continues at coordinate 63,450,412 of BTPG01000001.1, forward strand.
AGCGTCTTTGTGTTATGGCTGTGGGAACTTTGTCAATTTCACAATAAATTCTCGTTTTCGTACATCAACAAATTCCCGTTCTCTTTATTTTCACCATGACCTGCTACACAAGTGCAAGTCGTAATGTTGTCATGTTTGGTATCAGTGTGTAGGTGAGAATTTCAACATTTGAACGATGTTGCTTCCACAACAGTCACTTTAGGCAGAGATGTGTTATGAATACAAAAGTGTAGGTAGTTGTTATAGCGGCAGAGAGCCGGTCACGCCGTGTACCGCTCAGTAGTGCGATATAAATAGAATGAGCGGGCGAGAGTGGAACTCGCGGCAGCCTTATCTCTCTGGCAGCTGGAAGCGAACTAAGTGTCGGCTATGGTAAAGGCGTGGGATGCGAATTCGGGCGCACGAAATCAGAGCTGTATCGACCAGCCTCGCTTTTGACCGCAACTGCGCAGTCCAGGACATTGTTGCCGCAGTCGGCTGGAGAGCTGAATCAACCTTTGCACGCTTCTATCTACGCGACCTCTCTGGCCAGCGGGATAACCTGGCCCTGGTAGGTGACGTCTCAGCGGCTCAACACTCCCTGCCGGCACACCATGAGCATTAGGTACGCTTAGCTGAAATTGTGAGGTGTTGATCCCAGTCTTTTTTACTAATGCGTCCACAATCACGGGGTAGTTGGCGGCGCCCTCCTCCTATTCGCCATTCTTCCATACAGTAATGCCATCGGTAATGTTTTTTGATGAAACAAATTTATTTTTCTCTAAAATATATTTTTTCGAGAAAATACTTACCGATGGCATTACTCGGAGGGCCCTCCCACCTGCCCCGCTCGCCGCCAGTAAGCTAAGTGCGAAAACTGGAGACGGCTGCGCATGTGCCGTATAAGGTAAGGGAGACTACTCAGTAAGGGGAAGCTATTCAGGGACGTTGGTACAGCTGACTTGGGGGGTTCCCCGGTGGCATTGCTGTACACAACGATCCCGGGCTGAAATTGTGAGGCTAGGTGCTACTTCCATACAGTAATGCCATCGGTAAGTATTTTCTCGAAAAAATATATTTTAGAGAAAAATAAATTTTTCTCCACTCTCCTTCTCCCCCTGTTTTTGGGGTGTCATTTAGATATCCTTTTGGTCACTTCAAAGGAGGTAGAGATTTGATGTCTGTGTCCTTTTTTAAACACTATGAGTATGAGTAGGTATCACAGGTTTTCTGTGGATTTGTTGAACTTAATCTGTTCAACTGTTTTTAGGGGTGAACTTGTACGGTTCATTCGTGTGTTTGGCATCACACACTATATGATGCAATGGCCTGTTTATCTGAACTGAATAATGCATTGCCATCTTAGCAACTTGCGCGTTAAACTACTCTTGACTCTCCAAAACTACTACCACTTGTCCAAAATACTACTCCCATAGCCGTGTAGCGGTTGGCAGGTCTGAGTTAATAATAATAATAATAATAATAAGCGCATTAAATAGGCGCTTTATCCCAACTGCAAATCGGCTCAAAGCGCCGCCGCGAACTGAACCCAACAAGCACGCTCACGTGAATCACGCGCATTCACTCACACACTGTACGTAAACACAGAACATTTACGTGGTGCTAAGGGCAAGCTCAAGCGTGCAACTGAAGTTTTTGAAAATTAAAAAAAGTTCCGTAAATCCACAGAATTCTGCGATAGGAGTGAAAATGGGGCATATACAACCTACCCCCATACCCTGTTGACTCTGTTGGCACCCAAAACCAGGGACTGCAAACGCAATAAACCGTAAGAGTTCACCCCTAAAAGCATGCGAACGGATTAAATTCAACAAATTCACAGAAAACCTGTGATACCTACTCGTAGTGTGTAAAAAAGGACACACATCAAATTTCTACCTTCTTTGAAGCGATCAAAGGGGCGGACCGTGGCGCAGTGGTTAAGGCACCTGCCACCAATGCCAAAGATGCGAGGTTCGATACCGGGTCCCGGCGTCGGACTTTTCTCCTCTGGTAAGTGTCACCGTTAATTCGGGCGGACCGTCGGGTGTTCTTTCTCCGGGTACTCCGGTTCTTCCACCCCCCCACCTCCCCCCACCCCCCACACTTTGGTACCGGTTTCAGGCCACTTTACAAATTTCAAATACAAGCGATCAAAAATCTCTGTAACTTCAGTAGCTGAACTGGCCCTTCGTCTGTCTTGTACTGTGTTTGTCTTAAATGGCGTAAATCCGTGTCTGTTACATGAGTGTGCGTGTTGGGTTTCAGTTCGCGGCGCTTTGAGTCGATTCGCCCAAATATTGAGAAAAAGCGCCTATATAATAACGGTATTATTATTATTATTATGTATCTAAACGACACCCCAAAAACAGGGGGAGAAGGTGAGTGGAGAAAATAAAAGGTGGACGGGAAGGAGAAAGGAAGAGGAAAAAAAAAATGGCGCAACTCATGATGGACACGAAAGTTGAACCTCACAAACACTAGGATACAACTCTATGCGAGCATCCTTCCAAAAGTGAGCCAACGACCTACTGTGACAAGTCAGTAGGAAAGCCCTAGAGCTATCAATCCTAATCCCCAGTCAATACGGGGGATAGGCTTAAACGGAGATTGAGATCCGTGCAGCAAAATGCTACACTAAATTTTCATCTCCACGGTTTGGTCCTCTGACGATGAGTACCGGCAATTCAAAGCAAAACGTCCTCGAAACACACATGAACTAGACATAAAAATTCAGACTGACTTGTGTCACTCAAGTGTGTACGGCTGGCCGATAAACAGGCCATTGCATCAAATAGTGTGCGATGTCAAACACATCTTTACATACTAAAAACAGCGAAATCCCAAGAACTAATGAACTGAACTGAAATCGCACTATTTCCGATCATGTATATTTCAGATTCCGCTTGGTTGCGCTAATCAGAGGATACTTCTGATTGGCTCATTATTTATCTCGAGGGAAATGCGATGGCTCGGCGGTATAAAGTCAGTGAGAAATTGGTAACTTTTAGCGGACAATTTCAGCGCTTTTTTCGCCAGAAGATAATTTATTTGGCCGTAAAAACTTCAGAGATTAATTTTGGCGTAAGAAAATACGGCGAAATCGGAAGGGTTGGCATCTCTGGATTTGAGGCTTTTAAAAAAATCTTTAAAAAAAAGAAACCCAGCAAACTAACGCACACATACACACGTTGCTGATATCAGCTTGAATGCATTTTGTTTATGCCCAGATTTCATTTGCTTTTGAAAAGTAATTTATTTTAGCCACCGGTTAATTTAGTCGTAGGGTTGCAATTCCCGAAATTGAAAATCGTCTTGTAAAGACTATATTATGGTTCAGGAGATAGCTCAGCCATGGTAGTTTAAGGGTGGTGCCACATTAGCGTGGCGTCTATAGGCACCAGACTATTGTGACATCACCCTTGAACTGTCATGGTCGATCCATATCTTTATGCAGTGTGTCAGGGCTGAAGGGTTAAGGATGGCCTTATCTGGACACTGTGTGGCCTGGTTTGTGATTTTGACCTTTTGACTAAGCTGTAAGTCCAAAATCACAAACACCACACACTATATGAAACAGTTTGGTTTTGTCTGTAAACTGTGAATATTACTTTCATAATGATAAAGTGATTGAGGGTACTGAACAGCTGTACAAATTATATACAGAAACATCATATTGACCCATTTAGCCCTGAGTCCCTACAGTGGGAGACAGATTGACCATGGTAATTCAAGGGTAGTGCCAGATTAGCTTGGTGCCTGAAGGTGCCAAGCTAATCCAGCACTACCCTTGAATTATCATGGTCAATCCATCTCCTGCAACTGGTACATAGTCATTAGGCAGCACCTCCAAAATTTGAGAAATGGGACTAGAGGGGTTAAGTTGACCCAATATATCTGTCATATGATTAAGTACATATGGTATGTATAGGAAACCTGGAGACTGATTTTAGACTTTTTGAAATCCAATATGCTGAATTCAGTTTATTTGTTCAGACAGAACAGTCCCTTCATTCAGCCTGCCTGTTTCATTTGCAAGAGGCATAACTTTTCATGCGCCCCTGCAGTATCAGGGGCCCTTGAGTATTTATTTCTCTTGCTGGTACAGTTTCTCCTGTACACCTTAAGTAGTGATTCGGTATCTCTTTACCGAACCCCTTACTCCTCACTGTGCTATCCTCCCCATCTACGGGAGAATTTTCGGTGTGGCTTGCTCCCCACTCGTCACCCGAATTCTTTCATTCTCCCCCCTCCCCACCATGCTCCCACCCCAAATCAGATTGATCGCGGGCGGGCCCAATACAGTATGCTTGCTCCACATGGTTATTCTGAATCATTAGTATGTCCCACTGACATAGAAATACATCCCACAACACACTTGTTACCCCATACTCTGCGCCCCGCGTCATTGACCGACTTCCTCAATGCGGGCCGCCGCGCGCTATGTCTTTGGACCAAGCGCGCGGCGACCTGACATATACAAATTCAATCGACTGGCTTTTTCCTATATACTGTAAATAGAAAAATATCATCGCCTCCTAGGGAAGTATACTTAGTGCATAGTTTAATTGTATATAACATGACACGTTTAATCCTCACTTTTATAGTATTAGCTATTTCTTACCCTATCTCGATTTATCCATATCTTAAAATCTATACATATGGTCTTTTTATTCTTTTAGTAGGAATTATAATAGAAATAAATAAATACATTTTAATTTGAAAAGACCGTTGATGTTGGGTGTGGCGGCCTTGGTGCCTCCAAACCCTTCCTCAATACAAACAAAAATATGTTGTGTGGCCTTGATGCTGCCGACCACTTCTGCTTTTACTGTCAACCCACCCCTCCTCCTTTTTTTTTTTTTTTTTTTTTCTCCATCAAGTTAAACCCACTAGTCCCCCATACCCTCGTAGGTTGTGGGGACAGTAAATTGGAAATAATGAATGAATAAAAGTTCAGCAAAAATTACGTCCACATATTGAGTTATTCATTCATCCATTGGACTGTTTTTAGTCATTTCAATGTTTCGGACTGTCACCCATATATATGTAATGTTCTACTGGTATATTTTGTTTTCAGGGCTTGGGTGATTGGCAGCGTGGGCCCCAAAGCACAGGTGTTTTACCTGGACTACGGCAACACTGCCACCATCCCTTGGTCACACACGGCCAAAGTAACCGACCCCAAAATGTGGAACCTGCGACCCATGGCCATCCCTTTCATGCTGACCGGTAAAGTCTTTCTATTTGATTACACAAATCTGGTATACAAGTATGTGCCTTTTGCAGATGGAATGGTAGGCATCAGAATGGTCCTATAGTTAGGAGTTTTCAGAGGAAAGACTGCTAGGTTTTTGAGGTAAGAAAGTCTCTTATGAGGAGAAAAGAATTTTAAATCATTTTATTCATCAAAACGTGCAGTGTCCACATGGTTGCAGCTTTGTTGGTTTGATTTCAAAGATTCTCATTGTGTTGGCTTTCGCATGGGCAATTCTTTTGCTTAAAAGGCTAATAGAGGTGTTCCGTGAAGAGGTGTTCGAAAACTGTGCGTCTTTTGAAGTGAATGGTGGATTAAAAGCCTGGACAAACATGCAATATATTATATAGCATGTTTGTCAGGGCTTTTAATCCAGTTTTCATTGAAACACATACAGTTTGGACGTACTTCTGATTTCCAAACATTGTCTGTTGTTGAATCTTGTATGTGTGTGTGTTGTCAGTGGTCCATGATTTGACAACTGCATCGCAATTTGTTTCCTCAAAATACATTACCGATGGCATTACTATATGGAAGATACACTTAGCTTAACCCTTTCGCCGCCGCAGGTGCTGAAATGTTGCATTTCCCAGCGCCGCAGCTGTTTTGCCAGACCACTGTCTCGAAACACCTCTTATCTTTAAAAGGCTATAACTCTTGAACCACTGAACTGAATTACTTCATTTTTCTTTTTTAATGGAGATGACAAAACACATTTGTACACTGGCACTGTTTTGCTTTCATGTGAATCACTGAAAGTTTTATATCTAGCCTGATGCAAGAAAAATAAACAAAATGTTTGTTCACAACACATACAACCAGACAGTTTACACACAAGGCAGTCACCAACACAGTAACAAATACATGATAACATGTCAAGAAATTTATTGAGAAAATGGTCAACTCACCAGTGAAGCATAGTTGGTTGTTCAGAGCTCTACAGATAATCCACAACACACCAACTCAAAAGTATAGTCCATGAAGAAAACACAGCACTCTTCTGCACACCAGTCACTTGCACGCCTAACACCAGTGTCAGATATAAGATGCAAGACTTGCAAATTCAACTAAAGAAAGGTAGTTAAAGTAATTTTCAAACACAAAACAGTTATTAGTTTTTTTCAGCCATTCTATTGCTTTCCTTGAAGTGTATTTGTCCGCAACACACAGAAACCCGAAGTGAATTTGTCCGCAAAACACAATCTACTGATTTCCATAGATCTGTGAAGCTGCAGATCTGCAAAAGTCAGAAACTGTGTGATACAGCTCAAAACAAGTGGTGGGGCACATGGCAACATTGCACTGCATACAAGTTACATTGCGCTGGCAATCTGCAGTGTCACATGTCTTCATTTCAGCAGCCGATTTGTTACTTGTGTAGCCGAGGCGAGATCTGCGGTCCACATCAGCTACAATGTTGAGAAGCTGTTGCCCAAATAAGTTGGTCTGGTCAGCTATGTGATCAAAGGCAGCATCCAGAGAGAATAGCTTGAAAAAATCCACCCTCTGTATCCACTAGTACGCCTGAAAAAAGATCAAGAATGACATAAGTACTTGCAATTGCATCATCAAACCATATTTTATTCCCCACACTTTTGATAAATGGATACATCATGATAGTTCAAGCTGCCTTGTCAGTTTTGGAAGGTGATGTGACTGTTGATCTATCATGGCTGATCCATCTCGCTGCATGGTTACTTGTAAATTTCTATCCATGCATAGATCACACACACACAAACGTGTGCGTGCGTGCGCACACACACAGTCATACCTGCATAAGCTGTTATGGAGCATATACATCCATCTCCCTGCATGGTTACTTGTAAATTTCTATCCAAGCATAGATATCACACACACACACATACACACACACACACATACACACACAAGCGTGCGTGCCGTCGCACACACACACAGTCATACCCGCATAAGCATTTGTGGCGCATATACATGCACGCTCATTTGAGCTAGCATGCACCCCCCTCCCCCACCCACACAAACATGACTGTATAGAGTTGATCTATTGTAAGACTTACCAGTTCTCCTACGAAAAGGTGGTAACCAGTCAACAGGATGATAGCAGTCATCCATGTTATAGATCTCCCATTGGAACAGGTCTGCTACTGGCTCTCTGCCACGCCCACTCCGGGACCTCGGATCACTGCCTGCAGATCGGGCACGAATCACTCTCCCCATTCTTGTCCCCCTTCCTCTTGATCGACCATGTGTATTTCTTCTCACTTTTTGAAGGTCTTCGTCACTGCTACTGTCTCCTGTTTGCATCGCGAAATGTTCAATGCGAGCAGAAGAACAAGATCTGTTCGCGAGAGTGCTCATACGCGGTTCTGGCTCGTAGGTCGGATCGCTATCAGAGCTATATTGCAAACTTCAAAAAAGCTCAAAAGTTGTCAACTTCGTTGCCACAAGGATGCTCCTCGTCCGAATCAACATCAGTTTGTGATGGTAGGAGGTTCAAACGACGCAAAACTTCCTCAGTAGATAGTCTCTTTTGTTGCTCACCTCGCAATTTTGAAGTTTCAGCCATCACGAAAAAGCACCACTCCCAAAATTTCAGAAAAACTCGCAATTTCTTCGCACAAAACTCTCAAATGCACTCAAAGATGGCGCCGAAATGACAAGGGGATTCCCCTGTCCCATGATGCACTATTATTGACCAAAACTACCTCATACATTAGAGTCACGATCAAGTACAGTGAACTCTACTGTGGTACTCGCCAAAAGGCGAGATCGGCGGCGAGCCACGTACTCGCCAAACGGCGAGATCGGCGGCGAAAGGGTTAACGATTTCAGCCTAAGAATCTGTTGTGTATACATACACAACCAGGGAGGTGACTCTAGGGCCATTACCGTTACCAAGACACCCTGAATAGCCTCCATTCCCTCCCCATCTGGGTACATTTGCCGGGGTGTCACGCCAGTCGAACGCTTAGCTTCTTCACGATAGGTTGTGTTACTTGTGCTCAGCCTAGATACCTTGGATACCCTTGGACTTTCCTCAGTCTACTCTCGGATGCTGGCGCTTCTTGTGCCTTCGTGTGCTTGTTTGGATTTACGTGGTGCCTTGTGCTTCCTCTCGGACTACACCCCACCCGGGTCTGCCCTGGGGGACTTGGGTGGGGTTAGGTATTTTTTAGTTCCCAGGGTCACCCTGGTCAGCCCCACAGGGTGGGTTTTTCTCTCTATTCTGGGGCATGTGTTTCTGTCTACCCTTTGTCCATTCACCTGTATTTGCCCTTTTAAAACTCTCCCTACTGTCTGCACTGCCTGTAGCTCTTGATATTGGATGTGTGTTGCTAAATGGTCTTGGCTTTATTTAACCCCATGTGTTAGGTTTATTTGATGTATTTGACCGGCTGGCGACATACATTCAATGTTCTGTTTTGTTTTTTTTCACAAGCAGTGCAGGCACGTCCTGAGAAAGCCTTGTTGCTGTCGGGACGTTAAGCAATGTACAATCAATCAATCAATCCTCTCGGACTACCTGTGGATGGTGTGACTGTGTGCCTTCGTGTGCTTGTTTGGATTTACATGGTGCCTTGTGCTTCCGCGCGGACTACCTGTGGTTAGTGTGGCAGACTACCGGGCCTCCCTGGGTCAGTGTTTTCTCCTCACTTGCCTTCCGTCGCTTGGGATATGGCCAGGTAAGGTCTTGGGGCATGCCTCGGCCGGTCAAGGTTCTGTCCGGCCGGCGCTTTCCTCGGATAACGGCTGGTTCGTACACAGCCAACCCTTTGCGGCACTGGTCGTGAGTTTTCCTCACGTGGCCCTTCGTTCGTTGGGCCACGTGCCGTTGTCTCTCATGCGCTTTGTTTTCTGTTACAGCGCGCAGCTCGGTACTTGCCGTAGGTGTAAAGGGTTCTAGTGGCCCTCGGACACTCACACCTTGTGCCACCCTTGCTTGGGCTGCTCCTCCGCATGGCCGTGCGAGAGATGCTCTTCATGGAAGGAAGAATGGTGGTCCCAGTTGTGGGAGTTTTTTACCGGCGGGATCGCCCGTCTGCCTCCCAGGAACCCCCTCGACCGACGGCCTCCCCGCCCCCCTCGGCGGGCGACTTAGGACATCGTGGGGCTCGCTTCCCGGCATGCCGCACGAACAGAGCCCCCACGACAGTCCCCCCCCTCCCCTCGCCGGGCTGCGGAGACCTTGCCCAGAGCTCGGCGCTCGATGCGTCCGGACTACCGGCCATCGGTCCGTTCTACAGTACGCTCGCTTCGCTGCTCTCGCTCCCCGTCAGTGTCGGTGTCTCGCTCCCAGGTCCGCTCGGCCCCATGCGGCGCCCTGAGACCCCGCTCGGACCTTTCCGCATTCCCGGTCCCGTGGTAGCGTTCAGTCTCGATCATCCTCGCGTGGCCTCCCCCCCCCCCCCCTTCCCCGGCGGGCTCAGAGACTTCGCGCGCCCGTGGCGTGGCGTCTCGGCTCATCGCTCGATTCCTGCCTCCGGACCCCTATCCCCCGTCCCCGCCGGTGAGAGGAAGGCTTCTGCCCTTGTTGACGCGCTGCGCCTGACCAGGAAGTTCAATCCCTCCCTCAATCCCCCAGCTTTCGTGATCTGACGGACACGCTCAACGCCCGGCTTCAGCGGGATTGGCCTTCAGTCAGGGGCTTGGCCCGCCCGCAGAGCTGGGTGGGGCAGGGCCTGCTGACTCTCTCTCTCCCCGCCCTGCCAACATCCCTAGAGCCTCCAGTCGGTGGGCGGCTGGCCCTGCACAGCAACAAGTGGCGGTCGCTGTTGCCGGTCGACCCTTGGGTGCACTCTACAGTTCTGCAGGGCCTGCGGATTTCCTTCCAGCGCCCCCCCCCCCCCCCCCCCCCCCCCCCCATCCTCTTCCCTGGACGCCTGTCTGGATGCGTGTCCCGGCCGACCAGCGCAGCACGATTCCCCGGCCTTACAGCCGCCTCTTCCTGGTCCCAAAGCCGGGCGGCCGGTGGCGCCCTCATCGACCTGCCCGCTTCTCCGCTTCCTCTTTTCGGATGGAGACGGCACTGGCCCTGCAGGCCGCCGTGCGCCCCATGGACTTTGCCGTTAGCTTCAATCTGGTGGACGCCTATCTTCATGTCCCTGTGCACTCAGCCTCCCGGTGGTTCCTGCACTTCCCCTTCGGCCTCAACCTCAGCCCTTGGGTGTTAACCCGGATCGTGGATGCAGTGGTCGCCAAGGCACGGCAGACCTCCTCTGGTCCCACCTCTAATTATTTGGATGATCTACTTCTCCGGAACCAGGACTCCGCCTGCCTTGCCGTGGACTGGGATACGTTCTCGCCCTCCTCCGTTGCCTCAGCTTCCTGGTCAACGGAGGGGAGTCTGTTCTCACTCCGTCCCGCCGGTTTGTGCATCTCGGTATGGAGTTTTGGACCAACTGCAACATCATGGGACTGCCAGTGACGCGGAGTTGGTGGAGTTCGCTCGCCGGGTTTCCAGCGCGGACGTAGTCCCGGCTCGGGTTTCGTTACATCTGCTGGGCCTTATGAACGCAGCCGCGGACCTCTTGCCTCGGGGCCGGCTCTACTCACGCTCGCTCCTGCTCCTCCTCCTGGCCCTTAGGCGCCTGTCCTGCCGCGACCTCGCGTGGCTCTTGGTCCCCAGAGCTCTCGGACACACACATCATTGGCAGGGGTTAAAGGCGGTGTGGTTGGCCCTCTCGATCATTGGCAGTCTCATCTCCTCATCGCGACCAAGAGGGTCCTGGTCTTGTCCGACATCGCGATGGTCGTCGCGTACTTCCAGGGGGGGGGGGGGGGGGGGGGGGGGGGGGCACCCGCTCTCCGACCCTCTGCTTGCTCCTTTTCCAGCTGCTCCATCCCGGCGGGCACCTCCTGCAGCGTCCTGAGTCCACTCGCTGCGCGCACTTCGGTTGCTCCACCCTGTCTACAGCACAGGTTCTTGGCCCCGTGTGCCTCCTTCAGCCCCGCTTTGGCCAGTGTGGCGGACGTTACCAGAGGACCGGCTTCCTTCTGATGCTTGTTACAGCGTCCAGTCATCCAGCTGCTCACGTTCACAGTGGACCCGTCCTGTCTCTGGGACAGGGCCTATGGCACGTGCTCTCAGTGTACCTGGCCTGTCTACAGACAGGACCGAGGGCTCCAGGCGTCTCCTATCGTGCCCCGCTCCTGGGCGCGGTTCGGCTCCCCTCGGCCATGGCCTCAGGGTAGCCCGGCGCCCTTGGGGGCGCTGCCTGGACCCAGGACTCCCGTGAGTCACCTTGCGCGGTACACAGCCATTCCAGCTTGGCCAGACCCGCTCCTCCTGCCCTTCCCCTGGCAGGGGCGTTGTCGCTGCGCAGACGATCTCCGCGTGGCTGCGCTGGGTCCCCCGCTCCACGTGCGAGCAGCTCGCCCCAACGGAAGCTTTGGGGCGGTTTACCAGCTCACAGGGTCCCTGCGGTCTCCTCGAGCAACGCGTTCGTTCGGACTGCGCCGTACTAGAGATTCACCGCATTCGGGTGGCGGGCTGATTCCTCTTTCGCCCGTTCTACCTCAGGGACTTCTAGGGCCAGCGGGTCTCCTGGCCCTGGTGGGGTCCATCACTGCAGCGTAACTCTCCCTCCCGGCACTTAATAATAATAAGAATTACGGTATTTATAATGCGCTTATCTTATAATAATTATAACTCTAAGCGCGCACTCACAACACGCGCTCGCATGCGCACGCTTTAGACAACTCGCGTACCACAAATAGTGAAATACATTACGACAGTCTGCTTAGGGTGGGGAGTGTGGTGGTATAGCGCTAGAACTGTTGAAAGAGATGAGTTTTGAGGGCGGACTGGAAGGAGGAGAAAGAGTGTTTCTGACGGAGAGAGAGTGGGAGAGTGTTCCAGGTGGATGGACCGTATACTGAGAAGGAGCGGGGGCCGAAAGTGCTGAGTTTGGTGCGGGGGATGTGGAGGCGGAGAGGGTCGGAGGAGGGAGCGGGGAGGAGTGTAGGGGTGAAGTAAGTTTGAGAGATAAGCGGGAGCGCAGTTGTTCAGGGATTTGTAGCAGAGAGACAGAATCTTGTATTGGATGCGTTGGGGGATGGGAAACCAGTGAAGGAGTTTGAGCAGAGGAGTGATGTGGTCAGATTTTTTCTTTCTGAGGACGAGGCGGGCATCATTGTTCTGGACGCGTTGGAGAGTGAAAGTGGTGGAGTGAGGGAGGCCCTTGGTCCGCTTAGCTGAAATCGTCGGGAGGTTGCTCCTGTTCGTGATTGCTAAGCACGAGCAGTGACAGGGCTAGCAGGCGGCACCCTCCTCCTTTTCGCTATTCTTCCATATAGTAATACAATCGGTAATGTATTTTGAGTAAACAAATTTATTTTTCTCTAAAATGTATTTTTTCTAAAAATATTTACCGATGGCATTACTCGAATGGCCCTCCCGCCTGCCCCGCTTGCCGCCGGAGCGCTATAGCATTCGACTGGCGTGACACCCCGGCACACGTGCCCGGATGGGGAGGGAAGGGAGGCTACTCAGGGTGTCTTGGTAACGGCGCCCTAGAGTCGCCTCCCTGGTTGTGTATGTATGCACAACAGATTCTTTGGCTGAAATCGTTAAGCTAAGTGTATCTTCCATATAGTAATGCTGTCGGTAAGTATTTTTTGAAAAAAATACATTTTAGAGAAAAATACATGTTTGTTGTTCTCCAGACAAAGTGGTGAATCTGAAGGAACGAGAGCTGATGAATATTACTGTGGAGATTGCAGCTCAGGGAGCACCTGAGGAGGTAGGCCTGTTTTGTTCTCATTGAAAAGAAATGGGATTGTCATTATTGTAATTGGTGTGGGGCAGATTTAACCCGGGCAGTGCCAGGTGATGCAGGCTGTTTGTTTTTTTCTGCAATCTTCCTTAATTAAAAAATTAGTAAAAATTCCCTAGATGTCCCAGCAAGAGCCATAGATCTTATGAGCCCCCGCAACTGCGGGGACCTCATGAGGATCTATACCTCTTGTTGGGTGGTGTTCCAAAATTGCTCGGCACTGAACTGGTTAATAATCTGTCCAGAAGGTGCAGAAGTTCAAAGCAAATTGTCCTGCAATTAAATACATGTTATTTACATGATGATCTGTTGAGATGCAGAGGAATAAAACCTTGATCCTGTTAGTGCAAGTAAATGGCATAGGTTTCATCAGTAGGTGACATTTGGTTTGGTGTAATCTTTTTACTTGTCTCTGTAGGTCAAACTTGCACTAGTTAGTTACAGGATCAGGATAATTTGATGCTTTGTTTCGTATTGCTGCTCTGTTCTCTCTTTCTCCCCCCCCCCTCACCCCCCCCCCCCCCCCCCCCCCCTTCAAAAAAGAAAAGAAGTTTTTTAGCAGACTGGTTTGTTACTAAGCCAATTTCTCTATTAGTGCATGTTTCCTATGTAAAATAGATACAAGTTGCTAATCTGTGCTTTTTTTTTTCTTCTACCTAACATCGCACTTTAAAATTTACACACATGTAATACTTCTTTCTGTATCACAGGGGAGCTACCTGGTGGCTAAGCCAATCTCGCTCATGGGCAACTGGCAAGCTCTGATTGATGCGGACGCCATCCTTGCTTGAAGATCAGACACTGACAGTTAAAAAAGAATAGTCAGCTGCATTATCAAGATCAGCTTTGACACAATGCTCTTTGACATGCAGGATCTGTCTGTAAATAGGTTGTCCCAGAAATGTTTTCATATTTATAAGACCATAAAATTTTTATAGTTTTCTGAAAGTAAAACTTAAGATGAACTTGCATGCAAAATTTTGTGGAGATATCTTAAACGTTTTTTGGGTTATAGCAATTTGAAAATTGTGTCATTCTGTCATTTTGGGTCAATTAAAGAAAAGTCCATGTTTGAGACCTCAGCAATAACACAGTTTTGTCAGCAAACACTGTTTAAAGTGTTCTGACTGTGTAGACTACTACATAGAGAAATATAATGCTAACTGAACCTTCTTCTCCACAATAATGTATGAATAATGTGAACCTGAATGTGCTTTTGCGAGTCACATTTCATTGATTCATAGTACTTACAGATAAGGATATAGACCAATGGCTTTAGTTCAAGGGTAGTGCCAGAATAGCTTGGTGCCTCTCCGCGCCAAGCTATTTTGGCACTACCCTTGGACTGTTTTAGTCAAACTTATTTCACACATTGGTGTATTCCAAATGATAGGAGTTAATCATGATAACTATAAAAAAAATAAAAACTGACATTAGAAAATACAATATTTAAAAGTATGCTATAGTCAAATCTGTAGATCTGAAGAACTATGATACATACACATATGGTTCACATATCAAAATAAAGGCCAGAATCTGGCCAGTTCAGTGCAGATGAATAATAAAATCTTATCAATCTTAAAAGAAACGATTATGCTAAATTTCAACATCAGTACCTTGCCTGTTGGTTCACGCGAATCTCGTGCTATCCTGGAAAATGAATATTCAAGATCTCTGAAAAAATGCGCAAATATTGTGCAATGCTGCAACTGAAATGTGTCGTTTTGGAAGCACACTGAAATTGAAAATCTGATAGAGAAATAGAGAAGTACCAGACAATTTCATGATCGTGAACTGTTTGACTCGCATTGTTGAGCAGTCATACTAATTATTACATCAAAATGAAAAATCAAAACCTGAGAAAACTGACTGTCAAGAAACTGACAAATTGAAATGTAAATATATAAAATTATGACAAGGCAACAGTCACTTACTAGTTCAGAAGCAAAAAAAAAAAAAAAAAAAAGATTCATGTCTATACAAAACAAAATTCTGTTTGCATTCCTAGCCATAACCTGATTCAGATCAGATGAGTTTGCCTAATAATCTTTTCATTACAAAGATAACTGTGGTCTATAAGTAATGAAGTAGCACAAACAAGGACTGAAATCTCTGTTTGGCAAATTAACCCTTATCATTCAGAATACACCAGTGTGTGAATTAAGTTTGACTAAAATAGTTCAAGGGTAGTGCCAGAATAGCTTGGTGCCTCTAGGCGCCAAGCTATTCTGGAACCACCCTTGAACTAAAGCCATTGGTCTATAGCCTTATCTGTAAGTACTATAATGTAGCTTGCATATGGCAGTATACAAATTTGAAGCTTTTAGCCTCAGTATGAAATGGGTTAAAAAAAATATTTTAAAAAAGTTACCACAGAAAAATTTCATGTTCAGTGCTTGCTCTGCAAAAATGTAAATCCTTTCCCAAGCCTTGGCAGTGGTGACCCAAAGAAGACTAAGTTGCAAAATCAGGAGGTCGGTGCACTGCTTGCTTGGTAACTTGCACTGGCAGCCTCTGCCTTTTGCAGAAATGTGCTTCATCAGCAGATGATAGGTGTCATCCTCTGGAATTAACCCATATCATGCTGAGGCTAAAAGCTTCAAATATGTACACTGCCATATGCAAGCTACATTATATTCTCTTGGCTGGACTTCGCGAACGAAGATTTTATAGGAGTTGCCCACGACGTCTGCAGGCTTGTTCGTGGCTGCGGAGGCCAATCCGGGACAGGCAGGTTCGACCGCAGTGGCTGCAGGGGAAGGTATGGCCAGAGTTCTGAGTTGCGGCATCTCTGTTCTTTCTCCTGAGCCGCTTGTCCTTAAGGCTAGCTCTGCGAGAGTCCTCAAAGGAGACAGCTGCCTTGTAAATAGTGGAGCGCCAGGTGTCACGGTCCACAGCAAGCGAAGACCACTGGTGGTGGTCGATTTGGCAGGCACTAAGTGACTTCTTGAGACAGTCTTTGTATCTCTTCTTTGGTGCCCCTCTGTCACGGTGTCCAGTAGCAAGCTCGCCGAACAGGGTGATCTTTGGTAGGCGATGATCCTCCATCCTGGAGACATGCCCCGCCCAGCGGAGCTGTGTCCGCAGCAGCAAAGCCTCGATGCTCACGGTTTCAGCCTGTTCAAGGACCTAGACATTGGTGACATAGTCACTCCAGTGAATGCCCAGGATGGTACGCAGGCAGCGCTGGTGGAAGCGTTCGAGGAGTCGTAGTTGGCTGCGGTAGAGGGCCCAGGACTCGGAACCATACAGCAGGGTGGTGAGGACCACAGCTCTGTACACGCTGATCTTGGTGCCTGTTTTCAGCTGTTGATTGTGCCACACCCGCTTGAAAAGTCGCCCGAAAGCGCTGTTCGCTTTTGCCAGCCTGCTGTCAAGCTCCTTGTCCAGCTTGGCGTCCGACGTGATAATGCAGCCAAGGTAAGTAAACTGGTGCACTGACTTTAGTTCAGACTCGCCGATGGTGATGTGAGGAGGGCGATACACTGTCTTGGGTGCCGGCTGATGGAGGACCTCTGTCTTTTTCAGACTGACCTCGAGTCCAAAGAGCTGGGCAGCGTCTGCGAAGCAGGACGTGATGCGCTGCAGGGCTCTCTCTGTGTGTGCAACGAGGGCAGCATCATCAGCAAAAAGCAGCTCACGGATCAGTTGGTCTAGGGTTTTCGTGTGGGCCTGCAGTCGTCTGAGGTTGAACAGGCTGCCATCGAGACGATACCTGATGTACACTGCATCGTCATCATCGAGGTCCACTGTGGCCTGCTTCAACATCATGCTAAAAAAGATGGTGAAGAGGGTCGGTGCCAGCACGCAGCCCTGCTTTACGCCGTTGAGAATGGGGAATGGTTCTGAGAGGTCATTGTTGAGTCTGACCTGACCTTGCTGGTCCTCGTGTAGCTGGACAATCATGTTGAGGAACTTTGGGGGACAGCCAAGTCGCTCCAGGATATATATATATTATATTACTTACAGATAACATATACACCAATGGGGGACAGCCAAGTCGCTCCAGGATATATATATATTATATTACTTACAGATAACATATACACCAATGGCTTTAGTTCAAGGGTGGTGCCAGAATAGCTTGGCGCCTAGAGGCGCCAAGCTATCCTGGCACTACCCTTATACTATTTTAGTCAAACTTATTTCTTACACTGGTGTATTCCGAATGAAAAGGGTTAAAGATAACAGCACCCTGAGATTTTCAGCCTCTCATAGTCTAATTAGAGGGTTTAATGAGACAACATTATCATATGATCACACCCTGAACTTCTTGTAAACTTGAAACATAAACAACATGAATTATTCTTATTGATATTGCTGTCAGTGCCACTACTAACTAGTGTCGGTGTACACATAAACACTCTTGTCTAACTAAATTACCTCTTAAAGTTGATGTAGAGTAGATTTAAACTGTACTGTGTACACTTAACCTACGGCACTGTTGCTGTGTAAGTTGACCAAATATAAACCATATGTGAGATTTTAAAAAGTTATCCTACAATTCTCATCAATT
Organism: Semisulcospira habei; assembly: GCA_036245525.1. Taxonomy (NCBI): domain Eukaryota; kingdom Metazoa; phylum Mollusca; class Gastropoda; family Semisulcospiridae; genus Semisulcospira; species Semisulcospira habei. Next base: position 63,467,918 of record BTPG01000001.1, read on the forward strand.
TTATCACAGTCGGCACTAACATTAGGTACTTCAAAGTCATTTTTTAAGAAAATTGAATGATTTGGCATTTTTGGAATTTTACAGAACCAACCTTATAGTGATAATGATACTAAATTCTACTCTAATCAACTCATTTTAGTAATCTTTGACAGCCTAGTCTTTTTCGAGACTCTTGAACAAGGACATCTTGCTGAAAATGATCCTCAAACTTAGGAAAATCACTGATTTTGATGGCTGAAAATTAACGAACACAAGAAAAACCATATCTTGGGTTGTAATTAAGATAGAAACATTTAAAAATCAAAATGATCAGGATAATGAGATCTGTGTAATGGAACAGGAAAGACTACAAACAAAGAGGGGAAAAAAAATTGTCATCACCCCCCCCCCCCCCCACCTCCCCCCAAAAAAAAAACAAACAAACAAACCAAAAAAAAACACTGCTTGGAACCAAATATAAAAATTGACAAACAACACAAAATTGATCACCAACAATTTCAACTATTTAAATTGTTGGATTATAATTTTAACGCTTGCATGAAATTTGCTTGTCTATATAAATTATGGACAGAAAACTACATCCTGATCTCAAAAAGAAAGTACTTCATCACACTGTAGTACTAGCAGCAGGCGGAAAACGAGCAGGTCACGTGCAGACGGAAAACGAGCAGGTCACGTGACTTCACAAAAATAACTATCTCAAAGTCTGTGACCGCCAGAAGAAAATGACTTAAATTTAAACGTACCTTAACATCTTTTGTAAAAGTAATAATGTTTAATTCATACTTTCTTGTAAAAGAGAAAATTATATTCTGTATTTCCAACGATAACCCAACACGCTTTGTTCACCTCGCAAGACAGCACCGCTGCTTGCTCAAAAGAAACACTTTGAATACAATTGAAAAGCAAATCTAAAACCTAGCAATGTACAGATCAATCAAAAAATGATATTACATATCGATATTTTCATCTGAAGTCGGCAGATTGGTTAAGTGTGACGATGTATATTCGCGAAAGCACATGTTACAACTACGGCCTTGCTATCATTTGTGCACGCCATTCTCCGAACACGCGTTAGCTCGTACACGGAGGCAGTGTGTGCGCTCTTTTGCTTCGCATGCGGAGTCAAAGTAATGAATATATACGAAACTTTGCAATAATATAGAAAAATGATTGACAATTTTAGTCATATATTTTTCGCTCGTGTCTGTTTTGTAGAAGAGTGAGAATATTACGTTTAAACTTTTCAACTTGAAATTTGAATATGTTCCCGAGATCGTATGCATAAATAAATTATACGAAAATGAAGGACTAGCTCTACTCTACCTAACTGGCTAGCTATCTTTAGCCTGTGTCGCTTTGACGCGACACGCGAGGCGATTGAAAAGCCGATGTGTGCTGTGAACAACGCGCGTGCTGTGCCACCGCGTCGTCATGAACGATAGATACGCCAGTAAAACACACATAAAGTATTAAACATATAAAAATAAGCACAGAAACACACATGAACACAAAGAAGACACCATACTACAACCCAGTATACATTATATATTGATATATGCAGCATAATTATTTTGGTTAACATCAGTGATGGAAAATGGGTGAAATTTAGGTCACGCTTAGTCATGCAAAGAAGGCTTGGATTGGAGTACCTACTAACATCTTAAAAATAGCAAAGAGTGAATCGCCACTGATTGGAAAAGTCTCCCCAAGAAGCCACTTTTGGTTTTCGGCCGCTCACACCTGTCTCATATTTTGTTTATATTTTGTGCTTTAGCTTGGGGGCAAGTCCGCGCCTGGCTGGTCGGGAACAATGCCAGTTTCTGTCTGGGCCAGTGTCTCTTTCCCCGAGCGTGAGGTGGGGGTACCGCCACGAGAGACCCGTCTCCATGGAGCAGGTGCACGGGGCTTTCTGCAAATTGTGCTCTAGGGAGCGGGAGTGCAGGGTCTGGAACGGCTCGTCAAGTCCTGCGGAAGTAGGTACCGCATCCTTTACTGAGGCCATGTGAGCATACCGCCGCAAGAGTCCCATCTCCGTGGTGCGGGGTCTGTAGTCGACCGGGGACTGGGAGGGCTGAGCAGGCGAGCCATCTTTGTCTGAGGCGGGAGGGGCCAGGTGGTCAGTTGACGTCATAGGGATAGATGGAATCCCCAGAGTTCTGACCAGCGGTCCTCCTCCCAGGGTGTGCAGTTCTAGCATCTCTTATCTGAGGCACAGCCAGAACAGGGAAGGCAGCAAACGTGAGTGTCACTTGGTCACTGCAAATCCCCGCAAATGGTGCAGGTCTTAAGCTGAGCACTGTAAGATGGAACGTAAACATCGGAGAAGAACGCGTGGCCCGAGGCCACGTGGACCGAGCACACGACCGGTCTAACTGACAGTCGAAGTTGAAAACGAAATTGCCCAGGTCAGCCATGACGTTCTAGGCAATTTCCGAGGCCTTACCTCGCCATATCCTAGCAGAGCTAAACCAAGGGGTAGAAGGAAACCAGACGAAGCAGTGCGGAAACTGAAGCCAGTAATCCTGACAAAATGGAAGCTAAACATAGAACTGGAGCGAATACACTCTCGCGAGATTAGGAAGGGAGGCTACTCAGAGGACAGGGAGGCCACTCGGGGGACAAGTAAACTGCTAGCTAGAGTTGTGTCCCTGGTTGTGTAGCAACACGGTTTGGAGGCTGAAATTGATAAGCTAAGTATACCTTCCGATTAGTAATGCCATCGGTAACGTTTTTGAAGAATTAAAGCAAAGAGTGAATCGCCGTTGACTGGAAAAATCTCCCAGAGAAGCCACATTTGGTTTTTGGCCGCTCACACCTGTCTCATATTTTGTTTATATTTTGTGCTTTAGCTGCACCATCTAAACTTACCAAAAAAAATTGAAGGCTTTTTGAAACGCCTGTTAACATTAATAACCGTTAAATATACATTATTTAACACTGTCAGAAAAGCGATTTCAGAAAAAATCAATCAGCTGACCACGCTATCCTAACGTACGTACAGCTAGAGCAACAAAAGAGTCGGCTGTTGTTTCCAAACATCTGTGCATAATATCAAAGTCTGCATAAAAGAAAAAAATCATGAAACTCACATTACTAGTCAAAACATAATTTAAGCATTACTCACCGAGATACAGTCGAAGACATTCGTAGGAGACAAAATTTGTATCAACCAAGTCGGAGTCACTGCTAGGCTCCATGCTCGACTTCGCGCGTTCATTTTGCCTGTAGCTACTCACACGCAGGCAGTGTGGGGTTGCCCCATTTGGATCACATGCTGAAATTCCTATAGCAAAGCTATCGTGCTGATTTTTGTATCAATGGAAAGAGCATGAATTGAGTCTTAATACTCGAGTTTACTGGTCACAAACGGATGAAAAATACGGCAGATATGACCACTTGAAGTCAAAGAAAGTTTTTGTTGTCAGATTTTGACCAGGATTTCACTAAATAATGATATGATAATTACTTTGGCAGATAACTCTACTTTCATCATGAGGTTATTTTGAGTGTGTGTCCTTCATCTCGGAAATCCGCAGCTTGAAAAACCGGAGTATGTACAACATTAATAATAATAATAATAATAATAAGCGCATTAAATAGTCGCTTTATCCCAATTGAAAATCGGCTCAAAGTGCCGCCGCGAACTGAACCCAACAAGCACGCTCACGTGAATCACGCGCATTCACTCACACACTGTACATAAACACAGAACATTCACGTGGTGCTAAGGGCAAGCTCAAGCGAGCTACTGTAGTTTTTGGAAATTCAAAATCGTTTGTATTTGAAATTTGATTAAGTGGGCTGAAACTGATACCAAAGTGGAGGGGGAGGAAGAGCCGGAGTACCCGGAGAAAGAACCCCCGACGGTCCGCCCGAATTAACGGTGACACTTACTAGAGGAGAAAAATCCGACGCCGAAACCCGTAATCGAACCTCGCACCTTTAGCATTGGTGGCAGGCGCCTTAACCACTGCGCCACGGACCGCCCCAAAGCCTTTAGCAGCGCTTTGCACGGAAGGCCTCAGCACGGCAAAAATTGAGTAAACCCCTTCACATTTCCACAATTTCTAACAACTAATTTCGAACATATTTAACTATAAAACAGACAGATTGAAAGAGAAAAAAATTATCTTCATTTTCATATTAAAATCAGAAACCAAAAATGTTTATGTAGTGAAAGTGATTATCAAAGTTGTGCAATTTTCAGCACATATGGCTTAGTATTTCACCTGCGTGTAAGCGCCTGGGATGACCTACGCACTTGTGGTGAAAATATAAGCCTTTTGTTCATGCAGCCACCTGTACTGTTTACAGTATCCAGCGGCTCTATATGCAAGGGCGTTAAACTTTTGGCTGTCAATATCGCATTTTGTAGTGATTATTCCTGCAGGAATCGTCGCAACAAAATGTGATACTGCTGAGATGCTCATTCAGCTTTTGTTTGTGCATGCTGGAAGCTGTTGTAGGAAGATATCTTTAAGTTGTATGCTTTGCTAGTTTTTACAACTTCTTAGCTGCGCACGAGCATTGGAGTGACTCAGATGTCAAATGTCTCATGCCAGATTTTTTAAATTGTAACCTTGTGAAGTTTCCAGACTAGTTTTTGTTTTCTAACTTCATTGTTGAACATTTCAAATAATCTCTTTGTTTTCTGCAGTAAATTTGTGTTTTAGTTCTATGCTGAGGTTGAGTTTTCTGGGGGGTTTTCTGCTGTATGTACAAGTTTTCTTCTATGCTCTCATTCAATGAGTTGTTTGTATATTTTTCCCTCACTCATTCTTAACCCATATCATACTGAGGCTAAAAGCTTCAAATTTGTACACTGCCATATGCAAGCTACATTATAGTACTTGCTTACCAATGGCTTTAGTTCAAGGGTGGTGCCAGAATATCTTGGCGCCTCTAGGCGCCAAGCTATTCTGGCACTACCCTTGGAACTATTTTAGTCAATCTTATTTCACACACTGGTGTATTCCAAATGATAACCCTTTTGCATTCAGATTCATACTAGAGAAACTCATCCTAGTATTGGATTCTTTTATGTTTCGTCAAGAAAAGAATAGTTGTCTTGTTTGAGAGGCCTTTATGGGATTGCCCGACATTCTAGAGTGCTGAGATTTGGCAGAAGTATTGGAAAGTGGCTACATTAAAAATGTGTATGTCATGTAGCGAAAGTTGTTGGTCACCTTACATGTCACCAGATCTTGGTGGCAAATGCACATTTTGTCGCAATTCAGATTGTGTTTTTTGCTTACTGCGAATAATTCTATTTTGTGTTGTTTCCTACAAGTAGCATCTATTTTCATGTTACGTAATAGTGACTTCATGAAGACAATTTTTCTCCTGGGTTACAGCTTTTAGTACCTATAGTTAGATTCCCTGCCCCCGCCTATCAGGCACCCAATCGCCAGCCCACTTTGAGGATGGAAATGATCGTCTTGTTCTATACCTGCGTATTTCTCTGTGGGCTGGCGATTGGGTGCCTGATAGGCGGGGGCAGGGGATCTAACTGTTTGTCTGTCCAGCGCTGTGATTCCCCTTGGTTTGTATACAATTCTGCCAGCGCTAGCCTCACCTATCTGGTTTGTGAGTATCTATAACTCGAAGCAAATTTGTATCGTTACATTGTTGTGGAATGTTCTGTGCATCTACTGTGGGAAATCAGGGTATTTACCCGACCACATATAGTAGCGCACCTTCATGTTTGTGTATGTATGTTTCTCCTGCCTACTTCATAAGTTCCGGAGAAAGACATGGGTTATATAAGAGACCTGATCCATTCTTAGAGGATGGAAATGATCGTCTTGTTCTATACCTGCGTATTTCTCTGTGGGCTGGCGATTGGGTGCCTGATAGGCGGGGGCAGGGGATCTAACTGTTTGTCTGTCCAGCGCTGTGATTCCCCTTGGTTTGTATACAATTCTGCCAGCGCTAGCCTCACCTATCTGGTTTGTGAGCTTTTAGTACTGCGTCACAACAGATTGAATATTTAGAGTATAATTGCATGTGAATAGTTCCATCTATTTTTCAGAGTTCTGTTCTACCTGTTATTATTTAGAGAGTTCTTCACTTGTTAAGTGTTCACAAGTTTTCTTCGCTTCACTGGAAGTACATGTAGCTATTTATTTAACTCATTCGAGATGTGCCACATCCAGACATGCGGCTGTAGGCCATGTGTCCGGATGCGGCACGTCTCAAATGAGTTAAGCATGTGTCTTAGAAGGGCTATTTTTGTAAACATTTTTTTTCATTGAGTTTTTTTCAATTTCACAGAAATGGCTTTGCACTATTCCTGTGTGAACAGCAATATCAGTAACATTTTGGGAATGGTTTGCTTCTTTGCTGAACATTAGAAATTGTGGAGAAAAGTGTACAAACTGTCAAATGATGCCAGATATTTAGAGCATGATTTGATTGACTCTACATTTATGATCCTGGAAATCGTGGCTTCATATATGTCGCCAATCCCACCAGCGACACCCTGGGTAAACGGACTTGGACGTAAAGTTCAAGACTACCTTGTTAGTCTTAACCCCCATGTGTGTGTGTTTGTGTGCAGGCGTGGTTAGTGTTCACAGTACCAGTGGCTGTATGCACTAATGTCTTGTGTAACCCTTGTGGTTCCTTTCCAGTCTTGACCCCTTTCAGGGCCAGCTGACGCAAACTGTATTTCTGCAATCTTCGTTAATTCAAGACCAGAACATGGATTCAAAGTGGTGTCAGCAAGAGGCGTAGATCCTCCTGAGCCCCCGCAACTGCGGGGGCTCAGGAGGCTCTATACCTCTTGCAGTTGGGTGGTGGTCACGTTTTCCCCAGCACTGAATGGGTTAACCGCCTTGTGCATGCAGTCACCGGCATTGCTTACAGTACTTGTGGCAGTCACCGGCATTGCTTACAGTACTTGTGGCAGTCACGGGCATTGCTTACAGTACTTGTGGTTGCATGCATGAAAGGGTTAACCCTTTGGCTGTCAGTTGCGCTTATTGTTGTGATGATTCCCACAGAGATCATCTTGACAATAAGCACTGCTGTCAGCCAGAGGGTTAGTGTCTGTGCGCAACCGTTTGTGGTTTCTTTACTGTTGCACTTGGGACACTTGTTGCAACTTGGGACAGCATAAGGACAGCTGCGCTTCAGCGGTGTATTGTCTTGCAGAAGGAACACATCAGCTGTTCTCTGATGATGGAGATTGCAGAGAGTTTAGGAGGGATGCTCTACCCCTGAGAGACGGACCCATCTGTAAAAATAATGATTACAGTGACAACAGGTGGTGATGCCATCATCCCAATCTAGCTGCAAGTATCCTTTGCTAAGCTCTAGCTTTTTGAAGACAGGTCATATCCATCGTAGATTCTGTGAGCATTATTTGCTTATAACCTTTGCTGTGGTTTGCTTCTGTAAAATCAGGTATTTATGGTGAGCAAGAGGGCTATCTCCTGTACTTGGAGTATGGTATTGGGTCACAGGTGCTGTAGTCGGCATTCAGATGCAGATAATCAACCTGTGGCAGGACAGTAAACGAGTACTCGCTGCCTGCATTTGAGCGAAAGGGCTAACTCCTGTAGGAGTATGGTATTGGGTCACAGGTGCTGTAGTCTGCATTCAGATGCAGATAATCATCCTGTGGCAGGACAGTAAACGAGTACTCGCTGCCTGCATTTGAGCGAAAGGGCTAACTCCTGTAGGAGTATGGTATTGGGTCACAGGTGCTGTAGTCTGCATTCAGATGCAGATAATCAACCTGTGGCAGGACAGTAAATGAGTACTCGCTGCCTGCATTTGAGCGAAAGGGCTAACTCCTGTAGGAGTATGGTATTGGGTCACTGGTGCTGTAGTCTGCATTCAGATGCAGATAATCATCCTGTAGCAAGACAGTAAAGAAAACTTCTTGTCTGCTCTGCAGTTGTGATAAGTTGATACTTAACCCTTTGGCTGTTGATGATTTTTGTCGCAATGATTGCGTCAAAAGTCGCTACCACCAAGAGGGTTAACTCTTTATGTGTCGATATTGGTTTTTGTTGCGATGATTCCTAGAGGAATCATTGTGACAAAAAACGCTACTGACACACAGAGGGTTAAACCCTTTTTTGGGGGGTCCCCAGTCTTTCAACTCAGTTGTCCTATCTGCATATTTGCCAACTGAGTTTTGCTGCAATGGTGTACTGAACCATATTTGACAATATGGCTATATAGAAACCAGCAACATCTTTGTAGTGGTGTCCACCCTTCTTCGTCAGTCAAGACCTGTGCTTGATATGGCATATGTACGGTATACAGGAGGAAGTGATTTGACAACGTTTGATGTCCAACATGTCGGCAAACAGTCAGAAAGTTTCTTGAGCAGGTGTCTGTTTTTTTTAATGATATTGGATCAGTATGAATATGTAATGTTTGTAACAGTATTGGATCAAAATGAATGTGTAATGTTTGGATAAATATGAATCTGCAGCTAATGTACTTTAGCCCCCTTGTGCATGCAGCCACTATTAGGGGCAGTAGTCTTTAGCCACTAGTAGGGGCAGTAGTCTTTAGCCACTAGTATGGGCAGCTTCATGCACAAGTGTGCTAAAGAGGGTCCACATTTTATTGTCTGATTCTTCGTGAACTCGATTGTCTTGTCCGCATTTCAGCAAACTGAGTTTTGCCGTGTCAGAGTACTTGTCTGTTTTTGACTGTAGTGGACAGCTACAAACCAGCAACATTTGTAACCCTTTGCGTGTCAGTAGTGGTTTTAGTCACAATGATTTCTGTAGGAATCATCGTGACTAAAACCACTACCGACATGCAAAAGGTTTTAAACCTGGTTTTGAAGGAACTTTGTCTTTAGCGAGATGATAAAAAGTATATACTTTGGCAGAGTTTGACGCCCACATCTTGCATACTGTTTAACGTGTCTTGAGCACTGTTGTGCATTTGATGATATTGGATAAATATGAAGCTGTAGCATTTTTAACCTCCTTTTGTATGCAGCAACTGGTGCTTTGAACGGTACTAGTGGCTGCAAGCAGAAAGGGTTAAGGACAGTCCAAGTTTTTTTATCCGAGTCTTTGACTTTTGTCTTATCTGCATTTCAGCAAATAGAGTTTTGTTATGTCTAAGTGTTTGTCCATATTTGACAGTATTGGGCAGATATGAAACGGCAACATTTTTAGACCTTGTTTTGAAGCATCTTTCTGTTTAAAGAAGAGATGATGCATTGGGATAAACATAATTATGGTATACGAACCAGCAACATTCCATCTTTATCACTCATGAACAAAAGTTTGTAAAACGAGATTATATGAGGGTCATTCGATATGTGTCTGGATGCTCTTTATGGAAAGGAGTAGGATTTTCAACTGCAGTGTCTTGGTAAACATCATGATAACCTCATTAACTGTACAAACTTTCAAATGTCTATGATATGTATTTTTTTTATAACGGCATCATGTCACAAATAGGCCTCTTTCATTTACACGTTTTTTGCCATAAAACCAGCATCAAATGCAGGATAAACCCAAAAAGTATGGTTTAATGTAAGTTATCTCTTTACTATCAGAACAATAAGTCTTGCCTGAAAAACAGTGACATGTCCACACAAATATTGACTGATCACTCAGATTGTAGCACCCTGAGTTGACCACCTATTCAGAGACTGACCTATGTACAGTATACGAAACTGCAACATTTGAAAACTGGTTTTGAAGTGTCTTTGAAGAAGAATGATAAGTGGGATTTATACATTCATACAAAATGCTGCTGGTTTGTACACCGTATGTATGAACCAGCAGCATTTTGTATGCAGCTTTGAAGCGTCTTTGTCTGAAGAAGAGATGATAGAATAATAAAAATAATACATTGTATTTATATGGCGCATTTCTCATATTTATAATATAACTCGATGTGCAGGCGAAAACGACACACACATACACAGAGTCTGCAGGGGGTATGTACATAAATACCGTAGAGATTACACGAAACTCTGCAAGAAAAAGTAAGTTTTTAACTTTGCTTTGAACTGCGTAAGGGCGGAGGCATTTCTCAGCTCGGTCAGTAAGGAATTCCAAATTAAAGGAGCAGGACATCTGAAAGAGCATTCACCTGCAGATTTGAGATGGAACATGAAAATGAACGATAAATGAACCAGCAACATTTTTGTAGTGGTGTACTTCCGTCTTTGTCACTCAGAAACAGCAGTTCATAAAATGGGATGTGTGCATGATAAAAAAAACGTTCCTGATATACTTTGACAAAGTTGTCTTTTACTGATGACAATTGTCATACATGTGAACTCTTGTCTTGTATGCAAGACACGTGGATAAATTTAAATTGGCAAGATATTTGTAGCGGTGTCCCGCCATCTTCATTCTTATATATATATTGCCTCAAACTTGGGGTGTTGACAGTAGCATGTGTCTGTAAGTGGGGCTCCTCTTTGAACACCACTTATAAAACTTTATTTATCCCGCAAAGGGGCAATTGAAATTTTCCCTTCATGGATAAATACAATTTTTTTCTTGACTTGACTCATTCAGCCCGACGGCCGTATTTCATATTTTGGAGGCGTCATCTAACAACTATGCACCTGTTGCAGGCGCCCCCACCCCTGTCTGCCCTGGGGGACTTTGGTGGGGTTAACTACTTTTTAGTTCCCGGGGTCACCCTGGTCAGCCCCACGGGGTGGGTTTTCCCCTCTATTCTGGGGCATGTGTTTCTGTCTACCCTTGGTCCATTCACCTATATTTGCCTTTTTAAAACTCTCAATACTGTCTGCACTGCCTGTAGCTCTTGGTATTGGATGTGTGTTGCTAAATGGTCTTAGCTTTATTTAGGCCCCATGTCGTTGGTTTATTTAACGTATTAGACCGGCTGGCAACATACATTCAATATTCTGTTTAGTTTTTTTTTCACAAGCAGTGCAGGCACGTCCTGAGAAAGTCTTGTTGCTGTGGGGACGTTAAGCAATGTACAATCAATCATGTTGCAGGCGATGGATCGACCATAATTCAAGGGTAGTGCCAGATCAGCTTAGTGCCGACAGGTGCCAAGCTAATCTGGCACTACCCTTGAATTATCATGGTCGACCCATCTCCTGCTGTAGTGCATCAGGGCTTAATGGGTTGAGCAGTAATTTTGCAAGCTGAGAACCTCTGTCTTCACTGTGTTGTCTCATGCTCGAGTGTTTATTTTTCAGGCTCAAGTTTATTTATTGGCTCATGTGCGATAGCAGAAGTTAGCCTAAGCACTGGGCCATTTGTCATCCATCATCCATGGTAAACTGTAACATTAGCATTCAGCTCTCAAGCCAGAAGTTTCAGGGATATTTAGTGGCAAAACCTTTCTAGGCATACCAATTTTTGGGTGGCTATGCTGAAAGGTAAAGGTCACATTGCCTCGGTAAATTTTTTTTTTTTAAACTTAAAAAAACAAAACGGTACATTTCGAAAATTTATAATTTTGACAAAAATTACATTGTCTCAAATATCTTTTTTTTTCTTCAACATTTGATAAGATCTTTTTGTGCATACTGAATTGGGCGACTCCTCACAAATTTTCAGGGGTCAAAAGAGGTCATTAAAAGTGTGAAAAATGGTTTCATTTTGTGGTTTTTTTTTTTTTTTTAATAGCATGCCAATTTTTCTGAGCAATATTTCAAACTCTTCAATCAAACTTGGCTAATAGATTGTTCACAGTAAGATCTTTTTATGCATACTAATTTGGCTGACCTCTGCTAAAGGTCTTGGGTCTTTGTACCTTATACGGTATAAATATTAGTATACTGACGAGCAAAAACAAATTGGAACATCATTTGAATCATCGGAAACACTTGAAGGGTTTCTGTTGATTCAAATAATGTTGCATTTCTTTTGCCCGTCAGTATAGTATGGATGCCACTGGTGCTACTGATCTGTTCCTGCCAGATATCAAGTTTAACCCTTTAAATTCTGAGGCACCCTAACATGAGATAAATTTGACCATGATAGTTCAAGGATGGTGACAGGACAGCTTGGCGCCTGTAGGCGCCAAGCTGTCCTGGCACCACCCTTGAAATATGGTCAATCTGTCTCCTGAAATGTAATGTAGCCTTCACAGTACAACTCACAATCCTTTAAAATTCACCTTCAGGATTTAATGGGTTAACCCTTATCATTCGGAATACACCAGTGTGTGAAATAAGTTTGTCAAAAATAGTTCAAGGGTGGTGCCAGAATAGCTTGGCGCCTCTAGGCGCCAAGCTATTTTGGCACCACCCTTGCACTAAAGCCATTGGTCTATATCCTTATCTGTAAGTACTATAATGTAGCTTGCATATGGCAGTGTACTTTTAGCCTCAGTATGATGTAGGTTAAAGCCTTTATACGGTTCTGGAGAGAACAACAGCAGCGTACATTTTGTCCGATTTTGGTAGTGCATATATAATACAATAGAAATTCAAAAGTGCAGATGTTTGCACTATGTATTGCATAGCCATATTGCCTTCCCAAGCAGTGAGGGTGGTTGGGTTGTAATCATTGATGCACGTTTCTTCCCGCGTGCAAGGTAGTTCATACAGTCTGTTTTTCTTTACTGCCAGAGCCTTTTGGGCATGTGTTTCTGTCTACCCTTGGTCCATTGCGCTTAGAGTTGTAATTATTATAAGATAAGCGCATTATAAATACCGTAATTATTATTATTATTATTCACCTGTATTTTCCTTTTTTAAACTCTCCCTACTGTCTGCGCTGCCTGTAGCTCTTGATATTGGATGTGTGTTGCTAAATGGTCTTAGCTTTATTTAGGCCCCATTTCGTAGGTTTATTTAACGTATTCGACCGGCTGGTGACATACATTGAATATTCTGTTGGGTTTTTTTCACAAGCAGTGCAGGCACGTCCTGAGAAAGCCTTGTTGCTGTCAGGACGTTAAGCAATGTACAAACAATCAATCAATCAATCAGAGCCTTTTGGGCTGCTGTGGACTGTTCAACATAATCGATCTGAAGGTCCTTGCTGAAGGCAAACATATTTATATTTCTTCACGCCTGATGTGTGCTTTGACCGCAGGCAGTAGGTGTTGCATTGGCTTTTAACGTCTTGTCTTCAGGGATCATCTTGATGAAAGTCACTACTGACACGCAGAGGGTTAAAGGGAGTAAACCCTTCTTTTTGAGGGTCCCCAATCTTTCAACTCCGTTGCCCTGTCTGCATCTTTTTTTTTCAAACAGTTTGCTGCATCTGAGTACGGAGCCATATTTGACAGTATGGCTATATAGAAACCAGCAACATCTTTGTAGTAGTGTCCAACCCTCTTCGTCAGCCAAGACCTGTGCTTGATATGGCATATATACAGTATACAGGAGGAAGTCTCTGGTGTAATTTGGCAACGTTTGACGTCCACAAGTCGGCAAACAGTCAGAAAGTTTCTCGAGCAGGTGTTGTTTTTAATGATATTGGATAAATATGAATGCGTAATGTTTGTAATGGTATTGGATAAATATGAATCTGCAGCTAATGTACTTTAGCCCCCTTGTGCATGCAGCCACTAGTATGGGCAGTAGTCTTTAGCCACTAGTATGGGCAGTAGTCTTTAGCCACTAGTATTAGGTAGGTCCACTCAATTTCTTTTTCTAGAAACTGCCACCAAACAAATAAACCACTCGGAAGTACACGTTCAAAGAAGTGCACATGCAAAAAATCCGAAATTTATGTTGATTGGCTTCTGAGATATGTGCATTTGAATATGACCTAAAATGACCTCTTTTTGCATTTTTAAGAAAGTGCTATGTTTAGACACCTATAAAATCATAACGTGAAGGTAGAATTGTGTGGCTTTTAGGGTCACCGATCAAAACAACATGTAGATTGTCCTGAATTTTTTTCTAGCCCCACACATTGATACGTTTGCAATTACAGCACACCTAAAATGACCCAAAAAGCAATTTGGACAGGTGTCATAATGAGGCTTATACACCCTTCACTAAAACGCTATATCTTAGGTATTTGTCATCGTAGGTATGTGAATCAGATACTAAAATGTACACAAAAACGTGACAAATCCCCTTCTGTGTGATAATTTCACATTAAATCAAGCACATTTCATATATGAACACAACAATATGACGGTATCTTGCATTCTAGCGCTATATCCCATACATGGAATTCTGAATGCATTTCCATCATTTTTCAAATTTACCAGCTGCAGGACATCTGTTGACTATGGAAACAAGCATTGTGATTATCTGCCTCGTGTTTCTTGTTTAAGATGCCTCTTCTTCCCCCTCCCCTGTTCCTGAGAGGGGGTCTACTGGAGTCATCCTATGTGTCACTGTAGCTGGGTGTCTGGGTTTTTTTTTTTAACAGGTGATTTCTCCAGAATCAACCAACAGAATTGTTTAAATTTTTCATATCTGGTCAGTATTAGATTAGAAGATGTGTCTTGTACCAAAGCCGAGGTCCTAAGGTCAAGGTCACAGTAGAGATATAAAAGGTTTGTACACTACAAGTAATATCACGAAAAGGGTGGCTCATATGATTTAAATTGTTAAAGTAAAGGTAGCCTAAAGAAAGCTGTGCAAAGGAATATTATCTGACATACCGAGTGTAAAGGCCTTGGCAGCCATATGTGTTTCAGTGCTTCAGTTTTTGACTGTGTGATATCTGTGGAACCACTCTACGGATTTTCGTCAAGTTTTAGTATTTTGTAGCCTTTAGTGTGAGAAATGGTCATAAGCAAAAACGGAGTTGATACTTTTAAGTGTTGGATTCACGCGTGGAACGTGAATCCACACTCTTCATACTTGGGCCAAAGATATAATGACCTTTCTACACATACCAAATTCAATGACCTCTCTCGAGATCAAATTCACAGAGGATTTGAAAATAGATTAAATAAATACACATTTTAACCCCAAAAAATTGCTTTTCTGAAATACTGTTAACGGAGGGGGTCGGGGTGGAGACAGGGGCTCACGTGCTTCAGAGGTGCTATTCGTTACGAGTGGGAGCAGAGGCTCATGTCGCTCAGAGAGGTGCTGTCCTTTGGGGGACGCGGGTGGGAGGGTCGGGGTAAAGATTCTGGATTCGGTGTAGGTCTTGTTTCAACCGCATAACCAGCTTCTGGGGTTTGCTTACATCAGCAAAAGCAAGAAAGGGCAAACATTTTGCACCCATCGGTTTCAGGTCAGTGCTCACTGTGCTAGCTTCACTCTTACAGACATGAATCTGCTATGATTGCAAATGAAGAAAAATGTGCAGTCGTTGTTTGACTAAGATGCTGGTCGGCTGAGAAGATAGGGAAGAGTGGACTGGAAATTATAAGTGGTCTGGGACGGTAGCACTCATTCCTTAGTCAGGATACTTGTCTTTCGTCAAGTCATCGGTGTCATAGAGAGTACTGGATGGACAGACAAACCTTAAGAGTTGCAAGTCTCATTAAATAAAGTCTGAGTTGAATACCTGGTGGTGTTTTCCATCGTTGTGTCGCATATTCAGTTGTAAAAAAAGTTTGTTGATTGAGGGTTTGGTTGATCCTCCTCGTTTCCTCTGCTGAATTCTGTCTGATAGCATCCAGAAGTGTTTATCTAAATAAAATTAATAGCAACCGAAACTATTTGTTGTTCAATGTGATTTTCTTTTATCTATAGTAAGAAACTGACAAAAAGAGTAAAACTTCAAAAAATAAAATGTAATAATAATAATAATACATCTAATAATAATAATGTGTGTTCATGTTGTTTGCTTTATTTACAAGTACGTCGTGACGACCAGAAAAATATACAACACAAAAAAACTTTTTTTTTCATAGTTTAGGCAGTCAAAACCATACGGCATTCTGAAAAATTCGTCTGCTAATTGGCAAAGAGTTGTCGTTCTTGTTGACTAAAACGGCTACATCAAAGAAACCGTCGAACATATTTGTCTAAGAAAAATTTTAAGTGCAACTCTGAAGTATTGCAGTAAATATGGCGTGCATTTCAGTAGGTCTAGACTTGTCAAAGCTGTAATTTAGGTCAAAATAAATTATACCCCACGAGGAGGGCGTGAACGTCCTTGAAATTGACTATGCACAGTAAAAATTAAACTGTGGGTCCAAATAATCCTATCAATCAGTGTTAGTTTATAATGCAGAAAATTTCTTTGCCTATCATTAATCATAAACATTTGTGTACTTGCACAATGTTTTCTGCGAGTCACAAGCAAAATTTGCGTCATCGTTGACGAAAGAAGCTTCTATAGGCGCCATTGTAAAGTTCGCGCATTAGGGTGTCGGTTTCAAAGCCACTGCACAAATCCAAGATTTGATCGTCCGTGTCAGATATATCGATCGAAAGGTTTTTTAATGAGCTTTTCATTGGTAGCTGGCGCTTGTGCGCTCAATCAGTCCCAGATAACATAGGAGTTTTAAAAAAAATGAAATTTTCACATCAAAATCTAATGCAGTTTTTTCTTCCAACGATATCAAATATAGCACTGTGTTCTATCTTGGATTTGCCCAAGCGGTTTTTCTAACACCAGTGTAGCTCGGCTCTGTGTGGGGTGTTCACAGACAGCTGACCAAGTTTTTTTTTTATGCTTATCCCTGCTCCACATTCGGCGGTGCTACAAATACATCTTCTTTCCAGAACAAATCAAACGCAACAGAACTGTAGTCCGGATGATGCTTTATTCGCCCATGTTTTTATTTTGTTTTTTTGTTATGCATGCCATATGTTGAGAGCAGCTCTTATTGCAAAATAGCTAAATATCGCTCTCCGTCACTGATGTTACCCACTTTTTGTATAGGGACGGATCTACCTACTAGTATGGGTAGTAGTAATTTAACCACTAGTATGGGCAGCTGATTCTTCGTGAACTCGATTGTGGTCATTGATGCATGTTTCTTCCTGTGTGCGAGGTAGTTCATACAGTCTGTTTTTCTTTACTGCCGGAGCCTTTTGGGCTGCTGTGGACTGTTCGACATCATCGATCTGAAGGTACTTGCTGAAGGCAAACATGTTTCTTCACACCTGATGTGTGCTTTGACCGCAGGCAGTGGGTGTTGCATTGATGTGTCTAGAACGTTTTGACCTCATGTAGCATGGGATGGGAAGACGTGGGTGGTTGTGTGCGTGTCGCATTGTTGGAAATGAATTTGGCAATATCTGCTGTCTTTTGTGATGGTAAAACTTACGAAAATGCTTCGTTCCTCTGCCCTGGCACGCCTTTCGCCAGAGGAAGTGTGCGATCTTCCCTAGGGAGCAGAAACATGCTCGCTGAACTTTTGTACTGCATGCTTGTTCAGGCATAATACAGTGACCTAATATTTTCTTGAAATCGTGTGTTTACGCAATTTCTCCAGTCTTTACTTTCATTGACCCTTCGGCGGTTTTTGTCACAATGATTCCTCTAGGAATCTTCGCAACAAAAACCGCTACCGACATGCAAATGGCATCTATATATTTTTGACTATCCTTATAATGAACTTGTGCTGTCTTTGTTTATTTTCCTGTAATTGTATGACTGATGTATGATGAATGCTATATATGCTATAAACGCTCCGGCTTCATTCACGCTGTGGCACACACACGTCCATCACTTATACACTCCCAGTAAATAATAAACGAATTATAACTGGAACAAAGAACAAGCTGCATTTGTC
The DNA here is from genome assembly GCA_036245525.1 of Semisulcospira habei. Classification (NCBI taxonomy): domain Eukaryota; kingdom Metazoa; phylum Mollusca; class Gastropoda; family Semisulcospiridae; genus Semisulcospira; species Semisulcospira habei. The sequence continues at coordinate 63,485,516 of BTPG01000001.1, forward strand.
GATAGCCTCCCATGGGTTTATGGTGTTCACTTAAGCCATATCATACTGAGGCTACAAGCTTCGAGTTTGTACACCTCAGGCGCCAAGCTATTCTGGCACCACCCTTGAGCTATCACAGTCAAAATTAATTTCAAGCAGGAGTGTATCGAGATAAAAATGGTTAAAGAAAAAAATGATGGCGTAAGATTATTGTGCCTGTCTTTGTCTTTGCGAAACTGTTTACACTTTGACTGTTAGTGGTGCTTTTTGTTGAGGTGATTCCAGCAGTGCTATTAACAGCAGTCGAAGAGTTTTTTTTTAAAAAAAACATGTTTCAACTTTTCCACTACCAGTTATTTGGCATCGACGTTCTATGTAAATGTACATATGTACACATGATGGATTGCTTATATTGTTTCTTTTGTTGGCTAGACGTGTTTGTGCCGGTCTGTGATTCTGGATCTTACAGCTCAGCCATAAGGTCCCAGAATCACAGACCAGCACATCTTTAGTTTCTTTGACATAACTCGTTTTACTCGTTCAGCCCTGACGCACTGCAGCAGGAGATGGGTCAACCATGATAATTCAAGGGCAGTGCCAGATAAGCTTGGCGCCAACAGGCGCCAAGCTAATCTGGCACTGCCCTTGAATTATCATGGTCGACCCATCTCCGGCAACAGGTGCATAGTCGTTAGACGACGCCTCCAAAATTTGGGAAATACAGCCGTCAGGCTGAATGAGTCAACTCCAAACCCACATTTCCCAAATTTGGGGAGGTGTCACCTTACGACTGTGTACCAGTTTCAGTAGATAGATCAACCATGATAATTTAAGCGTAGTGCCAGATTAGCATGGCACCGTCAGGGGACAAGCTGATCTGGCACTACCTTTGAATTATCATGGTCAGTCCATTCTGCTTTAGTGTGTTGGGGCCAGATGGGTTAACCCGACTTGCTGTACAGCTGGTTGCAGGTGTCGGGCATCATTTTGGTTTTGTTGGAAATGCACAAGCAGTTGGGGTTAGTTACTTATTTTTGGTTTTGTTGTGACATTGCACTCATATTTCAGGAATAAACTTGGTATTCAGTACTGCTTTCACTCAGTATGGAGTTTATATTTCTGTTATGCTTTCAGCATGATGCGTTTTCCATTTTTTCCTGCAAATTCTCCCCTATGCAAAACCATGTCTTCTGTGTATGTATACTTTACCTGTATGACAACCTACTTCGTATAAAACTAATGCAACTAATTCAGACCGCAGCAACACTTATCATTGTATGACTTTGTTACTTTGAAATCGGCACATCCCATATTGAGCAAGAATGGCAAAGCTTGTATGGCTCACATGTATAACTAAACCATGTAATTAGTGTGACCTTTGTCACCTTAACCTTTCCAAGAGGTGACTAAAAATTAATGAACCAAGTGATCAGGTGTCCTGACATAAGTAAAATCTGTTTTCTCAAAATATATGTATTTTTTTCACATCATCAGCTACCTCTGTGTCAAATTTGACAGAAAAGTTTGCTAAAACACTGATAAATACTGAAATTCTTTTGATCGTTGTCTTTGGCCACTGGTAACACAGGTAGTAGTATTCCAGCGTGCAGTCAGATCGGGTTATTTATATTCTCCTACAACAAAATGCATGAAATTCCTATCTTCTATGTGTTTTGTGGGAATTACTACCTTCTACCACCACCCGGGTCTGCCCTGGGGGACTTGGGTGGGGTTTAACTATTTTTTAGTTCCCAGGGTCACCTTGGTCAGCCCCACAGGGTGGGTTTTCCCCTCTATTCTGGGGCATGTTTTTCTGTCTACCCTTGGTCCTTTCACCAGTATTTTCCTTTTTAAACTCTCCCTACTGTCTGCGCTGCCTGTAGCTCTTGATATTGGATGTGTGTTGCTAAAAATGGTCTTAGGTTTATTTAGCATATTAGACCGGATGGCGACATACATTCAATATTCTGTTTTAGTTTAGGTTTGTTTTCACAAGCAGTGCAGGCACGTCCTGAGAAAGTCTTGTTGCTGTCGGGACGTTAAGCAATGTACAACCAACCAACCTACCTTCTAAGATTCTTTGTTATTGTCACCAGCTGTTTTCCTGCCCGTCTTTAAAAAAAACATGTTTTCCGCCAAAAAGTTTAATCAATCGGCCTGTCTTGAAACCAGGAGTCCCAAAAAACGGCTGCACAATGGGTGACTTAATTACCTCCTTTCGTGTGGGTAGTCATGTGACTACAGCAAATGTTAATGGTAACAGGCATGGGATGATCTATTTACTACACGTGTTGGGTGACAAAAGGCGCAACGATCATCATGTGCCTGTGGCCATTGTTGAAATTTGTTGTAGTGTCGTGTCTCGGCAGCGTCCAAATTAGTATGCTTATGAAGGTCTTAATATCCATTAACTCTGTGGTTCAGGTTTGACGTTGTGAATAGTATTTGCTTTTTTTCCTTCAAAATACAGCAATTTGTGAGAAAGATCGCTGAAAGGGGTATAATTAAAAAGGTCTTTCCTTAGAGTATCTGTGGGCCATATTTGAAGACTGGCTTGAAAGTCTCTGAGAAAATATCAACATCAAAGTTTACCACGGACAAACGAGCACTGGCCCATTAACACTCACTTTTGCTATCATATATGAGCCAAAATTACATCCTTTGACTCTTAGATGGTAAAAGTTGAATTTTCAATACATGGGTACAAAAAATAAATTACATACATGTGAATTTCAGGTTTATTGGTTGGATGGTTTTTGTTACGCATTTCTTTGGGTCCTTGTTCACTTCTATCTTGAATGAAGCAGTCATTACATTCTTAAAAAATGGCAGCTCCTTCAGTCTAAGGATATGAGCATGCATGGCTGCATCATGGCTGTAAGATGCATAGAAGTACCCAACGGAGAAGAAACACGCTTAGAAAAGACGGGTACAACACAATTTATTAATATTTCGGGTAAATACCCTTTGTCAAAATAGACAAACAAACAAACAGAGAGATAAGCCGCTACTTATCTTCATTGGCAGAAGGAATGTGGCAACTCTATATATTGGCAGAAGGAATGTGGCAAGAGTTGCCACATTCCTTCTGCCAATGAAGATAAGTAGCGGCTAATCTCTCTGTTTGTTGTCTATTTTGACAAAGGGTATTTACCCGAAATATTAATAAATTGTGTTGTACCCATCTTTTCTAAGTGTGTTTCTTCTCCGTTGGGTACTTCTTTGCATATTACACGCTTGGCAGTCACCTTTTTGGTCTGGATTGTAAGATGCATAGACTCGCAGTCTCATGAGCTAACCCTAGTAGCAAAATGTCTTCAGGTCCGTGCAGCCGTCATGGGCCTGAAGACATTTTGCTACTAGGGTTAGCTCATCATGGCAACATGGGCCCTGAGGACATTTCCTTACTGGGCATGCATATGGCTGCACTGTCTTAAACATCCGTAGACGCACTTTCACACTTCACAACACTGTATGAAAATTTTGATCAAGTTTATTTCAAATAAGAGGTGATGATTATGACAATGTCGATCTATGTACAATATGTCACCAGAAAAAAATCTCTTCTTTTTTCTTTTTTTTTACTATTATTTTTTGCATTGGGCTCTCCGCATCCACACAGTTTTCAGATTCTTGTCACAAAAGTCATTAAAAAAAAAACAACCTTTTGCTCTCTCCCGCTTCATCCCATCACGCCCCTCTCTTTCCCCCCCAACAAAAAAAGTGAAGTTATGGTGTAGCATGATGTGAAAATTTCAGCGCACGACAAGACATAAAACACTGGTTACATCCCATGACCTGCTACACGTGCAGCGGTGTGCGAAAGGTCACCAGAGTTGACACAAAAAAAGGAGTCGCCACAAATAATTTCAATGCAAACACAAAGTCTGCACATTGGACAAATAACAAGTATGACCTCATGTAGGCAATTGTACAGACTATACACAATTCACATAAACATTACGCTGCAGGGCAAAGCAAAAATAACCAGTACATGTGCGGTCCTAAAAGCAATGATCCGCGACGAAAATCACATTCTCGGCACTTTCCATCACACACACTCCCACCGACACACCAAAGCATCACACTTCTTCAGCCCTCAGGAATTATACCAAGGAACTCTGTGAACAAAAATTATTTTAACCCATATCATACTGATGCTAAAAGCTTTAAATTTGTACACTGCATTGCATTACATTGCAGTACTTACAGATAAGATATAGACCAATGGCTTTAGTTCAAGGGTGGTGCCAGAATAGCTTGGCGCCTAGAGGCGCCAAGCTATTCTGACACTACCCTTGAACTATTTTAGTCAATCTTATTTCACACACTGGTGTATTCCGAATAATAAGGGTTAACCTCTTTACTGCCAAGCGATGCAGATCGTGTTGCTGAAATCTTTTGTAACCCTTTTAGCCCCATGGGTGCTTTTCCCAAATTTTGAAAATGTTACTGGACGACTATGTACCAGTTGCAGGAGGTGGATTGATCATGATAATTCATGGGTTGTGTCAGATGAGCTTGGCACCATCAGGAATTATCATGATCAATCCATCTGCTGTAGGGTGCTGGGGCTAAATGGGTTAACATTAGAGCTATCATGGTCAATCCATCCCCCTAGACTTGTCCTTGCAGCTTTGCGGTGCGTTTTAATAAGATTATCTACAAAGCTGTAAATACAAGTCAAGCTAACGCAAATGGCCCTAGAAGGAAACTTAGACAAGACACATTCATGCCTATGTACACTAAATTCACTCACAGACAAGCATGCATCACTCCAACATGAAATCAACCAGCAATCTGACTCGAACCCAACGGCTTGTTTCTAGATAAGGTGCACATGCTGCAAACATTTACTGTCAATCTATCCCATGTACTCATTCGCCTGGATGGTTTTAAATAGATGAAATTCTCTCACCAAAAGCGCACTTCATGTTCACAGACAGCTTTCCGTATCCAAAAATTCAATACTTTACTCATCCATTCAATTCACACTGCTGATCTTTCACACAGACTTAATCCCATCTCCACCCATGCGCACAGTTCTCTCAATCTGACATACTATCAATTTCACTCAAACCCTTGTATACTGAATCTTTTCACTCATTCGAGACGATCAGCATGTGGACACGCGGCAAACAGCTGCATGTCCACATGCTGGTCGTCTCGAGTATGTTAACATTTCACTCATTCTACATGTACAATGAAACTTGTATCATTTGATATGATCGACTGGTTTAAATGATTATTAAGAAAAGAATTACGTGACGAGTTCCTTGGTGAAGAAGAAAGGAACCTTGATTTGGCCAAAGCCAACAATGGCCATTTTAGAGAGAAACAAGACTTTCATTGTATTCAATGGCACTGGCAGTCTTGCTTTTCTCTAAAATTCTCATGCTGGCTTTCGTCAAATCAGAGCTGAGATGCTTTAAACTTCTCTCTCTGAAAAATTCTTTGTAACTTGCATACAATACATGTCAAAACAATCTTTTTCACACATTTTCATTCATGGCATGCTCACCACAAGACTAGCACTGACAATTTCTGAGGTCAAAAAAGAAAGAAGAAAATCATCATACTATTATAACAAGAGACTGTTGTGCTATAAACCAAACACAAAATTACACGTACACCCATAACAATTCAATGTCATCAGTTATATAAATCTCCAAAGGGGAAAATTTCATTTTGACCATTCTGGGAATTAAAACAGGAAGAGAGAGCAAAAGAGATGTTCAGGCAGAAAAAAACGCAGTAAAAGAAAGCATGCAAATACATGTGCTTGCCTGTGATTCCGGACCTTCCAGTTTTCAGCCATAAGATTCAAAATCACAGACTAGCACAAACATGGTCACACAAAACCAGCGTAAACCACTGATATAACGACCCAAAGCATGACTGCCAGGTGGGTAAATGCGGCAAAATAATCAGGAAGGGCAGAAACACGCTCATGAAGAAGACAAAATCATTTTCAGAAACACTTTCTCGAATCTGACATTACGACAAAAGAGAACGAAGTTTCAAAATGACAACATCTGGCCTGTGATGTTGGACCTTGTGGCTTCAGCTCGTGTCCATGCATGTTGTATAGTCTACTCTTTAAAAAAAAACAAAAAAAAAAAACATTACCCCTAAAGTCAGTAAGCCGCTTCGTCTTTTTCATTCGAAAGCCCGTTTCTTCCTCTCGTGATGATTTTACAGCGAGAACCATTGGTAACATTTGCCACCTTCTCATGTACCATCTCATCTGTTGTTTCATCTGGTGCATTTCATAATATCAACTGCTTAAATAGCTGAACAATGCAACACAAAACTCACAATCCAAAAAAAATGTTTAACACATTCAGCCCCAGGACCGAAATCCCAACATTTTCAGGTTGCCTTCTGAAGGACTGTATTTCAAGTCTACAGTTTGAGCATGATAGTTCAAGGGTGGTGCCAGAATAGCTTGGCGCCCATAGGCGCCAAGCTATTCTGGCACCACCCTTGAACTATCATGCTTGATCCATGTCTTGCTGTCATGTGGCAAGGCTGAATGAGTTAATGTGACAACCACTAAAAAAAGTTCATGAAAAAATACACTTTGCAGTCATCCATGCGAAGACTGCAGACTGTACACTGCCTAAGATGTGCACTGTACAATGAGAACAACTGTACATGCTTCGGCACACGTGTGCCGATTTATTGGTTATCCATTGACCCGTAAACCCAGTCACAATAATGTGATGTCACGCTCAATAATGTGATGTCACTCGTAATAATGAGATATCCTTCTGCCGACTGTGCAGAGTAAGTTGTTGGATGTCATCATCATCGTAGCAACAAAATCCCAAAACTTGTCATCATAATTTAAACCACTCCAAATCAACAGCTGCGTAAGTGGCATATAGCGTCGCCAGTGGCAAACGCTGTACGACACTCAGCAGCATTTGATACGCGGCAGCTTGAGTTAACTCCTTTTGCCTGCATTCACCGGCACTGTTTACAGAACCGGTGGATACATGCATGAGGGGATGACATTTACTTGCAAATATCACTAGACTAATAATTTCCATAAGACAGGTCCGCAATTAAATAGTCGAGTCGTGATGACAGCAATACATTAAACAGATGACAGAACATATTTGTTTGTCTCAATACATATAAGGTATTCAAAGCTTACAGACACACACACAAAACACCACCCCAAACCTTTGACCTACGCAGCGGTGCAAAAACAGAAGTCCCCTGTCTCGTTTTGCCTCCTAATCTTGCGACAAACCTCCATTATCTGAACAAAATACACTGAATATATTTTTTAAAATACTGCCATGTGTGTTGAACGTTTGAGGAAAACCAAATCTATATCCTTACCCAACTTACGTGCAAGAGGCACAGATTCTCATGAGCCCCTGCAGTTGCAGGGGCTCATGAGAATCTATGCCTCTTGCTGGCCAAGACAGTGCCATCTGTACCTCAAATTCAAGTTGTTCATGTTATTCTAGGTTCAAGATTAAGTCATTTTTCAGGCGTTCTTCTTTCAAGTTGCTTTGTTTGTTTTCAAATTCAATACTTCGTTAATTTACTGACGGGAAACAATCTGGGAAAAGATTAAAGAGGACAGCAACGATGAAACAACTGATATTTTTCTTTCTCAACACAAATCAAATACAGGCCAGCCTCCAAGTCAGACTCAAGATACGATGTAATGACAGTATGCAGAAGAATTTCAGAAACTAATAGTAATACTATAGATAAATAGCAAGCTAAGGAATATGGCCAGGAGTGCCAAACCAATCAGGCACTGCAGGTACTCTAAAGATGTCATGGATGACATCTTTCTGTTTTAATTTGCTTATTGTCCTATGCAGGCCACATTACAGATTAGCAGCTGGATCAGCCATTTTAGTTCAAGGGTGGTGCCAGGATAGTTTGGCACCTTAGGCACCAAGCTATTCTGGCACCACCCTTGAACTACCATAGTCAAATTAGTTTCATGCAGGAGTGTATCGGGATGAAAAGGGTTAACAGTTACGGATGCAAACTAACACACACCTGTTGAGACTGCCTTGTGTGACTGGAGCATAACTTTTACTTACTTACGCCTGTCACCCCTACCCGGGTATAGGCCGGAGACCTCCAGCAACTCCTGTCCTGTGCTTCTCCTTCGATTCTACTCCAGGTGGTTCCCAGTCTCTTGATGTCTGCTTGGAGGTCTCGACGCCAGGAGTTTCTCGGCCTACCTCTTTTCCTCTTTCCCTGGGGGTTCCATGACAATGCCTGCCTAGTGATACTGGAAGCTGGCTTTCTCAGACTGTGACCAATCCATCCCCATCTTCTTCGCCCAATTTCATTCTCTGCTGTTATCTGCTCTGTTCTCTCCCAGAGTCTGACGTTGCTGATCTTCTCTGGCCAGTGGATTTTCTTCTAAGGCAACTGTTCATGAAGGTCTGTACTCTGTTGACTGTGGTTTTTGTCAATCTCCAAGTCTCTGCTCCATATAGGAGAACTGCTTTTACATTGGAGTTGAAAATCCGGACTTTAGTGTGTTGTGACAGCTCTCTGGAACTCCACACTTTTTTCAACACTGGAGCATAAGTGTGACACAAAATAAAAACCTAATCTAAGAACAGAAAATTAAAAATATTAAAATATAGAAGAAAATAAGCAAGGCAAAACTGGCTCATCCATCGTACTGACGACACCGATACCAACGGGCAGTTACACATCTTCCATCAAGCAGTATAGTCAGTAGCCTTCAAGGGGTTAAGCACCGACACACTGCAACAGAAGATGGGACAACCACAACAGTTCTAGGGCGGTGCCAGAACAGCTTGGCGCCAGCAGGCGCCAAGCTGTTCTGGCACCACCCTAAAACTATCGTGGTCATTCTGTCTTCTGGGGCAGGTGTCAAGCTATTCTTGAGCCATCATGATTGATCCATCCATACAATATAGAGGACAAACCCTAAACTTAGGGAATTGTCACTTTATGTCTATGTTTTAAGGTACATGTAGTTCTCCTTGTCTAAATAAATTTGCAGAGATCCGCACAGTCAAACTAAAAAGAACAAAAAAACAAAAATAGGGTACACACTTCACTACTCTAATCAGTAATCTACATGCTAAGTTACATGCAACAATGCTTTCTGAATACCCCTAGTCGCTTGCCAGCAAAATGTCATAGGGCTTGCCGAATACCCCTAGTCGCTTGCCAGCAAAATATGTCATAGGGCTTGCTGAATACCCCAAGCTGTTTGCCAACAAAAATGTATCATAAGCCGTAAGAGATCAAAACACATTACACACTATATGCAACACTGACTGACCTTACAAAGTTGACTATGATGTTCACTTCTATTTCTAAAGAGGCTTACACTTCCTAGCGGGAGATTCGAAAAAGTTATCAAGACACCAAACAGCACCAAAGATAAACTGGTTTATGGTCAATGCAGTTCATGAACATAGATGATCTGATACCCCTTTACATTCGCAAACTGTTGAATATTCTCACATCATCCGTTTTCTTCTACCACTGTTAATGAAAAGTCTACAACTGCAACTGATCACTACAAATGCAATGAAATTGCCAAGAAAATTTGACAGCACTAAAACTTAAGTTTTTGCTTCCTAATCACAAGTTTTAATTTTAATAATAATTTTAATAACAAGTCATTTTAAGTTTTAGCGTATTTCAGGCACTTGATTTGTTTTGGTCAGAACAATGAACCATTTTTTTTTTTAATTAAAATTTTTTTTTATAATTTTGGTGGAGAATCACAAGATGAACAGCAACAACAAACAGCATCACTTTTAGTGTCTGGAAGAAACGAAGCCCTGATGTGCCTAGTATTAGAAAGAGAGTGAATGGTGTAGAATGGAGGAAAAGATGAGCTACAACTAACTGAAGCAGCTTAAAATGGTATTCGCACTGTATCAAAGTCACGCTGGTTTGGTCCACCTCATTGTGTGTATAAATAAGATTGCACAAATGGACACATTTTCACATCAAACACAAAACCTGATCTCAATCTCTCTCTCATCCAACCACTCTTCAACACACTTCCCTCTCTCAACTCACTCGTGTCTGCTGCCACTGGTACTGTTTACAGTGTGTGTGTATGGTATTGTTTACAGTGTCTGTGACTGCAGCCATGGACACTGTAAACAGTACCATACACACACTGTAAACAGTACTGTTGGCTGCTACATTGTGGGTTAACCCTTATCATTCGGAATACACCAGTGTGTGAAATAAGTTTGACTGAAATAGTTCAAGGGTAGTGCCAGAATAGCTTGGCGCCTCTAGGCGCCAAGCTATTCTGGCACCACCCTTGAACTAAAGCCATTGGTCTATATCTTATCCGTAAGTACTGTAATGTAGCTTGTATATAGCAGTGTACAACTTTGAAGCTTTTAGCCTCAGTATGATATGGGTTAAAACACACTCTGAGTCTGACACTCACTCTCACACACAATGTTCAACAAACTCTCCATACACCGAGTTAACCCCTGAACTGCTGCAGAGCTTCCCTTCACAAACTCTGTCAACACTACAGCAGCAGCAGTCAGAGGGGCACCATTTTATCGCCTTACGTATGACATAACACACTCAGCATGACTTTTTAAGTTTTGTCTACCTGTACAGCATGGCAAAAATGCTATCAATCATGTACATTTCAACGAGAAATGATGAGCTAAGGATGATCATAATGATGGCGATTTGAATGATGTGAACATCAGACAGTTGGCAAATTCAGGTCATGCCCAGTATGCAAAAGGTCATGGGGCCGAAGTCAACTCTTGCCGGCCAGCGCGAAACAGTGTGCAGGCAAGTTGTGACCAACACTGGCCCATTGATCTGCTAACATTTGCCAGGTGGGAGAACACTTTTATTACAGGCAGGGTATGGTGGAATCCCTGATTTCGCTGGATTTTGTGTGCTCTGTACACAATTTGAGTAAAGAGATTAGGGTTAGAGCATGAAGCGTAAGGCTAGTCATTCTAGCAGAGAATAAAGCCAGTGTTGTGCTGACCTACCAGTAAATTGGACAAAGTAAACAATCCCAAAGAAGTTATGGTGTGGCACCCATCCACCTGTAAGAAATCCAGACCAAAAAGGTGACTGCCAAACCTGTGAAAACTAAAATGCAAAAAATAACCCAACGAAGAATGAAACACACTTAGGAAAGATTGTTAAACACAATTGTGTTGTAACTGTCTTCTTTTCTAAGCACGTTTCTTTCTTCGCTGGGTAATTTTTTTTCATCCGCAAAAAGTATGGCATAGTCTCATGAGCCCCTGCAACTGAGACTCTATGCTTCTTGCTAACCTGTTTCCGAGTCAGAACGATCATCGCTGAGAAAATAGGATAGGCATACACACAAACCAAGGGGAATTACTCAGCGCTGGACAGACGAACAGTTAGATCCCCTGCCCCCTCCTATCAGGCACCCAATCGCCAGCCCACAGAGAAATACGCAGGTATAGAATAAGACGATCATTTCCATCTTCAAAGATCGTCTTCTTCTATACCTGCGTATTTCTCTGTGGGGCTGGCGATTGGGTGCCTGATAGGAGGGGGCAGGGGATCTAACTGTTGTCCAGCGCTGAGTAATTCCCCTTGGTTTGTTGTACAATTCTGCCAGCGCTAGCCTCACCTATCTGGTTTGTGAGTAGGATAGGCATAGTTCCAAATTCTGGAGCCCACTGCGGCACATTGGTACCAGTATTGAAGAATGAAGACATGTCGCAAAAGCTGCACACTGTTTCCAAACAACAGCACTGCTTCTAGTTCTACAGTCACCTGATTTGAGCATTCAGAACATTTAACCCTTTTCTCTGCCAGTCGTCACAAATTTTGCGTCTGAAATCACTACACTCTGACCGACATTTGCCTGATGAGACAGGTGTAGATGGGACCAGATATAGGCTAAAAAAACAGAGGGCTAACACGAGACATAAATCCTCATGAGCCCCCGCGACTACTGCGATTTATGTCTCTTCCACACGGCAGTTAAAGGGATAGGATCAGAGTGATCAAGTCCTAAACTTAGCTGCGTCTAAACTTTAATCAAATACATCCTATGTTGTCAAGCTGACATATGAAAACCTAAACAGGTTTCAACGCATAAAGCGCAAGAACACCCTGGCACGCAACACCAGAAAATTTGCAATGCATCCTTAAAGGAACAGAAAAAAAGCACACCTCTTTATGGTCAAAACATTGCTGCAGCATAACATAATTCTACAACTAGCACAACAGAACCTGTTTCAAACAACCACCTTTTTTTCCAAGAAAGTGGCCTTAACCCTAATCATTCGGAATACACCAGTGTGTGAAATAAGTTCGACTAAAATAGTTCAAGGGTAGTGCCAGAATAGCTTGGCGCCTCTAGGCGCCAAGCTATTCTGGCACCACCCTTGAACTAAAGCCATTGGTCTATATCCTTATCTGTCAGTACTATAATGTAGCTTGCAAATGGCAGTGTACACATTTGAAGCTTTTAGCCTCAGCATGATATGGGCTAATAGACAGGAGCTCTCGCAAAAAATGTTTTGAAGAGCAAAAAGTGTCACCTGTCATTAAAGACCACCTACATGATTGTATTTCATGACAGGCGACCTCTCATATGGGTGGTCACTCAAAACGGGTTCTGCTGTAGGAGAATATCAAAGCTGATAAAACACATCATGTATGTCTTTGGCGGAACCTTCATCTATGGGTATGGGCAAGAGAAGCATTGTAAAATCTAAGACACTGGTTTTCCATTTTTCCTGCAAAGAATTTAACATGACAATAAGCACACAATGAATATAAATGTTTAAATCTGACACACATTAGACTGGGTCGCAGTTCCTTGCTAAAGTATCAAATGCTTATTCCTTCTTTTTTCTTTCTTAAAGTTAAAAATAGGCAAAAATGAATGAGTGAAACAATTTAAAAAGTTCAGGAAAAGTTTCGACTCGACCCATCTGTACAGTCATGGGACACCAGCCAATGTTAAGGTTTCCACTGCAGTCTTTGTTCAGTCCCTCAGCCAGACCATTCACCTGAAAGAGGCATAGATTCTCATGAGCCCCTGCAGCTTCGGGGTCTCATGAGAATCTACACCTCTTGCTGTCAACAGGCTTAACTGTTCCTATCACTTAGCGTGCCTATTCAGATCAGGGATTAGCAAATGACTGTGTAACCATTTATATCAACTCATTCAGCCCCAGACACACCACAGCAAGATATGGCTCGACCATGATCGTTTAAGGGTGGTGCCAGAACAGCTTGGCGCCGATAGGTGCCAAGCTGTTCTGGCACCAACCTTGAATGATCATGGTGGATTGGTCGCCTGAACTGTAATGCAGTCCTCGGAGGACAACTCCAAAATGTGGGTATTGCGTACCTGGGACACAATGAGTTAAATCAGTCACCCCACGGTTCTTGCAAGCAAAACAAACCACCCTTTTCTTTGTGACACCGTCACAGACCTGAAGATTAAGAAGATTTTCCCAGAAATGTATGCAGATTATTAAACCCCTCTGTTTCTGCAGCCACTGGTACTGCAAACAGTGCTGATGGCTACTTGCACGAGGGGTTCACCTTTGCCTGATCCAAATCCCCCCCCCCCCCCCCCCCCCCCCAAAAAAAAAAAAGTGACCACTGTCCCCATGTATTTTATTTAAACTATAGATCAACACACGAGTCATCAAAGCTAAAAAATGATGCAGTATATGATGCAGTATATGCGCAGAGCACAACCCTCCCCTTGTTGATATGCTGTTGTCATTTTGTTCACACCATACCTGCCGTAAATCAACCCTTTGGCTGTCGGTAGCGCTGTTTGTTGCAACGATTCCAACAGGAATCATCGCAACAAACAGCACTACCAACAGCCAAAGGGTTAACCCTCAGTTTCTAAAACTGTTAACCCATTCGTGCATGCAAACACCAATATTTTCACAGCACCAGCGGCAGCGTGCACAGGAGGGCAAACTTACTACAGTTTCACCCCCTCGTGCAAGCAGCTGCCAGTATTGTTCCTAGTACAAGTGGCTTCATGCACAAGGGGGTTAAATGTTAGTCCCTGAAACACATTATAGACTTGGGCCTGACGTCACAGACAAGGGCTTAATACCATTTTACTTTCAGCTGCACAGTTCTTTGTGTTTTCCTTTCAACCAACGTTTTCTTTTCTCTCAAAAATAAATCACACTAGTGAGCGAGAGACTAGTCACAGATGGTAAACACTGCTGTAATGAAAAACTTGTTAGGGTTTGACACTAAAATGACACACAGAATGTTCTGCTTCTTTTGACTTTACGCTTGCTTCAGACTGCAGTTTATGGTATGCATTTTACGACGTAGCAGCCAGTTTAAGAATCAAGTGCTGGAACTGACCGCCGCACACTTCATACAGGCACAGACAGACACAAGATCCACTAATGTGAGTGAAAATACTTTCTCCGAATCTGTCCCTCACTTAGCCTGCTCCACCTGCAAGAGGCATGGATCTTCATGAGCCCCTGTGGCCACAGTGGATCATGAAGATCTATGCCACTTCTGGTTCAGGTGGGGATTGTGACTGCGTTTGTTTTGTTTTTTTAATTTTTCCCTCTCTCTTCCACTTACACCAATACATGAATATTGTTTCCATGTCACACATTCACACAATGCCGTCACCTTAACCCATTCAGCCCTGACACACTACAGCAGGAGATGGGTCAACCATGATAATTCAAGGGTAGTGCCAGAGTAGCTTGGCGCCTGTCGGCGCCAAGCGAATCTGGCACTGCCCTTGAATTACCATGGTCAATCCATCTCCTGCACCAGTATTATCATGGTCAATCCATCTCCTGCAACTGGTGCATAGTCATTAGATGATGCCTCCAAAATTTGGGAAATACGGCCGTCGGGCTGAATGAGTTAAGACTTGGGATATTTCATCTCAGTTGCGGCAAGCCAGTAAAATGCTTGGTGTCAATATCACCACAATGTTGCACATTACCACAAAAGAGAACAACTTTTTGGACAGAACACACAACCAGACATTTTCCTTCCCAGACACAACATTTTCCTCCGTTTTCAGAGCCAAGCACGACCACAGCTTGAAACTTCTGTTATAAAATCATACAGCAACGTGACACATTCACGACACAATTCTGGATATCCTGCACAAAAAATGACTGTATATCCTGTGTGAACTGACTGTATTTCCCATGTACACTGAGAGGGTATTCTTGGCCAGCCCAAGCAAGCCGATTTCTCTCTCCACTCTTTGAGTCACTCCTCCATCTGAAGATGCACGGCCAACGATCCAACATTGATGGCCAATGATCCAACTTTCAAAGCTCTGGTGGGACTTTTTCCCCTACAAATGCATCACTCAATGGTTTTGGCAAAAAAACCAAAATTCATCAATATTGAAACTGCTCCACGAGGCTCTTCTCTCTTAGGCCACCCAACATCCATCATTTAAACTGTGACCACATGACAGCCTGGCCGGCAATCACACATTCCCTGCTCTGATAAGCCTTCCCTTAATGACACACTTTTGCACTGATGCATGAAGCCGGAAAGCCCAGCAGTAGATTTTCCACATTTGTTTCCCGTGTGGACCGCCTTCTGCCCTTGTAGTAGCGGTATCCCAGACTGAGTGCTGCACTGCTCACAACCTTTTTCCTAGCCAGCAAAAGGTCCTTGTTCTGACGTTGGCCACAGTGGGCATGGTACACAGCCATGTACGCACCTGGGTGCACGTGTGGCTGTGTACCATGCTCACTGCGGACAATGTCAGTCCCGAAGACCGTTCGCACACCGAGGTATTCACTTCAGCGCAGCACATTTCTACACACCTGGTCCACATGGAGCATAATTCACCACCCCACAGCTGCCCATCAAGTGCACGAGGCGTGGGTTTTCACCAGCCCCTGCAGTCAACTCGAGAGGCTTACATTCTTATGAGGCACACTTCTCACAAGTCCCTGCAGCAATCTGCAAGAGATGTAGATTTTTTTCCACGCTCTGCAAGAAGCATAAATTCTCACATGCCTCTGCCTCAGGCAGAGACGCGTGAGAATTTATGCCTCATGCTAAAACTTTAATAGAGGGTTTTTAAAATCTCACTCATTAGAGGCAGCTGGTGTGAGGGACTGTGTGTGTGTGTGTGTGTGTGTGTGTGTGTGTGTGTGTGCGTGCATGTGTGTGTATGTGTGCACAACAATATTCTTATGTCATAACTGGTATAAATCCAATACAGCATGGGTTGGAGGCTAGCAAGGAGCTGTTCGTTTGTAGGGTTTGTATATGTGCCCGTTGGCCAAGCCGTTCATGTGAGAGTAGCTGCCGGAGCTTTTGGAGCTCCCTTTGCTGTCGTCCGAAGGAGCATTGGCCGACGTGGGGCTGGAGCATGGGCTGGAGAAACGATGTCCATTGGGTAGCTCCTCCATCATCACGCACTCCACTGGCGAGCCTGATCCTGACCCCGAAATCCCTCCAACTGCCCCTCGCAATGGTTGCATCTCCACCGCGGAGGGGCCTGAGGGCGAGAAGAGGTTAACCCCCCTGAGGCTGAGAGCTGGCGATCGCTGGGAGTGAGAGTGGGAGGAATTGTTGGGAGGGCTCCCGGTGTGCATGCCAAGGGGAACGGGGTAGCAGTGGCTGAGGTCCTCGCCAATCATGAAGGGTATGCGGGATTCCTCATGTGAATCAATCATCGCAAAACCCACATCATCCATATCGATATCTTCGATCCCCTCCAGGTCACCCATGCCCCTTTCATCATCATCCGCATCCCCTCCTCCCCCTCCCAGGGCTCGGGTGCTCAGCTGGCTGCAGTGGGGGTTGTCACCGTTGTCGGAGTGTGTGTCGTCCGCTGTGAAGAAGTAGGAGACCTTCTCGAAATTGTTCTTGAGATGGGGGATCAAGCTCTCGATGATGGTCTTGAAGGTTGGCCGGTCACGCGCCTTGAACTGCCAGCAGTTCTGCATGATCTCCCATCTGTAGCAAGAAAAACAGATGTACAACGCATATCCTAGCATGAGGCACAGATTCTCATGAGACACTGCGATTGCAATACTGTTTTACCTTACGATTTTAGATCATGAAACGAAGCTCTTTACATGGTCAAGACAAAGCCTGTGAAAAGGTAATCTTCTTTCGAACCCATTACATCCTGAGGGTGATTTTTTTCTCTTTTTTTTTAACTGCTTATTGTCCTATGACAGCTACATTACACATTAGGAGACAAATCAACCGTTTTAATTCAAGGGTGGTGCCAGAATAGCTTGGCGCCGCAGGCATAAAGCTATGCTGGCACCACCCTTGAACTATCAAATAAATTTCAAGCAGTAGTGTATCTGGATGAAAAGGGTTAATTTGTCTATGTGTGTGGGGTGGTAAATCAGCAACAGTGCTTACAGTTTCTCAGGACATCCAGGCGGTCTGTCCATGATGCGACCCTCCACAACAAACTTGACCACTTCTTCGTTCGACAGACCCCCATAGGGCTGACAGGCCAGGGTGGCCATCTCCCACAGCACCACACCATAGGACCTGACACAGACACAGTGGTGATCATGAAATGAAAGGCAATATGAGTCCAAATCAAACATCAAACATAATACAGTATGATATGTGCACTTCAACCCATCAGAAAATCAACTCACAGCACCCCCGCTTATCACTGCAGCAAAGGTGTGGAGAACGGCCACAGACACTTGGCAGGATTGAAAGACCACACGGGATGCATGGCAAATCAGATCAATAATGGCATATCCAGTAGCAAAACGTCTTTGGACCCATGATAACCGCAGTGGGCCCGTGCACAGCTTGCGGCCGTCGTGGGCCCGCGGTCCTTTGCTTACTGGAATTTCGGATGGGAACCTGCATATGTCTTGCCAAGCGCAGAGATCCCATCTTGGGTAAACTGAACTGAACTCTCACTCAGACAACATGGTCTCGAATGGAGTCTGAACATCTCTACTACTACTTGTATGCCACCGACTCAGAAAGGAGACATAACGTACCACATGTCAGACATGATTGTGAACACTCCATCCTTCAGCGATTCTGGGGCCATCCAGCGAACAGGCAGCAGGCCTTTGCCGCCCTTTCTGTAGTAGTCTGTCTCATAGATGTCTCGCGTCATGCCAAAGTCTGAAACACACAGCGGAATTTTTCTCTAAATGTATTTTTTCGAAAAATACTTACCGATGGCATTACTGTATGGAAGACAAACTTAGCTTAACGATTTCAGCCTAAAATCATTGTGTAAATTACACAGCCAGGGAGGCAACTCGTGGGCCGTTACCAGGGCCTGAGTAGCCTCCCTTCCCTCGTCATCCGGGAAGAAGTGCCGGTGTTATCCCAGTTAAACACTAAAGCGCTCTGGCGGCAAGCAGGGCAGGTGGGAGGGCCACTCAAGTAATGCCATCGGTAAGTATTTTTCGAAAAAATACATTTTAGAGAAAAATACATTTGTTTCCTCAAAATACATTACCGATGGCATTACTGTATGGAAGAATAGCGAAAAGGAGGAGGGTGCCGCCTGCTAGGTCCCGTCATCGCTCGTGCTTAACGGTCGCGAACAGGAGCAACCTCCCAACGATTTCGGCTAAGCATACCTTACGGTGCTGGAAGCGCCGGGAGGAAGTGTTGCGCCGCAGCGATGTCTCCGACCATGGCCAGATTTTCCCGCTGGCTTGTAAGGTCACGGAGGTAGAAGCGGGCAAAGGTGGAATTGGCCTGCCACCCAACAGCCGCCACAATGTCTCTCACCACGTAGTTTCTATCAAACGCAACACTGGTTTGAGACTGCACGGACCTCATGTGCACAAATACGCAGCGTCTTAGCACCTGCCGGAGAGAGCTCCTCATAAGCAGAACAGATGACCCAACGTAGCCACGCGGAGATCGTCTGCACAGATATTTCATGCCTGCCAGGGGAAAGCGGCAGGAAAAGGCGGGTCCGGCCACGCCGGATAGGTTTTGTCCTGCGCAGGTAGAGTCGTAGCGCCCGGACAGAGTCCTGACGGCGAGAGTCCTGAGTCTGATCTGGTTCCCTGAGGGGTCGCAGGGTGAGAACTGGGGCCCTGGCCGAAGGGAGCCGATTCTTTGACAAGAAAGCGGGATTCGTTAGGAGGTGTACAGAGCCATCGGCCCTAAGCTGAAGACAGGATGGGCCCATAGATAGCGCATGTAAGTCACTGACTCTGGACGCTGTGGCAAGCGCAAGTAGGAAGTAGGTCTTCCGGACGAGATTCGCCATACTAGCCAAGTGCACTACATCCGCGCTGGAGACCTGGTGGGCAAACTCCACCAACTTCGCGACACGAGCTTCCGGCAATCGCACGAGATTGCAATCGGTCCAGAACTCCATGCCAAGATGCACGAACTGTCGGGACGGAGAGAAATCGGACTTTCCGCTGTTGACTAGGAAGCCAAGGTGGTGAAGAAGAGCGAGAAACTCGTCCCCATCTTTGGCGAGGGAGGCGGAGTCCTGGTTCCGGAGAAGAAGATCGTCCAAATAGTTGGAGGTGGGGCTGGAGGAAGTCTGGCGAGCCTTGGCGACCACCGCATCGACGATCCGGGTGAACACCCAAGGGCTGATGTTGAGGCCGAAGGAGAGAGACCGGAACTGGTAGACCATCCCGCAATAGACGAAGTGTAGGAACCGCCTGGAGGCGGGGTGCACAAGGACGTGAAGATAGGCGTCGGCCAGATCGAGGTTACGGAAATGAAGCTGTTGAGGGCCGACAGGTCGATGATAGGGCGCCAGCGGCTGCCCTGCTTCGGAACTACGAAGTGGCGGCTGTAAAAGGCTGGGGAATTGTGTTGCGAGACGACCTCTGTCGCAGATTTGAGAAGCAAGGTTGAGATCTTGTCTTGCAAGGCGCAAGCCTTGGTCAGATCTCCCGGAATGCGCGTCCAAACAGGGGTCCTGCGGAGGGGAGGGGGACGCTGGAAGGAAATATGCAGACCCTCCGTCACGGTAGTGAGCACCCAAGGGTCGTCTGGCAGCAGTGACAGCCACTCGTTGCTGTGCAGGGCAAGCCGCCCGCGAACAGGGTCTCCTGGGAAGTCGGCAGGGGCGGGGCCGGGGGTGGGAGAGAGTCAGCGGGCCCTGCCCCGCCCAGCTCTGCGGGTTGGACGGGACCAAGCGGAGGTGGGACCTCGAGGGCGGGAGGAGGAAGGACGGCCAGAGAAGACGGCCGGAGAAGACGGTCGAATTCTGGAGGGCAGGCCGGGGGTAGGATCTAAAAGACCGCAGGGCGCGACCCACTACCCTACGGGAGGTCGGAAAGCGAGCCACAGCAGCCCGGGGGGCGGAGGGCCATGAATCCTTAAAGGTCTCTTGAACAAACTGCAAGGTGGGGCCGAAGAGGAGAGCACGACGGAGCTGGACACGTGCTGCCGCAGGAAGAAGGAGGCACAGATCCAGCACGGCATCACGGCGCATGAGGTCACAGTTCGCGGCCGCGGCGAGGGCGTTGGTAGAAGTGTGGTAGGCCGCCTGGTTAGCCGCTACCGCCAAGGCCTGAATGTCCTGTCGAGGATCTACATCCTGGTGCTCCAGAGACTCCTGGACGCAGTTGAGCATGGCCTGTGTAGCTAACTCTAGAAACCCTGAGCAGGCGAGGGAATTGCGGACCAAGGTCGCCGTATTATTGAGTCCGCTGGGGATGCAGCGCCGAAAGGGCCTTCCGGGAAGCAAGAAGTGTCTCTGCGGCCGGGTCTACCCGTTGGGAGGGGGCAGGCAAACGACTGGGAGTGACCCGCATACCAATGCTGTTGGAAGCGGATATTTACGCCCGTCGGCCAACGAGCGTCAGAGAAGGAGCCCTTGTCCGAGTGCCAACCCTGCTGAAGCTGGGCGTTAAACGCATCCGTCAAATCACGAAAACCCCATGGTTGAGGAAGGGACTTGAACTTTTTGGTTAATTGCGGCGCATCCACTAGGGCGGAAGCCATCCTCTTCATCGGCGGTGAAGGGGGACAGATGTCTGGAGGTAGAAAACGGGCAATGAGTCTAGACGCCACATCGAGGTCGCGCGACGTTTCCGATCCCACCGGGGGGGGGGGGGGGGGGGGGGGGGGGGGGGGGGGGGGGGGGGAGGGGGGGGAGATCACGAGAACAAGGCAGAGCATGGAATTACTCGTACTAAAAAAAAGAGGAAAACCCCTTTTCATTAGGGGGGTCCGGGGGGGGGGGGGGGGGGGGGGGGGCATGCCCCCCCGTAAATTTTTTTTAAAATTTACATTAAAATTTGTGCAATCTGGTGCATTTTAGAGAGAAACTGAGCAGTTTAACCACCTAAAAATCTTGCTTTTTCTTCTTATTTTTTGGGTGCACTTTTTATTTTTTGTGTCAAAGGTTTAAAAGTTATACTAAAACTTAAAGTATTTAACAGAATATATCCAAATGCTTATTCAAAATACATCTGAATGTCTTTCCATTTTTTTTTTTTTTTTTATTTGAGTTTAATTATATATATATATATACTTTCTTTAATAATCTCTGATTAATCAGCTGTAAGTATGGATTCCTTTTTTCTCTTATTTAATACTATGTACCATGGTCACTGAACTGGAGAAAGGTTATATAGATTTTTCAACATAATTTCATCAAACTTTACTGGAAAAAAATACATTGTAATAAATTTATTCACCATCAAGAGTAATATTTCCAATGGCACTGCTTTTAGCTTTCTTGTGTTTCGCTGTAGACACGTGAGCATCAAGAGCTACGCGGCCGCGTAGTTAATATCAACTCTGCGCAGTTCGCGGCAATACGCCTGCCCACAGGCCGCTAACTTGCGAATACACTGAGCGCGGAGCTCGTCGTTTACGCTTTTCTCGAGCCAAGTCCATCTCCAAATATTCTTGGCTCCAGAATCGTCTATTCTGTCTACGCGTTTAAGTATTTTCTCTTCACCATATTTTGACCAGACTACGACTCCACTGAAGACCGGAAGCGACCTGTGCGAGCTAAAGCTAACGCCTCGCTCAATTTTGAATACGCAATTTGGGGATATCCGCCACATAAAGATTGCGAAACACGGTATTGGAATAGTGACTTTACGATTTTGTTTTCGGCGGAAATTTTTATTTTCGGCGGAATGGCAGCTTCATTTAAGCGGAAATCCGCCAAAAAGAGGAAAATTCCATGCTCTGCAAGTACATGACTGGACGCTGGCACGGGAATCCGGAGATGCGGAATGGTTCGAGTGGGAGGGAGAGAGAAGAACAGAAGCCGAATCCTCCGGGTGAAGGCTGAGGGAGTCAATTGCGTCCTCGGGCAGAGGTGGTGGAGGGGGCGTTCTATCCCGGCAGGGACGGACGAAGCTAGGAGAGACAGGGACAACGTGGTGGGTCCCCGAAGGGCGCTGAAAGGGGGACACAGATCTGTCCAGAAGGCTGTGGGGCTCCCGCTGATCGCTGGCGGCGGCACCATGCTGAAGCACGGAGGAGCGCCGTACATCACGGGAATGACTGTGCTGAAGCACAGGCTGATCCCGTCACTGGTTGCTGGCGGTGGCGCCGTGCTGAAGCACGGCAGAGCACCGCACATCATGGGACAGAGGTCTGTGCTGAAGCACAGCTGAGTCCCGTCGCTCGTCAACCACCGACCTGGTCTGAAGACCAGCAGGTCGCTCTCTGTCAAGAGGCACCGACCTGTGCTGAAGCCAGAGTGGGTCCCGTTTAACTCCGGTGTCCGTTGCGTAACACAGGGGATCCGGAAGGTGGGCCGGGTGCAAAAGGTCTCAGGTCACTGCCCGGTGCCGAAACTTGTCTAACGGACCAGGGAACGAGACATCGAGACCGACGGAGAGCGAAAGCGTCGAATCGAGCAAACCCAAAAACGAACCGACGACCGGAGGTCCGAACGACCGTCAGGTAAGGTCTCCATAGCCCGGCGTTTCGAAGGAGGCAAGATCATGGGGGCTAGAACAGATGCTGCAGGCCGCGCAGAGCGGGAAGCGAGTCCCACGATGTCCGAAATCGCCCGCCGAGGGGGCGGGGAGGCCAGCGGGAGAATAGGCTCCCGGGGGGTAGACGGGCGTTCACGGCGGTAAAATTCACAACTGAGACCACGGTTGCTCCTTCCACGAAGCGCATCTCTCACACGGCTGTGCGGAGGAGCAGCCCGAGCAAGGAAGGCACAAAGCGTGAGTATCCGAGGGCCATTGAAACCCTTTACATCGCCTACAGGTACCAAGCTGTGCGCTGGAACATAAAACAAAAGCCATCAGAGATAAGGCACATGGCCCTATCGAGGAAAGGGCCACGTGAGCAAAATTTACGACCGGTGCCGTACCAGGTAGAAAAGTGTTAAAAAAAGAACCGAATTCGAGGAGTGCGCCGGCCAGTCAGAAACCTGACGGTCGAAACATGCCCCGAGACATTACCTGGCCATATCCCAAGCGACGGCAGGTAAGGAAGGAGGCTAGGAAACGACACACCATAAGTAGTCCGCGCAGAAGCAATGGCGCCACGTGGTCGGTCCCGAAGGAGGAAAATGGCGCCAAATGTTCCCACAAGAACAAAGCACGCCGCCACACAAAACACACAAGTCCAAGGGAAGCACAGTGCACCACTTAAATCCCAGAAAAAACACACGAGCACAAGGCACCTGTGGGGAAGAATGAAGAAATCTAGAAGAATCCAGGAAATCCAAAGAAAGTAGAAGGTAGGCTGAGCACATGGTAGACATGACCTATCGCAACTAAGCTAAGCATTCAACTGGGATAACACCGGCACTTCTGCCCGGATGAGGAGGGAAGGGAGGCTCCTCAGGCCCTGGTAACGGCCCACGAGTTGCCTCCCTGGTTGTGTAATTTACAGAATGATTTTAGGCTGAACTCGTTAAGCTAAGTGTGTCTTCCCATACAGTAATGCCATCGGTAATGTATTTTGAGGAAACAAAGGTGCATTTTTAAAGCCTGGACAAACACGCCATATCACGTGTTTGTCTGGGCTTTTAATCCACCATGTGCAATTCTGACTTGCTTCTGATTTCCGAAAATCATCTATTTGTGAGCTGCCCTCTGAAGACTACAAGAGAAAGACAGACCATGACCGTTCAAGCCAGGTGTCAGTTTGGCGCCTCATCACCCGTCAACTATCATGGCCAATCAAAATTTTGTGATGATTTAACCCTTTGGCTGTTAGCAATTTCTGGTCAAGGTGATTCCTGCGGGAATTGCCTCAATAAAAAGTGCTACTGACAACAAAAGAGTTAACTCATTCAGCCTGCGCAAATTTTGGAGGCGTCATCTGACTACAACGCACCTGTTGCAGGAGATGGATCAACCATGATAATTCAAGGTCAGTGCCAGATTAGCTTGGCGCCAACAGGCGCCAAGCTAATCTGGCACTGCCTTTGAATTATCATGGTCGACCCATCTCCTGCTGTAGTGCGTCAGGGCTGAATGGGTTGACTCAAAGAGGGACCAGGCAGATAGAGTTTTCAAACATTCAAAACCTGATACTCTTGTACGTCTTAACTCATCACAGCCAGAGGCTGATTTTTTTTTTTAACAAATTTGCTTATTGTCCTATAGGGTTCGGGAAGCTGACGTCATCACGCCAATCGTGGCAGCCATCTTGTCAGAATACGGGACTAAGCGCTCATAGGAAAATCACTGGGGTTTTTTAATGTCAGGAAAGTCCTGACGCACTTTAAGCAATAACAGCAAGTCTTGCCATCACTGTAGGAAACCGCTCACCAGAATCTGTTTTTGTTTGTTTCCAAAGAGGAAGAAAAATGAAGAAAAACGTGTTGAAACACTATTTCGCTACTATCTCATGACTATGGTATCCTCGAAAGATGGCGGCTGATGCGCTGACGCTGCTAGGCAACGTGGGGAACTTCCCGAGCCCTATTAAGGGGACTACATTACAGATTAGGAGATAAACCAAGCATTTTAGTTCAAGGGTGGTGCCAGAATAGCTTGGTGCCAAAATAGCTTGGTGCCAAGCTATTCTGGCACCACCCTTGAACTACCAGTACCACAGTCAAACTTATTTCGAGCAATGGATGTATCAGGAAGAAAAGGGTTAACAACTTACCACCGCACCTGTAGGGAAAAGTCTGCACTGTAAACAGGCAAACCAAAAGGCATGGAAAGTGAATGGAAATCTAAAACAATGTCCTTACCTCCGATTTTCACAACGCCTACGTCAGACACCATGCAGTTTCGGGCTGCCAAATCTCGATGGACAAACTTTTTGGCAGTGAGGTAAGCCATCCCGTCTGCTATCTCGCCCGCCATTTGCAGAATGGCCGAGTAGGAGATGGGCTCCAGCGCTGGGTTCTGCTCAATCTGACAGAAAAAAGGCAAATGAGGGAGTGTTCTTTTCAGTTCACAACACAGCAGATCCTTTTTCAAGTGTCCATCCTTATGAGAAATCACTGGTCAATAAAAACCATCGTTTAGGTGGCTGTAGCCACATAAATGATGATTTGTCCTGAGAAACTGTAAGTACTATTACTGATTTAACCCCCCCCCCCCCCCCCACCCTCCAACTCAACACAGAAATAAATTAACCCTTATCATTCGGAATACACCAGTGTGTAAAATAATAAGTTTGACTACAATAGTTCAAGGGTAGTGCCAGAATAGCTTGGCACCTCTAGGCGCCAAGCTATTCTGGCACCACCCTTGAACTAAAGCCATTGGTCTAGATCCATTATGTAAGTACTCTAATGTAGCTTGCATATAGCAGTATACAAATTTGAAGCTTTTAGCCTCAGTATGATATGGGTTAAGCCTTTTCATTCTGATACACTACTGCTAGAAATTTATGACTATGACAGTTCAAGGGTGGTGCCAGAAAAGCTTGACATCTGAGGCGCCAAGCTATTCTGGCACCACCCTTGAACTAAAATGTTGATCTATCTCCTGTCATAGGACAATAAGCAAATTTTTATGACTGGTGACACTTTTCGCCCTGCAAGACCTTTCAGTCAGCACCTTTCCATCCTGATACACTAATGGTTAGTTAGTTATTTGGGTTTAACGTCGAGCAGGCAACCAAGGCCATCTCACGGCGGGAAGTTTGACTATGACAGTCCAAGGGTGCTGCCAAAATAGCTTGGCGTCTGAGGTATTTGGTGTTTGCATTTTTCTAGCAGTCAAACTGAAAGGATTAACTTATTTCAGACATGCCACATCTGGATATGCGACATGAAGACGTGTATCAAAATGCAGCACATCTCAAGTGTTCAGACATTCATCAGACGACAACTTTAAAAATGTGCGGAGTTTAACCCTTTGGCTGTCAGTAGAGCTGTATGTCATCCAGATTCCTGCCGGAATCATCGAGACAAAAAGCGCTACCAACAGCCGAAGGGTTACATACTTATAATAAGGGGCTCCACAAAATGAATCAAACATGAAACGTTGAGGTTACCTCGTCTGGTCGGTGCATACGCAGATAGTTTTTCAGGTCTCCGTGGGACATGAGCTCCATGACGACTAGCGCTGGCTGTCCCTTGGACACCACGCCCAGCAGCTTGACCACATGGTAACAGTCAAACGCCCTGTGGGGTGAGGAAAAAAAAAATTGTGTTTCCATTTATGATGGGAATTTTTATCCATTCCATACTGTAGCTGTCTCCAGAGAGACCATATAACCGTCAACCACCCTACGAGAGCAAAATCATGGCTTTCATGTAACCCTTTTAGCCCCAGGACCCTGCAGCAGGAGATGGATTGATCATGATAATTCAAGGGTAGTGCCAGATGAGCTTGGCGCCTGAAGGCGCCAAGCTCATCTGGCACTACCCTTAAATTATCATGATCAATCCATCTCCTACAACTGGTACATAGTCGTTGGGCAACATCTCCAAAATTTGACAAATGGGACCTTGGGGCTAAAATGGTGAACCTGTTCAGTGACAGTGGATGCAAACTGTGTTTCTGCAGTCTTCGTCAATTCAACATCAACAAGCTCTAGCTGTCCTAGGAACATGGATTCAAATGGTGTCAGCAAGAGGCACAGATCATGAGCCCCCGCATCTGCAGGGCTCATGAGGATCTATGCCTCTTGCAGTTGGGTGGTGTTCAAAAGTTCTCGGCACTGCGCTGGTTGAGCAAATAAATTTGCACAGCAGAGGCTGTACATGCCTCCAGACAGACCCCGTGGTAGCAGTTGAACACCCTGAGCTGGGTGACAGGCATTCCTGGTTGCTGCTCTTCGCAGAAAATTAAGAAAGAAAATACAACATAAAATAGAATAAAAAGTATAACGAACAAAATAACACCAAAACAGTCTGCTGCAAAGCAACCCTTGCTTGCTGTAATTGGCTGACTTTCAATGTTGTCTTCCCTCATCTTAGATTTTCCTACCCTTCTTTAACCAACATGTGAGTAGGCATACATTATATCTAATGCCCCTAATTCGAGCCAGTGGAACCTTCCTATGTACAAAGAAAAAAGAGAACAGATTGGTAAGTTAAGTATATTTCAAACATCCACCACGCTTTTCTACTGGAAAATAAAATAAATGTTTGACACTTCAGAGCATTTTCCCCCCATGCAAAGACGATGATCCACAAAGATTTACAATAACAAGGATTTAGAACAATTTAAATCTAATGTGTAAATTTGGAGGCCTGTTAGCTGAGCATACATGAAAATTCTTCAAAATGAGCCAAAACACTGGATGGTGACCACATGGGCTCAGTTAGTAAAACTTGAAGAAGAACAGGTGTCAGAAAACTCAGATTCACCCTTTGTCTGTTGGTAGCGGTTTTAGTCGTGATGATTCCTACAGGAATTATCGTGACTAAAACTGCTACAGACATGCAAAGGGCTTAAAAAATAAAAAATAAAAAAATATATCTAAAAAACAAAACAAAGATCAGCCTCAGTACATCGCAGTATCCGGAAGCCATGCAGTAAGACCACATTATTTGCTATCTCCTTTTTACAGTGCTAAATTTACACAGACTTGGAAATAGAAGGGGAAAAAACTTCAGCAAGCAAAAAGGTCTTTGGGCCGATATCAGATTTAGCTAGCCCGTGCACGACTGCGTGGTTTAAGGCCGACATTAGCCCAAAGACCTTTTGTTCACCAGGTGTCCCCTGCAGTAGCCCGAGAGCTGTGCGCGTTAAATATGAGACATGAAATATGGAGTGTGTAATATTGAGGCTGACCTGTGATGAAAGAAATGTCAACAAGTTTTGCGTATTATATCGGAGCCTATCACCATATTTATCCACTGCCAGAGAAGAACTGACCATGACCATTCATACATAGGTAGTGCTTAATTAGCCTGGTGCCATAAGTGCCAAGCTATTCAGGCACAGCAAGAACCCGTTTTGAGTGACCCCCGCTTATGACAGAACGCTTGTCACTGAAGACCATAATTTACATGGCTGAAGCCACCTGAATAATGGTCTTTAACCCATTTAGCCCCCCGAGTCCCTGCAGCAGGAGATGGATTGAGCATGATAATTTAAGGGCAGTGCCAGATTAGCTTGGCGCCTTCAGGCGCCAAGCTAATCTGGCACTGCCCTTGAATTATCATGGTCAATCCATCTCCTGCAACTGGTACATAGTCATTAGGCAACACCTCCAAATGTTTGAGAAATGGGACTTTGGGGCTAAAAGGGTTTAAAAGGGTTAATGAGAGGTGACACTTTCGCCGTCCCGGCCTTCTCTTGTGCAGCACCTGTCTTTCAAGAACACCTTTTTCTTGCAAAATAAGGGACTGCTCAAAACAGATTTTACAGTGTACATAGACTGACAAGTTACATGAACTACAAAGAACTACAAATGTACAAAACAGATTCTACAGTGTACATGGACTGACAAGTTACATGAACTACAAACGAACTACAAATGTACAAAATAGATTCTACAGTGTACATGGACTGACAAGTTACATGAACTACAAATGAACTACAAATGTACAAAACGGGATTCTACAGTGTACATGGACTGACAAGTTACATGAACTACAAATGAACTACAAATGTACAAAACAGATTCTACAGTGTACATGGACTGACAAGTTACATGAACTACAAATGAACTACAAATGTACAAAACAGATTCTACAGTGTACATGGACTGACAAGTTACATGAACTACAAATGAACTACAAATGTACAAAACAGGATTCTACAGTGTACATGGACTGACAAGTTACATGAACTACAAATGAACTACAAATGTACAAAACGGGATTCTACAGTGTACATGGACTGACAAGTTACATGAACTACAAATGAACTACAAATGTACAAAACAGATTCTACAGTGTACATGGACTGACAAGTTACATGAACTACAAATGAACTACAAATGTACAAAAGAACCTCATAGGTTTTACTGTGATCCAGGAGTTGACATACAGTTATTTATCCCTTATCATTCGGAACACACCAGTGTGTGAAATAAGTTTGACTAAAATAGTTCAAGGTTAGTGCCAGAATAGCCTCTAGGCGCCAAGCTATTCTGGCACCACCCTTGAACTAAAGCCATTGGTCTATATCCTTATCTGCAAGTACTGTAATGTAGATTGCATATAGCAGTGTACAAATTTGAAGCTTTTAGCCTAGAGAGGGGAGTTGTGGGTGTTTTTCGACAATTTATATCTATCCCAAAATTCCGGGATTTTGAGACCACAAACTTCCACGCCTTTCCGCCGCCCAATTTTCTTGGTTTTCTCCTTTTTTTTCAGTAAAATAAAGATATCCAAATTCAAAGACATTAAAATTAATATTTTTTATTATAAAATGAATCAAGACGAATTACTTCTTCTAAACGATATTAATGCTGTAGAAAACAAAGACTTAGACTTGAAAAAACAGCGCCTTCTTTCTGTAGTTGTGTCAGGCAAGTCAAAGACTTATCTCGGTAAACAATACATGACAGAGGATATTGAATCTCTTACCTCTGATGAACTAATCAAGCTTCATTCAAAATATGAAAACCACATCGCTTCACTAATGACACGTGATTTAAGTCGATCTCTTGTATGCCTATACACAAAAGCAGTGAGTCACTTTCTACCTGTGGATAGTGACAGCCTATCACACGACCTTGAAAGCAATCCTATTGTTTCAAGTTCAATTGGCAAATTAGCATGTGTCATGTTTTACAAGTTTGGAAATTACCTTGCACCTGTCGTAACATTACTAGTTACTGGGAGCCATATTGATTTCTCAAAAATAAATTTTACTGCAGAAGAAAATGGACGAAACCCAGACGACTCCACAACCGAACCCCAGTCCAGTTTTGACACAGGTTCAAACTGTGACGAAGACTAAAAGTCCAGGCAGGGTTGAGGCTGGAAAAAGATTAGCCAAATGGAACAGGCAAAAAAAATTACAGCTTCAGGCACAAACAGAAAAGACTCATGTAACTGACCAGGTGTCAGGACCGTTATCACCGTCAGGACCTGTGTCAATACCGTCAGGGCCGTCACTCCCTCATCAAAGTGAGAGACAAACAACTAAGTCTGACCCCGAACCTCAAACAGCAAAATATGTAGTTGCCGGATTTGTTGTCGGATTTGGTTACGTAGGGTATCAATTATACAAAAAATACAAACCACAGACTCGTACAGTGACCAAAAAATCAGACACTCCAAAAACAAAACCAGAAGTCGCCACATTACCAGTAACATCCAAAGCCGTTGACCCATTTTATATGCAGTAAATAAAAATATTATTTTAATTTTTCTTGCCTTAGAAAATGAATGACTCAAAGAACATGATGAACCTTGTCTATCACTCTGCCGTAATCAGTGGATTAGCAGTAGCTTATTCTATGCTGGGGAAAAGTCTACTCAAAATGAAATCAGCAGACCTCAGTAGACTCGATTTCGAAGACAGCGCTAAGCTAATTGTAGTCGTTACAGCGTCGATTGCGACAAAAGATTTTCTTGTCAAGCAGGGAATTATTCCAGAAAATGTTTCTATGTAAATAAAATAAATATGGCGACGATAGCTATTATGATTGGGGGAGCGATGGTTAACGCATTGGCTTTCAGTGGCTCAAACTATCTCTTTTCAAAAATGGGTAGAGAAGAATCAGCAGAAGAAATGAAACGTCACAATGAGGCAACAGAAAAACTTGCTCAAGCCCAGCAGGAATATGAAAAGAATAGAATTGAGAAACTTGATTTCATCAATGAAAAACTCAGGCTTGAAGGTCACGCACAACATACATTTTCAAATACAGACGAAGCAATCAGGGAATATTTTCTTGTCACGGGTGAAGACATGTCTATCCCAAAACCGAAACTAAGTGACTATTACAAACCGAGTACAGAACAAAGAAACGGAGAGATAATCTTTGTTCTAGTGGGAATGACATTTGTTTATTTTACTGGAGTTTTTATTGCTAGAAAAAATGGCAGCCGAAAATAAACTATCAAAAATATATTACTCACCATCAGGCTATTGGAAAGGAGCAACAGCTATTCAGAAATTACATGCCGCTGTGGGTGGAGATATATCACTCAATCAGGTCAAACAATGGTTACAGAGACAAGCAATTTGGCAGATATATCTTCCTGCTCCAAGAAAGATAACAAGGCCTCATTTTCAGAACACTACCCCAAATGACACACACCAAATGGACCTCCTGTTCCTACCACATGATACAATAAGAAAGAAACGATACAAGTATGCACTGACTGTTGTAGACATTGCTTCAAGGTACAAAGACGCTGAACCCATATCTGACAAAACAGCCAGTACAGTTGCTACTGCTTTATCAAAAATATATAGTCGAGGCCCCTTAAGATACCCCAGACTTGTACAAGTTGATGATGGATCAGAATTCAAAGGTGCAGTTAATCAGTTATTTGCTAAGCATGGTGTACTGGTCAGACGAGGCATTCCAGGTGTGCACAGATCGCAGGCAATTGTTGAAAACTTTAACAAACAGTTATCAGAAAGACTTTTCAGTTACCAGTATTCTAAGGAACTCATGCATGACACACGTAACACTGAATGGGTTAAGCGATTACCACATGTGATAAAAGCAATGAACAATGAAGGACACCCAAAACCTGCTGATGCTATTAAATTGAAAACAATTACAGAGTCAAAAACAATGTCAGCACAGGCACCCGACACAAGTTTATTTACCAAACAGGTGAGATATTTATATCAACCCGGAGAGGCCGAGAACGACGACAGACGCAGGGCGACAGACCCCATCTGGTCAACATCCGTTCATAATATAAAAAAAATAATTCCCGGTCCAGACGCAACAATATATTACCTGTACGACCCTGCACCCCAGAGGGCATTTGTCAGAGAAGAATTACAGATTATTCCCCCAGACACCGTTACTCATTTCAGTAACTAAGTCGTCAATTAATTCATCAACCAGTTCATCACAAATGTCTTCAGATAACTTGAGCCTGTAATGACCTGGTGCATAAGCTTTTTCCTTACTGTGAAAAACACGTTTCGTGTCCCCAACTGCAAGTGATTTCTTATGTGTTTGAATTATTTCAAGATTATGTTTGTTTGATCTCAGTGACTTGTTTGGATAGTCAGGCATCAATGCGCCATCTAACACTTGCTTGTAATGTTCATGACGAATGTCTTTATTTTTTATTGCTGTTTTTTTAATTCCTTTGGCTTTTGACTGACTACCTTTCTGGTGCAGTATAGAATACATTTTTGACCTCAGTCCAACATACTCAACTATTGGCACACCATTTAGTTCATCCTTAAACTTCCCAGGCACTTTTTTGTTTTGTGTGCTAAACAGTGGGTGATCTTTAGGGTAGTCAGATGTGTCATACATGTGTAACTCTGTTTTCATGTCTTCGTAAAAGTCTTCAGTAGGCACGTCTATGATCATAGAGTCAGTGTCAGTGTATAGCAGACGACACTCAGGATATTTTGGTTTGAAGTAATCATAATAAAATTCAAGCATCAACAGTTTTGACAACTCAAGAATTGCCATACCAATGAATACTGGCTTGTCCAGTTTAACAATCTTTTTTTTGAGTGACACTGCATACAATGATGAATGAAATTCTTTATACCCTGTGTACTGTGGCTTGCCTGTAAGTTTAATTGCGCCCGATTCAGTTGTGACCAGTCTCACATCTTTTCTGTGATGAGGATTTTCCATAGTCTTGCCAAAACAGGCATTGTTCATAAGCTTAAAGAAGTCTTTGTCAAATGCAGTGTTGCCGTCTCTGGCACGAAGGGTTGTGTTCTTCATTATGTAATCTTTCATGAAAGCACTCTGATCAAATTGAATACCTCTGTGAACTTTCTTTAGTACTAACCCATGTCTGATGTAAAACTGTAACAAGCGATAGTGGCAAACGTAATTGAATTTATCATTTAGATTTGGCACAAGCTTAGTGTCTTCTTTTTTCCCTGTCATACTCATTTTCTCAACTGCTAATGGATAATCATTATGATAATCATGTAGGTGGTGAGGGTACTCTAGGTCGACTTCAAAGATCCAACCCTTCGCGTCGTTTCGGTCAAGATTCATAATATTGTTAGTTAACCCTGACTCTGTTATGTCATACTGTGACAAATCATGCAGACAAAAGTTTTTCAAGGGCAATAACTCACACATTGCCCAGCCATACAAGTTATTAGCGTCCAAGTACGTAATGAATGACCTTGACCCCGGGCTTGAGGGGTCAAACCCCCGGCCAAGGTCACCATAACCGTCCAGATATTTATTGTTGGCTCTGGCGTAGTTATTTGCTGCAATACTAATGCCTCCTCTCAATCCGCGTTCTACCATTTCACCCATCGTACGATCAGACAACAGGTCTATAGATATCTTACTGGATTTCAAAAATGCATCCCATGTCATGCCAGGACTAGTTATGTAACAGGCAGGGTCAAGACTGTAGTGCAACAAACCCTTTTCACGATAACTTTCAAATACATCTGCTAGCAAGCAAACATCAGCTTTCAAGTACTGGTCATGGTAATCACCAATTGTCTGACATCCTAATTTACCCCACGCATCAAGAGCGTGTTGATATTCAGAGTCAGAAATGCCTTTTCCAGTTAGTGTAGAATAAAATTTCTCTTTTGGTGGCAGTCTTGTTTCTTCAAACACAACCCACTCACTGATGTACTCATACGGATACACACCTTTCTTAATCAAGTCTGGTTCAAAATATTTACTCGTTATTGGATACTCAGTCAGTCCTTCTGCCAGACTAGCCAATCCTAAAGACAAATGTTGCATAGAGTCATAAAATGCTAATTTATCTAACCTAAAAGTTAAGTATTTCTCAGTTGTCTGGGCAATACAACTTATGTTTTTGTACGACTCATCTACAGCCTGCATGATAATGTGTGAATCATAACCTTTGAGATTGTGGAAAAAGATTGGTAACTTATATGTCTTAGGATCTATTTTTAATAACAAGTTACAATTGTTATGTGCAGCACCTCTGTAACGCCCAGTTATGTGATCATGGTCACGAACTTTATCACCCCCTAAAGGTTGTTCACAAATCCAACACATCTCAGCTGTATCAAATTTCAGTTTGTCTTCTTCTGTCATCACCAAAGGCATCTGACATGTTGTGAGATATTGTACTACCTGACTATACAGATGTCTCATTTCTGTTAAAAACAAACATGCTGCATTTTCACCTCTGTAGATAACAGGCTCTGAATGCAAATCGTCTGACCTAACAAGAATGTATCCAAAAGAACACACCACTTGGTCACTCAACTTTATAGTCTTTGGTAATGACTCTGGAACAGGACCCTCATATGGTACAACCAATGATTCAAAATCTGCATACACTACAAACGGCAACTTTTGCTGGTTCCCATAGTTCTTAAAATAAACCTTGCTGCCAGGATCTGGATACTTAAGTACAGTTTGTATGTCATCAGCTGATCTGCAGTGTAGGACGTGTTTGTGCGCTACTGAAATAGAGGAGAATCTTTGTAAACATCTTTTACAAACTTCTTGTTTACCATTGTGTTTTGTTGTATGTCCATGAATTAGACGTGACATATTTCTGATAATTGTGTAGTGAAAGTTATCACCAGAGCTTATTAATAACATATCAACATGTCTATCTTCTGACTGACCGTAGGTTGGGGCAATTGGGGATACTCTTATTGGTTGTAACTTGTTCTCAGATTCATTATCCCACACAAACACATTTACAGATATACCAGGATTTAGTTTTTCAAACAAGTCTATGTCCTCTATTTTAACAGGGAACTCAATGCCACTAAAATCGAGTTCATTTACAAATTTGGTGTAGTTAGATACACGTTCAGGCTTTGACTTTACAAAGTGTAGTTTAGCAAGCACACACCACATGAAACAATAGTTGTCATTGTTCTGTATATTAACAACAGCCTTTTTGTTTGCAACCTCTGTTGGCAGTGGTATCCATGCTTTACCTAGTATAGGATGATACCTAGACTGCTTTAGTTGCAGTTCATGTACATGTCCTTCGTGCCAACCAGATCCTTTCATTTTTGCACTGTCAATTGCCTGTAGAAAGTCTGGTAATAGTCTGTCTCTAAACACGTTTTCTAATTCTCTTCTTGTGTTAACTGTGTGTTGTCTTGTTGATATGTACGATACAATCACTTCACCGTCTACTCTAGTAAATTCTATTTTTGCAACAATCTGAATCTTTACACTGCCTGTAAGAAGATTATCTTGTATTACAGAAAAAGAGTTTTCTATTGATTCATAGACATTGTTAGTATTGGTTATAGGTAAGTTTGTTGTGTGAAACACGTTTCTTAAACTAGATGAGCCAGGGTTTGATGGGCCAGGGCTTTGTGAATTGTCCGTCATTTTTATTTGTCCGACAAAATAATAAAATAAAAAATATTAACGTTAACTCTGCTGACTCACCTTGTGTAATACCACTTTATTAACTGTAACACTGTCAATATAAACATTTAGTTTGCGTAGTTGTTTAAATATGCTATAACAAACTTCTCCTAACCAACCATAGTTGGTATCATCAACTTTAAAAGTAGGTGTCTTTAAATCAACTGTCATGTGCTCCACATCTGGATGCTCATCGACGTAATCTAAAGTCACACTATATGTAACATATATTTCTGATGGTGCTGAAAGGCTTATGTAAGTCTGTTTGGGTGATATTAAGTCAGTAAAGTGCATAACATCTTTGAAAAGGTGTGTAAGATCAAGCACCTGTATGATTTGTCCGTCTGTCATTTTTATTGGACAAACAAAAGAATAAATTAATTTACATCAATTTACTAACCCATACCCTGTGGGCTGATCTGTCTTTAAAATGAGCTTCAGATGCTTAGTTGATTTCAGTTTATTTTTTACATCATCACGTTCATGCTTATTTGGGATGACATCGTTTTCTCTGAGACAGTCTTCAAAGCTGTCACGGTCCTTGCAGTAAAACAAACAGATAAACTTTAACTGCTCTCGAAAATCTTTCAGTACAGCATTATATTTCTGAGTGAGAATCCATACACTTACATTAGCATGTCTGCCACTGAAGGCAAGTTCTGCTAATGTGTTTCTCTTCTTGACAATGTCTTTCTCTGCAGAACAGTCATCGACTATGAACAATGTTGGCTGTCCTTCAAATTGCTTGTAAAAATATTGTAGGTAGTCATTCAGTTTTTTCTCAGGGTCGACTAAATATATGTTGTTGTCAGTCCAAATGAATAAACGGTTGTGATAAGCTTTGTTGTGTTTGATTGTAGGACAAAATATTACAATGTTTTCAAAGTGGTGTATGTATCTTGTTTGTAATAGATTAAGAACAAATTCAGTTTTCCCACACCCTGTGGCACCAACAAATAAGCCACAGTGTGGATCGAGTGTCATTAAGCCCCGGTTCATTTTAATACACAATATAATTTTAATATATGTGTCCACTCAGTCTACTGTCTTGTATATTGAGTTGTGCGTCATATATCAGGTACAAATATATATTTATGGCTTCGGCTTTTTCAACCTTCTTTTGTATCTGAATTGTTATTCCGTCACTACCGTTCTCGACAGTTCGTCCTGACCCATGAAGGTAGTCGTCATCTGTACTACGAAGATCTAGCCACAGTGCATACTTGTTTGTAAGGTATTGTCCGATCCTAACATCAAACAGATGTAGATCTTTGCACGCAATGTTTGCAGGTTTATCTCTAATCCTTCCACCCGCAAAATACTTTGTGGTTTCGTCATAGTGTTGATAAGGTAACATTCCTGAAGCGTACACTTGATTAGGGCGGCCTTCGATTGTACAGGACAAATGTGTAATCTTTGGATTGTAGAATTTTTCTGAATCCCTTTTGTATGGACTCACCGGTTCAACAAACAACATAAGAATACCTTTCAGTGACCTGGCTGGTGTGTTCAAGTTTATGTTCCACATTGGGTCGCTTTTGTCTTTGGGTATTAAACTATGTCTAATCACCCTGTCATAATAAATTGGCAGTCTTGACTGATACTGATTTTGAATGAGTCTGGCTAGTTCAGTATGTGTAACAATTTCATATTCCAAGGAAATGTTAGAGATCTTATATGTTGCATCTGTGGCAGATGATTTTATAACTTTGGAGTAGTCATTGAAAGTTAGTTCAAAGCTCAGACGGTCATTCAGTGCCCCTTGATAATAAGGCAAATGTGCTGTTAGGATTTCAAACTCAAGTGGAATGTAAAATCTGGTTCCATATGTTTCTGCTATAATAACGTCATTGGCTGCTGACGTTGATTTATCTCCAGCATTGATTCGAAGTTTACCAACATTATCAGACTGTATGCCTTGGTAAATATGGTCTTCTCGTTCTTCTCTTGTGAGCCAAAGATCTTTGTAACAGTAGAACACATCTGAGTCGTCAAGACTAAACACTTCCTGTCCTTCAAGTTTTACTTTAATAGTTCTAACAATTGCTCTGCCAAGATTGTCAACCAGTGTTCTGTTTACATCTGCGTCTGATGATAGTTCGATATTAAATGCTAGGCGTGCAGTGCCAGGAACGATAACGTCACTGGGACCTAGGTTTGGAAACTTGACTGTAAGTGTTTGGTTCTGGTCTATGGTACTTGGATTGTTCGTGATGACGATTGATTGTCTTATGCCCTTAACACCCAGAGGCTCACGTAGTTTTCTGTATGGGTCTAACTTTGATCCGTAAGACTGTGTCATTTTTATTATGCACAATAAAAAAAATAATAAATTAATAAAACAATGGCAGCGGGAGGATTTAATCATGAAGATTTTGAAATGGATGACATAAATGTCTCAGATACCAGTATCACAGATATGACTGGAATGGTAACTACTTCTCCTTTGTATCATGAACTGTTAAAAGACAAAGTAAACTCATTTTATGTCAGTGTTGGAGTGCGCCCAGATGTAATAGATCCTAATCAATTTGAATATGATAAAGGGCACTTATTTGTAAATACAGACAGAGGGAAAATATATCTAACACATAAAAATAATCCTTCTAAGTTTAGAGCTTTAAGTACAATTAAAGGTGAAGTCGGTGGTAACTCTGGGTTGGCAAGGTATCTTGGAATTGGAGGGTCTCCTGTCACGCCAAGACTGGTTAGTGTTCTTCACGACACGCAAACAAAGTTGCCAACAGGGCAAGAGATTGAAATGGCACCAGTAACAAGCCTACCAGAAATAGCAAACACAGTGATACAAGAAACTTCATTTACTGAAGGACAAATAAATGACGCTTTGAAAACAATAGATGATCCACCTTTGTCAATGCGGGAGATTATGGGATTGGATAAATCACTGCAGACAATAAGAGGTGAGATGGTTAATAATGTTGCCAAACTGGGTGAGCTTGATAAACACATAGAACGTGAAAAAGAGAAACTGGCTACAGCAGACAATGGAAATCTTGACACAGAAATGAAAGAGAGAATCCAGCACAGATTAAATGATTTGCAGATAGAAAGATCAGGAAGGTTAGAAACAATTAGTATTGGAAGACAAAAACTGAAAACACAGGTCAACAGGATTAGAGAAACTATTCAGAAAATACTTCACGAAGACACTACTCTGGCTGAGAGACTGAAAACACTTTTCAGAGAACAGGGTATTACAATTGCTAGTTTAATTACAGCTCTTGGATTTATTATCAGTACTGTTGTATTAGCTGTCTCCGGTAGTGGTGGGGGTGCAGCCCTGACACCGCCACCCCCCGGCCCACCGGCTCCCACAGACTCAAAAGATTTACAGTCGTGGGTAAAGAAACAGTTGTCTCATATTTCAGACTTGCTTAAGAAATTGGCTCTGAAAGCAGTGGATGCTTTGCCTGGCATAATTGGCGCTGTTGTCAGTTGGCTTATTAATACAGCGGCAAAGGCAGTAGGGTTTATGGCAGAGCATGTGTGGATCTTTCTGGTTACAGTAGGAGGGTTGATGGTGGGTTATTTAATGAAACAGATAAAGAAGTAAAACTCCTAACCCTGTTAGACCTATTACCAATGCAGTTCTTTCTGACTCATGAGTGTCAGGGGTTGACTGTACTGGTTGTATGAGTGCCGGTGTTGGGGCCAGGGTTGGGGCCGGGGGCGGGGCCGGGGGTGTTACCGTCTGTAATGATTTTAACGGCTGTACGTGTGTGGTTGTGGCCCCTAAGTTTACAGATTGATTGAGTCCTAATTTCTGACCAACACCTGCAACAATGATTTCATTATTATAATTTGTTATTGTACCCATTTGGAGTTGAAGGTCAGATGGTAACATGTATAACCCAATGCCAACTACAAAGTCAACTTTTGATCTGGCATATCTAAGTACGTCTTGATAGCGTTGTATGCTTGATGGGAGATCAACTGTTGAATTAATTGAATCTTCAAGATTTGCAAGAAACTGTTTTTGTGCTTCAAATTTACCACTTCCATTCAAAATGTTTGATTTTGTTAGTGATTGTGCTCCTAATATACACCAGACATATGTTCTGATTGACTCATTTACGCGCTCGACTCCCGCTTGAGTAAACCCGTCAGATTTATCTAAGACAAATGTGGTCCAGGCGTTAGACTGTTTCTGCTCTATTGATCCTATCCAGACTTCAGATTTTGATGAGAATGAAGTGTACCCAGGGTAGTAATCTTGTGGGTATTGTCTGTGACTCAAAGCGTAATACAATGTACCCATGCCTTTGTGATCATCAAGTTTTTGTGTGAAGTCATACCGGGGACTGATGTTAAATTCATTACAGATGCGTTCAAACGCTTTCATATCCATGGGGTTGTTATACCTGTTGAAACTGGATTCAGTGGGTAGTGGTGTATGAAGTTCTGACAGTATACGTCTAAGCTGGTAATAAGTGTGAAAACGATACACAGACCTAATCAGTTTGTTTGAGTGATTCAAGTGGTCTGTAAATGAAACACCACAGCCTGTAGTTGAACATAGTATTGCAAAGTTGAGTTGGTTTTGAAACATCTGTAGTGGGCTTGAAGACCACTTTCTTGCAGTAGAGTCATCTGTTATTGGAGGGTTTAGGTAATGGTCAAACGGATTCGGTACTTTGACTTGAAATAGATCTTGTACGCTTGCGTCAGACACAGCTATGTCAAGCTGATTTAGTTGAATTATTTTCTGTTCATAAGTAGGTGCGACATTGTATTTGGCATCCACATTAAATTGAAATGCGTTTGTAGTGGTGATGGTTGGTGATTTAAATTCCATCCTTTTTTATATGAGATAATAAAAATGTTTATTACCTTAACAAATCTTGACACAAGCAAACCAGTGTGGTTAACTAATGGGATTGATAATCGGGATGGTAGCAAGGCTGCAGCTATCCATGAAATGTTCTACACAGTAAAATGGTTTAATGTAGAGGATGATATATATAATAAAGTAAATTTAGATGGTAAGACTGAAGCTTTACCACCCGGGTATTATGACTTTTGTACTATAGCTGAATGGTTTCAAAGTAAATTTAAAATTAAAGCAACTTTAAATCCAGCCAACCTACTTGTTACATTAGAATTTCCGACACAAAATTGGTTAAGGATCTCAGATAAATTTGCATATTTACTTGGATTTTATATTGACGAAGATTGGTATAGATCAGATGATTTAGATGAAGCTATGTCTGGTATTATAACAATGAAGATTAAAAAACTTAAAATAACTGGAAAACGCCCTGTCAATTTGTCAGTACACACAGTACTAAATGTTTATTTGAAAGAACTAAACACATCTGAGAATGTTCACAATGGAAAGCCTTCAACTTTGTTGAGATGCTTACCTACTGGAACTGCTCCGTATTGTGAAAGTGTAGTTGTTAGATTTCCTAATTTGCAGTTTAAGAAATTAGGTTCTAGTTTCTTTGAGTCACTGAGTATATCTGTAACTAATCAGGATGACAAACCAGTTCTTATGCATGATTTTAGTGTAGTGTTAGAAGTTAAATAATTTTATTTTTGTTTATAAAAATGAGTGGTCTTGGTCCGAAGCGAACAATCATACCAGTTGCGTGTCCAGTAACAGAGTTGAAAGATTTGGCAGACGTACAGGATTTTGAGAAGGAAGGGGAAATTGGAGAAATATATGGTTTTGAACTTGATTCAAATGGCATGTACAAGAGGAAAGTAATTGTCGACATGAAAGACGGTGAAAAACAGATTCCTAAACTTGGTCAGCTGCGTGATGTTACTGTACCTACTCCACCTGTAAATAATTCGCCCTACAACTTAATACATGTGGGTAGTAAGTGGGTGGTTTCACCTGTGCCTGTTCCACCACCCACAATTGACTGGGACATAAAGTTGGAATTTATTAGTCCTTATGTATACACTGATGACGAAGGTGCCTTAGTGTTTAGGAAGGTTGTTAACTCGGGGCCGCTTATTGTAAGTCTTGTTCCAAGCTTTGCCCCAGACAACAATAGCAGAGAAAAACTGAAAGTTGAAAATTATGAGAGACGGAGATATCTTCTTACAACTAGAAAGGGTAGATCAGATACTTCTGTTGTGTTTATGCCAGCAAGCTTAGTCGTGGCTAGAGAAGTAACAATAGTATTTGAAATTATCATGAAATCAGTAACTACTGCTAAAGAGGCTCAAATTGCACAGGGAATTAAACTTACATGGGATGAAACAGTAACAGAATCAACAAAGGTCTTTATTGCTATTACAAAAAATAATGATGTTATTAATGTTTCGAGCAGTGTTCCAGCTGTCAAGGTGGTGGTCGACAAAACAACTTTTGTTCGTCTAACTTACATAAACCTTGAACACATTGATCTTGTTGCATTTTATTATGCCAGCAAATTGTATACTTTTGAAGAGTTGCAAAATGTAATTGCTGATTAAATAAAAAAAAAAATATTTGTGTATAAAAAAAATGGTAAACTTCTATCCGCAACTACCGACGCTTGAGCCGACTGAAACAAATGTGATGACTAAAACAACACTTGCGCCTGATCCACAGGTAACATCTGTGCCAATTGCATCTGATAAAACATTACAGGCAGATGCATTCAGATTAAATAATATTACAGAAGCTTTGAAATATTTGGAGAGTGAGGAGGCGAAATACTCACGGTGCAAAAGACGGTATAAGACCGTTTTCAATTCTGTTCAAAACACTTCTATGGCTATTGGTGCAGTTTCAGCTTCATGTTCTGTAGGGGGTATTGTTCTGTTCGCCACAGGAATTGGGAGTTTGGCTGGAATAGCAGTTGAGGGTGTTAGCGTTGCTACATGCCTGGCTTGTTTTGGTTTGGAGGCCTTGAACAAAAGGTTTCACACAAAATTACAGAAACATGAAGCATTGAGTACGCTGGCTGGTGCAAAGCTGAGCAGTATGAAACTTATTATCAGTAAGGCATCGAACGATAATTTTATTGATGACGAAGAATTTAAGCGGGTCCAGGATGATTTAAATAATTACAAAAAACAAAAGTCTGAAATCCAAAATAAAATGCGTAGTCAATCTCCCGTGAATGTTGAAGAACTGAAGGCTAGTTTTTTAGAGATGGGGAAACAGATCGGTGTTCAGGAAACCACAGAAAAACTACACAATCTTTTAAACAAATAAAAATCAGATTTGGTAATCGTTTATTAATGTCATACACTTCACAGAAAAATGCCATGCCACCTAACTATTTAACCCCATCAGCACCACCACCACCTGACTATTACTAAAAAAAAGTTTTTTCATTGTCCTTGTATCTTGACAAATCTGTCCGAGTAAGTTGTGACTTAAGTTGTGACTTGAGTCAAGAACTTACAATTTGTTGTGTTTAAGTTCTTATAAGTTCTTGACTTAAGTCACTTAATAACTAATTATAGGTTCTTAAAAGGTTACCTGTAAAGTTATTTGTCAGTTATAATTGACTTTGGAAAATTTGTTATCAAGTATTTGTAGGTAACTTAAATAATTTGTTATCAAGTGCATATAGCAATAGTGTTTTTTTTTTGTGTGTGTGTGTGTGGCTATTATTTAAATAACTATGTTTTGGGGGGGTATTGGCACAGAGGCAATGAAAAAAAAATGTTCTTGGAATCTTATATTTTATATCTCTAACACACATATATACACGCACACAAACAAACACACACGCACGCAAACACGGACGCACATACACATATAAACACATGCATACACACACTCGCACTCTCACTCACACACACACACACTAACCATACAAACCGGGGACGTCCCCCGTTTACTGGAAGTCCCGGTTTGCGGGTGTATAACCTGTGTGTGTCCCCCGATTTACGGGATTTACATACTCACACACACACATACACACACACACACACACA
This sequence comes from Semisulcospira habei, assembly GCA_036245525.1. Taxonomy (NCBI): domain Eukaryota; kingdom Metazoa; phylum Mollusca; class Gastropoda; family Semisulcospiridae; genus Semisulcospira; species Semisulcospira habei. Next base: position 63,529,211 of record BTPG01000001.1, read on the forward strand.
CACACACACACACACACACACATTACAGGCAGGCGCATTCCGACATGCATAATCACACACGCACGCACGCACACGCACGCACGCACGCACACGCACGCACGCATAATCATGCACACGCACTCACGCACAGACAAACAAATACAATGCACGCACACACACAGAGACAAAGACAAACACACACGCACACGCATAGACAAACAGACAAACAAACACAAAATCTTTATTCTGCATGAATATTGTAGACTCGTCCGCAAAACACCGCGGGCCGTATGACACGCGATACACAACCTGTGTACTCAAATCGACACTGTGCACTTCGTCCCGTCACTAAGGCTCTACGTCATGTGTTTACGTTAGATACCTGTCCCCCAGTGGGGGACGAATCGCTAAGGACATACGTCATGTGTTTACGTTAGATACCTGTCCCCCAGTGGGGGACGAATCGCTAAGGACATACGTCATGTGTTTACGTTAGATACCTGTCCCCCAGTGGGGGACGAATCGCTAAGGACATACGTCATGTGTTTACGTTAGATACCTGTCCCCCAGTGGGGGACGAATCGCTAAGGACATACGTCATGTGTTTACGTTAGATACCTGTCCCCCAGTGGGGGACGAATCGCTAAGGACATACGTCATGTGTTTACGTTAGATACCACGATATGAAGGCTTGACTAGGGCGCTGAGTGATTTATAAATCAATTATTAAGATACAATGCAAAAAAACACATTTCTTTGACAGTGTGCTACAAGTGGGCTGACCAGGGTGCCGTTTTGTAAATCAATTATTCAGATACAAAGCCAAAATCATCTTTCTTTGCCAGTGTGCTACAGGTATACCCCACCGTCTGTCTTGTTACTAAAACCTATGTAAAATCCGTTTTCAATTCACTTGCAAAAAGCAAGCTACTTGCATGAGCGCGGCGAAAACACCTCACACTTGGTCCATAACATTTGGAATAATACAAACATAAAAAGCATGGTTACGGGCCGTTAAGGCCACGCCAGAGCCTTTGTGCAACGTGACAACACAAACAACAAATAAGATTATGGTCCTCCAGAGCCTTTTTGTTCAATTTCAGTTCTGAACAAGGTTACGGACCGTTTAAAACAAAAAGGTTAGGAGCATTTAAAGCCGCGCCAGAGCCTTTGTTTTAAACAGCAATATTATGGTTCTTTTGGTCGTGCCAAAAACGTTTGTTCAAATTTCAGTACTGAACAAGTTTATGAACCGTTCAAAACAGTAGGTTACGGGCCTTTTAAGCCACGCCAGAGCCTTTGCACAAACAAACAAACAAACAAACAATAAACAAGGTTACAGACCAGCGTTAGGGGTTTTTCCAAAAATCGGCTATTTCCTGTATTTTCAGCATTTGTTCAATTTGCTTCCGCAAACTGTACACCTTTCGGAAAGACAGTGGGGTACCCTCGTAGCAGCCTGGCTAGAACACACAGTTTCTTTTTGTATTTTCTGTATATATAAGTTATGGATTTCGGCACCCTAGATTAGCCACTCTCCATAGCAGATTGAACTTAGCGCAATCCAGACTAACCGCGAGGCCTGTCAGTCTTGTTTCTAAATGTGACAAATTAAACAGACAAACTATCGATCTTACCGTCGTATATATTCACAAGATTTATCGATCACTGAATATCACCTCTGAAAATCAAGTCAGTCCTCAAAACACGTCCGTCTTTTACAAAGTCGCTTAGCGAAAAGAACAGACCGGCTTGGTGTTTACAAACTAACATGTGACCGTTGCCAGGAGCCGACGGCGGTTAGTGCGTGGTCATGTCTAAGGGAAGTAACTGTGTTTGTCGTTTTGCTTTATAACCAAACGTTACATCCCTTTTGTCTGTGCTATCGGAAATACCTGTAATTGGCTAAGTAATCAATAAACTACGCGTTGCAAAATGAACACACTTACATAATCGATGGATTAATTAACTCAAGTGTTAACCCCCTGATGGTAACTACTCTGCTGAGAGGTACATAAAATGGTGACTGTTCAAACAATAATGCAGTGGCGTGTTCAGTAGCGGACGGAAATTTAGACAAACATGCCGAGGCTCTGAAAAAATTGGGCGGCGGAAAGGCGTGGAAGTTTGTGGTCTCAAAATCCCGGAATTTTGGGATAGATATAAATTGTCGAAAAACACCCACAACTCCCCTCTCTTAGCCTCAGTATGATATGGGTTAGTGCAGTATAAAACTCAACCTCAACTGACAACAAAAACTACTAGGGAACTGTACTGTTTGGTGAACAAAATGAACTATTTGAGAATACACAAAAAGAAGAGGACTTCTTTCTTTCTCAGACACCTTACAGTTACACTCTGTCCTGACCCAAATTAATCGCTGAGCCAAGGACAATTCTTCATGGTCAACCTGTTTTCCACTACTGCTGGGAATGCTTTAAACTTTAACTCCTTCACTGCCATCATACGTACTTTGTACGTCTGAAATTTGTGTCAGTTCAATCTGAAAGAGCTCCAGCCGTCCAATGAACAATGGACACACAGTGGTTTCAGCAAGAGGCACAGATCCTCACCAGCCTCTGCAGTCACAGGGGGGGGCTCAAGAGGATCAATGTCTCTTGTAGTTGCATCGTGTGATTCCATTTTTATTGGCTGTGAAAGGGTTAATCCCTTGACTGCCAGCAGATGCAAACTGTCTGCCCGTATATAACCTGAATACACGTGATTCAATGTCAATACGGCTATCTAGCTCCTGAAACACATTCTAAGGTTTTGTGAACCCTTTGGCCGTCAGTGGTGTTTGTCACGATGATTCTTGCAGAAATCACTGCGACAAAAACAGCACCAGACGGATCAAAGGGTTGAGAAACCTTCATCCAGAACAAGTCAGTAGTGCATAAATGCTCTCAAGTGCTTCATCTGCGTTGTGCTATAGTCAGTCTATAGGCACGTGAAGAAAGCTAACCTAAAGTCACCGACTCCTGGGCCCAGTTGCATTGGAGAGCTTCGTTCTGCACCAGCCACTAAGCAAGGTGCTCCGCTATAGCGGAGCACCTTGCTTAGTGGCTGGCATAGGACTAAGCTCGCTCATGCAACTGACCCGAGGTACTGATTACTTTTCGCCAGTGACTCGCACTGACCGACTCGCTAAAGACTTTAGCACTTTAGCAAGTCAGTTACTTTTACTTGTAGTCTATATGAAGTCAAGTTACTTTTCGCCAGTCACTCACATTGACCGACTCGCTAAAGACTTGTAGTCTTTAGTGAGTCAGTTGCTTTTAGCCAGTCACTCACATTGACCGACTCGCTAAAGACTTGTAGTCTTTAGTGAGTCAGTTGCTTTTAGCCAGTCACTCACATTGACCGACTCGCTAAAGACTTGTAGTCTTTAGTGAGTCAGTTGCTTTTAGCCAGTCACTCACACTGACTGACTCGCTAAAGACTTGTAGTCTTTAGTGAGTCAGTTAATCTGAGTGACTTGATTCACCATTTTAGCCCCAAGGTCCCATTTCTCAAACGACCATGTACCAGATGTAGGAGATGGATTGATCATAATTCAAGGGTAGTGCCTGAAGGCACCAAGCTCATATAGCACTACCCTTGAATTATCATGATCAGTCCATCTCCTGCTGCAGGGTCCTGGGGCTAAAAGGGTTAAAAGTACCAAGAGTCAAAGAGAACATGTCCAGAATACATTGAACAACGTCCCCACCATAGAAACTCAAGCTGGGGGATGAAAACTTCAAAAGAAACAATACTCACTTCATGGTTGTAGCTTCTTTCAAGAAGTTCATGCGTTCTTGAAAGCCGGCATTGTCGTTGACAGTCTGCAACAAAATCTACCAGTAACCCGGTGAAGAGTTGAGATGGTTCAATGAGAAGCAGAAGCAAAACAAAATAATTGAAAAAAATTGATAAAAATAAATATCAATAAAAAGACTAAATAAAATCAGTGTCCAAAAAAGAACCGACACATAAATGTAAAAAAACAAAACAGTAAGGAAAATAACAGATTTTTTAAAAGCAGTAAAATTAATATAATTAGGTGGAAACCGCCCCCCCCCCCCCACCCCTACCCCCTCCCCCCCCACCAAAAAAACACACAAAAAACACAAATAAAAACAAGCAAGAAATATCTGGGGAAACTATTGTTTTCACTCATTCGAGACGTGCTGCCCCTAGATAAGTGGCTTATGCCACGTATACGAAGGCGGCACATCTCGAATGATCTTGAGTTAAAGTAAAAACAAAGTTTGGTAAACCCACTTAAAATAATAGCCATAATAATAATAATTTGTTAACAGTAGGTAATAATAATAATAATAATAACAAAAACAATACGCATAAAAGCGGAGATAGTGAGATGAGGATGATCAGTCATAAACAACACGAGACAAATAAAGTGAAACAAAGGTGGCATGTACAAGTCAGCCTCTGTTTATCGCAGTACACAGGAGCCACAAAGTCAGACAGTGTCATTTGCAATCACGTTACTGTAGTACTGAATTTTTGCATACTTGTAAAGTAAAACCACTCAGTTCTCAGGCCGATCTCAGCCTTAGCTGTCCAACACACACCTGTGCCCAGGCCAGCTAAGGCTAAGGTTGGCCAAAGACCTTTTGCTCACCAGCCATTCATGTGGCAGCCACAGACCTGTGTGCATGATATCAGATACCACGGCATAATGGAGCACATAATACTGAGGCTGACCTGTAACCATGCAGCGAACTCAGGCCAACATGTACTCTCATGAGAAACACACATCTACACAAAGGCTTTCCGCTAGGATTTAAAACTACCCGTCATCGGGACGGACAGCATGACAAAAAATCTGTCCCAATGTCACATACTTTAACCCATTAAGCCCTGAGAACAAAACTATCAAATGTTGGACCTATCTTTGGAGGTCTACACAGTTCTGAAGACATGCCTACTGGCGCCAAGCTATTCAGACATCACCCTTGAACTATCATGGTCGATCCACTTTGTCATAGTACACGACCAGGGCTGTAAGTACATCAGTACTGATCGCACAGTACTGCTGCACGTGTTCTAGTAATCAAAAGTACAAGGGTGTGTGGTGGGGTTGAGGGGAGGCACGTGTTACCGTTCAAAAATCACAATAGTGTAAAACATTCACGCCTGGACGCTTCTGTCTTCTCCAGATTTGTCTGTCCCGGTGACAGACTGACTTCCACTTTTTTTATCCATCAAATACGGAGAATTTTCCATGAACGGAAAGCCTGTGCACACACTCACTCAAGCTCTGAACACACATACACATCCACACACACACACACACACACAGTACAGTCACAATTACATTGTGTGACTGGTCTGTTCGAGCTAATTTGGATTTGCGATGGTTTGATCACTAGAACACAAATTCACATTCTTGACAAAGCAGACTGTGAACCCTGTGCGTGTCGGTAGCGGTTTTTGTCGCGATGATTCCGACAGGAAACATTGTGACAAAAACAGCTACAGACATGCAAAAGGGTTAAGAAGCTAATCAGGCACTGCCCTGGAACTACGACAGTCTGATTTATCCATGGCCAGTACAGTGGAGCCTGTTTTGAGCAGCCACAGAAAAAAGAGACCTCAAGACAGGTGCTCTCAAGAGCAGTTTTGAAAAGGCAAAAAGTGTCACCTGTCATGAAAGACCATCACTTAACCCTTTTAGCCCCAAGGTCCCATTTCTCACATTTTGGAGGTGTTTCCTAACGACTAAGTACCAGTTGCAGGAGATGGCTTGACCATGATAATTCAAGAGTAGTGCCAGATTAGCCTGGCACCTGAAGGCGCCAAGCTAAAATGGCACCACCCTTGAATTATCATGGTTAAGCCATCTCCTGCTGTAGGGATCCGGGGCTAAACAGGTTAACCCATTACATCCTGAGGCTGATTTTTTAAAATTTTGTATTTACTCTTTGCCCTATGAAGGCGAAGTTACAGCTTCAGAGACAGAGCCACTAGTTTAGCTCAAGGGAGGTGCCAGAATAGCTTGGTGCTTGAGGTGCCAAGCTATTCTGGCACCACCCTTGAACTATCACAGTCAAATTAATGTCAAGCAGTAGTGTATCAGAATGAAAAGGGTTAAGTGGCTAAAGGTCTTTCATGACAGGCGATCTCTCAAGAAAGGTGGTCACTCAAAAAACAGATTCTGCTGTAAGTAAGATCTGCTGCACCTCCAACACACTTCTGATTGAGGAAAAAATGAACTGCTCTGCCCTCGTTCCTTGGAAAATAACGAAGATGGTATTTACCTTGATGGCAACTTTGACGTCACCACTGCCAGGGACCAGATCCTCAGCTATACCCTCATACACCATGCCAAAGGACCCTTGACCCAGCTCTTTGACCAATCGGATCTTGTCACGAGGCACCTCCCATTCATCCGGAATGTACACTGCAACATAATTATTTTAAAAAACAATCGAAAAGCAACCCATTACATCAAAAAGCAGATTTTTTTTTTAATTGCTTACTGTCCTATGAAGGCGACATTGCAGATTAGGAGACAGCTCAACCAATTTAGTTCAATGGTGGTGCCAGAATAGCATGACGCCTCAGGCGCCCAGCTATTCTGGCACCACCCTTGAACTATCACGGTCAAATTAATTTCAAGCCTTCCCTGCCACAGGATGTATATTTTGCTTTCTAAATCTTTGTTCATTCAAAGACTAAAAGCCACATTAGTCTCAGCAAGAGGCATAGATCCTCATGAGCCCCCAGTCTAGAGAAAATCTATATTTCTTGCAGTAAGGTGGTGTTCATGTTTTTCTCAGCAGTGAAAGGGTTAAACTGCAAAACACAAAATGGGAAATGTAACTCCAAGACAAATATACTCACATTCATCTGACGGCAAGTAGTGAGGATTGGGCGAGATTACAGTCATGTCTTGGTTTGTGAACCTGCGACACACCATAATAAACACATACATGAAACAAATTGCACAGTTATCAGACACAGTCGTAAATAATCATAAAAACTGCAGGGTAACCATCATTGCAGAAGTGTTCCTTTGAACAGTTCCATGATAGTAGGCTTTTAACCCTTATCATTCGGAATACACCAGTGTGTCAAATAAGTTTGACTAAAATTGTGAAAGGGTAGTGCCAGAATAGCTTGGCGCCTAGAGGCGCCAAGCTATTCTGGCACTGCCCTTGAACTAAAGCCCTTGGTCTATATCCTTATCTGTAAGTACTATAATGTAGCTTGCATATGGCAGAGTACAAATTTGAAGCTTTTAGCCTCAGTATGATATGGATTAAGCTTACAAATGGTCAGATGAAAACAAAAACAGTCTAAGAGGAGAAAACGGTATCAAAATACACATGAGATTTTCAGGAAACACACTTAACCCATTACATCTTGAAGTAGATTTTGTTTTTTTAATTCTTAATGTCCTATGAAGGCCACATTACAGATTAGGAGATAGACCAACCATTTTAGTTCAAGGGTGGTGCCAGAATAGCTTGGGGCCTTAGGTGCTAAGCTGTTCTGGTGCCACCCTTGAACTATCATAGTCAAATTAATTTCATGCAGCAGTGTATCAGGATTAAAAGTGTTAAGCTCTAACTACTGTGCTGCAAATGACTGACCTGCTCTTGGCGACGAACCAAACGATGACAATGACGATAATGATGACCAGCAGTATACTGATGATGACGACCGCCACTACTGTTTCATTGATCTTGGCAGGTTCTTCTGCCAACAAAAAATTTCAACAAGTTAAGAACTAAATGACTTCAAATCGACAGAAGAGAAGTCATTTAGTTCTGGGAGTTAACTCATTCAGCCCAGCACATGTATTTCCCAAATTTTGGAGGCGTCATTTAACAACTATGCACCCGTCGCAGGAGATGGATCGACCATGATAATTCATAATTCAAGGGTAGTGCCAGATTAGCTTGGTGCCAACAGGCGCCAAGCTAATCTGGCCCTACCTTTGAATTATCAAGGTCAACCCATCTCCTGCTGTAGTGCGTCAGGGCTGAATGGGTTAATAGTTCTTAGTCAACAATGACGGTGACAAATTTCAAAACAAAACATAATTTCACATCAGTATTATATACTGAATAACTACACAAAAATCATTATTTTATATTATGGAATGCCATTCCTTTACAATTTTAGAAAAATATAAGCAAGCCTTTATGGCTCACATGTATTACAGATCTGACCACTGTGACCTTGACCTTTCTGACACATCACTGAAATGAGCAAGAGTTCAAGTGTCCTAAAAAAAAGTGTTCGCATTTGTACTGGCGAAATTCATGTTTTCTCAAAATATTAATGTTTTCACGCTTTAGTCAACCCCCCCCCTCCCCCCTCCCTTAACCTTTGTGAAGGATAAACTAAGTTGGTATGCACAGAAAGGACTTATCCTCCTTTGTACCAAATTTGATTAAACAGTTTGCCCCCCAGAAAAAACGTTTGATGAAAACTAAAATTCTATTAAAAATTGATATTTGTCACACATTCTCTGACCTTGTGACCCTTGAACTTTCCAAGAGGTCATCCAAATTTGTATGCACAAAAAGGTCTTACCAACTGGTATTTCTGTAACAAGTTTGGGTTTGAAGTTGAAAATAGTATATGTGGAAAAATGAAAGTGTCCATAAATGGCTATTTTTCAACAATAGCTGAACCACCTGTAACCTTGACCTTTGAGAGAGGTCACTGAAATGGGTATGTTTAGGAAGGTCTTGTCACAAAGCATCCAAGTGGACCAAGCTTGAAGATTGCAGCTTTAACTGTATCCCAGAAAATGCCAACATTAAAGTTTACCACAGATTACAGATGAAGGTCAGACGACTGACAGTCAAACTCATGTCAGCCAAACATGATTAATTAATTAATCCATGAAAATAAATTAACAACAAAAAGAAACTCTCACCTGGCGGATGGGGTATTACGAAGAACTTGCGTGGCGTGTATGATCCATTACCCGATAGTGAGACAGCAGCAATCTGATACGTGTAGTTTCCAGGTTCAATGTTCATCAATCGATGGCCACCTCCTTGAGTCTGGTATCGCTTTTGGCTCACGCACACTTGGATAAACACATGCTGCAGGAAAAAAGTCAAATGATCGATCACATTCTAGGTAACTCGAGCAGAGTTGCTTCTAGATTTTCATTGAAGGGACTCAAGACAACCTCTGAATAAAAAAAGGGGGACAACCTCCTACAAATGGGCCAATGCAAAATGGAATTAACTCATTCAAGACAAACGGCATCTGGATACGCAATGTAAGTCACCTATCCAGACGCGCACACGTGCGCTGGCCTCGCTGTAACGAACGCCTTTAGTGCAGGTTTCGGTCGGACGATGGTGTGACGTCATTAGCAGTTGGACCGAATGTACACATGCGAATAATGTAGAGATAAGCATTGTTCACGTGCGGTAATGTAGCGGTGAGCGATGTTCACGTGTGACAGTGTGGGTTCGGGAAGAATTGCCGGTTAGAGATGCTATACCAGTCGAGTCGAGCGGTCGTTTTCGCTAGGGCTCTGAGGAAGAATTCTGGCTAGAGAATTCGATAGCTGTATATTGAATACAGGTATTTATTCTTTTATTACCGGTATTTATAATCTGTAACGCTATTCAGATGAAAAAGAAAGTATTGTTTTATGAATTATTATTAGTGCAGAAGAGCCATGTTTGAAGGAAATGCGATGGCTCGTGTCAATACTTGTTTAGTCATGTAATTATGTGATATAGTTTATAACTAGGATGTCATGTTGTATTCGTTCATATGCGAAGATGTGGGACTGAAATAGGAATAGAATTCAGTATATATTTAGGTATACCTAATGATGAAATGTGCAGTAATATGTTACGAATTGGAGGTGAGCTGTGATTGTAATATTTGGCTCATAATCCATTGGGGGTAGGTACGTAAAATGTGTGTAAAGTATTAAAGTGGCTATAGGAATTGTGTGTACAGTGTTAAAGTGGCTATAGGAATTGTGTGCACTGTGTTAAAGTGGCTATAGGAATTGTCATAAGAATTATGACAATAGTGACTGGGGTATGGTGGCATAAAGAAGACATTTTTCAGAGGAAATGATCTAGAGCGCTCTGAAGTATAATGTGTCGAAGACACATTCAGACCTTTTGGGTATAAGAGCGAACATTTATGAGTGTATAAATGTTGTGTACAGCGGGGCCGGTACGGAGCGGACACCCCTGGTGTAGGGCCGATGAAGCTGTCCTGAAGGCATCACGTACGTGACCAGGTGCGGACATCAAGCCTTCATCTCTCCTTCGTCGTACCATCACTGGTGCTACGAGCAGCAACGGTAGCGAAGTAAGCCACAGATTCGTGCTACAGGACCACATGCAGTGTTCCGTCAGTGTAGCTATTGTCGCCTAGCGCCGTTAATTTCACGCCTAGGAATGTTCTAAATCTGAGTAGTCATTGAATAGTAATATTCAGTTCGGGAATCTCCGTCAAGTCGTCAATGTGATATTGACTGTGTCAACACTAGTATAAAGAGGAGTCGAGTGACGTCTCTCGAGAGAGACAACGACCTCTACGGTAGCGAGTGAATGTGTGAGCGCTGAAGTTGTGAATAACCTATATGCCACTTGTTAGTTATTTGTGCAGATTGGTTTATATGATGTGAATTGTTATTGGTGTAGATTGGTTTATATGATGTGAATTGTGTGGTTTAACCCTCTTCTGCATGCAAGTGCATATGCCAGGCAGCTCTTGAAAATATCACCAAAGGGAATCAACTCCGTAATTTTGAATGGGTGACATTTTTAAAAAAATGTTTAAAAATATTTAGACAAGTCTTGAGAAAGAGCAATTATTTTTTCTAAAGTGTTAAATCAATAAAGATATAAAATAAACATTTGTGGAGCTGTAAAATGTGTAAGGAAATAAAGGGGAAAAATCTAAAGTTGACTGAACTGCTGTTTTACGTACTCTGAATCTCAGTTGCTGATGATCACAAGCTTCATCCTCAGGCGATGATGTTGACTAAACAAAAACGATCCCCAAGTCATCCCATTCCAAATCTAAGTCAGATTCTTCCCCTCTTCTATCCACTTTCACCAAGCCTTGCTCTGTAAATCCCTCAAAATCTTCATAGTCACTGCTCTCCCCCACCAATGATCACCACAGTTCGAGGCCATCGATTCACACTTGAAACTTAAAAAATTTGTTGCTCCGTAAGGAAATGTCCAAAATGCACATGGCGTGCTTTGACAGGAAGTGGAAAGAACCTCGAAAATGAGGCTTGTGGTCTCGCGAGATTTCTATTACCATGGTAAACATGGCAGCCTCCACAGTATACACGTGGTTCAGCGGGCGTTACCGGGCGTTCTATGCACAAACACTGTGTGTTTTCAGCGGGCGCTGGCGGGCGCTCTATGCAGAAGAGGGTTAATGTATGTTATGAGTGTATGAACAATAGTTAAACAGAGGGCAAAGAGATATAACTGTGTGGCCTTTGTCCTTCGTTTGTAAGCGCGTGTGTGGTGGATGAAAGAGTCTAGTAAACAGAGATAGAACACCCACCTTTATACAGATTGGCAGAAAGCCCACGCACACACTCATTCCATAAACGTTTATATGTAACAATTTAGTTCAGTAGTACACTAAAAAACACCGTCGTTACACTCGCTAACCATTGCCGACGAGGCGCACACATGTGCTTGAATTCCAGTTTAATGAGCAAAACCGGCAGTATGGTCTAAGGGAAGCAACCTACCATAATATTTCAAGCACTCATTTCTGTGCTGGTACAGTGGCTTTATCTTGTTTGTATGGGCTCAAACAAGCAAAATAGAAGCAAAGCGACCCGACAAGCGCAAAAAAATGGCGAGTGAGAGTGACAATGTATTCCCATGCTGAAGTCAGTGAACCTGTTTGGATTGTGGCGTGAAAACTTGTGTTTATGTGTGAAGAAACTTTTCTGTTGTGCCTTTCTTTTTGTCTCTGGAATGCAAGGCCAGTGGTAATTTTCACATTGTGGATAACTAATCCATATCATACTGAGGCCAAAAGCTTCAAATTTGTACACTGCCATATGCAAGCTACATTGTAGTACTTACAGATAAGGATATGGACCAATGGCTTTAGTTCAAGGGTAGTGCCAGAATAGCTTGGCACCTAGAGGCGCCAAGCTATTCTGGCACTACCCTTAAACTATTTTGTAGTCAAACATATTTCACACATTGATGTATTCTGAATGATAAGGGCTAATACACTAACAGCATGTGTTTTAATAACCCAGTGCAAATCTGACCGTTTTTGCTTTTTGGCTTCTTACCCCATCTTGTTTTACACCTCTAAAATCGTAATACAACATATTTTCTTCAGCATAGTTCACCTTAAATTGCTTTTTCCAATACCAACTATGTTGGGGTATGATAAGATTTGTACTAGAAATAATGCCAATGAAATGTGTCAACATTTACTACGGTAGCAGGGAAGTGAGTCAAAGTAAGGCATACTTTCAAGGTGAAAAAAGTAAGGCATACTTTCACTCAGGGTGAAAAAAATAAGGCATACGTTCAGGGTGAAAAACCTGTCACACGTATGGTGTCAAAGAGTTATGGTGTCATCTAAGTTAGTAAGCATAGAAAGGTCTTACTAACAGGTATCTTTATGCGAGGTTTGGGTCAAACGCTGAAAAAACAAACATGGCTATTTCTGACCAAATTCCAGATCCCCTGTGACCTTGACCTTTGATTGTACATTGTACATTGCTTAACGTCCCGACAGCAACAAGACTTTCTCAGGACGTGCCTGCACTGCTTGTGAAAAAAAACTAAACAGAACATTGAATGTATGTCGCCAGCCGGTCCAATACGTTAAATAAACCTAACACATGGGGCCTAAATAAAGCTAAGACCATTTAGCAACACACATCCAATATCAAGAGCCACAGGCAGCGCAGACAGTAGGGAGAGTTTTAAAAAGGTAAATACAGGTGAATGGACAAAGGGTAGACAGAAACACATGCCCCTGAATAGAGAGGAAAACCCACCCTGTGGGGCTGACCAGGGTGACCCTGGGAACTAAAAAGTAGTTAACCCCACCCAAGTCCCCCAGGGTAGACCCAGGTGGGGTATTGACCTTTGAGAGAGGTCACTGAAATGAATATATTTAAACAGGTCTTACCACAAAGTAATCTTGGGCCAAGTTTGAAGACTGTGGCCTAAATAGTCTCTGAGAAATACAAAAATGAAAGTTTACAATTGGGCGTCAGACAGACCACTGGCCAAGTTCATAGACACACTTTTGCTATCACATGTCGATGTGAGCCCAAAACAAGGAACCAGAAAGCAAACTCACGTCCTCCTGATTAGCACGGCGGTAGCGGATGAGGTACTTGAGAATCAAACCGTTGGGGTCAGGGGGTGGTTTCCATGTCAGCATCACCTCGCCTGTATTGTTAGGGATCAGTCTGGCCTCTATCGTTGAGGCATTTATGTTGTCCGCATCGTCTGTTGAGAAAACAACAAATTTGAAATGCCCCAATACTGACTGCTGTTTGTTTTTTGTAAATTTGCTTATAGTTCTATGAAGGCTACATTAGATTAGGAGATAGATCAGTCAATTTAGTTCAAGGGTGGTGCCAGAATAGCTTGGCACCTCAGGCGCCAAGCTATTCTGGTACCAGCCTTGAACTATCATAGTCAAATTAATTTCACGCAATAGTGTATCAGAATGAAAAGTGTTAAGTGGTTATATCTTGTTTTACTGCGCATACGAGATCTTTCAGCATGTAAAAAACACATATTTGTGCTTGAGAAAAACGGCAGAGTGTTGTACAGTATTGTCAGAAAAAAATGTATGTCGCTCGACAGCAAGTACATAATTTCGTTGATGTCACATTCTTGAGTATTGGGTCTTTATGCCCAGAAAGTTCTGTATGGACATTTGTTGCCAAACATAAGAGACTATCTAGACTTTGATTCACCTGAAAATGCAAAGCAAAAAAGTGCTCGAAGTATCGATTTTCACGTGGGATTACATAGCTTGAACACGACCGAAGCTTGTGATATCAGTTGAAACATACATTTGTGAAATTTAAAAAAGCCCAAGCAGAACCTTGCAGAACCTTTTCTGTTGGTAACATCATACTTTTTGTAGCTGCACTCAGAATTCAACTGACCAAAACAGTTTACTTGGAAAATACTCTGACGTCTAATGAATTGACCTAGATGTCTCTTCTATAGTCTTACTCACTGCAGGGTTCGAAATACTTTTCAAAAGTATGGGGCCCTTTGGGCCCCCTGTCAGTAAAAGTAGGGGGCCCCACAGGAAAGTAAAGGGCTCATGAACCGTCACATGATTTACGAACAAGACAGCGAAACATAGGAACTCTCCATTGTGGGAGGAAGAGGCTTTAGCTAAAAGAAGAATAGCGAGCTGCAAACATCAGAGTGAACGTATCGCGCTAGACCGCTATGCAGCAAAGAGAGGTTGATGCAATGCATACTGTGCTAAAAATAGCCAGCCACGTGTGTTTGGCGAAAAGTTTATGACCTGTGTCGGGACCGCGCTGATGCGCTGAGTACCGACTATGTCGGGCCCTATGGACATAAAAGTAGATGGCCTGAGGCCAAAGTAAGGGACTTTTTGCCCCTGGGCCCATGGTTATTTCGAACAATCACTGTTAAACGCATTTCAAATGAGTTCTGTGAAATGGTGGTGGTGGTGGGGGTGGGGGTGGGGATGGGGGAGGGGGAGGGATGGGGGGAGGGGTGGGGGGGGTGTGTCTCTCAGAGACAGGTGGCTCTAACAATTAGCATTATCTCCACAAATATGCTTGCCCACCCAGCAGGGGGCGGGCGGGCGTGCATATTTGTGGAGATAATCCTGCCCCCGCCCCCCCCCCCCACCCCCCTCACCCGAACTCTCAGATCCAGCCAAGAAAAACCTGAGGTAGGCAAGTCTTGATGTGATTTAGACCACACTGGCCGTCTCTCTTGATTGCAGCGCTGATCTCTGGCACAACTAGCCCCCAAACTACATGAATTTGTGCAGTTTAACCCATAAAGCCCTGAAAGACTATGATAGGATGTGGATCGACCATGCTATTTCAAGGCTGGTGTCAGAATAGCTGCGCCTCTAGGCGCCCAGTTATTCTGACACCAACCTTGAAATATCATGGTCAATCTGTCTCCCAAACTGTTATGTAGAGGATAATATCTGCAAAAATTTGAGAATTTTGTCCTCAGGGCGTAAGGGGTTAATATTATAATGCGTTTTGCATCGCATTTGCATGATCAATCCCTTTTAAATTCACAATAAAGGCTTTTTTTTTCACTGAAAAGTTAAATACTTTGCATTTACATATGTATGCAGCTTCAAAATGACCAACGGGCAACTACATTTTTGACTGCAGAGGAGCTCTTTTAATGATATGTAGTAGATAAACAGAAACTCACACTTTCCCGTGGACTGCTGGCAAAGAAACTAACTGATCCTGTGTTCTTTGGCATAGATGTTTCAATGTTTCATGCTGCTTCATCATCAGTTTAAGATTCAGGCTGTATTCATGAACAATATCACTGACTGCATAATCTAACGTCATTTGTGGGTCTGCTCACCACAAACTGGTCAAAAGTGGCCACATCTGCTGGTGGTCTAAGTACCGTGGTATTGCAGTTAGCAGACAAAGGTGCATTGAGATGCTCGCAAGTTGTTACAGAGATAAGTAGACCAAATCAAGGGAGACAGCTAGTGCGGATTTAGACTAGACAAGCTATGAAGCCTAACCTTTTGGTTTTGTTCTGGCCACTGTGATGGCTCTATTACTGCATAACTTTTCTCCCGACTTCGGATCTGTCTCTTGACATGCTAATACCTGCACATAAACAAAATGACATGATTTTATTCAACAGTCACACAGTCCTTTACATACTAAATCAAGTGGTGCTGGGTTCACCTGTGATTTCCAATCTTACAGCCTTGAGCTGTAAGGTAGAAAAAATCACAGAGCAGCACACTTGTTCACGGCAATAAATCCTGTATGTATCTTAACCCTTTGAGTGTCAGTAGCAGTTTTAGTCGCGATGATTCTGACAGGAATCATTGCAACTAAAACTGCTACCGACACTCTAAGGGTTAACCCACTGACTGGTACTGACAATACTGCTCAGTACAAAAGACATCATTTCTGCGAGCAGTATTGCTCTTACCGGTAAAGGGGTTAACTTAATCATTATTGGGCGCATATCAAGACAGAGACAGGTGCAGACCATACTCACCTCTCAGACAGCACAGTGGGATATAGCTCAGCCATACCAGACAGGCCTGGCGCCTTCAAGTATTGACCGATTGACATAACAAGAACAAACCGCTGCAGCCAATCTCAGTTAACACGAGGCGCAGTTTCCCATGACTTCCTGCATCTGCAGGGGTTCAAGAGAATCCAACCCAATGCACAAAGAGTCGTCCGGTGACGTCGGCCGCCGCTGGCCATGCGCTGGCCAACGGCGGTCCGATGGCCTTTGCGCACTGGGAAGCCCCTTACACATGCTACAAGCTTGCTGACTGACAACCCTTAGAGGTGATGATTCCTATATTTCACAAAAACCACTACCAACACACAAAGGGTTAATGCATTGACTGTTGGTAGCAGTTTTTATCACAATTTCTGTAGGAATCGTGACAAACAGTGCTACCGACAGCCATAGGGCTAATACCCATAGTCACAAACACGTAACCCACCTCTATACTATACTCTTCGAAATGTCCTAAGTTCATCAGGTGTATTTTGGTGTCGTAGATCAGTGCCTGAAGGAATGTGTTCTCTTCTGTTACGTTTGTCGCATTGGGAGCTGCCGTCGCTGTTTTGGGCGCACCAGTAGTGGACACTATTGGAACGTTGGCTTTATTAGTGTTGGCACTATAGCGGTTCAAAGCATTTTCTGAGCCTTCAGGGTCATCGACAATCTGCCGTTTTTTGCGTTGTGGGGTCAGGTTGCTCAGGTTGTATTTCTCGTCAATGCCAGCAGGTAGGGCATCAAACCTGGTGAAAGATCAGATATGGATAAGTTCAAGTTCACGTAAGAATTTTTTTTTTAACTCATTCAGCCCTCACACACCACAACAAGACAAGGACTGAGCATGACAGTTCAAGGGTGGTGCCAAAATAGCTTGGCGCCTACAGGCACCAAGCTATTCTGGCACCACCCTTGAACTGTCATGCTCGATCTGTCTCTAGAATTGGAATACAGTCCTTCATAGGGCAACTTCAAAATTGGGGGATTTTGGTCCTGGGGCGGAATGTGTTAAATGAGAAGTAGCAAGATTCCATTTTGGTTGTTCCTCTTCAGGAACAACTTTGAAATGGAAGACACAACGGAGCATGTTCCAAAGCATGCAAACCATGTTCCATAGCATGTATGCCCTTGCCTGTGACGTCACGGGAGACCTAGACTGATGCTTCTGGAGTATTAACTCATTCAGCCCAGACACACCACAGCAAGACATGGATCGAGCATGACAGTTCAAGGGTGGTGGCAGAAAAGCTTGGTGCCTATACGATCTGACTCTAGTATTGTAATGCAGTCCTTCGGAGGGCACCTTCAAAATTTGGGGACTTCAGTCCTCAGGTAGAATGTGTTAAATGACACGATTTTGTGTGCGTGTGTGTGTGTGTGTGTGCATGTGTGTGTGTGTGTGCGTGCGTGTGTGTGTGTGTGTGTGTGTGTGTGTGCGTGTGCGTGTGCGTTTGCGTGCGTGCGTGCGTGCGTGCGTGCGTGCGTGCGTGCGTGCGTGTGTGTGTGTGTGTGTGTGTGCCCAATACATACTTTTGCTATCGCACATGAGCCAAAAACCAGGATGGCTTAAGCCTTTTCATCCTGATACACCCATTACTTGACATAAATTTGACTGTGATAGTTCAGGCGCCAAGCTATTCTGGCACCACCCTTGAACTAAAATGGTCAATCTATCTCCTAATCTGTCATGTAGCCTTCATAGGACAATAAGCTTTTTTAAAATATCAGCCTCAGGACTCATCCCCTCAACTTTACAATTTGTGCCCTAATCCAAAAATTCCTTTAAATGTCAACTCTTCTGTTCAAATTATTAGTAGTTCTGACAGCACAGCAGAGCAAAAATTTATCGGAATTGCCACCTGTAATGCAGCCCTGAAAATGGCGAGTAATTTACTCGCCATGGCGAGTGGGTATTTTTTTTTACTCGCCAAATGCGAGTGCGCTCGTGCGTTTTTCAATCCAACAGCGAACCGCCAGCCGAACATCAGGTACGCCGGCGCGTGCCCTGACCGCACCGCGAGCCGCCTCTAACATCACTTTGCGGCAGTAGCCGAACATCTCACTCGAACTGTGCGTACTATAACAGTGGTCAGTGACAGTCGTTCTATTTTTAGTTATGAATTGGTTTCGTTTAGCCGCTCGCTCAGTCGCGGCTGCGTTCAGAATCGACCCGACGCCGGGGTCCGTGCGAGTGTAACAGGGCGGGCAAACTGTTAGTTTATGCGTGGTGTCAGCATGTTATTACTAAGTGCGCACTACACGTTGAACGCGTTACTTGCTGTGACGTCACCAAACATACTATTATGGGATACGGTATCGTGCGTTTCACTTTCGATCTTGACTGAAGTTGTACATGGCAGAGAAAACGCAAAGGAAGCTGGAATGCTTTGGATTCTTCAATGATCCGGCACAGTCGGATTTTGATAATCGCTAAGAAGAAAGTTGACTTCGATGACACCGCCATCTCCATCGACAAGCGACAGTACCGGAAATGCTACCCCTGGGCCGTGTGGCCACACTGACAAGGCAATTGCTTCCGATGTGGCATGTAGTAACTTTTCCACCAGAAATAGTTTTAAAAATTTTCTCCCTTTTTGCCATTTTTTTAGGGAGTAAAACTTCAATTGTGTGCCTTTTTTGGCGTTTTGAGCAACAAAAGGCATGATAGGTGGTGTGAAAAAGAGCAATATCTGGGTAATTTTAGTCGACCTAGTGTGTTCATGGGAGCCTAATTAGGGCATGTGCACGGTTGTATGCAGGCTTGCAGACGACTTTTGTCGCCTTAGTGCATTTGAGTGTTGTGAAAAACGCTAACTTTTAATTTTGTTAAGAATTGCTGAAAATGTTTGTCCTGTGATGTGCTCCGCGTGGATTTTTTGTTTTGGCAGAAAAGTTCTTCGTTCATAGTTTTATGCTGCAAGAGGCTAACAGATAACAGTGTGTGAAAATGGGGCGTAACCTAATTGCCCTGTGTGGCCTGTGTGGCACCGCCGCTACGACGCCGTTTTCAGAGTTCATGGCTGTGCTGCGTGTATTTCCATGGCTAAAGCACGACGGCACTCGAATGGCATGCGCAATGAGGCAAACTCAAAAAGCAAGTCCAGAAATTTGAACAGAAATAAATTTGTCAGTTTTTTTTTTATCGTGGTCGATTCATCTTCTGGTACACAGTTATTAGGAAAAAATTGGAGAAACACGTCTTTCTGAGTGGTTAAACGGGTTGAAACAAACTTTTAATTACATCAGTTCACACAGACACACACACACACACACACACACACAGTTTAGACAAGTCACACTTTGGTTGTCAATCTGCCGCGGCGTTCAGCAGAAAACGCTATATTCTCTGTTACAATACATTATCAAACGATCATACAAATAAATAAATAGATATATGTTTTTCTGTGTGTGAGGGAGACAGGCTTTTGCGCGATAGCTCACCAGTTAAAGAATCAGTATCATGGAAAGGACACACACACACACTGTCACAACACATTTAAAGAGGAGAGAGCGAAATGAGTTTATTTTAAGGAACATACAGATGATGCAGTTTTTCTTAAATAAATCTGCGGACCCTCTATAATGCTAGGATGGGGGTCTGTGTACCCTCTAAAATTTATACCTGGGGGTCAATGTTCATAATTATGTTATGTTTTCATGTCTTGTTTGTACTATTTGTTATAAATGTACCACAACCGAATTTCTCTTTTCGAGATAATAAAGTATTCTTATTCTTACAGACCCTTTAACCTGTTGTGAAAACAGAAGCCCAGCTCTACTTACAAAAAATAAATAAATAAAAATCCCACTACAGTTTACATGGTTACAAAAAATAAATAAATAAAAATCCTACCACAGTTCACATTCGGGACTTTGTCAGTTATTTTTCTCCACTTGATACTATCAAAAGCCTCAAGTCAGCACATAAACATTAACTTAGTTATGATTGTCTGTTCAAATATTTGTTCTCAATGCCTCTGGGCAGAAAACACTCTCTAACATTGGGCGTCAAACACTTGTGGTACATTATATTGTTGAGTTGGGCTATTTTCAGTAGAAAAATTTTCAGTTTTGGCTAGTAACATTTTCAGTTTGGCTAGTAAAACTTGGGAGTCACTAGCCAAAGGCTGGTGGGCAAAATTTTAGACTTTCAGGGGTGTAATGATTAACCCCTTCACAGCTGAGAATAGCTGAACATGCTCCAACTGCAAGAGATGTACATCTTCTTGAGTCCCCACAGTTGGGGGGTTCAGGAGGATCTACATCTCTTGCCGACACCACATTGTGTCCATGTTCTTTGGATGGTTGGGGCTGACTAGCGCTGAATTAGCTATTTCACTGCCAAATGTATCTAGAAACACTTGTTCCCAGCGCCATTTTTTTATTATCTGTGTCAAGTGCTTGGCCGTGGGTCTCTTTAACCATTATCATTCGGAATAACCAGTGTGTGAGATGTTTGACTAAAATAGCTCAAGGGTAGTGCCAGAATAGCTTGGCACCCCTAGGTGCCAAGCTATTCTGGCACTACCTTTGAACTAAAGCCATTGGTCTATATCCTTATCCGTAAGTACTATAATGTAGCTTGCATATGGCAGTGCACAAACTTGAAGCTTTTAGCCTCAGTATGATATGGGCTAACTGCTTGTATCTGAGAAACTATTTCAGATATTTACTTCAAATTTTTTTGTGTATTGGGGCAATGTTAATTTTATACCAAAGTGCATATTTATGATTGGAATTTGACTGATTACACAAACAACCTTTACAATGTTTACAATACATGTGGAGTGCACATGACATGAACATCGTCATTGAAAAGCGAAACACACTTTCCCGAATCCATTCGCAAACTCTTGTTGGACTTTTCTGGTTCTGGAGACCAGTCTTCATCAGCAGAATCATTTTCAGGCCCTTCACTATCGTTTAAAATAAGGCCAACAAGCTCTGGTGCAGTGAAAGCGCATTTTTGAACTTACAACCATTTTTGTATGTTCAATTCTTTTTTAAGGGAACCCCCACTACACATTGGGTTATACCAGTGTAAAATGCGTCAGGAGGTAAAGGGTAATATGTTGCAGGTCACTTACGTCAGTCAGCTATGCTAGTGGAAACGCTGCACTGCGGGAAATACAGTCTGTTTGACATGACCCCTCTGTGTCAACTGTAGCCGCTTGTCGACTTATGGCAGTGAAAGAGTTAACAAAATCCAGGCCCAAAAGGAGACTGCCTAGCATGTACAATGCAAAGAATAAGCCATTGAAGAAATAAGTATGCTTAGAAAATAGTTACAACAACACAATTTATTTATATAATACTACACCTCAAAACAAACAAACGAGAATACAATTCCTTACTTAACTCGTAAGTTACTGTCTCCACACACTGACGAGATAAGTAGCAAATTGTATGCTTGTTTGTCTATTTTGAAAAAGGATTTTTACTGTCTTTTCTAAGCGTGCTTATTTGTTTTTGTGGGGTTATTCTCTGAAACAACAAAGATTTGAGGAACACCATCTGCAATCAATGGCAGTGAAGGGGTTAATATTCATTCATTTTCCTAGATAAAAAAGACCTCACTAACTCCCTTCCAAGGCTCACCTCTTGCAGTAGACATGGTCATGAAGGTAATTCTCAAACTCAATCTCAATCTGCCGTTCCCGCTCTTCTTCTTTTAGCTCTTTAGCTGATTTTGGACACTCACAGCAACTGGGAGTAGAGGACGAATTATTTTCGTTTCCACCATTCACCACCGGCCTAGAACCACGGTTCACGTCGATTGCTGAAATAAGAAAAAAACAAGGTTAACCCTTTTAGTCCCATTTCTCAAATTTGGGAGGTGTTGCTTAATGACTATATATACAAGATGCAGGAAATGGATTGACCCTGATAATTCAAGGGTAGTGCCAGATTAGCTTGGCGCCTTTAGGCACCAAGCTAATCTGGCACTACCCTTGAATAATCATGGTCAACCCATCTCCTGCTATAGAGACTCGGGGCTAAATGGGTTAAGGAGTGTCCCCATATAGCGGATCGACAGTGGTGAGGTAGGCAGCATGATAAAAAAGTAGCGCAGCAGCATGTTGCAAACTAAAAGTCACATCTACTTCACTACGAAATCTTGGCAGCAATGCTATTTGTTTCTGCTGTGCATGTGATCAAAAGACAATGCAATGAAGTAAAACTAAAACAAGATGGGATGAACCATAACCCACAAAGTCCCTTCTATATCAGAGCTGTCTTCACTGTCAAGGGTCTCTACCTTTTGTCTTTGACTTGATTCTGATGTTAAAATATCTCATGAAGAAAAAGCCTCGCAGATGTGCCAATGCGTCATAGTGAACTCTAGAATGGGAGCACGCAGTGCATATGCGTCATTGGTTTGTCAAACGTCATTTGTCATGACGTATTTTTTGGAGGTTTTACGTAATTCTATATTTAATGTGATATGAGATTCGCTTTCGCTTCAAGACTTGGGAAAATGGTGACAAAACTAAACTTTCACGGTACAATTTTCAGTCTTGCTATAATTTGTGTGAAATCAGGTTGACTTTACCTAGCTACATGCTATACTAAGTACACCTGCATGCTCTTCTGAAAGCATGTCGATGTGTGTGTATGCGTGTGTGCATGCGCGCGCTGCAAACATCCTCAAGAGGCATAGATGTTCATGCACCCTCTAGGCACTTGAGGATCTATGCCTCTTGGAGATGTGCGCATGTGTCATTGGTTTGTCAAACATCATTTATCATGACATTTTTGTTTTGTTTTGTTTTTACGTAATTTTATATTTAACGCGATACGAGTTTCGCTTTCGCTGCAAGACTTGCGAAAATGGTGACAAAACTAGAATTTCACGGTACAATTTCAGTCTTGCTATAATTTGTGTGAAATCAGGTTGACTTTACCTAGCTACATGCTATACTAAGTACACCTGCATGCTCTTCTGAAAGCGCGTCGATGTGTGTGTATGCTTATGCGTGTGCGTGGGTGCATGCACGCGCTCCAAATATCCTCAAGAGGCATAGATGTTCATGCGCCCTCTGAGGATCTATGCCTCTTGGAGATGCGTGCATATGTGTGAGAAAGAGAGAGCGAGAGAGAGAATTACATCATATTTAGAATATCAGTGTCTGCGTGGTGACGGAGTTGCTTCTTTTACATCATCGGCACTGTCTGAATTTCTCTAGAAGTGAAGACTTATTACTGTTTTCTTTTCTGAAAATAATTAATTTTTACTAAAAAAGTTCAAAGGATACAAAACTCATCCAATTTCTTTCGCCAAACTAACTATATGCAAAAGTTCAAATAAATATGACAAAAATTACGGACTCTAATCTGGGTCAACCAACTTCTTATGTCTTCAATGAGACATTCAATTACAATATGCTCGAAGGCTCTCTTGGCCACCCACTTAAGAAAGTATTTTGCCAAGTTTGAAGCTTGTGTGTACAGAAATATCAGAGATTCTCTTGTTTACACACTTACGCACATACAGTGCTTCGCGCCAAATGTATGTTCAGCTGCGAGGTTAGCGTAACTAGACATGACGTAATTTTTATCTTGTTACTTCAATTGTTATTTAGCCTGCCTGCCTTTGACATCATGGACATGCTATTAAATTCGCCCAACTATGACCTGTCCTAAAATGTCCCTTCCATAAATAGAAGGGACTTAAAAAGGAGCATAAATGAGATGACCAAAAAAAGAACTCACGGCTTTTGCAGTAATCGCGCTGGTCGAAAGGCTCAGAGTCAATCAGCTGCGGCTGCCAATACACCAGGTAATGTGTGACGTTGCCATTGGGTGATTTCGGTTTCTTCCACTTCACCAGCAGCTCTCCTGGGGCTTCGGCAACAGCCGTAAGATCAACGGGGCTAGTTGGGTCTGAAAGCATAGCAAAAAAGAAAAAAAAAAGTAAAAGAAATCTTGCCAAATTAAGTTAATTTATTCAGCCCGACGGCCGTATTTCCCAAATTTTGGAGGTGTCATCTAATGACTATGCACCAGTTGCAGGAGATGGATTGACCATGATAATTCAAGGGCAATGCCAGATTAGTTTGGCGCCAACAGGCGCCAAGTTAATCTGGCACTACCCTTGAATTATCATGGTCGATCCATCTCCTGCTGTCGTGTGTCAGGGCTGAATGGGTTAAAGAACACAATACAATATTCATGGATGACGGTGCAAAAACTTGAAACAACTGAAAACGGTCCATGGACTACCTATATATAGATACCCCATAATTTATGTCCAGCAAGAGACATAAATTCTCATGAGCCCCAGCAACTGCAGGGGCTCATGAGAATTTATGCCTTTTGCAGATGGAAAACAAGCTGACTGAAGGGCTGTTCTGTCTAACAAAAAGGCTGAAATTCAGTTTTCTGGGATTTTGAATAAGCTATATCAGCTTCCAGGACTGAAAACTCACCCATGAATATTTTACTGTTTGACATGTCTGCCACCTACAAATGTGCCTTGAAATCCTAACCATCTGGCTGTTGGCAGACCTCTTCGTCGCATAGACCTGCCTGCACAAACATGTAATACTACATGTTTGTTCGGGCTTCTAATCCACCGTTTACATTAAAACTAAAAGAGGTGCAGTTTCTGACCAACTTCGGATTTCAGAAATCGTCTGTGTCAGCATCGTCACTGTCCAGCACATCGTCAGAGGTCACACTAACAGGCTTCCACACTGCTGCTTGATGAGCAAAATGTTCCATGTTGGGCCCTTGCATGGCCAAAACAACCCAA
This sequence comes from Semisulcospira habei, assembly GCA_036245525.1. Lineage (NCBI taxonomy): Eukaryota > Metazoa > Mollusca > Gastropoda > Semisulcospiridae > Semisulcospira > Semisulcospira habei. The sequence continues at coordinate 63,554,204 of BTPG01000001.1, forward strand.
GAGCCTTCTGCTCACCAGACATGTTTAGGAAAATAATGTTCAAGTCACAACAAAGATATTCTTCACGAGCCTATTGTAAATTATCACCACAATCACACAAATGGCTGGCAGGTACCAACTTCACAGGCTGACCAATATAAATAAGCATTGCTCACAGTCCGGTCCAGTGGTGAAGTTGATGACCTTAGTGATGGCCTGGTGGTTGGCCGTGGTCAGCATGTAGGCCTGCACATACACAGCGTACGTTGTCCACGGCTTGAGGCTGGCCACAAGTTCCACCACAGTGTCATTCAATGCCTGGTCTGGGGCGATTTCAATCGTCTTCCATCTGTTCAGACCGGCAAAGAAGGTACATGTCAGTTTTGATGAAGGCTGCAGGGGCTCACAAGATTTAAAATATTGGTCTCTTGATTGTAGTAATACTGCTCATCATCTGGTCATGAACTTGAGCACATCTGACTGTCTTTCAACCGTTCACTCAAGTTAAACCCTTTGGCTGTCGATAGCCCTTTTTTCTGAGTTAAAAGAATACAGCTGATATGTCCTTCAACAGCAATAATCAAGGTTGTACACTATAACATTAAATGCATGAAGCAAATGTCTGCTGCCAAGATCTACAATACAAAGATCTACAATACAAAGACAAGTGAAGAGAATAATTATGATGTGAGTTAAATAAGGATCTTACATGACTTCGGAGCAGGCATCTCTTCCCTGGTAAATGTCCACATCATTGTCCGACGCACTTCTGCACACATCAAGCAGCAAACGCAAGTCATTTTCTCATATGAGACGAGCAACTGTTACACAAATCCAAAAGAATAGACCCAACAAAACGGACACACTGCAAAGACCAAATAGCACAAACATTTCTCTGTAGTTGATGATGTAGTTGAGAATTTGTCGGGGGTCAGTGGTAGCTGCCTTCTGCCATTCCAGGATGACGGAGTTCCTCAGAATCTGTTTCACTCTCAGCTCCAACCATTTCACTGAGCCTAAAACAAAAGAAAGGTACAATACTGAATATGGTAGTCCTTTTCCTTCCATATTCAAACTATAACACAGATATTATCAGAGGCACACCTGAACATCCATACAGTTCAAGCATTCAACGGATTCAGCTACCGCTGGCGAGAGGTGTATGTATTCTCATGAGCCCCTGAGAATTCTTGCACATGGTAAGGGCTAGCCACAGGACAGTTTCCAGAGGAAACCAAAAGGTTAGCTTGTTAGTCACTGGAGATACACTGACGAGCAAATAAAATGCAACATATTTTTAATCATCCAAAACACTACCGACGAGCAGAAGAAATGGGACATTTTTTAAATCATCAGAAACACTATGATTCCAAAACTGTCACATTTCTTTTGCTCATCAGTATATACTACTGAACAAGCAGCAAAGAACATGTGATAAATGAAAGGAGCGGGCTACAGGGGTCAGTGACCGAGTGAACCTAAATCCTGCATATGCCACTAACAAGATGCACACGATTTAAAATTACTCACACACTAAGCCCTGGACTGTTCCTGACAGAGTAGAAAATGCCACAGAGTTACTCTAAGCCTTTGCGCATCGGTAGCGGTTTTTGTCATGATGATTCCTGTAGGAATCATTGCGACCAAAAACACTACCGACATGCAAGAGGTTAAAGGTTGGCAAAAGTGACAATAGGAATTATTGGAGTTTTAACTTATTCAGCCCTGATGCACTACAGCAGGAGATGGGTCGACCATGATAATTCAAGTGTAGTGCCAGATTAGCTTGGCGCCTGTCGGGGCCAAACTAATCTGGCACTACCCTTGAATTATCAAGGTCAATCCATCTCCTGCAACAGATGCATAGTCGTTAGAAGACACCTCCAAACTTTGGGAAATACGTGCGTCGGGCTGAATGGCTTAACCCCATCCCTGCCAGTGGATGCAGACTATGTTTTGCTATCAATGTCAATTCAACCTCAAAGATCCCCAGCCATCAAAGGAACATGGATATAAAGTGGTTTCAGCATGAGGTACAGATCCTCATGAGCCCTGCAACTGTGGGAGCTCACAAGGATCTATAGCTCTTGCAGATGGGTGGTGTTAGTTTTTTTCTTGGCAGTGAAGAGGTGACACCATGCGATAACCAAAGACCAGATCAAAAAGATGACAGCCATGAGTGTAAAATGCAAACAGATTCCCAAGAAAAAAGAAAAAAGTACAGCACTATTTTTGTGTTGTAACTGCCCTTTCTCAGCACGTTTCCTTCTTTCTTTCTTGTAATTTTGTAAATTTATTTAGCAAAAACTTTCACAGTTGAGACCAGAAGGCAAAACTCACAAGGCATGAGGTCACCATTGGTGGTCCGGCTGACGTCCATGTCGGTGACAGTGATATTCAGGCTCTTGACTAGGTTGTCAATCCTTTCCAGGCAAAGCTTGCGGTTACTGTGGAAAGACACCTTGCCGTTCAGGATCTTCAAGTTTGCCGTGACTTCATCAGTGAACAACTCTTGCATGTTGGAGTTGTCGATCACACGAAGGCTGTACCTGCAAATATATCAGATTTTGTTTCTTAATCTTTACACACAATTTGTAATCTTTGGTAAAAAAAATGGATCAAGCCCATTCAGTGGTTCGACAGGAATTGCCTGCACAAATATTACCTGAACAAATATGGCTGCTGTGACCTTGAGAGTACCAACAGGACTCTTGTTCATAACACTCCGTACTGAGCTTAACACTTTGCATGTCAGCAGCGGTTTTAGTCGCGATGATTCCTGTTGGAATCATCATGACTAAAACCCATACCAACATGCAAAGGGTTAAAGTATGAATACAACAAGAAAGGCAAAGCCATTATGGCTCACGTGTATGGCCTATTTACATGTGTCACCTTTGTGACAATAAGTAAAGGATCTGCACCAGCAAAATCCATGTTCACTCAAAATGTAAGCATTTTTCACACATCTGTCAACCCATGACCCTTGACCTTTGCAATGAGTCAACTAAATTAGTGTGCATAGGAAGGTCTTATCATCAGCTACCTTTGTGCCAAATTTGATTGAAAATTTTACAAAAATGTTGATAATACCTACAATTTTATCAAACATTTCCCAACCTCTTGTGACCCTTGACCTTTCCGACGAGTCATCCAAATTAGTATGCATTAAATTAGTCTTACCATTAGGTATCTCTGTACCAAATTTGGGTTTGAAGTTGTGAATAACATTTGAGGGAAAAAAAATTCTTCTGTCAAAATATGGCCATTTTGGACCTATTTCCTGAGCTCTTGTGACCCTTGACCTTTCTGAGGGATCAACCAAATTAGTATGCATAGAAAGGTCTTACCATCAGGTATCATTGTACCAAGTTTGAGTTTGAATTTGTGAATAGTATGAGAGAAAATAAATTATGTCAAAATATAGCTATTTTTGGCCTATTTCCTGATCCCGAGACCTTGACCTTTGTGAGAGGTCACTCAAATTGGTATGTTTAGAAAGGTCTTGCCACAAAGTATCCTTGGGCCAAGTTTGAAGTCTGTGGCTTGAATAGTCTCCGGGAAAATGCCAATGTTCAAGTTTATCACGGACGACAGACGACGGACAGACGACCACTGGCCCAAAACATACTCACTTTGCTACGCATGTGACGGAAAAATTATGGATCTGATCCGTACAGTGTACCGAGTGATATCACTTGCACACACACCCAGTCAGACAAACAGATGGACAGATAAATAAAACGAGTCCAAAATACCTTCTCTCAGGCTATGGGGTGAGTAGGTGGTGGGGTGGGTGTGGATGCATATTAAAATTTTTGTTCTCCCTCTTCCAGAAGAACTCTCACAAGTATAACTCTTGCGCATAAAGTCCAGGGGCCAACTGCATGAGTGAGCTTAGTCCTGCGCCAGGAACTAAGCAAGGTGCTCCGCTATAGCACCTTGCATAGTGGCTGGCTCAGGACTAAGCTCGCTCATGCAACTAACCCCAAAACCACAGACCCCAGTTAGCAAAGGTCCTCAGGCCCCTAACAGCCGCAGTGGGCACACAACTGTACCAAGGCCCACTGCGGCCATCGTGGACCCAAAGGCCTTTTGCTACAAGGGATCAGAACATGTCTTTGAGTTCTTGTAGCCAAAAGCAACCTAACAGTGTACTTACGATTTGTCAACCTGGCTGCCGCCGATCACCCGCAGGTTGCGAAAAAAGTGGAGAGAGATGAGGGCATAGGATCGCACGATCTTGATGTACTGTGTGACCTCCTCAATGTCCCCCAGGCTCTCCTCCAGCTCCAGACCAATGTTGCCTGCAGCACGCAAACTGAGTCAGAACTTCAGCATATGGGTGCATTACTTAGTCTTGCCTTATTAACCCCTTCACTGCAAGTCTCTGCCAAATTGTGTCTTTAATTCAAAATCATCAAAAATTAAGAACTGAAAAAAATCCCATCAACCCAAGGAAAAGGGATATGAATACGGTCATCAAGAGGCAAACGTTTTCTGGCCAAGGAGGGGTTAAAAAGAAAAAGGTAAGGATAGGTGGGTCATAAGGCCCCTACTGTCTTTCCCCCACCCATCCCCACATACACGTACATACACAGCAGGAACAGGAACCATAACCCATCTGCAAGAGGCATATTACTGATTACTTACTGCCTACACAAGAGGCACTGATCCTCAAGGGCACCCGCAGGTTGCGGTGGATCATGAGGATCTATGCCTCTTGCAAACAGCCGCATGTTCTCCTTTTGCTTGAGACAGCAGGAGACGGATAGATCATGATAATTCAAGGGTAGTGCCAGATGTGAAGGCGCCAAGCTCATCTGGCACTACCTTTGAACTACAACTGGTACACAGTCATTAGGCAGGGGAAGGGGGAGGGGAGATGAAGAGGAGGGGGGAAGGCCATCACGCATTCAATAATTTACTGATAAGCAAAAGAAATGCAACATTTTTTAAATCACCGGAAGTTGCATTTCTTCTGCTCGTCAGCATATACCAGCAAGATGAATGATGTACTTACTGCCTCCCATGATCTGAATCTCCAAAGGTCCAGAGATTTTGTTGCAGCCTTTGAGATGCTGAGCCGAGTCTATGCTGTCCACCACCTTGCCCAGGCACACTGCACGCACAAATTTGTCATCACATCCAAAATGTGTGAATTCTACAACTGCACAGTAAAACCTGGAATTCTGCTCCAAGAAAATCCAAATTTCTACTGATGTTACCTGAAAAATGAAACGGCAATAATGCTGGAAAAAAAAGGCTAACTCATGAAGTTTGAATGTCATAAAATTGAACACTTTTCCCCTTTGTACGCAGAAGAGGTCCCTCTATTACAATCAAAAGTGGAAAACCTCTGGTACACTTGCCTACTCACATGGATTAAGAAAAGAAGGGCAGTTGTTGAGGCAAGACAACATTGATAACCCGTTGTAGCAGCGGATTTTAGCAATCAACGCCTACCTTGGAGCAGACCACTTCAACCCTTTGCGTATTGGGGTAGCGGTTTTAGTCGCAATGATTCCTACAGAAATCTTTGTGACTAAAACTGCTACCGACACGCAAAAGGGTTAACCCATTTAGCCCCAGGACCCTGCAGCAGGAGACGGATTGATCATGATAATTCAAGGGTAGTGCCAGATGAGCTTGGCGCCTGAAGGCGCCAAGCTCATCTGGCACTACCCTTGAATTATCATGATCAATCCATCTCCTACAAGTGGTACATAGTTGTTAGGCAACACCTCCAAATTGTGAGAAATGGGACCTTGGGGCTAAAAGGGTTAAGACCCATGCACAAGCGAAACTGACCTTTTGGACACGAGTTGATGCATCTGATGCACTCTGTCTGGTTATCGTTGGGCATGAAGCCACGAGGGCACTCATGCACACACTGGTTTGGCTCATCTGGGCCAGATTTAAGAAGCTTCCAGCGCTCGCGGTCTGTGTCACGGGACAGGTTCAGGCACTCCAGCTCTTTCAGGCAGCGCCTCTCCATAAACTTAAAAGGACGAGAGAGGAAACATGAGGAATAAATGTGAGGATTTGAAGTTGAATTCACAAGAAACTACAATAAACAATAAGTTAATGGCTTATTGCTGTTTGTATGCATAAATATATTGAAAATCATCCTGGTGCTGTGCATACATGTACAAAAATAGCACATCAAACCAAAGTAAGAGGAGTGTTCTGAAAGTCCTTAACCTGTGGCACCAAGCTATTCTGGCACCACCAATGAACCAAGATGGTTGATCTATCTACTAATCTGTGTAGCCTTCATAGGACAAAAAGCTTTTTATTTTTAAATCAGCCTCAGCATGTAACGGGTTAATATGATTATTATTATATTATTATTATTAATAATAATATTATTATTTATACTACTACTATTAACCCTTATCATTTGGAATACACCAGTGTGTGAAATAAGTTTGACTAAAATAGTTCAAGGGTAGTGCCAGAATAGCTTGGCGCCTCTAGGCACCAAGCCCTGGCACCACCCTTGAACTGAAGCCATTGGTCTATATCCTTATCTATAATTACCATAATGTAGCTTGCATATGGCAGTGTACAAATTTGAAGCTTTTAGCCTCAGAATGATATGGGTTAATACTTACCCTGTAGGTGGGTGGCGGACATCGAGAGTGGCACCGTCCATCGTACATGACATGGCGACAGGCAATGCACTGATTGTTTTCTGGCCCAGTGCATCCACCAATACAGGAAGAATGGCAGCATTTACCTCCATCCATGCATGGGGTTGTGTTGTTCTTGTCTCTGTCCTTGCAACTGTCACAATCTGCAGGCACAAAACAAAAGCAATATTGATGGTGAGAAATCGATGGTGAGACATCATCACGACTAAAACCGCTACCGACACCCAAAGGGTTAAGTGACATTCTTGTGCAAAATCATGTGTTGATGTGGTTGCCTCCTTTAATTTCTTCAACAAAATCTCAGACATGCAGCTCAAAAGGAAATGCTCACATTCATAATCTAGTCATAAACACCTTGCGAAAAAAAAGCCTCGGTCCACTTATTCTGACCAAAATGTAAACAGTTTTTTTTTCCTTTTTGATTGTACATGTACTGTTAACCCTTTGGGTGTCGGTAGCGGTTTCAGGCAGGGTTCCCAAAGGGTTAATTACAAGGTTGCATGCAAACACCATCAATTTGGCTTCTTTTGCTTTCTTCTCGAGACTAGCTGACAGTACCTGCGTCCTTGTTTTTCTTCTGCTCAATTCACACACACATTTTCTGCCTTGTGCATGTGGCAACGCAAACTTCACAACCATGTTGTTTACGAGTTCAGCCGTGGAGGGTGGCATTGCAGAGAGGAAAATGTTGAAGACAGCAGTTGCAGTGGGGGTGGCAAATGGTGAGAATAATTAACTGGGTAGACGATTGGGGGGTGGGGGAGGGGGTGGGGGGAAGGAGTGGTGCCAAAAAAGGGTGATGGGAAGGTAGGAGCCGGCGAAGAAAAGAGAAAGGTGGGGGGGGGGGGGGGGGGGGTGATGGGAGGGCGAAACTAGTAACAGAGGTCATGTTGTGTCGCGCCTTCGCCTTCACAATCCCTTATCAGTCCTAACCCACAGGCAAGAGGCACGGACTCTCATGAGCCCTGCAGAAGCAGGGCTCATGAGAATTTGTTGGCAATGCTGGGGTTCATAAGAATGTGTGCCTCTTGTTCACAACGAATTAATCTACTGAAACTCTCTGACTGAGACTGAGCCCCACCAACACATTTACCAACAACGCAAGGTTCTGACTCTGTGACTATAAGGTCACGCTGACTTGTTACTAGATTCAGAACTAAGCGCAAACACCTACCACCTCCTCACCCTGAGAAGCAGAGACGCGGTAGACAGCCTGGTGCAACACCGATTCCTTGGGGAACGAACCACCACATATCTGTGCCTGAAAGCCTAGTTTATGATGTCAACCAGACTCAAAACGTCTGGCATAACAAACTCAGGAGCAGAAGCAGATGAGGATGTAAAAATTACCATAAGCAATAGGCACAGACTGTCAGGTGCAGGGACACGTGACAGTCTATGCCTCTTGCAGATGGCAATTCCTGGCTGACTTCACGTGCTTCGTTAATCGCAAGGAAGCAAGAGCCGGGGGGGGGGGGGGGGGGGGGGGTTAGAGAAACAGATCGATAATTCCCCTGTGTTGACGTCAGTCCGCCAACCAGCACAGTCGCAAGGTCGCGCAAACCTGCTGGTGTCAGGAGCTGTGCAATACAAAACCGCACAACAAACCACAACTGCCGACAGCCACAGTCCCTTGTGCGTGCAACCAACGTGCATTTCAGCCCACAGCAAAACGAGATACAGCCCCAAAGATTTGATTGTCAAGCTTCGCTGATAAATAATAATAATAATACATAGTTTTTATATAGCGCCCTTCCCCACAAACAGCAAGCTCGGAGCGCTTTACAGCACATAAAAAACATTAAAAAGGAGAAAAATTAGAACACACTCACTCTTTAAATAAACATCTGCTCGCACCATGTAGGCGCATTTCTAACACGAAACACACACACACACACACACACACACACACACACACACACACACATACATACACACACACAGCCTATCTACATGGGCTACCCACATACGAAACAACCAACATTTCCAGGCAGCACATCCAGACTAAGCTAATCTTGATATGCTACCAGGAAAAGATGGGTCTTCAAATTTGTTTTGAAGGTCATCAGGGTAGGGGAAAGACGGACATGCAGTGGAAGTGAGTTCCAGACGTGAGGGGCCTGATAACTGAAAGAACGGGCACCAGCAGTTTTTAGGCTGACTCTGGGCTGAACGAGCAGTTTTTGTGAGCTTGAGCGTAGACTTCTACTAGGATTATGTGATGCAAGGGAAGAAGACAGATATGCAGGAAGCGTATTGTCATAGTGTTTGTATGCCAAAGTGGCCAACTTGTACTCTATTCTCTGTTTGACAGGTAGCCAGTGGAGATGCTTTAGCAGTGGTGTGATATGATCAGTACGTTTTTTGCGAAGGACTAACCGGGCTGCATTATTCTGGATACGCTGAATGCGAGTGAGTTGATCAGATGAGATACCAGCAAGGAGGGAATTACAGTAATCTAGACGGGACAGAAAGCGAGAGCATACAAGCTGAGCAGTAGCCTTTTCTGTCAAAAAGGATCTGATCATGCCTATTTTGCGGAGCTCCAGGTAGGCAGTACGGCAAAGATGGCTAACCTGTTTTTCCATCGATAAACTTGAATCCAGGAATACACCCAGATTTTTTACATCGGATTTGAAAGAAATGTCATGGCCACCTATGGAAATATGATCACTGCTGGAGGCGGATGTTCTAGCTCGAGTACCAACAAGCATGCTCTCTGTTTTGTCATCATTTAACTTGAGTCTGTTGCAAGTCATCCAGTTTTTGACTTCAACTATACACTTCTCCACATTGGAGACAATGGTCTGCAGTTTACCAGGATGGTCAGACTTAGAGACCTGAGTGTCATCAGCATACTTGTGATACTCACAGCTATTCTGGCTGATGATTTGGGAAACTGGTTTAGTGTTCAGAGAGAACAGCAGAGGACCCAAAACAGACCCCTGTGGGACACCATACTTCAAAAGCACAGGCTGAGATATGATCCCATTCACACATACAGACTGATATCTTTCAAAAAGGTAAGACCCGAGCCATGATACAACGGGTTGTCAAGGATGTCTTAAGAAAGGCTTTCCCACCGTCCTTTTTATAAGGCCCGTGAGCTACTGCTCCTGTCGGTGGAAATCTCCTCTGTAGAAAAGAGAGGAGCAGAAATTTTTTTGTCCCGCATTATCAACTCGTTACATCCTGAGGCTGATTTTGTCAAATGCATGTGCTTATTGTCCTATTAAGGCTACACATACAGATTTGAAGACAGATCAACCATTTCAGTTCAAGGGTGGTGCCAGAACAGCTTGGTGCCTCAGGCGCCAAGCTATTCTGGCACCACCCTTGAACTATCATAGTCAAATTTATTTCAAGCAAAAGTGTTATCAGATAAAAAGGGTTAAGACATACTATGAAGATTTAATTTTATAAACGGGCTATTGTGATCTACAGCCCTTTGTTCTGCTCGCGGCACTTCTCCTGAAGCTGTCTCAGCACAAAGACCATATCGGTGGTTTGTCGTTTGTCGACCTAACAAAAGCGTTCGACACTGTGAGCAGGCAAGGCATGTGGCAGATCCTGGAGCGACTTGGCTGTCCCCCAAAGTTCCTCAGCATGATTGTCCAGCTACACGAGGACCAGCAAGGCCAGGTCAGACTCAACAATGTCCTCTCAGAACCATTCCCTATTCTCAACGGCGTAAAGCAGGGCTGCGTGCTGGCACCGACCCTCTTCACCATCTTTTTTAGCATGATGTTGAAGCAGGCCACAGTAGACCTCGATGATGACGATGCAGTGTACATCAGGTATCGTCTCGATGGCAGCCTGTTCAACCTCAGACGACTGCAGGCCCACAAGAAAACCCTAGACCAACTGATTCGTGAGCTGCTTTTTGCTGATGACGCTGCCCTCGTTGCACACACAGAGAGAGCCCTGCAGCGCATCACGTCCTGCTTCGCAGACGCTGCCCAGCTCTTTGGACTCGAGGTCAGTCTGAAAAAGACAGAGGTCCTCCATCAGCCGGCACCCAAGACAGTGTATCGCCCTCCTCACATCACCATTGGCGAGTCTGAACTAAAGTCAGTGCACCAGTTTACTTACCTTGGCTGCATTATCACGTCGGACACCAAGCTGGACAAGACAGCAGGCTGGCAAAAGCGAACAGCGCTTTCGGGCGACTTTTCAAGCGGGTGTGGCACAATCAACAGCTGAAAACAGGCACCAAGATCAACGTGTACAGAGCTGTGGTCCTCACCACCCTGCTGTATGGTTCCGAGTCCTGGGCCCGCTACCGCAGCCAACTATGACTCCTCGAACGCTTCCACCAGCGCTGCCTGCCTGTTCGGCGAGCTTGCTACTGGACACCGTGACAGAGGGGCACCAAAGAAGAGATACAAAGACTGTCTCAAGAAGTCACTTAGTGCCTGCCAAATCGACCACCACCAGTGGTCCTCGCTTGCTGTGGACCGTGACACCTGGCGCTCCACCATTTACAAGGCAGCTGTCTCCTTTGAGGACTCTCGCAGAGCTAGCCTTAAGGACAAGCGGCTCAGGAGAAAAAAACAGAGATGCCGCAACTCAGAACCCTGGCCATACCTTCCCCTGCAGCCACTGCGGTCAAACCTGCCTGTCCCGGATTGGCCTCCGCAGCCACGAACAAGCCTGCAGACGTCGTGGGCAACTCCTATAAAATCTTCGTTCGCGAAGTCAAGCCAAGAGAGAGATTGTGATCTAGTAACCCTTTGAGTGTCGGTAGTGTTTAGTAGTGTTTTACGTGGTAGTCGTGGTCCTTGTATGATATCACACCAGACACCCGCACGTAGGCTTCTTGTAAAGAAACTTCACTCAGCTGCACACGTGGCTTAAGGTTGTAGACCACACTGGAGTAACAGTTCCAAAAATATTTTATTGCAGCGATGCGATCTCCACACAATGCATTCACAAATGCACCAACACTGATACACTGTCTCCTCTACAATGCATCAACACTTTTGACACACTGCGTCTCTCATACAATGTACACACATACTTCTTAGCACGGTCTTTTATACGATTACAAATTTCCAGAATAATCCACAAATTCGCACAACACAATCAAATCAGAAAATGTAACCAAAACTCATTAATATTGATGAAAAACAATACAAAATTCCACTACTATTTAAGCACCTTAAATACAGTGTTACAAAATGTTGCCAACACTTTGGGTCATATAATATGAGGTCACTAGAAGGATCGCGACCCTGCTTGAACCTTCCAGTCTCATTGTAGTGAAACTATGCGTCACAACAAAAATTGATCACAGTTCTCCGTGCGAAAGAAAATGATTCCTACAAAAAAGGTACGTGATTCTTATCCAAAATAACTCAAATGAATATCAGATCTTTCCTTTAATTAACACACATGCTCTCAAAGAATAACACACAAACATAACAGGTAGCGATTTGGGTTGAGGCGATTCCTGCAGGAATCGCCTGGTATATGGACCAAACTTGCTGCAGACACCCTAAGAACGTGACTTTAAACGCCTGGATTAACCGCAACACACTGAGCCCTAGGGTAGAAATCATCTCAGTTTGTAAATCTGTGTAGCTAAAAGCAGCATATCTCGAATGTGCTATTCATGGTATGTATTGTTGGTTGACAAATTAATAATAATAATAAGCGCATTAAATAGGCGCTTTATTCCAATTGAAAATCGGCTCAAAGCGCCGCCGCGAACTGAACCCAACAAGCACGCTCACGTAAATCACGCGCATTCACTCACACACTGAACGTAAACACAGAACTTTCACGTGGTGCTAAGGGCAAGCTCAAGCGAGCTACTGTAGTTTTTGGAAATTCAAAATCGTTTGTATTTGAAATTTGATTAAGTGGACTGAAACTGATACCAAAGTGGAGGGGGAGGAAGAGCCGGAGTACCCGGAGAAAGAAATTCTTGATTACAAACAGGTTCCTCAAAGCCGAGGGCCAACACCACTTTCAGAACTTGAACACTCAACCACAGTCTCTCTCTCTCTCTCTCTCTCTCTATATATATATATATATATATATATATATATATATATATATATATATATAATATATATATATATATATATATATATATATATATATATACCATAAAATAAAAGATTCATTGATTCATTCATTCTCTCTCTTCATCCAACCCTCCCAAGCGAACCCCAAATATCTCTTACCATCTTCTCCTATGCATGGGAAAACTACTCTAACGAACAGAGAAAGAAACACGCTTAGAGAAGACAGTTACAACTGGTGACTGCGAAGCGTGTAAAATGCAGCGAAGAACCCAACGGAGGAAGAAACACGCTTAGAAAAGACGGTTATCTTTTTGGCGTGGATGTTAATACTCTATAATGAACCCCTGTGGCCCGGCTGATATTATTCAGTTGTATTACGAGTGTATTAGTTGCATAACGAGTTAGGCTTTGCTAGTGGTGTTTGTCACCTTGAGGGTCTGGTTGGGGGAGGGGGGGGGGGGGGGGGGGGTCAATGTCGGTCAGGGGATCAATGTTGGAGGTAATAGTTGATGGCTTTAGCCTGAGACTCTTACCTCCGACACTGACACACCGGACTGGACCCAAGAGGCATCAAGAACCACTAGCAAAGCCTAACTCATAATACAATGATCTTGTCTTCAACTGTAAAAAGTAATAGCATGAAATATACCCTTGAAAGAACCCCACACTTTGCAATACGTAAAGATTCAGGGGACGTAAATCTCCATACTTCTGACTTTCAGTCAACAAATTCACGCGAACTGCATTCACCTGGAATTTCTCTCTCACGTATTTTTTTAAATTTAACACATTTTCAGTCATTCTTTAGTATGAAATTGGTAATATAGGCCGAACACAATGCATGCATATAGTTATTTTATCCAACTTTCTGTTTCTTCGCTGTTTCGAATACATTCAGTACGTGATAGGGCCTTCACTTCAGTTCAATTTTCCTGTGGACTGGTTGATTTTATCTAACTCATCCAATTATTCATTTATGTTTTGTATGACAGTGGTACCAGCGGTATCACAGAACACCTACATATACAGTTATTTTTGTTGTGTAGCCCCCGAAATTATGTATTTATTAGCACATTTAGAGGTTTGACTGAATGAAGATTAGGGCATGTTTTTACAGAGAAATGTGATTGGCCAAAGATTTATTTGGGGGAGAACGTTTTGCTCAGCGTGTAGCGTTGTCATAATAATAAGGGATTTACATGTCATGTTACCTTCGTAATATCTGACTTGGGGACTCCCATTGCCTTGAGAACGGACGACCAAGGAAAAAAATCAAATAGAGCCAGGCATAAATCTATTACTATGAGTATGTAACGCCTATCAAAAAAAGTCAGGAGCCACGCGCGTTTGAACGGGTATTTTCCAATTGTCTATTTTAGGACATGGTGTCGAGAGCACACTGGCAAAAAAAATAAAAACGCATGAGTCAGATATATACAGAAATCTTTTACCTAATAAAATGTTCTTCTTATGCCTGACATATTGGCATGCAGATGTAATTGTAATTGTTTTAAGCATGCAATAATGAAAGAATACTATTGTTGTACAGTGCAGGATTTTGCATGGTGTGTGGGGTGGGTGGGGGGGGGAGAGGGTTGGGGAGGGGGGGGGGGGAGGAGGGGCAAATGGCTGCACAAGACAACAAAAGGAAAAGGTATGAATATGGTTTCTCTTTTTTTTCTGCACCTGCACAAATGTAACAAAGCAAACACAAATCTTGTTCAATGCTGGTCTCATAATTAGCAGACAGAAGAATCATTACTGCCCTGGCACATTTTAGACGTCGTTTCTCCTCGTCTTCGATCTTTTTCAGAAAAATTCAAGCAGCACTGAATGACCGCATTTGTCATGTTGCATAACTGTCTGATTACATCACCTTGCCTGAGCCAATGACGTAGTGTTGGGAATTTCTACACAACCTTCCCATGATGCCATCCTGATTTTTGTTCTTTAAAGTCTGCGTACTTGTTTTTCACGTCACAACGAAACCTTCCATTTCTGAGCTCCCATGTATTTTGGAAATCCTCTATTATTTTTACACAGGCCGCAGGAGCAAAAAAAAAAAAAGATCGACCGGGACCTTGCAGAGCACCGCAAAATTTCATCCTCTTGCGCATGCCAACACCGGTACTATACACAACATCGGTGTCTGCACGCACAAGGAGGGTTAACGTTTGTGCATTTAGATTCGATCGGTTCTCTGCCTCCCTTCTTCCGTGTGTGTACCGACGTTGTACCTGGACAAACCCCCTGTACCCCCCCCCCCTCCAATCACCCTCCCTTCCACCTTTCCCCACTTCCGTCGCTAATATTTTATACTCACAAACCAGAATAGGTGAGGCTAGCGCTGGCAGAATTGAATGCATACCAAGGGGAACGACTCAGCGCTGGACAGACAGATTCCATGCCCCCACCTATCAGGCATCCAATCGCCAGCCCACAGAGAAATACGCAGGTACAAGACAAGAAGATGCAGATGATCGTCTTGTCTTGTACCTGCGTATTTCTCTGTGGGCTGGCGATTGGGTGCCTGATAGGTGGGGGCAGGGGATCTAACTGTTTGTCTGTCCAGCGCCGAGTCGTTCCCCTTGGTATGCATTTAATATTTTATGCCACTGGCGTTCTAAGTATAGTGCGCACAGCCTTGAGCAAGGAGACTCGAGCAGACGTACGCTGAACCACCACGACGTGCTTCGTTTGTGGGAACACACCTGTCTAAATGAATTCTAGCAAAAGGCACAGATTCAAAACGTCGAGACTCATGCCTCTTGCCGATATGGGTCATCGTCTCCGTGCGGAGCACACGCACCTAAATGGATTCTTACAGAAAAAGGAACAAACTGGCATCACAACCCCTTCAGGTTGCAGGGATTCATGAGGATCTGAAGCTCTAGCTGCTTAGAGCTGGAATTAGTGTTCTCTGCTGAACACACAATGTAATGCATTCTTGCTGCATGAGACACACATTTCACTGAATGAAAGCCCTGCTAACTTCAGGGTCTCGTGGGGATCTATGTCTCCTGTATGGAAGATGTGATAATGTGCGAATCTAAACGCAGCAAGAGGCATAGATCCCCATGAGCCCCTGCAGTCTTTAGAGTCTCATGAGGGTCTATGCCTCTTGCCGATCTCTCTTGGCTTGACTTCGCGAACGAAGATTTTATAGGAGTTGCCCACGACGTCTGCAGGCTTGTTCGTGGCTGCGGAGGCCAATCCGAGACAGGCAGGTTCGACCGCAGTGGCTGCAGGGGAAGGTATGGCCAGGGTTCTGAGCTGCGGCATCTCTGTTTTTTCTCCTGAGCCGCTTGTCCTTAAGGCTAGCTCTGTGAGAGTCCTCAAAGGAGACAGCTGCCTTGTAAATGGTGGAGCGCCAGGTGTCACGGTCCGCAGCAAGCGAAGACCACTGGTGGTGGTCGATTTGGCAGGCACTAAGTGACTTCTTGAGACAGTCTTTGTATCTCTTCTTTGGTGCCCCTCTGTCATGGTGTCCAGTAGCAAGCTCGCCGAACAGGGTGATCTTTGGTAGGCGATGATCCTCCATCCTGGAGACATGCCCCGCCCAGCGGAGCTGTGTCCGCAGCAGCAAAGCCTCGATGCTCACAGCTTCAGCCTGTTCAAGGACCTCGACGTTGGTGACATAGTCACTCCAGTGAATGCCCAGGATGGTACGCAGGCAGCGCTGGTGGAAGCGTTCGAGGAGTCGTAGTTGGCTGCGGTAGAGGGCCCAGGACTCGGAACCATACAGCAGGGTGGTGAGGACCACAGCTCTGTACACGCTGATCTTGGTGCCTGTTTTCAGCTGTTGATTGTGCCACACCCGCTTGAAAAGTCGCCCGAAAGCGCTGTTCGCTTTTGCCAGCCTGCTGTCAAGCTCCTTGTCCAGCTTGGCGTCCGACGTGATAATGCAGCCAAGGTAAGTAAACTGGTGCACTGACTTTAGTTCAGACTCGCCAATGGTGATGTGAGGAGGGCGATACACTGTCTTGGGTGCCGGCTGATGGAGGACCTCTGTCTTTTTCAGACTGACCTCGAGTCCAAAGAGCTGGGCAGCATCTGCGAAGCAAGACGTGATGCGCTGCAGGGCTCTCTCTGTGTGTGCAACGAGGGCAGCATCATCAGCAAAAAGCAGCTCACGAATCAGTTGGTCTAGGGTTTTCGTGTGGGCCTGCAGTCGTCTGAGGTTGAACAGGCTGCCATCGAGACGATACCTGATGTACACTGCATCGTCATCATCGAGGTCCACTGTGGCCTGCTTCAACATCATGCTAAAAAAGATGGTGAAGAGGGTTGGTGCCAGCACGCAGCCCTGCTTTACGCCGTTGAGAATAGGGAATGGTTCTGAGAGGTCATTGTTGAGTCTGACCTGGCCTTGCTGGTCCTCGTGTAGCTGGACAATCATGTTGAGGAACTTTGGGGGACAGCCAAGTCGCTCCAGGATCTGCCACATGCCTTGCCTGCTCACAGTGTCGAACGCTTTTGTTAGGTCGACAAATGTTACGTACAGCCCTTTGTTCTGCTCGCGGCACTTCTCCTGTAGCTGTCTCAGCACAAAGACCATATCGGTGGTGCTCCTGTTTGCTCTGAAGCCACACTGGCCCTCTGGGAGTTGGTCTTCAGCGATGGCAGGTACCAGCCGATTCAGGAGCAGCCTTGCAAGGATTTTCCCAGCAATGGACAGCAGGGTAATTCCCCGATAGTTGGAACAGTCAGACTTCTCGCCTTTGTTCTTGTACAGGGTGATAACGACTGCATCACGGAGATCTTTTGGTAGTGTTCCTTCCTCCCAGCAGCAGAGAAAGAGGTCATGGAGCTTGTTGTGCAGTGATGTGCCTCCATGTTTCCAGACCTCTGGCGGTATTCCATCAATGCCTGCTGCTTTGCCACTCTTGAGCTGGTGGATGGCTGTGAGGGTCTCTTCAGCGGTGGGCGGTTCGTCCAATTCAATCTTTACTGGGAGGTGTGGGATTTGTAGGACGACTGCTTCTTGAACAGTGCGCTCAGCGCTGAAGAGGCTCTGAAAGTATTCCGACCAGCGGTTCAAGATGGAGGTATTATCTGTGAGGAGTGCCTGGCCATTCGCGCTTCGCAGGGGACTTTGTACCAGGTGCCTGGGGCCATACACTGCTTTCAGTGCTTCGTAGAAGCCCCTGTAGTCACCATTGTCAGCACAAAGCTGGGTCCTCTGTGCAAGTCTGGTCCACCACTCATTCTGGAGATCTCTGAGCTTGCGCTGGAGACTGCTGCAGACGAGGCGAAGGCAGACTTCTTCACAGGGCAGGAAGGCTGGGCTAGGTGGGCCTGATGGGCGGCTTTTTTATTTGCTAGGTGTTCCTGGATCTCTACATCGTTTTCGTCAAACCAGTCTTTGTTCTTCTTTCTGGCGAAACCCAAGACTTCTGCAGAGGATTTTGCAATAGCAGTTTTCAGTTGTTCCCAAAGTGTTTCAGGGGAGGAGTCTACTGGGTCCGCTGTGTCTTTGAGCCTGCGCTGTAAATCTGTCTGAAAGGCAGCTTTCACATCGTCACGCTGAAGGCTGGCAACATCAAGCTTTTTCTTGGGGGGCCCCCATTTCTTGGGTTTTGGCTTGAAGTGGAGCCTGAGTTTGCAGCGGACAAGGCGGTGGTCAGTGTGGCACTCTGCGCTGGGCATCACTCTGGTGAGGAGGACGTCACTGCGGTCCCTCTGACGCACTAGGACATAGTCGATAAGGTGCCAGTGTTTGGAGCGAGGATGCATCCAGGTGGTCTTTCGACTGTCCTTTTGCTGAAAAGTAGTATTGGTGATGACCAGTTGCTGCTCCGCACAGAACTCCAACAGTAGGCGGCCATTGTCATTGCAGTTCCCCACGCCATGCTTGCCGAGGACTCCTTTCCAGGCTTCAGAGTCCTGGCCCACTCTGGCGTTGAAGTCGCCAAGGATGATGACTTTGTCGTCTGCAGGGGTACTCTGTAGGAGGCTGCGCAGGTCAGTGTAAAACTTGTCCTTTTCAGCAGGCTCTGCCAGGAGGGTTGGGGAGTACACACTGAGAAGGGTGACGTGCTGCTGGTGTCTCAGTGGGAGGCGCATGGACATGATGCGGTCTGAGTGGCCCGTTGGTAGGTTTTCCAGCTTAGTCGCAATGGATGTCTTGACCATGAAACCCACGCCTGAAAGCCGTCTTTCTGATGCAGGCCTGCCTGACCAGTAGAGGGTGTACCCAGCACCAAGTTCTTGGAGGCTGCCTTCGTCCGGAAGGCGTACTTCGCTGAGCGCGGCGATGTCGATGTTTAACCTCCGCAATTCATGGGCAATGAGGGCGGAGCGACGTTTAATGTAAATAGTATGAAAAATAGGCAGACAATGATAGACACATATATTTTGTGTAAATAAGACAACTTTTAGACATGAGTCCACTATGGCACTGGCCTCCACGTGGTGTGGGTGGGTAGTCTCCTCAGTCATAGACTGAATAGGCTAGTGAAGGGGTGCCACCTTTGTCCAGAATTAGGACTTGATGTCAGCAGATATGTTGTTCAGTCTTTTTCACTGGTCCGGTGTTTAAGGTGAGCTAGGACACTTCAGCACAATTTTTTTTTGGTTTATGGACATGTATGACATCCCTTTTGTGGTCTAGGGAAGGGCTGGAGATTGCTGTGGAGAGTCAACTATAAGTCTACTCTATTCTCGCATGCGCACAAAATCCGTGTTTATTTGCCTCGCGTTGTGTTCAAAAGTCAAAGTTACCTGCGCAATGGAATGACCACAGTATCCAGAAAAACCCTATTTTGACTGGATTTGGTGTTTGTTGTTATCGTTCCTACTGAGCTGCTAACGTGCGCTCGCACGATCAGTCACACCGTCATACATGCACGGACGTACACACACAAACTTCTCGCACGTACACACGCACAGTCGCAGTCTTGCTCTCACTCTAGCCGAGCATCATAAGATAGAAGTAAGGTTCCAAGATTTATTTATACCAGAAAAGCATTCATGATGAAACAAACAACACAATCAAAATTAGTCAAACCAATACAAGTCCTTAATAACCTTAAACACCTACAGGCATAACACCTATACCTTCCGACACGACACCTAGACCTATCTCCTATGACTAACACCTATAACATTGAATACGATTCCTAGTGAACCTAGCTCCTAGGCCTAGCACACCTATATGCACTTAACTAAAAAACCTACGCGCAATCCTAACACAGCCTAAGCCCTATTTAGGTGAATTAGAACTGAACTAAAACGCTACTGTCCTATGAGGTAGGGCCGGGGTGGTTGAGGAAATCATTGTTCACAATCGCCTCGTGGGATAGGGCCGGGGTGGTTCGAGGAAATCATTTTTCACAATCGCCTCGTGGGATAGGGCCAGGGTGGTTTGAGGAGATCATTGTTCACAATCGCCTCGTGGGGTAGGGCCGGGAAATGTAGGAGATCATTGTTCACAATCGCCTATGGGGGAAGAGGGAGGGGAGTGTGGGAAATCACTGTTCGCAATCGCTCACAGGGGGGGGGGGGGGGGGGGGGGGGGGGGGGTGGTGAGCATTGTTCACACTCACCCCAAGACTGAGAATCGGCCGCTTTATATAGGCTCCCAGCCTCTGGAACCGGAAACTACGTCACGTGAGCTTCGCGCGTGTAGTCCGCTACACACCAACTAGCTAAGTCAGCAAAATTCTCGCTCACAGTGTGCCAAGCGTGCACTAAACCACTGAACTCCGACTCGCTGGTAGTAACTAGCGACAGCATTAGCAGAGAGCTCCTCTGCTACAGACATATGCTTTAGTATATATCATTAGAATCAGAATTTGTCTCTGCTGAATGCTCCGATGTGCTCATTTAGTCAGGTATGCTTACTGTTGCCATGGCAATGAACACTGAGTGATGCTGAGTTGGTATACCTCGCCCTGTGCCTAGGTTAAAGGCACCAGCGGCACCAATGTTGCACCGTCATAGTTGAAATACGAGAGATGCTCGCACTACTAGTACAGTTGTGGGGTGTAACACAAGCCTTCGCCATCTCCAAGTCTACACAAAACTGGTGCACAGTTCTGGTGCACATGACCGGTCCGAGTGACCGGTCTGGTGCGAAAATAGCAACAATGGCTCCACTGGTGCATTTAACCTAGGTACAGGGTGAGGTATACCAACTGAGCCTAAGCGACTGTTACACCTGGTTGCTAAGGAAGCATATTTCAGCTACCGTTGATGCTTCTGAAAAGCTAGATTTGGTCAAAATATCAACTGATATCATCATTACGGAATGTCAATGCTGATTTTGAATATCTTGCCTGGTTTTGAAGAACAAATTATTTTTATATGAATGTTCTGGCTTTGGTCATTTTTTGAGTATGTTAGCCAGGGGAAGCTATTCATAGCTTCCAAACTAAGCTGAAATTAAACAGTCGGAATTGACATTCCATAATAAATCCATTTGTGAACATACGTGTAAAACTCTTGCCGATAACAGCGGGTTAATGTACGAGCGTCGACGAATGCCAACAGCTTACTTTGTTTTGGAGTGCACCATCCACAGTCTGTCAGTGTCACTCCTTATTTCATCATCGACTGAGAATTCCCTACACCACACAAACACGGACGTAAACTTGGCCAGAAAGAGACACAGGTCCTCATGAGCTCTGAGGGGGCTCATGAGGATCTACGCCTCACTTGGACGGCGATCTCCCGAATTGAACACAGGTGGCATGCAAGACCTGCAGATCAATGCAACTTATTCTAGGAACATACGCCTTGTTCGGATGGCGCCGAAACAGACCGCATATGACAACTATGACATATGACAACTAATAACACGAACATCAGTGTTTCAGCAGTTAAGAAGTTTCTAAAATCATATCAATGCACACACAAAAAAACTGCCGCACACAAAATGTTCTGTGATCTGAAGTGTATCTGTTTGGGTTTATTGTCGAGGTTTTATCATTGGAATGTACATCAGAACCTGTTTTGACTTTGACCGACCACTCTTATGACAACCTGTCATTAAAGACCATCATTTAGGTGACTGTAGAGATGGTTTTCAATGACAGGTATCACATTTTGCCCTTAAAGACTTCTCTTAGAGCACCTGACTGTTAAAACCACTTTTTCTTGCAAAAAGGTAGTTGCACAAGACGGGTTTAAAATCACTGACTAGCAAATAACTGTGATCATTAAACGCTGACCCTCCTGTAATATTCATAAGCCAAAATAACATTTTAATATCGTTTCTACCATGACCCAATAAAGAAGACAACAAAAGTGTTTGTCAACTTACTTTGCATCGTAACCTTCTGTATACTGGCGAAAATGTTTCATAAACTTTGAAAATATCAACATCTATTTTATGCCAAAACCACACACAACACAACCCTTCCCTTTAGTTACATGAGGCATAGATAATGAGTCCTGGCAGCCACACAGGGGCTCATGCGAATTGAAATCACTTGCTGCTCAAGGTCAGCTCCAACTATTCCTCAAACTTAACCATCACATCCTGAGGCTGATTTTTTTTTTTTTAATGTGCTATTGTCCTAATGAGGGCTACATTACAGATTACAAGATAGATCAACCATTTTAGTTCAAAGGTGGTGCCAGAATAGCTTGGCTTCGGAGGCGCCAGCACCACCCTTGAACTATCATAGTCAAATTATTTCAAGCAATATAGTATCAGAATGAAAAGGGTTAAGGGTGCTACTTCAGATTTAGCATACAACTGAATACGTCATGTCTAGCGACACTAACAATGCTGCAGAAAGACACAATGGCGGGAAGTGTCCTGTGTATACAATGCATGTGTGTGACTGTGTGCCTACGTAAATGTATCGCTGGTATTTGCCTACGTGCTTGTCCGAAACTTTATGCTTCCTTCAAGATGTGTTTTAGAATGCCTCCAAGCATATTTAAAATGGGTGTATCATTAATGAGAACAAGAATGGCAATGCCCTTAAAGTTTTATTCTCCAGGATCAAGCATCTGAACACAGTCAGAAAACTGCCTGCAAAAGATACTGCTGACAGTATGTGTATGGGTCCTTTGTGTACTATCTTAGAGCTTTATGATGTAAGTACAATGCCAAATGTCAAAATTCATCGTTTGGAGGGTGTATTGTTTTTGTAGCCCAGTCACGGATTTATCGTCTGCATTGGCCTCGTTTTGAATTAATATGCATATTTATAAGCCTACGTCACAAGGCAAAACCCGGCCGACTATCAGTGTATCGCAATACTGCAGGTCACGAGGTCATCGGTGTGATGTACACACATCAGTGTACACATGTACTGATGTTCTCCGGCATCCCTTTGGCGTAATATTTTATGAGAAAGTAGAATAAACCTTCCATGTTCACTATGCTGTCAAAATCACAATGCGGGTTCCGTTCGACCTGCTAGTATACTAGTAACAATCGTGCGTACAGTTATGCACCAAGGGCGTGACCTTTTATCCTTTACCCATCGGAAACACACACCGTCTTCAATCATTGAAACAGAACATTGGTATTTATACCCACTTTCTGCACCGCAGTCAATTTCACATCTCACACACCGAAGTCTACGAAACTGAAAGCATCATTGGAAACGACAAATGCACCATCGCAGCAGAAACACTACCTCTCTGAATCGAGTGAATGAAAGCTGGCACAGACAAAAGCATGTTACAACCAGCAACTTTGATGCGCAACTTTGACATACACCGTAGTTTTCAGATCTCTGCAGCATAAAATGTGATATCTAGCTCGTTACCATATGATAAAACAGGTTTTAAATCTTGCTAAATCAGTAAGAGATAAATTCTACTGAAGATAATGAATTCTGAAAATCACTAGCGCTGCGGAACTATAGAAAGATCAGCAAAGACCGTAGATTACTTACTGAATGAGCAGGAAAGGGACAAATTCCGGGTGGGCGGTCAAGCCAAGCTCTTGCTTGTCCGATGTCAATTCTACTTAGGGTTACCTTGTCTCTCTTCCTCCTTCTTCTCTTCAATTCCGAGTCTGTCATTGTCAGCGCGAGTCGATGATACTTTCTTTTTTTCTTCGCTGGTTCATCCGCCATCTTGTCTCTGATTGGTTATAATTATGCAGATGACCTAAGGTCATACAGAACAATTATGACATCAGCTACCATCGCCTATCATAAGCAATCTTTTTATGTATCCATCAAAAGATTCCGGTGGGCCTCTTTTCACTTTGAACAGACAAAAGAAAGCGTTTGGTCGGACAATAGGGTGGTCACTGTCTTATGTCTAAGTGGGTATGTATACTGAAGCCCAGTACTAAAATTTTTTGGCGAACTGAAGCCTTAAAAAAAAGTCGGGTGTGCCCCTTCAAGGCTCACGTGCGTAAATGAATCGGTTCTAACAAAAGCAAAAGGTTGGCCTTTGTACTTGCAAAAATCAATGAAGGTTCCGTAAGGTTCTTTTAAAGAAATTTCATTCAGCTGCAACCCGTCACACGTGGCTTAAGGATGCAGACCACACTGGAATAACAGTTCCAACAATATTTTATTGCAGTGATGTGATCTCCACACAATGCGTTCACAAATACACCAACACTGATACAATGTCTCCTCTGCAAAATGTCTACACTTTGACACAAGGCGTCTCTCATACAATGTACATCACCATACACTGCATAACTCCGTCACTGACAATGAAGCACGATACCTTGCCTAGTTCTCTCAATGTCAATGCGCTTACGATACACTGCAATTATACCACTAAACAATGTACCGACGCTGTTACATTGCAATTCTACAACTGAACAATGTACACACGTGCTTCCTAGCACGATCTTTTATAGTGGTATGCTTTCCAGAATAATCGAGCAAATTCATACAACACAACCAATCAAAATAAAATACGTAACCGAAACTCATAAATATTAATGAAAAAGAATACACCAGAATGGTCTACAAATATCTGGTTGCTATTTCCCGCCCCTATTTTGGGAAATCCTGACGCGTTATGACGTCTCACAAAAGTATGGCAGACAGTTCACGACCTTGCCCACACTTTCTAGAAGTTTCACGATCTTTCATAATACATACTGACTGGCTGCTAACTTTACGCGTACAGAAAACAACTATGACTATGAGTATTAGAGCGGCTTTAATACTGTGTTGCAAAATGTTGCCTACACGTTGACGTCACACATACAAGGTCACTAGACAGAGCGCGACTTCGCTTGAACGTTCTGGTCTATTCTCAGCGAATCTACGCATCACAAAAATTGACCACTCTTCTCTGTGCGACTTTGCTAGAAACTTCCAGACTAATCTTAGCGTATCATAACAAAGCCAATTCCGCTCTCTGCGTGAACGATAGTGAATCTTACTAAAAAGGTACGTGATTCGTAACCATAATAGCTCAAATAAATATCGGATCGTTTCCTACGATTAATACATGCATGCTCTCACAGAACAACACAACCACAATCGTAACAATCAAAGGAAATTGTACTGAAGGAAAGATTACTTTTGTGACCACTGATCTCAAATCAAGAACCCAAACAGGGGTACTCTATAGACACTTTATGTAAAAAACTAATATTACAGCATGGCAAATGACGTTTTTCAGATCAATGACACATATGTACTGCACCCCTTACAAAAACTCAAGGCATCGGCAGAGGCTTTTTCTATACCGGTATGATTTATTTCAACGTCAAATCAGGTCAATGACAAGAAGTAGTGGCTTCTGACAAGAAGGGCAGCCCACAAGTGTATTGTACTTAAAAGTGTGAAAATGCATGCAAGCTCATGTGAAAGAGACATTGTCGTCATGGTTGAACTCTTGAACTCTTTTGAGACGTGCTGCATCTGGATTCGGCGCTTTACACTGCGCATCTGGATGTGGCACGTCTCGAAAGAGTTAAACCCCTTGTGCAAGCAGCCACCAGTAAGTACTGTAGAGGGTACCAGTGGCTGGATGCACAAGGGGGTTAACATTTTTGCTAATACTACGGACACAAACCATGTCATCCTGACTTTACATTCATTGACAATTTTTACAGCCAACACTACACATGATGTGCAAAGTTAATTCTGATGAAGCAAAGTTTGACACGCCTCGCGCTGGGACCATACGGCGTTGAGGCGCGTCCCCTGGGTGGTGGATAAGGGGTCCCTCGTGAGAGGGGTGCACCGAATGAAATAAGGTGCCGTGAACCAACATGGTCTAAGGGAAGGTGATCCCGACAGAAAACCCCTGGTCCTCCTAGTAAGGGGGTTGGGCGTGGGGGTAGCTTCCCCACCCTGCAAAAAAGGAAATAGCTACAAAAACGCCGACGAAAAGACTAACAGTAATTCCTTTCCTGGAGGAGGAAGGTTCTTCTACTAGAAGACTTATGACGTCCTGTGGTGAAAGCCGGAAGTCTTCGGAAGCCACAGGACCGAACCGCCTCTCTCTATCCAGGGATACAACCATGGGCACATGGAACGTCAAGACCATGTACCAGAGCGGCAAGGCCGCCCAGATAGCAGCGGAAATGCAAAAGTACAACCTTTCCCTGCTAGGCATCAGTGAAGCCAGATAGACGCAGTCTGGCCAGAAAAGGCTGTTAAGTGGGGAGATGATTCTGTATTCAGGTCATGAAGAGGAGAATGCCCCCCATACAGAAGGAGTAGCACTCATGCTGTCACCAGTGGCACAGAGAGCGCTGATGGGCTGGGAACCTCTTGGGCCAAGAATTATCACAGCAGCCTTTAGAACCAAGAAAAAGCTCAAGCTGAACGTCATCCAGTGTTATGCGCCCACCAATGACAGTGACGAGGAAGAGAAACAAGAGTTCTACGACCGACTCCAGAGTGCCGTGGACAAATGTGCGGAGCGAGACATCACCATCGTCATGGGCGATTTTAATGCCAAAATAGGGGAGGACAACACCGGATACGAAGAGGTGATGGGGAGACAGGGACTAGGCTCGGAGATGAGTGAGAACGGGGAGAGGTTTGTAGACTTTTGTGCTCTAAACCGACTTGTCATTGGAGGCAGCATCTTCCCACACAGAAGAATACACAAAGCAACTTGGGTCTCACCTGACCATACAACAGAGAACCAAATAGACCATATCTGCATTAGCGAGAAATTTAGAAGATCCCTTCAAGATGTTCGAGTGAGGAGGGGAGCAGATGTCGCCTCAGACCACCATCTGCTTACCTTAAGAATGAAGCTCAAGCTAAAGAAAAGCCGCACAGAGACAACAAGAAGACAGCGCTATAATGTAGGCCTCCTGAGAGAAACTGGAGTTAGAGAAGAGTTCAAACTGGTGCTGTCCAACCGGTTTCAAGCGCTACAGGAGCTAGTAAATGAAGAGGAGGCGGTCACCACAGAGCAGCAGTGGAAGGCAGTTAGAGAGGCGCTGAACTCAACCTGCAAAGACACTGTAGGGTTCAGGAAACACCACCACAAGGACTGGCTGTCGGCACAGACCTTGAAGAAGATAGAAGCGAGGAAGCAGAAGAAAGCAGCGGTCAACAACAGTCGCACGAGAGCAGCCAAAGTAAGGGCACAAGGGGAATACTCGGAAGCCAACCGCGAGGTGAAGAGGAGTATCAGGGCAGACAAGAGGGCCTACACAGACAGCCTGGCAGCAGAGGCAGAAAAGGCAGCAGGCAGCGGCAACATGAAACAGCTCTACGACATTACCAGAAGATTGTCGGGTAAGTATGGCCATACAGAAAGACCAGTAAAAGACAAAGAAGGCAAGCCTATTGCAGACAGAGCAGACCAACTCGACAGATGGGCCGAGTATTTTGAAGAGTTACTGAACAGACCTAGCCCACCCGACCCCCCCGACATCCAGCCGGCAGAGACCGACCTACCCATCAGCTGTGACAGACCCAGCCGGGAAGAGATCAGAAAAGCAGTGGCATTTTTGAAGAATGGCAAAGCAGCAGGGCCAAATGGCATCCCAGCGGAGTCTCTGAAAGCAGACCTAGAGACAACAGTTGAGATGCTGTACCCACTGTTTGGAAAGATCTGGGAAGAGGAGGTGATGCCAGCTGACTGGAAGGAGGGGTACCTAATCAAGCTTCCCAAGAAAGGCGACCTCAGCAAGTGTTCCAACTACAGAGGAATCACCTTGCTGTCAGTACCAGGAAAGGTCTTCAACAGGATCATCCTAGAGAGAATGAAGAGCTCCGTTGACCCCCAGCTGAGAGACCAGCAAGCAGGATTCAGGAAGAACCGATCATGTACAGACCAGATCGCCACTCTCCGCATCATCGTGGAACAGTCTCTGGAGTGGAGCTCCCCGCTGTACGTCAACTTTGTGGATTATGAGAAAGCATTTGACAGCGTGGACCGAGAGACTCTGTGGAGACTCCTACGACACTACGGTGTATCCACAAAGCTCGTCCGCCTGATCAAGAGCAGCTATGATGGCATGACATGTCGCGTGATCCACGAAGGGCAGTTCACCAGAGAGCTCCAGGTCAGAACTGGTGTCAGGCAGGGGTGTCTGCTGTCTCCGTTCCTCTTCCTACTGGCCATAGACTGGGTCATGAAGATGACCACAGAGCACAGACGAAGTGGAATACAGTGGACACTGTGGACACAGCTTGACGACATCGATTTTGCAGACGACTTGGCATTACTGTCCCACACTCATCAACAAATGCAGGACAAGACCACGAGGCTTGCTGACATCTCGTCCTGGGTGGGCCTCACCATTCACAAACAGAAAACAAAGACAATGAGGCTGAACGCAACCAGGGAAGAACCAGTCTTGCTTGCTGGCACCCCGTTGGAGGAGGTGGAGTCCTTCACCTATCTCGGGAGCATCATAGACAAAAAAGGCGGCACTGATGCAGATGTCAGAGCACGAATCGGTAAAGCCGGAGCAGCCTTTGTCCAGTTGAAAAAAGTGTGGAGTTCCAGAGAGCTGTCACAACACACCAAAGTCCGGATTTTCAACTCCAATGTAAAAGCAATTCTCCTATATGGAGCAGAGACATGGAGATTGACAAAAACCACAGTCAACAGAGTACAGACCTTCATGAACAGTTGCCTTAGAAGAATTTTGAAAATCCACTGGCCAGAGAAGATCAGCAACGTCAGACTCTGGGAGAGAACAGAGCAGATAACAGCAGAGAATGAAATTGGGCGAAGAAAATGGGGATGGATCGGTCACAGTCTGAGAAAGCCAGCTTCCAGTATCACTAGGCAGGCATTGTCATGGAACCCCCAGGGAAAGAGGAAAAGAGGTAGGCCGAGAAACTCCTGGCGTCAGACCTCCAAGCAGACATCAAGAGACTGGGAACCACCTGGAATAGAATCGAAGGAGAAGCACAGGACAGGAGTTGCTGGAGGTCTCTCGTCGACGGCCTATACCCGGGTAGGGGTGACAGGCGTAAGTAAGTAAGTAAAGTTTGACACAATGATCATGTTGTCGTTTGTGCTTTTAACCCTTATCATTTGGAATGCTGGGCGGGGCATGTCTCCAGGATGGAGGATCATCGCCTACCAAAGATCACCCTGTTCGGCGAGCTTGCTACTGGACACCGTGACAGAGGGGCACCAAAGAAGAGATACAAAGACTGTCTCAAGAAGTCACTTAGTGCCTGCCAAATCGACCACCACCAGTGGTCTTCGCTTGCTGCGGACCGTGACACCTGGCGCTCCACCATTTACAAGGCAGCTGTCTCCTTTGAGGACTCTCACAGAGCTAGCCTTAAGGACAAGCGGCTCAGGAGAAAAAACAGAGATGCCGCAGCTCAGAACCCCGGCCATACCTTCCCCTGCAGCCACTGCGGTCGAACCTGCCTGTCTCGGATTGGCCTCCGCAGCCACGAACAAGCCTGCAGACGTCGTGGGCAACTCCTATAAAATCTTCGTTCGCGAAGTCAAGCCAAGAGAGAGATTTGGAATGCATCCATGTGTGAAATAAGTTTGACTACAACAGTTCAAGGGTAGTGCCAGAATAGCTTGGGGCCTGTAGCTTGCATATGACAGTGTACAAATTTGAAGCTTTTAGCCTCAGCATGATATGGGTTAAACTACACAAGAAACTGACACATTCTTGTGAAAGTATTTAACCCCCTCACTACCAGCAGCCAAAGATTGGGTTTCTGAAATGATTATACACTCTGGGTCAAAGATCCCCAGCTGCCAAAAGAAAGTTGGAAACGGCAAGAGGTATGGTTGGTTAGTTCGGGGTTTAACGTCCACGACACCGAAGTGATAATGGACGGCCTTAACGGGCAGTTATGGGGGACAGGGAAATCTATTGCCTATGAAGTACGACCTGAACACTGATCAATTCAGGCACACTGCAACTGTGCTACTTTGATTTACCAGGACCTTTCAACAGACATGCTATGGAACAAGTCGTCTTTTTTCCCTGGATTGTGAGTCCAGCTACCAGGGCCGGGACAGGGACTTGAACTCACCACCCAGCGATTTCCTTGCTCTCTTGCTCCGACGCTTAAAGGCCTGAGCTATTTCGGACTCTCCGGCAAGAGGCATTTAGGTCCTCATCAGATCCCTCTCTCCCCCGCCCCCTCCCCTCCCCCTGGCCCCCCCCCCCCACCCCCCCAACCAATTGCAGGGGTTCATGATGATCTATACCCCTTGCAGTTGTGTGGTGTTAAATTTTTCTCAGCATTTATTAGCAGTTACTTTATGATTGTCCCTACTGTCTTTGTGTCTGGTTGGTTGGTTTTGTTTATTTGCTATGCTTGCAATCTGTATTTTCCTCTTCAGTTTTTCTTGTTATTGCTATAAACTTTAATGCTGCTCTGTTCTGGTGCTGATAATGGTTATCTTTGGTGTGTGTCTGGTGTTATCATGTAACAAAAGCAAACTTAACCCTCCACTGCTAGTGGTAATGGACAAAGTTGTATTTTTGAAATCATTGTAAATTCAAGAGTCAAACTCAAAGTAACATGGAAACCAAGTGGTTTCAGCAAGAGGCATAGATCCTCATGAGCCTCCGCAATGCGGGGGCTCATGAGGATCTATACCTCTTGCAGTTGAGCAGGGTTCAATCATTCTCAGAAGTTGCATGGGTTAACAACTAATGTTAAAACAGTAAACAATTCCACTCACCCAGGTTCTTTTGGCAGTGCATCGAGGTCCAGCACCTCCTGTCCTGGCGGGCGTTGACGACGGTCTGTGGGCAGTTCTCAGGGCAGTAGTTGACACAGTCCCACGAGTCTTTGTTTTCCTGAATGTGGTGGTCGCTCTCCTTCATGCCCACAGCAATGCGGGACCAGTCAATGGTGTCCACATAGCACAGCCTCTTGTTTTTGGTCAGACGCACAGCACCACGCATGATGGTGGCGAGACTGACCAAGCCGATCTCTTCCAAATCGGGCATCTCATACGCCACCAGAGCGTAGTTGTAGAAGAGGTCCTGCCCACGAATAACGGCAAGATTGGGGAAGATGTGGCGCAGGGTCTTGAGGCCGTACACACGGTACAGCAGGAGGTGGCCCGTGATTTCACGGAGGAGCGGGAAGCGGTATTTTTCATAATCCTTCTCGTCGGCATGGTCGATGAGCAGGATGTGCAGCTTGCCCTCGATGACGGTACAGTTCTCCAGCTTTTTGAAGCCCTCCACACTGTTTCGGATATCAATACTCCCACAGGCTGAAAAACACAAACAGCGAATTAAGTCCACACTTGGGAAATAAGAACAGTTCTAAAAGGGAGTGCATGTTTAATCCCCTTGCGCATGCAGCCACCCGTACTGTACAAAAAATCAACCAAGTACTTAACATGTATGCACACAAATTTAATGATAGGGCCATTCCTTACTGTAGGTAATTGAAGATAAAATTAATCCCCTCACTGCTAATGCCTATCAATCTCCATAAGCGTGCAGCCACCGGCACTTTTTCAGTAAGCTGTGGCGGCATACTGTATAGGTCGTTTGACATCAGATTCAGAGCGCACATTTTTCACAAATATAAAATTATCTCAACAAAGAACCACTTTTCGTTCAGTTTCAGTTGACCTAATAGTAATACCATTTACTTGTAAGAAAATTAAACAATGTATCAGTTTTGCTGTACAGTCGTAAAATTTAGGAATTTTTTCATGAAATGACTTATTTCACATCCCAAAATGTGCCCCAGATATATCAAGTCCTGTCATAAGTCTATTACTATAAGTATGCAACGCCTATGAAAAAAAGTCAACACCTAGTGTCGTGGGCGACATGCGTTTGAACAGATATATTTCAAGTATTTTAAGACAGGGTGTCAAGAGCACACTGGTTAAAAGAAATGCAAAAGCCAGATACACAGAAATCTTTTAGTAATAAAATGTTTTTCTTATGACGTATTGGCATGCAGACAAAATCGTAATGCTCTAAGCATGCAATCTTGAAAGAATGCCTTTGTTGTCTTGAATGCCTTGAATATCATGGTCGACCCATCTCCTGCTGTAGTGCGTCAGGGCTGAATGGGTTAAAGTGGTACAGAAAAGTGTTTCTTTCCAGAGATGGGAAAAATGTTGAGCGCTCCAAATGGCCTATACTAATGTAAACAGTGCCAGTGGCTACATGCACCTTGGCGCCATGACATCTCTATGACTATTGCAGCTTGACCGACATTGGGCTTCACCAGTTCTGACCCCCCACCCCCCCCCCCCCCCCCCCCCCCCCCCCCCCCCCCCCCCCCCCCCCCCCCCCCCCCCCCCGCCGCCGAACTGTGGGGGTAAATTTAAAATTTGGGACAATTTCGGAGCACAAAACGACAAGGTACCTAGAATTTGTTGGATCCTAAGTAATTCACAAGAAACAAAGAGTGTCCCTGTGACCTCTCGAAAGCAACATTTATATCTAATTTGTGTTTTCTCTGACCTAATAAGCGAAATGTAATGTAAAAATGTGACAATTTTAATGATTGCCTGTCTGTAATTAGCACATCACAAATTTGCAGTCAATGTGCCAAGGGAAAAATGTGAAAGCTTGTATGAGAAGAAAGAGTCACTGGTGATGGACATCGTAAAAATCATGATGCAATTACTGCACTTTTGCCTTTTTAAACACACACACTATAAAAATAAAAATTAAAAAAAAACATAGCCCAACCAAATTGACAAAACAATGTCAACCCGAGCAATGCTCCTACTAATAACGCAACACGCAACACAACACACCACCGCCCACCACATCCACGCCCCCTACCCCGTCCTATAGATCCCCTGGTAGCGCTGACGACAGCGCTAATTTGAATGTGCCTAATGCAGCTCTGCAAGAGGCACAGACTTAAATGCGCACTGTCATCAGTGCAACCTGGCGGCTGGGGAATACTGTACAGCGTTAGGGCCATAATCTATGGCGAGAGGGGTGGGGCATTTTCAGAGGGACTGCTTGGCGTGCGCGATGACCTGTCACAGGTATCAAAACACAGACTAGTGCGTGCTAGACTAGTACTTGGTAGTAGTAGTGACGATACTGTGTGCAATGCGCCATACGGTAACCCGTCAACCTTGACGTAGGACTTAAAGCACGCGATCAAACGCATAATTTGAGATTTCTTTCATTTTTCCTCTCACTAGTCTCAGGATCATTGAACCATTAGAGGCTGATTTCGTTTTTATTTGTTTATTGTCCTATGAAATTACATCACATATTACAAGATAGTTCAACAATTTTAGTTCAATTGATTGATTGATTGTACATTGCTTAACGTCCCGACAGCAACAAGGCTTTCTCAGGACGTGCCTGCACTGCTTGTGGGAAAAAAAAAAATAAACAGAACATTGAATGTATGTCGCCAGCCGGTCAAATACGTTAAATAAACCTAACACATGCCTGGGGCCTAAATAAAGCTAAAAACATTTAGCAACACACATCCAATATCAAGATTGATTGATTGTACATTGCTTAACGTCCCGACAGCAACAAGGCTTTCTCAGGACGTGCCTGCACTACTTGTGAAAAAAAAATAAACAGAACATTGAATGTATGTCGCCAGCCGGTCAAATACATTAAATAAACCTAACACATGGGGCCTAAATAAAGCTAAGACCATTTAGCAACACACATCCAATATCAAGAGCTACAGGCAGTGCAGACAGTAGGGAGAGTTTTAAAAAGGCAAATACAGGTGAATGGACAAAGGGTAGACAGAAACACATGCCCCAGAATAAAGAGAAAAACCCACCCTGTGGGGCTGACCAGGGTGACCCTGGGAACTAAAAAATACCTAACCCCACCCAAGTCCCCCAGGGCAGACCCGGGTGGGGGTCAATATCAAGAGCTACAGGCAGTGCAGACAGGAAGAGTTTTAAAAAGGCAAATACAGGTGAATGAACAAAGGGTAGACAGAAACACATGCCCCAGAATAGAAAGGAAAACCCACCCTGTAGGGCTGACCAGGATGACCCTGGGAACTAAAAAGTAGTTACCCCACCCAAGTCCCCCAGGGCAGACCCGGGTGGGGGAATTTTAGTTCAAGGGTGGTGCCAGAATAGCTTGGCGCCTCAGACGCCAAGCTATTCTGGCACCACCCTTGAACTATCACAGTCAAGTTTATTTCTTGTAATAGAGCATCAGAATGAAAAGGGTTAAAACACAGCCACATGCTCGTCTCACGACTAAAACCGACACAGCCACACTATGTCCCCCAGCACACACTAACATCAGAGCAAGGGAACATAATATAGGGAGAATTTTGCCAAGAACGTCGGACCAGGTCTGGCCTTTCCAAACTAGAGTGCGAATGATCCTGCACTAATGTATTCGACTTGCAATAATATCACATTCACAGGGGCCCATATCAATGAAAACAAAAATTAAATAGGTGGTGTTTAACACACTGACTGCTAATGACGATAGTACAACCGAGGGGAAACCGGTATGTCTTTTCCACTGAACGGTACTGGTGTCAGCTGGAGTCGTTTTAAAGAGCAATGAGGGGATGTAATGCGAGAGGGGGGGGGGGGAGGGAGGCGGGAGGGGCTACAGATTCACGAAAATGCTTTGTGAAACGCAGATTTTTTTTTTAAATAAAAAAAATTGTCAATAACAAATAATGAAATTCAAGATCCGATTTTACGCAATCAAAAAAATCCTGATTTTGCATCAACGTTTATTCACGAATCACTTATCACAACGCCAGCCTTTCATGAGTGGCACAAATCTAAAGCACGGCAATCCTGTGTCACGATATATAACCCATAATCCCTTTCATTAATATTTCAGTCGTAAGTGTGATAAATACCATGATGCCCAACAACGGCGATAAATCATTAGTTTGTTGCCCCCCCCCCCCCTCCCCCCATCATCCCTGATAACGATGCAAACACTAGCTGGGGTTTACAAAACAGGAAGTGACTGACTGCGACAATGCCGCGTTTCCACGTCTGGTCTATCCAACACCCTTCCCGGGCTATAATGTACGCGGTCAATGCCCTTGCTTTATGAAGTAAAATACAAGAAATATGTGTGTAATGCCTAATGGTGCGCATTGTTTCGGTTCGGTAGCGGACGACGTAGTCTGGTCATTAACCCCTTCACTGCCGAGAAATAATGAACACGATCCAACTGCAAGAGACATAGATCCCCATGCGCCCTTGGACTGTGGGGGCTCATAAGGATCTATGCCTCTTGCTGATAATAACTTTGTATCTATGTTTCTTGGACGGTTTTGGGCTTTTTGGTCGTTAAATGAAAACAAATTCCGCAACGAACATGTGGCAGGGGAAGGGTTAAACCCTTTGCATTTCAGGTCTGCGTGAGGCATAGATTCTCATGAGCTCCTGCAGCCGCGGCTGCAAGACCTCAGGTGAATTTATGCCTCCCACCCACGGAGATCGCCCTTGGAGATCCTAAAATTGTAGGTGCTTTTGCAGCTTCAGCCCACTACTGGCCCGCGAAAAAGCAGATCTAACGCAAAAGAATGATTCGCAATGGCCTCCTGAAGCCGCAGGATGACATGACAATCTATGCCGCTTGCTGATCAAGCAGACCTATATATGTTTCTCAATTGAGACCCTTTCTTTCCAGTTACGCAGAAGAGTGGCCCGCTTAACTCATTTTACCCCAGACACACCACAGGAAGATAAGGATCGACTTTGATAGTTCAAGGGTGATGCCCGAATAGCTTGGCGCCTAAGGGCGCCAAGCTATTCTGGCATCACCCTTGAACTATCATGGTCGATATGTGTCCTGCACTGCAATGCAGTCTTCAGAGGACAACGGCAAAATTTAAGGCCGGATTTCGGTGTTGGGGTAGAATGAGTTAAAAAATAAGAAATCTCATTCTCACTCCTGTTTCTTGAATTACACCTGTTTGCGTCACTATTCCGTAACGCTTGACTTCTCGCATACGATCCAACACTGAGCCCGAAACAACACCCAGAAAACGATTAACGACTAGGAAACGACCTCAGTCAGCAAGAGGTATTGTTTCTCGTGAACCTCTGCGGCTGCAGGGGCTCATGTGAATCTACGCTCTTGCAAAAGTTGCAGCTAGACTGGGGGCTGGAGTGAATCGACCGAAACACGGATGCACCGTCTGACACCGTTACCATTATAACAACACCTACAGTTTCCGTGCCAGTGCCAACTGCTGGAGACAAATCGAACAAACGTGCTCGTGGATAGTGCCTAATAAACTTGCCACCTGTCTAGGCGCTAAGCTTTTAGGCATTACCCTTTAGGTACATGTCACTTTATGGCCAGTCCTAACTCCAGTGATTGTACTACTATTGTCCGATATCTAGAACAGACGACTTGATGGCCAATCGAAACCAATATGAAGCCCAAGGGTGGCGCCTGATTAGCTATCGTTTTTTTTTTTCGTGCGCCAAGCTAATCTGCTGTCGAGTTCCACTTAGTTACTACGGCCAATTTTGGTTTCAATCCCCATTTCATTTACGTTGTGTTCGACAGCAGCCGACTGCGAATGTTGGCCAAGTTTGGACATCTCACAGCGAAAGGGTGAGAAAAACAAAACATTGGGACACCTGACCCTGAGTTATGTCAGCAACATGACACATTGCACATACATGTACATGTATACTGACGACAAAAACAAATGCGACATTTTCGGAACCATCAGAAACGCTTAAGTGTTTCCGATGGTTCCGAAAATGTCGCATTTCATTTGCTTGTCAGTATAGTGCTCATGATCATCGAACGCAGTAAGTTAGATAACAGAAAGCGTCAGTTCTGCTTCAAGCGTCACGTGACTAATGAACAGTAACGCGTCTTTCCCGCCAACATTATCTTCATCGGCAGTAAAGAAGTTAATGTTTTGTTTACAATGCTTGTTTTTCCCACACACAAAAATAACTGCAGTCTTCGATTTTCTTTGCTCGTAGTCATTTAAAAATGATTAAGCTCCGTATTCAAATTATCTAAAGAAGACTTCGTTCAAGCTACTTAGTACTTGGTAT
The DNA here is from genome assembly GCA_036245525.1 of Semisulcospira habei. Taxonomy (NCBI): domain Eukaryota; kingdom Metazoa; phylum Mollusca; class Gastropoda; family Semisulcospiridae; genus Semisulcospira; species Semisulcospira habei. The sequence goes on from BTPG01000001.1 coordinate 63,591,213, forward strand.
TGTCAGCCACCAACTAGCATACTACCTCAATTGTCGGAATAAAGTGACCTATAGCCTAGCAACTTTCTCTGGCACAGTCTATAAAAACAGTTCTGACAGCCTTTAAATGTAACACAATAACGGAATAAGCATGTTAGATTTCTAAGTAAGACCACAACCGATGTGTTGGGAAAAAAGAGAGCGAAAGTGATTTTGCTGATGCAGTACAGTATAAAAAATACGAACTTTAGATACCAGTAATTATAAAGTTGAATTACAAAGCAAAAATAATCGACACATAACGTCGGACACCCCTCACAGTCATTGTGCGTTCAATTCCACTCCAGTACATGGTTATCAAATGTGAAAGAAGCGTAGGTATTTCATCCCGTACAAACATGTTTTGAAGTTGTGCTGTCTGGCATACCATGCACATTATTTCAATATCTGCATGCTCGCAAAGCAGTTAAAACACCAAGTGCATGCGGGGTCGTGTCATGCCTGTAATTTTACATTTACAAGTCTAGGTTTTAAAGTGACCTAATCAAGGCAGTAAAGGATTAACTCATTCAGCCCGACGCACGTATTTCCCAAATTTTGGAGGCGTCATGCACCTGTTGCAGTAAATGGACCGACCATGATAATTCAAGGGCAGCGCCAGATTAGCTTGGCGCCGACAAGCGCCAAGTTAATCTGGCACTACCCTTGAATTATCATGGTCGACCCATCTCCTGCTGTAGTGCGTCAGGGCTAAATGTGTTAATAGTTCGCAAATTTCCCCTTATTTCATTTTTAAATAAAAATATTCTAAGTATGTCTTACAATAATGCTGGACAAAAGGCTGACGTAAATTAGTAATTTTAAACGTCCTAAAATAAAAGACTTCCTTTGCGCGCAGAAGAGTTCCTTCTGTTTCACTCAAAAGGCAGTGGAAAACCTCTGGTGCGTGTGCCTACTCACACGGATTGTGAAAAGAAGGGTAGAAACGTCAGCTGAAGAAAGACAACAATTATAGCCCTATGTATCGACGAACTGTAGCAATTACTGCCCGCCACGGAGCAGATCGTTTTAAAGAGACCTGTCACTGCCCTACGGGTAAACAAGTAAATGACCCACCCTTCTCTAAACACTTAAACACTAAAAAAAAGACCACGGGTCTTAAGATGTTTTTCGAGCTCGCAAACATGACGTCACAACACTGGAAATGACCGTTTCATGCGGTGGTTCGCACTGCAATATGCTGGATGTGAGAGTTGTAACCATGGCAACCAAGAGGCAGAAAATGGAAAAGAAACACGAGGGTTATGTCGGTCCAATTGAATCGACTGTCTGTATGCACAGGTGACTGACCACCGCTAATTGTCTGCATAAATCAGTGTATATGCTGGAATTGAAACCCTTTTTAACCCTTTGGGTGTCGGTAGCGGTTTTTGTCACAATAATTCCTGTTGGAATCATCGCGACAAAAACCGCTACCGACACGCAAAGGGTTAAACCCTCTTGTGCATGCTGCCACAGATGTTCTGCACAGTACCGGTGTCTGGTGACTTCATCCACAATGGGATTAACTCATTCAGCCCTGACGCACTACAGCAGTAGATGGGTCGACCAAGATAATTCAAGGGCAGTGCCAAATTAGCTTGGCGCCTGTCGGCGACAAGCTAATCTGGCACTGCCTTTGAATTATCCTGGTCGATCCATCTCCTGCAACAGGTGCATAGACGTTAGATGACGCCTCCAATATTTGGGAAATACGTTCGTCGGGCTGAATGGTTTAAGTACTTTTATCACTATCGGCGGTAAGACTAAGAAGGGTTCCCATTGAGAGAAACACCATGCCCATTTCTCAACAAACGGATTTTGTACGTTCGCGTGACGTGACAACTGCCGTAAATGATGGGTTCCGATTACAACCTGGATGCGTGTATTTCAATGGTTCTTGCACAGATTTATAAATTACGGAGCCCCAAAACAGCTTACAACAAGATTAACAAATACCGTGTAAGCACTGTCTGCAGCAATACGCTTTGGAATAGTTTCTGCGTCAGTTGAAGCGCGAATCTATTTTCGGAAGATAATACATTTAAGCCTGTGGCTGTCGGTAGCGCTTTTAGTCCAGGTGATTCCCTCGACTAAAAGCGCTACCGATTGCCAAAGGGTTAATTGGGTCTTCTGTATTCCTATGACGTAACCCTTTGGCGAGTCGTTAGTGTAATCCATGAAAAAAAGGTCATCGTGACACACCCCCCCCCCCCCCCACAAGAAAAAGTAAAAAATAAAATAAAATAATGAATAAATTGTTAAAAATCGTGATCCGTGAAAACATTCTTGTTATTTCGTGAAACGCGAAAGTCTTTTGCCACACCGTAAAAACTCTAGTTAGAAATCTCATCAACAGAGACCCCCGACCCCCCCCCCCCCCCCCCCCCCCCACCTTTTCCTCTGCTAGAGTTTTCGGCCAGTGAAAGAGGTTATGACAGCAGTGACACATTCTTCACAATTTCTTCCATCGTGAAACATCATTTTCTCGTTGTTGTTTTTTTTTTTTTTTTTTAATCTGTGATGTGATTTGTAATGGCCAAAATAAAGCGTCCTGAATCCGTGATGGTACACCTCCCCCGTCCATGACCCCCATCCCCCCCCCCCCCCTTCTCCAATATTTTCTTCTGACTAAAATGAAAAACTGACCTCGGCTTGTAAAAGGCATCGATTCTCATCAGCCCCTGGGCAGGGGCTCGTGAGAATCGACGTCTCTTGCAGATGTACGTTTACGAGTGACTAACCAGAATGTGATAACAAAATACACATAATCGCAAACTGTCACGAGTACCGCACCGGACGATGCTTTGAAGTGACGAATTATTAAAAAGATAAAAATCGTCCCCCCCCCCCCCCCCCCCCCCAAAAAAAAAAAAAAAAACGCCTGCCGAATGAATTAACTCATTCTACCCCAGCAAGATAAGGATCGACCATGATAGTTCAAGGGCGATGCCAGAATAGCTTGGCGCCTATGGGCGCCAAGCTATTCTGGCATCACCTTGAACTATCATGGTCGATCTGTGTCCTGCACTGCAAAGCAGTCTTCAGAGGACAACGGCAAAATTTGGGCATTTCGTTGTTGGGGTAGAATGAGATAAACAACCCGATTGAGCCGATTACCAAATATTGCACAACACCAACTGCGACAAGCAAACTCGCGTCAACAGTAAACACCTTTTCACTCAGGCTTGTCCTATTTCTGTCACAGTCAAGCACAGATTCTCAAGAGCCCGCCCTTGCAGTCAGAGGGGCTGATGAGAATCTGTGCCGCTTGCTGGCAGAAATCGGATTTGTATCCCACGACTCAGAAAGCATTCGTCAATAAGACTGAAGTAATTCGTGTATGCCAGTCGCTGTGAGACTGTCTGCCAGCAACGACGCACAGATTCACATGAGCCCCTGCGAATCAATGCATTCGCAGGGGCTCGTGAAAACAAGTGCGTCTTACTGGCAGAGACCGGGCTGATTTTCGTCAATGGAAGCCAGCCATTCGTGTAAGGTTGAAATCACTCGTCCATAAATGAGTAATTTGTAATCTCTAGGCAGTCTATGATGAGACTATGTAATACTGTGTCACAGACTAACACTCTCGTCTACCTGTTTACCAGTATGTTGCTAAACAACTCGCTAACCGTCCGCCGCCAAGCGCAAGGTGAAGTCGTCCGGGGGTGCGGTGCTAGTTGGGCAGGTAAACGACAATAAACATAAAATTCAGCGTGACACGTGACTGTCATTTATTATTATTATTATGACTCCTGACAGAATACCGCCGTGATCCGTGAAAAGTGTTTTCGCAATATCCTGTTCAGTCATGTCTTCATTTTCGTTCATCCATCCGTGAATTAACAAAAGAAAGTGGTTGTGTCGCAGCCGTTCCTAGCACCAGAATAACACACCATTTACGTTCCGACGAGAGTAAAACAAACTGTTTTGTTCTTTTCGTTAATGACAAAACGATCACTGTGCCATCACCATCCCTGTGAAACCCTCATCTACACGGCTCAAAGGTAGTGTCATACCATCAGCACAACACGTTATTCACTGACGTTATGACGGGGGAGAGAGAGAGAGAGAGAGGGAGAGGGAGATTAGGCACTGACACTGTCTTTTCTTTCTTCCAGGCGGTGGCACTCCCACATAGCCAGACCACAACTCGAGAAGTTGAAGTCCCTTCGACCAGAGACACAGATTCTCAAGAGCCCGGGCTCACGAGAATCGATGCCTTTTACTACACGACATCGGTCAAACTATTTCTAACATCGTTTTGTTCTTCAACGGAGGAAGCTACTGGGTTTTAAGCTCACCCGAAATAAAGAGAGAGCACTCCTTGGTCTGAGACATTTCCTTGTTAGTTCTTTGTCCAAAGGTGGACATCACCGGGATCGCCGGCTAAGCACTGAGTACACATGGCGGGAGACTGACCAACCGAAAGCTCATGGGTAGTGTTGAGTTAGCTTCAGGCGCAAAGCTAACACAACACTGCCCTTGGGCTTTCCTGGTCGATGCAGATCCCACACTTGTCACTGCATGTGACGGAGCTACGACCGTCGACTTGTTTACGCCGACGGTGCGAGAACAAAAACTGATGCCTTTAAAGGAGGTATGACTACTTTCAATTTGAAATATAATCGTTCATCACAAATAGATACCCACACTATTAACTGTGCACTGGAATATATAACAAACTGCTTCGGGAGGGACCTTTTAGGACGGTTCGCGGTAGGGCGAATTTAATAGCATGTCCATGACGTTAAAGGCGGGGGAGGCCTAAACCTCTAACAACTGAAGTAACAAGATAAAAAAACATACGCTAACCTCGCTGCCAAACGTACATTTGGCGCGAAGCGCCGTATGGGTTTATGTATACCATGTATGTATGTATGTACTGTATGTATGTATGTAAACAAGAGAATATGGGACATTTCTGTACACACAAGCTTGAAACTTGGCGAAATACTTTCTTAAAGGGGTGGCTAAGAGAGCCTCCGAGCATACTGAAATTGAATGTTTCATTGAAGACATAAACAACCGTTTATAGGAAGTCGGTTGACCCAGATTAGAGTCCATCATTTCTGTCATATTTACTTGAAATTTTGGATATATTGTACATGATTGATTGTACATTGCTTAACGTCCCGACAGCAACAAGACTTTCTCAGGACGTGCCTGTGCTGATTGTGAAAAAAAAAACAACTAAACAGAACATTGAATGTATGTCGCCAGCCGGTCCAATACGTTAAATAAACCTAAGACATGGGGCCTAAATAAAGCTAAGACCATTTAGCAACACACATCCAATATCAAGAGCTACAGGCAGCGCAGGCAGTAGGGAGAGTTTTAAAAAGGCAAACACAGGTGAATGGACCAAGGATGGACAGAAACACATGCCCCAGAATAGAGGAAAACACCCACCCTGTGGGGCTGACTAGGGTGATCCTGGAAACTAACAAGTAGTTAACCCCGCCCAAGTCCCCCAGGGCAGACCAGGGTGGGGAAATTTTGGATATAGCTAGTTAAGAGAAAGACATTGGATGAGTTCGTTAGCCAGCTTTGTATCCTTTCAACTTCTTACTAAAATTTCAGAAAAGAATTAAAACAGTAAAAAACCTTGACTTCTAGTTCTAGAGAAAGTCAGACAGTGGCGGGTAAAAGAGGCAACTCCGTCACCACGCAGACACTGACATAATACTCTAAATATGACATAATTCTCTGTAGCGCTCTCTCTCTCTCTCACACAGACATGCGCGCATCTCCAAGAGGCACTGATCCTCATGAGCCCGGAGAGCGCAAGAGGATCCATGTCTCTTGGAGCTGTTTGGAGGGCGCGCGCATGCACGCACTACACATCGTCGCGCTTTCATAAGAGCATGCAGGTAACCCGATATAGCTGGCAGGTTAGGAGAATGGCATTGGATGACTTCGTTAGCCAGTTTTGTACCTTTTCAACCTCTTCAATAGAAATTAATTCTTTTCAGAACCAAATTAAAACTGTAAAAAAAAAAAAAAAAAAAAACTTGACTTCTGGAGAAAGCCAGATAGTGGCGGTGACGTAAAAAAAGCAATTCCGTCACCACGCAGACCTTGACAAAATACTCTAAATATGTCGCAAATTCCTCTCTTTCTCAAACACACACACAAACATGCGCGCATCTCCAGGAGGCACAGATCCTCATACACCCCCTGGGCACATGAGGATCTATGCCTCTTTAAGATGTTTGGAGCGCGCACGCACTAACGCATCAACGCGCTTTCAGAAGAGCAAGTGATCCGTATGCTTAGTATATTATGTAGCTAGGAAAAGTCAACCTGCTTTCACACAAACTGACTGAAATTGTACTGTGAAATTATAGTTTTGTCACCATTTTCTCAAACCTATGAAGCGAAAGTGAAACTCATATCACGTAAAATATAAAATTATGTATAAACTAAAACTTAGGTCATGACAAATGACGTTTGACAAACCAGTGACGTGTATGTCCTGCGCCCCTTATAGAACTCACTGACGCATTGGCAGATCTGTGAGACTTTTTCAATAGGATTGATTGATTGTACATTGCTTAACGTCCCGACAGCAACAAGGCTTTCTCAGGACGTGCCTGCACTGCTTGTGAAAAAAAACAAAACAGAACATTGAATGTATGTCGCCAGCCGGTCAAATACATTAAATAAACCTAACACATGGGGCTAAATAAAGCTAAGACCATTTAGCAACACACATCCAATATCAAGAGCTACAGGCAGTGCAGACAGTAGGGAGAGTTTTAAAAGGGCAAATACAGGTGAATGGACAAAGGGTAGACAGAAACACATGCCCCAGAATAGAGAGAAAAACCCACCCTGTGGGGCTGACCAGGGTGACCCTGGGAACTAAAAAATACCTAACCCCACCCAAGTCCCCCAGGGCAGACCCGGGTGGGGTTTTTTCAATAGGAGATATTTCAACATCAGAATTAGGTCAAAGACAAAAGGTCCTTGACAGCGAGGATAGCTCTCATATCTTATTTTGCTATTATCCTTAGTGTGTTGCAAGAGTAAATTTCCTTAATTAATGTGGATGGGACCTTTGCAATGAACTGTTATATCTGACTTTGCAATTGGTGAAGTTTATTTCTTACAGTAAATATTAGCATCAAATGACTCTGCTAGATAAGCAAACGTACATCACCAATGTGATACAGTTATTCATAAAATTTCATTCATTTCAATTTTCTCCCAAGAACAAGGTTATCAAAGAAATAGTGGGTCAATGCGACAAATTTAACATTCCCTACTAAAAAAATGTGACAAGTTCACAATTACAACAGCTGATTATTTTCAACTCTGCAACTGTAATGAACAGAAAGTGTACTATTTTAGTACTAACACACACAAAAATATTTTTTTTTAAATTTTATTTATTTATTTTTTTATTTTTTTTTTTTATTTATTTTATTTTTTTTTTTTTGGGGGGGGGGGTGTTGTTGCCAACACTCTTTTCAATTTTGCAGCATTTCCGTGATCTCTAGGACAAGAAAGCTTTTTGATGTTCAAGAAAGTGAGAAGTGGTGCTGGGAGGAGAAGGCGCGTTTCATAATCATACTTTCCACATCCAGGCACAGGGAAAACCCCAAGAAGATTTCATTTGGTGGTGGTGGTGGTGGTGGGGGAGGGGGCAGTTGTGGAGGTAGGGGTAACAAAGGTATAAAGTCAACATGTCCACGTGTGTAAAATAAGGGAGACCCTCAGCTGTAGATTTACAAACGAGTTATTCAATCTGCGAAAAACTTACTTTGTTGTTTGTTTAAAATGAAAGTACACTGTGAATGTATGTGTTGCACCAAACATTTTGTGTACAAATACAAAATATAACTTTAAATTCAAAAGTTAACACCGACACAATTTAGCAAAGCATCGCTTCTGACCACAAGATGTTTACATCGGACAATTTTGTCGTTTCCCTAAGCACAGATTTAAACCCAGATCGTTAACTCTGTTGAAGAGCCGAAAATCAGACCAGTCCCTTCATGCAAAAGGGACAGATTGTCACGAGACCCTGCGGCCGCAGAGGCTCAGCAGAATCTACGCCTCTTGCGGCAGAAACGGACTTGGATCTCTGACCTTGCAAACCCTTGGCCGGACCGGACGGGCTAAGTCTTGATACTCTAGCCGGGCCCGTATTGGTGTAGTCATCGCACTTCCATAACCAAGGCGGCTAAACCTTCAAGCATAATGCTACCAAGTACAAATCGCGGGTTGTCGATCATTAGACCTTATTTGCGCCAAGCTAACCTAGGGCTTCCCTAGAGATGTTACAGTCGATATGTCTCAACCTCTTGGCGCTGGAGGTGGAAGTGAGGCTGTAGATGGTAAACACATTCCAAGCTGACCAAGCGACCCCACCAACACTACGCATTAATTCATGAGGCGCTATAACGTGAAACGTGGACACTCGTTTATTTTAGACACCGTAACAAATGATAAAAAGGCATTTAATAGCAAACTGCACGGTTTACCGAAAACAACAATTTGGGGGTCATACGCTCTACCGAGCAGTTCGTTTTTGTCGTAGTTTTTGCGTTAGCACTACCACTTGTCCTATAATGTTTAGAAACACTACCCGACTAAGAGTCACTGGTGAGCCTTGTGCATGTCGTCAAGCACGGACCCAACATTTAGCCCCAACGCCCTAGAACAGGAGATGGATTAACCATGATAATTCATGGGTAGTGCCAGATGAACTTGGCGACTTTATGCCCCAAACTCATCTGGCACTACCCTTGAATTATCATGGCCAATCCATCTCCTGCAACTGGTCCATAGTGGCTAACACCTCCAAAATGTGTGTAGAGAACACCCTCGATGAGACTGGGAAAATTTGGGAAATGCGGCCAAAGGGCTAAATGGTTAAAGTACTGTCGAGATTGACCGTTCAGTGCTTGATTGTGTTCATAGATTTTTATCATGTCAGGGTTAATTCAAGATTGTTGTATCTTAAGATATGTTCCCGTATAATGTCCCAACAAGTACAACACCGACGGTCAATGGTGAATGATGGCACGAGGAAAGCTGTTACCTGACACATCCTCAACCGCTAGTGAATGTTACTGAGCGATTATATCGGCTTACTTATGATCAGCTGATTATTTTGAATTTCCTTGAAGAAAAGTACAAACCCCTAATTGTTTAACTTTTACTCCCTTGACTAACACTACCATAACGTTTGGTGGAAAAGACACTTAGTTATGGTATTGTTACTAACACTGTCACTTGCAGTATGAATATAAAAATTAACTTTTCTTAAAAACTGCCACACACAAAAATGTACCTTTACCACTAGCCAGGACTTTTAACTTCTTAACACTCAGTTGGTTGATGGTCGTTTTATTCTGCAAAAAAATATGCACCCCAGATTTTACAAAATACAGTCTACCCAGTCATGACACACAACAAATATGCTTTAGTCATTAGCCAGACCTTTTTCTATGGAAGCAAAAAGAGGGCTGTCATTAGATGGAGAAAGTTTAATTTTGAGCTGCAGAACGTTTTCAAAGCGTTTTATTTTTCATTTCCACAATGATTTAAATCGTATTGTTATTAAATGAATGAAGTTTTAATAGCTTCTTAGCCACTCAATTTGAAAACAAAAAAAGGTCTTGCTAAATTTCTCTTTTTCATAAAAACTACGTCGCCTATGTGGCGGCAGTTGACACAAGAATTATTTGAAATTCAGTTTGTCAACCTTCACTTATGGGGTGCCAAATCTACACCAGTTTTAAAAAATGGCGGACTGATCGTGCTCAACAGCTTCGAAAACCGTTTTAAGCCGACCTTTTGTCCGAGGTCCCGATGCTGAACCCTCCCTTCCCCCCCTCCCCCAAGCTAAGTAACAGAGTGGCAATCGCACCCACGCTATCCATCTGCATGAGGTATAGATCCTCATGAGCCTGCCCTAAAGCGGGCTCATGAGGATCAATGCTTCTTGCCGATAGATTCACATTAAACTGTTTCTCAGCTAGAGAATTCAATTGCTATCTAATGGACCACTCTGAACAACTGGCAGGCCTGCGCAATGATGCAACGTTGCGCAAAATGACCAGTGGCCGCGCTAAACATGCGTCAGCTTGCCCAATGTTTCTGGATAACGTGACCTGTGTAACCCTGGGGAAGAGTTCTGATGAGTGGAGAGAGTACGGAGTAGGCTTTGCAATGAGGAACTACATGCTGAGTATGGCTGAACCAGGCAGTAAGGGCTCAGAGTGACTCCTCACTCTTCACCTCAACACCACCGAGGGCCCTGTTACCCTTGTCAGCGCGTACGCACCGACACTGTTCGCCATGCCAGACGCCAAAGATGAGTTCTACGAGAACATCGCAACTATCATCAGGAGCGCCCAAGCAAGACACAGATTGTTATCCTTGGCGACTTCAACGCCAGAGTTGGTGCAGACCACGACTCCTGGCCTTCCTGCCTCGGCCAGTTTGGTGTGGGCAAGATGAACGAGAATGGGCAGCAGCTGCTTGAGATGTACACCTGCCATGGCACCTGGCACCAACTGGACTGATCCTGGTCAGGCGCGCCAACTTGAAGAACGTTCTCCACACACGCTCAGGCATAGCACGGACTGCGACACAGTCCATTCTTTGGTGTGTTGCAAGATCAGGTGCAACCAAAGAAGTTCCATCGCACCAAGCAGCTAGGGAAACCTCGCATCGATGTCAGCAAAATGTCCCAGCCCGACCTCGTGGAACAGTTTGCAGAGGCCTTCCAGAAGGAACGTGAAACCTCAAAGCCCGGTGACTGACTCTGCCACACAGAAGTGGGAAACCCTGCAGGACACCATGCACCGCACAGCCTTGGCCACCTTTGGGAAGAGGACATAGAAGACACAAGACTGGTATGAGGCCAAGGCAACCGAGATGTCCCCCATCATCGTAGCCAAACAATCTGCCCTTGCTCAGTATAAACGGTCACCCAGCAAAAAGTGCTTGCATGTTCTCAAGACTGCCAGGAGCAAGGTCAAACAGACTGCCATGCACTGCGCCAACGAATACTGGATGGAGTTCAGTGAGAACATCCAGATTGCAGCCGTTACAGGTAATATCAGAGGAATGTACGACGGCATTAAGAAGGCATTAGGACCAACCCAAAACAAGACAGCCCCCCTCAAATCCTCCACCAGGGAAGTTATTACAAAGGGCCAGCAGCTGGAGAGATGGGTGGATCACTAGTCTGACCTCTACTCCAGACAGAACGTTGTGACCCCATCAGCTCTTGATGCCATTGAGTGCCTGCCTGTAATAGATGAGCTAGATGCAGTGCCAACAATAGAGAAACTCAGCAAAGCCATTGACAGCTTGGCTTCAGGCAAAACCCCAGGCAATGATGGGACCCCCCCGGATTTGATCAAGAACTGCCAGACCACCCTCCTTCTCCCCCTGCATGAGGTCCTATTCCACTTTCCAGTGCTGGCAGGAAGGAGAGGTACCACAAGATATGAGGGATGCCAAGATCACCACCCTCTACAAGAACAAGGGCGAGAGAAGCGACTGTAACAACTACAGAGGCAACTCCCTTCTCAACATTGTCGGCGAAGTCTTTGCCCGGGTCACCTTGACCCGCTTGCAGAAGCTGGCAGAATGTGTCTATCCCGAGTCACAGTGTGGCTTCCGAGCTGAGCAGTCAACGGTAGACATGGTCTTCTCCCTCCGTCACCTCCAGGAGAAGTGCAGGGAACAACACATGCCGCTGTATGTCGCTTTTATTGACCTCACCAAAGCCTTTGACCTGGTCAGTAGAGATGGCCTGTACAAGATCCTTTCAAAGATTGGATGCCTGCCCAAACTGCAGAGTATGATAGTAACTATTAGAATCCTTCCACACCAACATGAAGGGGATAGTGCAGTTCAACGGCAGCACATCCGAACCCTCTGATGTATGCAATGGAGTCAAACAAGGCTCTGTCCTGGCCCCTACTCTCTTTGGGATCATCTTCGCAGTCTTGCTCTATAAGCATGCCTTTGTTAATGCAACAGAAAGAATCTACCTGCAAACCAGATCAGATGGCAGGCTTTTTAACCTTTTGCCACCGTAGTCTGCCAGCTAGATTTTTCCCTGCTACCGTAGTAATTTTGACAAATTTCATTGGCCTTGTCTGTTGTAAAAATCTTATCATACCCCAACATATTTGGTATCAGTGGAAAAAGCAATTCAAGGTGAACTCGTAGACACTATGCTGAAGAAAATATTTTGTAATGTTAAGATTTTACAGGTGTATAAAGAAGTTGGGGTAAGAAGCCAAAAATCAAAAACAGTTTCACACTGGGTTCTGAAACTGAACATGCTGTTAGTGTATTAGTTAGCCAGAGTGTGAAAATTACAACTCACCTAGCATTCCAGAGACATATTCTAGTGTGTCACCAGTAAATAATCCAGAAAGAAAGGCACAACATTAAAGTTTCTTCACACATAAAAGTTTTTACACCAAAATCCGCCATATTTTTTGCACATGGGGACGTTTTGTATTAGAGCTTCTGATTCGTTGGTTTCAGCCCATACAAACAAGAAAAGTCACTCTACAAGTAAAGAAATGAGTGCTTGATATATTATAGTAGATTGCTTCCCTTAGACCATACTGCCGGTATTGGCAATGGGAAACTAGGCCAGCGCACATATGTGTGTGTCCCATCGGCAACGGAGCTTTGCTTGGGGCACACATGTGTGTTCCGTCGTCAAAAGGTTAACCTTGCCCGCCTCAAAGCCAAGACAAGGATACGCGAAGCCCTCATCAGGGACATGCTGTTCGCTGACGATGCAGCAGTTTCGACCCATACCCAGCAGGAACTGCAGTCACTGATGGATCGATTCTCCCAGGCTTGCAAGGACTTCAGACTGACTATCAGTCTAAAGAAGACTAACGTCCTGGGACAGGACACAGAGACACCACCATGCATCACCATTGACAACTACGAGCTCGACGTTGTCCACCAGTTCACGTCCCTTTGGTCCACAATCACTGATAACCTCTCTCTGGACACCGAGATCGACAAGAGGATCGGGAAGGCTGCTGCAGCCTTTGCACGCCTCACAAATCGAGTGTGGACAAATCCCAAGCTGGCTGTGAAAACAAAGATGGCTGTGTACGGCGCCTGCGTCATCAGCACACTGCTGTACGGCAGTGAGACATGGACCACATATATGCCATACAGGAGAGAAGACTCTACACCTTCCACCTGAAAAGCATCCGCCATATCCTGGGCATATCTTGGAAAGATCGAGTGACCAACACCGAAGTCCTGTCATGCGCTGGCTTTTCCAGTATACACCCTGTTCAGACAACACAGACTGCACTGGCTCGGTCACATTCATCGCATGAAGGATGGCTGCATACCAAAGTACATCCTCTACGGAGAACTAGCAACTGGGAGAAGAAACACTGGTTGCCCCAAGCTATGATTTGTAGATGTCTGCAAGAGGGACATGAGAGCACTGGACATTGACACTGGGTCTTGGGAACGCCTTGCGGATGACCGTGCAAAGTGGAGAAGTACCCTCCACCAACGCCTCAAGTCAGGAGAAGAGAAGTTGTCGAAAGCAGCAGCAGACAAGCAGGCACACAGAAAGGATTGATTGATTGATTGATTGTTCATTGCTTAACGTCCCGACAGCAACAAGACTTTCTCAGGACGTGCCTGCACTGCTTGTGAAAAAAAAAAAAAAAAATATTGAATGTATGTCGCCAGCCGGTCCAATACGTTAAATAAACCTACAACATGGGGCCTAAATAAAGCTAAGACCATTTAGCAACACACATCCAACATCAAGAGCTACAGGCAGCGCAGACAGTAGGGAGAGTTTAAAAAAGGAAAATACAGGTGAATGGACCAAGGGTAGACAGAAACACATGCCCCAGAGTAGAAGGGAAACCCACCCTGTGGGGCTGACCAGGGTGACCCTGGGACTAAAAAGTAGTTAACCCCACCCAAGTCCCCCAGGGCAGACCCGGGTGGGGCTACACAGAAAGGAGTGCAACAACTCCATCAGACCAGCTACCATGTACATTTGTGACCTTTGCATCAGGGACTACCACTCCTGCATTGGCTTCTAGTAAGGTCACAAAAGATGCTGCTTCAAATCCAGATGAGCAGGCAATCAGATCAGAACAACTAGGATGCATTATCTATGGTCGATTCAGACCGACAGAGGCCTATATATTGTAACCCTGCTGAACTGCCTTAATGAAAAAGGAAAAAGGCTTATTTTTTATTAATTTATTGTCTATTTTTGTTCAGTAATTATGCATGAACAGTGCAAAATGGGGTTTGTGTAAACATAATGATACAAGTAAAACATTGTTTTTTTTATATTTGAGGGGATGATGTGAAGTCAAATGTCCGCATGCTATCTGCTGGTAAACTGACTATTGCTCAAACTCCTTCACTGGCTTCCCATCCCCCAACGCATCCAATACAAGATTCTGTCTCTCTGCTACAAATCCCTGAACTATCTCTCAAACTTACTTCACACCTACACTCCTCCCCGCTCCCTCCACTCCACCTCCGACCCTCTCCGCACCAAACTCAGCACTTTCGGCCCCCGCTCCTTCTCAGTATACGGTCCATCCACCTGGAACACTCTCCCACTCTCTCTCCAACAGAAACACTCTCTCTCTCTCCTCCTTCCAGTCCGCCCTCAAAACTCACCTCTTTCAACAGTTCTAGCACTATACCACCACACTCCCCACCCTAAGCAGACTGTCGTAATGTATTTCACTATTTGTGGTACGTGAGTCGTTGTCTAAAAGCGTGCGCATGCATGCGCGAGTTGTGAGTGCGCGCTTAGAGTTATAATTATTATAAGATGAGCACATTATAAATACCATAATTATTATTATTGCTTTGTTTAATGCAAGGTCCGTCGGTTCTCCAGAAAAACGGACTGAAATCAGTGAATTCATCCGAGACAACGACATTGATGTTCTGTTTCTGACAGAGACTTGACTCAGTGTCACTGGAGATGAGTCAAAGTGCAAAAGACATGACACCTGACAACTATGTCATTAAGTCCTACCCCCGTGCTTGAAGTGGCAGAGGTCTGGCTTTCATTTTCAAATCATCACTTCAAACTTTTATTACATACACTGACTCTTTTGCTTTCGGCCATTCATCCTTTGAATTCCACACTCTCTCTCCTCCTTCCAGTCTACCCTCAAAACTCACCTCTTTCAACAGTTCTAGCACTATACCGCCACACTCCCCACCCTAAGCAGACTGTCGTAATGTATTTCACTATTTGTGGTACGTGAGTCGTTGTCTAAAAGCGTGCGCATGCATGCGCGAGTTGTGAGTGCGCGCTTAGAGTTATAATTATTATAAGATGAGCACATTATAAATACCATAATTATTATTATTGCTTTGTTTAATGCAAGGTCCGTCGGTTCTCCAGAAAAACGGACTGAAATCAGTGAATTCATCCGAGACAACGACATTGATGTTCTGTTTCTGACAGAGACTTGACTCAGTGTCACTGGAGATGAGTCAAAGTGCAAAAGACATGACACCTGACAACTATGTCATGAAGTCCTACCCCCGTGCTTGAAGTGGCGGAGGTCTGGCTTTCATTTTCAAATCATCACTTCAAACTTTTATTACAATTTACATACACTGACTCTTTTGCTTTCGGCCATTCATCCTTTGAATTCCACAGCAGCGTGTGCACTTTCTCTGCTTTATCGACTCCCACCTAGCAAAGCCAACCAGCTGACCGACACCATTTTCCTCCAGGAGTTTCCCGATCTTCTTGACCTGTGCATTGACAGACCAAGTCCCTTCATTATCCTGGGGGACATTAACTTTCATTTTGACTGTGATGGAAACTCATCGCGAGAAGGATCTTCTCCTGCAGTATGGTCTAACCCAGGCCGTCAATGAACCTACACACCGCTCTGGACATATACTGGACTGGGTTATCCATAGAGACCAACCAGCTCCTTTCGTCAGCCTGTGTCTCCGATCACCTTGTGTCCGACCACAGATCCATGTGATCTGAATATCATTACCCCTCCCCCTCCTCCCGTGACCATCACAAACAGGAACCTCCGTGCCATAGACCATGAGTCGCTCTATGCTGACCTGGCCGGTGTCCTGTTCATCACCCCCTCCCCCACAGCCTCCACCCTCAACGCTGATCTCTCCACTTTTATCAACCGCCACGCGCCAGCCACCAGGAGGACCGTGAAAAGACCCAAGTGCTCTCTGTGGTTCGTCCCTGACATTCAGACAGCAAAGCAAGAGAGACGTCGTGCTGAGTGTGCATGGCGTGCGTCCTGCTTGGAAGTACACCACCAGATCTACACACCGCCAAGCATGCTGTCACGAGTCTGGTTCTTCATGCCATGACTGTCTTTTTCAGCAGTAAGATATCAAATAATCCAGACCAAAAAGGTAACTGCCAAGCGTGTAATATGCAAAGAAGTACCCAACGGAGAAAGAAACACGCTTAGAAAAGATTGATTGATTGATTGTACATTGCTTAACATCCCGACAGCAACAAGGCTTTCTCAGGACGTGCCTTCACTGCTTGTGAAAAAAAACTAAACAGAACATTGAATGTATGTCGCCAGCCGGTCAAATACATTAAATAAACCTAACACATGGGGCATAAATAAAGCTAAGACCATTTAGCAACACACATCCAATATCAAGAGCTATAGGCAGTGCAGACAGTAGGGAGAGTTTTAAAAAGGCAAATACAGGTGAATGGACAAAGGGTAGACAGAAACACATGCCCCAGAATAGAGGAAAAAACCCACCCTGTGGGGCTGACCAGGGAACTAAAAAATACCTAACCCCACCCAAGTCCCCCAGGGCAGACCCGGGTGGGGTGCTTAGAAAAGACGGGTACAACACAATAAGCAAGATAGCTGAAAGTGACACTTGCAAGAAACTGTTTAGTATTACGAACTCCTTGCTTGGCAAGTGCAAGACTTATCCGCTTCCCGTTACCATCCCTACAAGCGATCTTCCTCCAAGTTTTCTGCGACTTTTTCTGTGATAAGATCAGACATATATACAATCCGCGACGAACTGGATAAGCTTAGTTTGTCTGTTGTTTTGTGGCCGTCACCTTGTTTCGGTCATGGGACCTCTTTCACATGTTTTGCGCCAGTTACAGAGGCGACTATTATCTACATTTTAAAAAAAAGACGCCTCCAAAGACATGCGAAAGAGATCCCATACCCACACCTCTTCTGTACCAACACATTGATCTGTTGATTGGTCCCATGACCCACATCATTAATGTGTCTCTGTCCACTGGTGTATTCCCGGACGAGTTCAAGATGGCCTTAGTTAGACAACTGCTGAAAAAAACAAACCTTGATCCCAATGTAATGCAAAATTACAGACCTAACTCCACCCTTCCCTTTATTTCTAAAATCCTCAAGAAGGTTGTTTTAGCTCAGATGTTGAAGTACCTCCAAGAAAATTCTCTCCTACATCCCTTCCAGTCCGCATACTTACCTGGTCGCTCCACTGAAACTGCCCTGATTAGAATCTTAAACGATCTCCTTTGCGCTGCTGATAATGAGCTGTCTGTCCTGACTCTCCTTGACCTGTCCGCAGCCTTCGATACTCTCGATCACTCCATTCTTCTGTCCCATCTTCATTTTGACTATGGCTTCTCTGACCGTGCTTTACTCTGGATGGAATCATACCTCACAAACCGGCATCTAGTTGTCTCCGTCAAAGGCTGTCACTCTGCCCCAGCCCCACTACATTTCAGAGTGCCCCATGGTTCTGTGCTCAGGCCGATTTTCTTCATTCTGTATATAATATGCAGCCGTGAGATAATATTTTTTCAAAGTATTCTGTTAGACATCATATGTTCACTGATGACACACATTTGCACAATTCTGATCCCGTCCCTGAAGCTGGTTGTTTAATTTCCAACATGGAAAACTGTCTGATAGAAGTTAAAGACTGGATGATTAGAAATAAACTCCAGCTAAATGATGGTAAAACAGAGTCCATGCTTTTTACAGCTGGTGTGCGTCCTTCACAGTTGTCCTGTCCTCCCAGTCACATCTCTCTGTCAAAATCAAATCACTTTCTCAGAAAGTGTCAAAAACCTTGGTGTTTTCATTGACAGAGACCTCAAAATGGATAAGTATTTAGTCATAAATGTGCGAATCAGCTTTTATTGAACTTCGGCACATTAGCAGTGTTAGCAGTATCTGACGCCCAAAGAAACTGCAATCCTTGTCTCCTCCTTTGTTTTATCACGGTTAGACTACTGTAACTTCCTCCATTCCGGCCTGCCTAAAACCCAGCTAGATGAACTGCAGAGAGTGCAAAACAGTGCTGCTCGTTTAGTTTTGCGTGTGCGTAAGCGTGACCATATCCGCCCTGCCCTTGAAAAACTCCACTGGCTGCCCGTACAAGAACGCATTCTGAATAAACTGTTCTGCATGTGCTTCAACTCTACCAACCTGACTTCTCCTGCTTATATCTCTGACTTACTCCATCTCGCACCCTCCACTCTTCCCCTGACACGCGTAAATTTCACCCTCCCATATTAAATGTAAAACACGTGGCGGTTGTGCCTTCTCCCATCTTGGCCCCACCACTTGGAACAGCCTCCCCACCCCAGTCCGTAACTGTCAAACGCTCTCCTCATTTAAATCACTTCTCAAAACCCACCTCTACAATGCTGCCTTTCACTAGTTCATTTCCCCAGCCATGCACAATTCATCACCATGGTCACGTATGTGCCAGTGTGTGTGTGTTAGCTGTTAGCCTTTTCATTGTATCAGCGCTTAGAGCTACTTTTTGAATAAGCGCTTAACAAATCTCCTTTATTATTATGTATACAGGCAATAAAGATTAATAGTTCTCATTATGTCCTTTCTAAACGATATTACAATAATGCAGCACAAAAGGAATAACTCCACTTTTATTCAATTATGAATTTTGAATGAATTTGCCCAACGAAAAAGGAAAGACGTTTCTCGTGTGATTGATTTATATTTGTGTTAATTCATAATGCATGAGAGTAATTCACAACTTTTGGTGACTATTACTAATTACTAGTATTACTATTAGGATTACACTTGTTCTGATCTAGTGCGAGTCATGGACTTTGACCCAGTCTCAATTGTTTTCTCAGAATTTATTCTCAAGATGGATGCAGAAGCAGATAAATTAAACAGGCTTTCTGTTGAATTCTTGAAAAATTCTTCATATAAATTTGAAAGCGATGGAAGAATGGAAGACAGCCAATCACTGGGTTTCACACATCTTTAGAAAAAAAAGGTGCATCCAGTTACTTAACCTGGCCGAGTTTCAAGTACGTGACGGACTGCAGTGTGCCTGGGACAGATTTGTTTGTAATGCTGTCCTTCCTGATACTTACTTACTTACGCCTGTCACCCCTACCCGGGTATAGGCCGTCGACGAGAGACCTCCAGCAACTCATGTCCTGTGCTTCTCCTTCGATTCTACTCCAGGTGGTTCCCAGTCTCTTGATGTCTGCTTGGAGGTCTCGACGCCAGGAGTTTCTCGGCCTACCTCTTTTCCTCTTTCCCTGGGGGTTCCATGACAATGCCTGCCTAGTGATACTGGAAGCTGCCTTTCTCAGACTGTGACCGATCCATCCCCATCTTCTTCACCCAATTTCATTCTCTGCTGTTATCTGCTCTGTTCTCTCTCTTGCTGATCTTCTCTGGCCAGTGGATTTTCAAAATTCTTCTAAGGCAACTGTTCATGAAGGTCTGTACTCTGTTGACTGTAGTTTTTGTCAATCTCCAAGTCTCTGCTCCATATAGGAGAACTGCTTTTACATTGGAGTTGAAAATCCGGACTTTGGTGTGTTGTGACAGCTCTCTGGAACTCCACACTTTTTTCAACTGGAGAAAGGCTGCTCTGGCTTTACCGATTCGTGCTCTGACATCTGCATCAGTGCCGCCTTTTTTGTCTATGATGCTCCCGAGATAGGTGAAGGACTCCACCTCCTCCAACGGGGTGCCAGCAAGCAAGACTGGTTCTTCCCTGGTTGCGTTCAGCCTCATTGTCTTTGTTTTCTGTTTGTGAATGGTGAGGCCCACTTGAGACCAGATGTCAGCAAGCCTCGCGGTCTTGTCCTGCATTTGTTGATGAGTGTGGGACAGTAATGCCAAGTCGTCTGCAAAATCGAGGTCGTCAAGCTGTGTCCACAGTGTCCACTGTATTCCACTTCGTCTGTGCTCTGTGGTCATCTTCATGACCCAGTCTATGGCCAGTAGGAAGAGGAACGGAGACAGCAGACACCCCTGCCTGACACCAGTTCTGACCTGGAGCTCCCTGGTGAACTGCCCTTCGTGGATCACGCGACATGTCATGCCATCGTAGCTGCTCTTGATCAGGCGGACGAGCTTTGTGGGTACACCGTAGTGTCGTAGGAGTTTCCACAGAGTCTCTCGGTCCACACTGTCAAATGCTTTCTCATAATCCACAAAGTTGACATACAGCGGGGAGCTCCACTCCAGAGACTGTTCCACGATGATGTGGAGAGTGGCGATCTGGTCTGTACATGATCGGTTCTTCCTGAATCCTGCTTGCTGGTCTCTCAGCTGAGGGTCAACGGAGCTCTTCATTCTCTCCAGGATGATCCTGTAAAAGACCTTTCCTGGTACTGACAGCAAGGTGATTTCTCTGTAGTTGGAACACTTGCTGAGGTCGCCTTTCTTGGGAAGCTTGATTAGGTACCCCTCTTTCCAGTCAGCCGGCATCACCTCCTCTTCCCAGATCTTTCCAAACAGTGGGTACAGCATCTCCACTGTTGTCTCTAGGTCTGCTTTCAGAGACTCCGCTGGGATGCCATCTGGCCCTGCTGCTTTGCCGTTCTTCAAAAATGCTACTGCTCTTCTGATCTCTTCCCGGCTGGGTCTGTCACAGCTGATGGGTAGGTCGGTCTCTGCCGGCTGGATGTCGGGGGGGGTCGGGTGGGCTAGGTCTGTTCAGTAACTCTTCAAAATACTCGCCCCATCTGTCAAGTTGGTCTGCTCTGTCTGCAATAGGCTTGCCTTCTTTGTCTTTTACTGGTCTTTCTGTATGGCCATACTTGCCAGACAATCTTCTGGTAATGTCGTAGAGCTGTTTCATGTTGCCGCTGCCTGCTGCCTTTTCTGCCTCTGCTGCCAGGCTGTCTGTGTAGACCCTCTTGTCTGCCCTGATACTCCTCTTAACCTCGCGGTTGGCTTCCGAGTATTCCTCCTGTGCCCTTACTTTGGCTGCTCTCGTGCGACTGTTGTTGACAACTGCTTTCTTCTGCTTCCTCACTTCTATCTTCTTCAAGGTCTGTGCCGACAGCCAGTCCTTGTGATGGTGTTTCCTGAACCCTACAGTGTCTTTGCAGGTTGAGTTCAGCGCCTCTCTAACTGCCTTCCACTGCTGCTCTGTGGTGACCGCCTCCTCTTCATTTACTAGCTCCTGTAGCGCTTGAAACCGGTTGGACAGCACCAGTTTGAACTCTTCTCTAACTCCAGTTTCTCTCAGGAGGCCTACATTATAGCGCTGTCTTTTTGTTGTCTCTGTGCAGCTTTTCTTTAGCTTGAGCTTCATTCTTAAGGTAAGCAGATGGTGGTCTGAGGCAACATCTGCTCCCCTCCTCACTCGAACATCTTGAAGGGATCTTCTAAATTTCTTGCTAATGCAGATATGGTCTATTTGGTTCTCTGTTGTATGGTCAGGTGAGACCCAAGTTGCTTTGTGTATTCTTCTGTGTGGGAAGATGCTGCCTCCAATGACAAGTCGGTTTAGAGCACAAAAGTCTACAAACCTCTCCCCGTTCTCACTCATCTCCGAGCCTAGTCCCTGTCTCCCCATCACCTCTTTGTATCCGGTGTTGTCCTCCCCTATTTTGGCATTAAAATCGCCCTTGACAATGGTGATGTCTCGCTCCGCACATTTGTCCACGGCACTCTGGAGTCGGTCGTAGAACTCTTGTTTCTCTTCCTCGTCACTGTCATTAGTGGGCGCGTAACACTGGATGATGTTCAGCTTGAGCTTTTTCTTGGTTCTAAAGGCTGCTGTGATAATTCTTGGCCCAAGATGTTCCCAGCCCATCAGCGCTCTCTGTGCCACTGGTGAAAGCATGAATGCTACACCTTCGGTATGGGGGGCATTCTCCTCTTCATGACCTGAATACAGAATCATCTCCCCACTTAACAGCCTTTTCTGGCCAGACTGCGTCCATCTGGCTTCACTGATACCTAGCCGGGAAAGGTTGTACTTTTGCATTTCCGCTGCTATCTGGGCGGCCTTGCCGCTCTGGTACATGGTCTTGACGTTCCATGTGCCCATGGTTGTGTCCCTGGATAGAGAGAGGCGGCTCGGTCCTGTGGCTTCCGAAGATTTCCGGCTTTCACCACAGGACGTCATAAGTTTTCTGTCAGAAGAACCTTCCTCCTCCAGGAAAGGAATTACTGTTAGTCTTTTCGTCGGCGTTTTTGCAGCTATCTCCTTTTTTGCAGGGTGGGGAAGCTACCCCCACGCCCAACCCCCTTACTAGGAGGTCCAGGGGTTTTCTGTCGGGGTCACCTTCCCTTAGACCATGTTGGTTCACGGCACCTTATTTCATTCGGTGCACCCCTCTCACGAGGGACCCCCTATCCACCACCCAGGGGACGCGCCTCAACGCCATATGGTCCCAGCGCGAGGTGTCCTTCCTGATGGACAATTTAAATCCTAGCAGAAAGCCTGTTACAAAATTGACTCTTGTGATGTGTGCCTCATAAAAATGTGTGAAAAATCATTCAGAATTTGACACAAAAAAATGAAAGAATTGTATTAGATTCTGTGTTAAATCCATCAGGGACTTGAAATTGTTACTGATTGGTCTAGGCTGCTTATGAAGACCCTGATGGATATGCCCCTAAATAAAAAGCATAATATGCGTTACACTGACAAAATACAAGAACTGAAGAAGGTGATTAACTTTAAAAGACAGTTAAAACCCTTTCTGCTGGAGATAGTACTACTACTAGCCTCACACATGGCAAATGATTGAGTGCCAAAAGGAGGGATGTGATAGGGGCAACACTAAAACCTGTGTTGGTGTGGCTGTGGTGTATGTGTGATAAAAGCTTGGAGAAATACATAATAATGTAAGTATACATACACAGCAGCTGGCAATATTTTTAACCTATGATCCAAAAATGTGTGGAAAATGCGCTGAAACAATGGTGTCGTAAAAGGACACTGCCAAACCATATCATGAAACCCTGGAAGTAACCGACACCTACCTCAAGATTTGGTAAAAACTGCTTCTAACATGGCATAAAGACGTGTTAAACTAATATGTGAAAACAGGTTTGTTGCGAAATACGTCCCGACAAAGACAATTTGATGGAAAATACATGTGGTGTCGGACACCAGGGTCACTCGGTAAGATCTTCGCCAGTCGAATCAATACTGTTTACCGAGGCAGCGTTTTGGTTAGAGATTACCAGTTCATCAAAAATAGTGAGCTCAAATACCGTTCCACAAGATCAGCACCAAGGAGGCTTGATGAAAACTGGAATCTCTGTGAAATTTGCTTCTTTAAAAATGCTCAAAATATTCAGAAAGAAACGTTGTCTGACATTTTCGCCGATTTTACGAAAATTGAAAAGAAAATCGGCTCCAGATTTTTACATGACTCGTTGAAAATCAAATTACAACACATGCTTTTTCCACTATTCTAGCATGCTTGAATAAAACCCACTGTATACAAAAAACAGTTGTTCCTGAAGCTTTTAATGTAAAGTATCTTTAGAACTTTAGAAGTCCACGTTAAGGCATGAGCTATACACATTTCTGTACAGGCAATTTTTTTATTTGTACCCCTTTCCACTTTTTTTGTCACTGTGGAGAAGAACTCATGAACAATACAAACTGAGTTTGTGTAAACAAGTCCTTTTAATGTTAAAGGGAGATAAAACGGGCAATAACCACAGTAAAAGTACACCAAATGTAGATTTGTTTCTGAAATCTTGGTTCACTCAACGACAAAAAAAATGCCAACACCATCCAAGAAACATGGATACAAATTGGTCCTGGCAAGAGGCATAGATCCCCATGAGCCCATGAGGATCTATGTGAGCCCCCGCAGTCACAGGGCTCATGAGGATCTGTCTCTTGCATTTGGATAGTGTTCACTTTTTCTCAGCAGTGAAGGGGTTAAGAATAATATTAACAATTGCTCACATGATTTGTTTTATCAATAACTTTACTACTGCTCTTGAAATTATAAAGTCTGAAAGTCATGAAAGACTTAAATTTTGCTGTGGGAGAGTTATTGAAAGTGCAGTAACACTAACAGTCTAACACCATTATACCTACTCAAACAACTTGTGAAAAGACAACATTGACATTAATGACAAAATGTTTTGGGGGTGATTTTAACACTCAAACAAAGCATTTTCCTGTTCAAGCTTCAATGAAACTTTAAACAGCAATGTGAACATGTGATTTACTGTATCAGTTCGTGTTATGTGCAATATGTAATATTAATTCACTTTATTTAATACATTCTTCATATTTTCACACATTTCGTAATAAAAAACTTCTACAAATATATATTTTGATGTATTATTTCCCATAAATGAAACAACAGTGTTAATTCATGTAGTCTGAAGTGCTGAAAGTGGGCACTATTTGTGTTTTGATGTTTCAAAGGGTCCACAAATTGTGGGTGAATGACCTTATGTACTCATGTACCTGTCACATTTGAAAAAGTATGAGATAATCAGCTTCACATGCTTGTCATCTTGAAGTTAATGCAAAGTTTGATATAAATCTCTAATACTTCTCCCAGCACTTACTGTTAGTACATTAGTAAGTACCCTTTTGCCTTTTATCAACAAATGTTGTGAGGGGAAAGTCACTTACTAGCGGTGAAGGAGAATTTTATCACAATAGTGAACCATCAAACTATCACAGTTTCTTCTGTACTAGTTCTCAGTCATACAACATAATTCACCAAACCTACATTTTCTAGTAAAATTAGTAAAAATAAATGTTGATAATGTTGCTTCCAAACAGAAAGTTACTTTATCAGACTGAAAAGTCACATAAGTTGTCAAAACAGATGTCACGTAATCTATCCATGCTGTCAAATATTATGGTAAGTTGCTGCAAAATTTGCAGCATGGGCAGACTGCATGACACCTTTTCTATCAAGTGACCTCTTTCAGTTCTGGTGGCTTTATGCTCTAGGGTGGTACCCTAATACTAATACTTATAGTAACCCCTATAACATGCTGCCACCAGATCTGTACATTTTACTGTAACTGCACGCATATAATATAAAGGTGTACACTAACTGTCAAGTGCACATCCTGAGTTAGATCTTGTCAGCTCTGCACTGTCTCATGCCATCAAGAACAAACTGTTCTTCATAAAGTTTATACATATCATTCAGGACCATAAAGTGATAACACTAGTAAGTGAACCTGACAAGCCAGTTTTGAAATTATTCATGAGATATTGCTACATCTTCTTTAGTGCTCCCACATAATGTGATATTGCTACAAAATGTGCTTTGAAAACATGCTACTACTTCATACAAGAACACGGTCCAGTACTGACATTGTACCCAAATACAGTCTTCAGATTATGGTTGTACTTGTAATGTACATAATAGATGTAAGTTTGTAACATGTCTATGACAATTCAAATTTCTGCACAAGATCCATCGGTAGAAGTGATGAACCAGTCTGACAGGAAGAGTTAACACTGACAACACGATGCACAACTGCTCAAGTCTGATCAATGATAAAACATGAGTTTCACTGACCACAACACCCAACAGAAATAAATGTCCATAAAAGTACTTTAAAAGTTAATTTGTTTGAAAATGTTCTGATCTCCCATTAGCGGCATGGGCACAAGAATTCTGAATGCTGATGTGAGCGAACCACTTACACAAGTTACTGAAATTGCGTACATAAACACCTGGCTCATCTTTAATCCCCTGTAAGAACACAGGTCAGTGTATCCTGTCCCAGCCTGGTCAGTTACAGCTGCAAATGGCCACAGGTAAGACAAAGTGGAAAGGAAAACAAGCTAGATGGTCGTGACTGAGTGACAATCTCTCACTGATAAGCATGTTTGTGAACATGAACAATGGGAACTGGGTAAACAAACAAGGTGCCACGCTGCCAGCAGAACCAGTGTACTTACCGCCATCACTTGGGTTCTGTATGTTATTATCTGCGTCGGCTCGACGGCTTCCCTGGCTTCCTTGGCTGCATGAAGCGGCCACCATAGCCACGTTCAGCGCACCACACCACCATATTGCAATTATCAAGGTAGTTTTGAACATAATGATGATGATTTCTAACGATGACAAGTTCTACGGAGTCACGAAACGGCGAAATGCCAATCGCATGTGTAGCGGATACATAACTTCACTCCACCATAGCGCTGCAGATAAAATCAATGAATGAAAGCGCCGCGGTTCATGTCTATTTCTCTCCAGCAAGTACACATCCACTTCCATTCAGCCTAACATGGCGGCTGGCGAGGGAATAGGATCGAAAAAATATCTTACTAATACTGGCTTAGTCACTTGTATTTCGTTCCAAAAGGCCACATCCCCCGGATTTTTATTGTCGAAGGCACACAATCTCGTGTCTTCGTGTAGCCTTGAACCTGTCCTGCCCTGTGGATACTGCTGTTGTATTTTCACTCAATCAGGTACCCATAAACCAAACCATCGAAGGATTTTAGCTTCAAACCACGTGATATACTTCACTAATTTCACATCCCACGTTCAGAATCCTTCCGACCGTAACCAATTGGAACAATATCATTAAAAAATCGTCAAAATCCTTATGGTTCTAGCACTCGCCAGCGGAAAAACAAGACGTAAACAAGCCCTCGCACTGATTGGTCGAAACCGAATACAGAGCCACTCGAACGCGAGCAGCCGCTAGTTGCGAAGCAGTTATCAAGGACACGCACTCTGAGTTCTATCACGTTTGTGTGGGCAAGGGACTGGTCGCGTAGGACTAGGAGTGTTTAGGACATTTTAGCGCCAACAGGGAAGTCACAAAGGCTGTGATGACCAGGAAATGTATTTTCCAAAGTCAAATGGTGTTTTCGTATCATTAATGAAGTTTTGAAAAGGGGGGTGGGGGGGGGGGGGGGGGGAATTTCTTCTGTCCCTAATAACAACACAAAAACCGGAGACATTTGTAATCCGTGCACTGCAGTCGGAACAGGCTTTTGATGTCAAAGGTGTGTCGTGCATGCGTGGCGAGTCAGCGGCAACCCATTATTTATGGCACTATATTTTGCCATAAATGAAAAAAATAGTGTTAAACATTTCGTCGCACAAACTGAATTGGGCCACCGACAATTTGCACAATGACTTGAGAAGCTGGCCGCTCAGTTACTGACTCGGCAACGTTGTCACAGTGCGGAATCATAAAACGACGATGCGGCGGCAACATTAGTAGCTGACCACTTCAGCCTGTTAGAACTTCTCGGCGGCCTCTCAAGTTGTTTTTCTTGTTTTTACGGGGAGGGCGGGGGGGGGTGGGGGGTGGTGTCGGCGGAGCCGGGACAATGACTCATCAGCTATACTACCGTCTATGGCTCAGTGCCGGCGCTGGCAAAAACTGACTGACGACACGCACACACACACACACACTACACACACACACACACACAGTCTGCAGCGGGTATGTACAGAAATACCGTAGAGATTACACAAAGTCTGCGACAGAAAAAGTAAGTCAGTTTTAACGTGACTTTAAATCAAATTGCTTTGACGGCTATGACTGAACTGCGTAAGGGTGGAGGCATTTCTCAGCTCAGGCGGTCCGGCGGTATATTAAGGAATTCCAAATTAAAAGGAGCAGTACATCTGAAAGACTGCGCCGGCGTTCCGCGCACCGCCGGGCAGATTCAGAGATCATGGAACTTTGGAACCTGACTTTTAGAAGGTTTCTCTCCCCGGTCGGATGAGCGTGGAGAGGGCCGCTGGTACTCCGAGTAATTAGACTGGCCGAGGCGGAATGAGGTATCATCCGCGGACGGAAGACTGCCATCGACTCAAAGTGGCGGTATGCAAGCTATCTCAGTTAAATTTTATGCGGGATTGGATTGGAAGCCAGCCCAGTGAAGGTCTTTGAGTATAGGCCGGGTTGACGTGGTCAGTCTCGTTTTCGCCTGTGCGCTTCACAAGCCGCCTTGCGGCATGGCCCTGAAGGCGGTTAATCTGCTCAGATGCCGGAAGACCAAATGAACTGAGCAGAGAATTGCCGGCAGTAGTCAAGACTCATCAGCTCGATCAGTCGTGACTAAAGCATTCACTAACTTTGCCGCAGTGGCAGATCACGGAAAGACGGCTGTGCCGGAAAGAGGCGATGCCGGCCGCGTCTCAGAGACTCCAGAGCCGTATGACTGAAGCACCGGCGACACTGAGACTGATTTCACCGACGTGATCCTGCATACTCAGTCAAAGCCTTATCGAGGGGCTTGACACCAAGATATTTGACCGGCGAAGACTGAAATTGACTATTAGTGTCATCTATGCGTAAAGATTCAGGGTGTGAATTTGTTGAAGGCGGCATGATCATGTTCCGGCTGTTGAACTGCCGCGGGATGCGCGGGCCAACGACGGATCGTACTGACTCGGCCCGCTGACGACCTTTTGCGCCGCATTGGTCAGTAGTGTGTAACAGTGAATCAAAACTCAGTCTTGTCCAGTAATAATGTAGTAGCACCGCTCAGCCGTTGCACAAAAAAAAAAAATTTTTTTTAAATCAGCATAGGCCCTACCAGTTGATCGATTAAATGATCAAACACTGTGACTGTATAAGAACTTACTAATGAAGGTTAGAAAGTCATTGGCTGAGAAGATTGGTGGCTAGACTGGATGTAGATTAAGTTTTCTCTTTACATAGAAAGCCTGGGTTCTTTCAGCAAACAAAGTCAAGAAAAATAAACATTCCTATTCTCCGGGCCGGCCATTGACTCGATGTTGATGTTTGATTTTATTCGGTGTACCGCTTTCTCGCGCTGGGACAATATTTATAGCGTTGAGGCGCGTCCCCTGGGTGGCGGATAGGGGGTCTCTCGTGAGAGGGGTGCACCGAATGAAAAAGGTGCCGTGAACCAACATGGTCTAAGGGAAGGAGACCCCGACATAAAACCCCTGGTCCTCCTAGTAAGAGGGTTGGGCTTGGGGGTAGCTTCCCCACCCAGCAAATAAAGAAATAGCTACAAAAACGCCGACGAATAGACAAACAGCAATTCCTTTCCTGGAGGAGGAAGGTTCTTCTACCAGAAGATTTATGACATCGTGTCAGTGGTGAAAGCCGGAAGTCTTCGGAAACGGCACAGGACCGAGCCGCCTCTCTCTCTATCCAGGGACACAATCATGGGCACATGGAATGTCAAGACCATGTACCAGAGCGGCAAGGCCGACCAGATAGCAGCGGAAATGCAAAAGTACAACCTTTCCCTGCTAGGTATCAGTGAAGCCAGATGGACGCAGTCTGGCCACAAAAGCTGTTAAGTGGGGAGATGATTCTGTATTCAGGTCATGAAGAGGAGAATGCCCCCCATACAGAAGGTGTAGCATTCATGCTGTCACCAGTGGCACAGAGAGTGCTGATGGGCTGGGAACCTCTTGGGCCAAGAATTATCACAGCAGCCTTTAGAACCAGGAAAATTCGAAGATTAAGCTGAACGTCATCCAGTGTTATGCGCCCACTAATGACAGTTACGAGGAAGAGAAACAAGAGTTCTACGACCGACTCCAGAGTGCTGTGGACAAATGTACGGAGCGAGACCGTGACATCACCATCATCATGGGCGATTTTAATGCCAAAATAGGGGAGGACAACACCGGATACGAAGAGGTGATGGGGAGACAGGGACTAGGGGAGATGAGAGAGAATGGGGAGAGGATCGTAGACTTTTGTGCTCTAAACAGACTTGTCATTGGAGGCAGCATCTTCCCACACAGAAGAATACACAAAGCAACGTGGGTCTCACCTGACCATACTACAGAGAACCAAATAGACCATATCTGCATTAGCAAGAAATTTAGAAGATCCCTTCAAGATTTTAGAGTGAGGAGGGGAGCAGATGTCGCCTCAGACCATCATTTGCTTATCAGTCTTAAGAATAAAGCTCAAGTTAAAGAAAAGCAGCACAGAGACAACAAGAAGACAGCGCTATAATGTAGGCCCCATGGAGAGACTGAAGTGAGAGAAGAGTCAGTTCAAACTGGTGCTGTCCAACCGGTTTCAAGCGCTACAGAAGCTAGTAAATGAAGAGGAGGCGGTCACCACAGAGCAGCAGTGGAAGGCAGCTAGAGAGGCACTGAACTCAACCTGCAAAGACACTGTGGGGTTCAAGAAACACCATCACAAGGACTGGCTGTCGGCACAGACCTTGAAGAAGATAGAAGTGAGGAAGGAGAAGAAAGCAGTTGTCAACAACAGTCGCACGAGAGCAGCCAAAGCAAGGGCACATGAGGAATACTCGGAAGCCAACCGCGAGGTTAAGAGGAGTATCAGGACAGACAAGAGAGCCAACACAGACGGCCTAGCAACAGAGGCAGAAAAGGCAGCAGGCAGCGGCAACATGAAACAGCTCTACGACATTACCAGAAGATTGTCTGCCAAGTATGGCCATACAGAAAGACCAGTAAAAGACAAAGAAGGCAAGCCTATTGCAGACAGAGCAGACCAACTCGACAGATGGGCCGAGTATTTTGAAGAGTTACTGAACAGACCCACCCCACCCGACCCCCCCCCCAGACATCCAGCCAGCAGAAACTGACCTACCCATCAGCTGTGACAGACCCAGCCGGGATGAGATCAGAAGAGCAGTGGCATTTTTGAAGAACGGCAAAGCAGCAGGGCCAGATGGCATCCCAGCGGAGGCTCTGAAAGCAGACCTAGAAACAACAGTAGAGATGCTGTACCCACTGTTTGGAAAGACCTGGGAAGAGGAGGTGATGCCGGCTGACTGGAAGGAGGGGTACCTAATCAAGCTTCCCAAGAAAGGCGACCTCAGCAAGTGTTTCAACTACAAAGGAATCATCTTGCTGTCAGTGCCAGGAAAGGTCTTCAACAGGATCATCCTGGAGAGAATGAAGAGCTCCGTCGACCCCCATGTCACAGAGTGCCTGTTATGTATAGTATGAGTTAAATAACTGATTAGAGTTAAAAGTCAGGTCAAGAGCCGAGTACGGGATATTGACCGAAACGTGACCCGCAAGGCTTAAGCCAGTATAATAGGACAAAGGGTGGGAGATCGGTTACCTATAGGAATCGTATACCTTGTGTGAGAAAGAGATTAATTTGTATAGGTGGCACGAGTGTCCAAACAAGGGCATTCAAAGGTCAAAAGGTAAAAATAACGCAGGACCTTTGGAAAAGGGCCCTTGTGCGAACAGAGACTAAAAATTGTATATAAGAAATGGTCAGAGTGTGTTTCGTGGGTTCCGTTCCTGAAGTGACACGTTGTGGCACCCTCGAGACAGCACACCGACCCTGAAATGTGATGTTAGGATTGTTCTCCCTCCCGGCACCAACTTTGGTGCTGGGATGGGCCGTGTGACCACCATGGGTCGTCGTATTCTGTATGCACGTCAGAAGTGAGCAAACCATTTATTATTAACCAATGTAACATTTTATATATACGTAGTAAAACCAAAGAACCTTGATTATGTCTGTTATGCCGCTTGCATGCGAGAGTGGTATGATTGATTGATGTCATGTTTCTCGTGTGTACTTGTTCAGTGGTTGTTGAGATTGTTTGTGTCCTCGACCGGTGTACCTCTTTGCAGCCAAGCGAGTCAAACTCCCCTTATATCGGTTTATGAGTCACATGCATAGAAACTTAGGATGGAAAAGATTCCAATAAAAACGGTCGGGTGATACCCAGCTGAGAGACCAGCAAGCAGGATTCAGGAAAAACCGATCATGTACAGACCAGATTGCCACTCTCCCCATCATCGTGGAGCAGTCTCTGGAGTGGAGCTCCCAGCTGTACGTCAACTTTGTGGATTACGAGAAAGCATTTGACAGCGTGGACCGAGAGACTTTGTGGAAACTCCTACGACACTACGGTGTACCCACAAAACTTGTCTGCCTGATCAAGAGCAGCTACGATGGCATGACATGTCGCGTGATCCATGAAGGGCAGTTCACCAGGGAGCTCCAGGTCAGAACCGGCGTCAGGCAGGCATGTTTACTGTCTCCGTTCCTCTTCCTACTGGCCATAGACTGGGTCATGAAGAGGACCACAGAGCAGAGAAGAAGCGGAATACAGTGGACACTGTGGACACAGCTTGACGACCTCGATTGTGCAGACGACTTGGCTTTACTGTCCCACACTCATCAACAAATGCAGGACAAGACCACGAGGCTTGCTGACATCTCGTCCCAAGTGGGCCTCACCATCCACAAGCAGAAAACAAAGACAATGAGGCTGAACACAACCAAGGAAGAACCAGTCTTGCTTGCTGGCACCCCGTTGGAGGAGGTGGAGTCCTTCACCTATCTCGGGAGCATCATCGACAAAAAAGGTGGCACTGATGCAGATGTCAGAGCACGAATCGGTAAAGCCAGAGCAGCCTTTCTCCAGCTGAAAAAGTGTGGAGTTACAGAGAGCTGTCACAACACACCAAAGTCCGGATTTTCAATTCAAACGTAAAAGCAGTTCTCCTATATGGAGCAGAGACTTGGAGGTTGACAAAAAACACAGTCAACAGAGTACAGATCTTCATAAACAGTTTCCTTAGAAGAATTTTGAAAATCCACTGGCCAGAGAAGATCAGCAACGTCAGACTCTGGGAGAAAACAGAGCAGATAACAGCAGAGAATGAAATTGGGCAAAGAAGATGGGGATGGATTGGTCACAGTCTGATAAAGCCCGCTTCCAGTATCACTAGGCAGGCACTGTCATGGAACCCCCAGGGAAAGAGGAAAAGAGGCAGGCCGAGAAACACCTGGCGTCGAGACGTCCAAGCAGACATCAAGAGACTGGGAACCACCTGGAGTAAAATCGAAGGAGAAGCACAGGACAGGAGTCGCTGGAGGTCTCTCGTCGACGGCCTATATCCTGGCAGGGGTGACAGGTGTAAGTAAGTAAGTAATGTGCACCGCTTACAGTTGACCGCCATACCAAAGCCCCACTGATCTGGCCGCCGGACCTCTTTCAACTATGTCAGTTTTTCTAGTGGGATATCATTGTAGTCGGTCATTTCAATGTCCTGTATCACTGAAAAATAAGATATCGACAAACGACCGAAAATCGACTTCCCCTTTACTGTCAAAAAAAAAAAAAAAAAAAAAAAAAAAAACTTTACTGCCGATCCACTGCGATCGACGCCGATAAATGTGATGTGTATCATGCAAGCCCTTTGGCAGTCATCAGCGCGTACAGCGGGACTGAATCATCGCGACAAAAAGCACTGCCGACAGACAAAAGGGCAGTTAGAGTCGTCTTTGACGGGGAATGTCACCCACCTGGTAAGAGACGTAGATCCTCATGGGCCCTCGCATTTCACTTGCGGGGTCTAATGAGGACCAATGCGGGCGCTTTGCGTTTTTGCCTCACCCAATGCCGCGATATTCTCCATGGCCGGCGAACTTCAGTTCGGATTGCCGCTAAAATTAGACGATACAGTGGGTTTTTAATGTTTCCTTGCCTTTAACTATCTTATACCTTCTTTTCACAATCAACATGAGTAGGCACACTGCCCCTGGTATGAATTGGTGGGGCCGCTGCCCTGGACTACATATACACGATACTAAAGAAGAGCAGAGCAGTCTTTCTGAGTTGATTTGACGCCGATTCAGATTTTTCAGTTCAAAGCCGGCGACCTGCACTGACCAGGTCAGTAGTAAAGGGCCCAGTTAATAGATTGCAATATCTCCTTTTATAACTGTTCTTAGCATCTTACAAAACTGCTAGACAAAAGGGTTAACTTAAATTTAGTTATGAGTCTGACTGAATGTTGTAAAAGGACCGACTGAATACTTTTTTTGTTCCGGTTCTCCTTTGTACGCAGGAGAGTCCCTTCCGTTGCGCTCGAAAGGCAGTCAGGAAGTCCTCTGGTAGGTGTGCCTGTTCACATGGATGCAGTGTAGAAAGAAAGTCAGTAAAGTCTTGGGTTGAGGCAAGACAACCTGATTCAGTGATAACGCGTTGTATCAGCCGAGAATTTTTGCAATCAAAGTCCGCTGTGAAGCAGATCGTTTTAAAGGGGGCGTGGCTGAGATCTTGCTTCCCAGCCTACAAAAAAAAATAAAACAATGGAAGGAGAGGATGATAGCCTTTTTTTTTCTGAAAAAAAAAATCATTCGAGTGAGGATGCGAGGAGGGGGGGGGGGGGAGCGGGGGTCGTCCAACCTCAGAAAAATCAGACGGGGAAGGGTAGGGGAGGTATGCTCTGCACTACCTACACGCCACAGCAGAAATACTTAACCCATTTAACCCCACGGCTGTATTTCCCAAATTTTAGAGGTGGCCGCACTTAATAGGCTATGTACCAATTCCAGGAGACTATGATAATTCAAGGGTAGTGCCAGATTAGCTTGGCGCCTGTTTGCGCCAAGCTAATCTGGCACTACCCTTGAATTATCACGGTTGATCCATCACCTGCTGTAGGGCGTTGGGACTAAATGGGTTAAGGGGGACACGGGATATTCTGACTCCCCTTCACAATACATGTTGCTTTTCTCGCGAAAATGTTTGTCGGAGGGAGGAGTGGGGTGGTGGAGTAGAGATACTCTGCCCCCTCCCAACACCTTTTTTTTTTGGGGGGGGGGAGGGGGAGGGGAGGGGAAGGCCCTCCCCCCAGCACTCCTGGTCCTGAACAATACAAAAACCAAAGAAAATAACGGTTCAGTAAAACTTCTCCCAACAATTGAACTTTAAATAGTTTGAGTAGGTTGTATAATTCTAATAGAATTTTGACTATCATTGAGTGTCTTCATAAGAGAAAGATTGCTGTGTTATTTAGCAGGTTTCAAATTTAAGATAGGCATCAGTTATTAGGTGTTCCCATTTTGGCTAGTTTTTAAGTCACTTCTACAGAAGAGAATTTTTTAGGAATCGGTGGGGCCCAATTTCAATAGCATCGATGACGTCATAGGCCGCGTGCAGGCCTCAAACTCTGACAGTGAAGTACATGTAACAAGATAAAATGACTATGTCTTGTTACGCTAACCTTGCCGCAAAACGTACTTTCTTTTAGCAGGCAGTGTAGTATTTGAGTGTGTGTCAGTGTGCGGTATGCGGTACGTATGTATGTAAACAAGAATGAATCTCCGATGTGTGTGTACATACTAGCTTGAAAATTGCGAAAATGCTTTATTCAAGGAGTGTCTAAGAGAGCCTCTCTCTCTCTCTCTCTCTCTCTCTCTCTCTCTCTCTCTCTCTCTGTCTCCGACATAGGCGTGCAGATCTAAAATCTGACAACTAAAGTAACCAGATAAAAAACACATCATGTCTAATTACGCTAACCTCGCTGCTGAACGTCCTTTTGGCGTGACGCGCCGTGTGTGTGTGTGTGTGTGTGTGTGTGTGTGTGTGTGTGTGTGAACACGAGAATCTCCTATATTTGTGTACGTACAAGCTTGAAACTCAGTTGGGGAAGTGCTTTGTTCAAGGGATGCCGAGGAGAGCCTCCGAGCATATACATTGACTGTCTCATTGAACGGTTAAAATACCGTTTATAGAAAGTCGGTTGTGCCACATTGGAGTCCGTAATTTTTGTTATATTCACTTTAAATTTTGGATATAACTAGATTGAAGAAAGACATTGGAAGAGTTTGTTAGCGAGCTTTTGTATCTTTTGAACTTTTTCAGTAAAAATTAAATCTATGCAGAAAGAAAATAAGAAATAAAAAACGCCGACTTACGGAGAAAACCAGACAATGACGGTGACGTAAAAGCAGTAACTCAGTCACCATGCAGACATGGACGCAATACTCTAGATATGACGTCTCTCTCTCTCTCTCTCTCTCTCTCTCTCTCTCTCTCTCTCTCTCTCTCTCTCTCTCTCTCTCTCTCTCTCTCTCTCTCTCTCTCTCTCTCACATACAACTATTTTCAAAGAGGCTAAGGTCATTCCAATCTCTAAATCAAAAGATCTTGAAGATGTCAATAACTACTGTCCTATCTCACTTTTGTCGGCCCTGTCAAAGCCCCTTGAAAAACTTACAAAAACACCTCTCGATTTTCTAGAAAAGGACAATTTAATTAATATTCATCAGTCCGGCTTTAGACCGAAACACTCATGTCAGTCAGCACTGACACACATTGTAGACAGCTGGCTGGAATAAATAAATATAAACCTGATGTCTGGAGCTGTTTTCTTAGACCTAAAAAAGCATTTGATCTTGTCGACCATGACATTCTCTTAAAAAAGCTAGCAGCATACCATATAAGCGAAACCGCCATAGCATTCTTTAGATCATACCTAAAAGACAGAAAACAAAAGGAAAATACTCTAAACAAGGACAAGTTAACTACAGTGTCCCTCATGGGTCGATCTTGGGACCTCTTCTATTTATAATATTTATGAATGATTTGCCTTTGCATATTACTAACACTGATGTCAACTGCAACCTGTTTGCGGACGATACGAGCCTCCATGTTTCTGGTACAAAAACAGCTGACATTAACCTTAGCTTACAAAGTAGTCTCGGCGAGGTTTCCGACTGGTTCAGAGTGAATCATATGGTTCTTCATCCAGGAAAAACTAAGAGTATTTTAATCACTACACGACAAAAACACCAACGCCGACCACAGCCGTTACATTTAACTGAACGCTAAACCGATCGAACAAGTCACAGAGCGTAAATTCTTGGGAATACAACTATGTTGGGAGACGCATACAAATACCGTCTGTAAAACCATTGCTAAAAACACTTTCCTGTTGTCCCAGCTTAGACAAGTAATGGATACACATGCTCGTAAACTGTTTTTTCATGCCCATATTAAGTCTCACGTTGATTATGTCTACACAGGGTGGGACGGTTGTAGTGATGTTCACATGAACAGGTTAAACTCGATATATAAAAGAGCTGTTAAAATGATAGATACGCGGCCCATTCCTACCATAGACAAATTTAGACATCTAAACATTATCGGCCTGCGTCAACAACTTAGTTTCAACAAATGCATCCTCATGCACAAGATATTAACAGACCTAGCCCACCCGACCCCCCCGACATCCAGCCGGCAGAGACCGACCTACCCATCAGCTGTGACAGACCCAGCCGGGAAGAGATCAGAAGAGCAGTGGCATTTTTGAAGAATGGCAAAGCAGCAGGGCCAGATGGCATCCCAGCGGAGTCTCTGAAAGCAGACCTAGAGACAACAGTGGAGATGCTGTACCCACTGTTTGGAAAGATATGGGAAGAGGAGGTGATGCCGGCTGACTGGAAGGAGGGGTACCTAATCAAGCTTCCCAAGAAAGGCGACCTCAGCAAGTGTTCCAACTACAGATGAATCACCTTGCTGTCAGTACCAGGAAAGGTCTTCAACAGGATCATCCTGGAGAGAATGAAGAGCTCCGTTGACCCTCAGCTGAGAGACCAGCAAGCAGGATTCAGGAAGAACCGATCATGTACAGACCAGATCGCCACTCTCCGCATCATCGTGGAACAGGCTCTGGAGTGGAGCTCCCCGCTGTACGTCAACTTTGTGGATTATGAGAAAGCATTTGACAGTGTGGACCGAGAGACTCTGTGGAAACTCCTACGACACTACGGTGTACCCACAAAGCTCGTCCGCCTGATCAAGAGCAGCTACGATGGCATGACATGTCGCGTGATCCACGAAGGGCAGTTCACCAGGGAGCTCCAGGTCAGAACTGGTGTCAGGCAGGGGTGTCTGCTGTCTCCGTTCCTCTTCCTACTGGCCATAGACTGGGTCATGAAGATGACCACAGAGCACAGACGAAGTGGAATACAGTGGACACTGTGGACACAGCTTGACGACCTCGATTTTGCAGACGACTTGGCATTACTGTCCCACACTCATCAACAAATGCAGGACAAGACCGCGAGGCTTGCTGACGTCTCGTCCCAAGTGGGCCTCACCATTCACAAACAGAAAACAAAGACAATGAGGCTGAACGCAACCAGGGAAGAACCAGTCTTGCTTGCTGGCACCCCGTTGGAGGAGGTGGAGTCCTTCACCTATCTCGGGAGCATCATAGACAAAAAGGCGGCACTGATGCAGATGTCAGAGCACGAATCGGTAAAGCCAGAGCAGCCTTTCTCCAGTTGAAAACAGTGTGGAGCTCCAGAGAGCTGTCACAACACACCAAAGTCCGGATTTTCAACTCCAATGTAAAAGCAGTTCTCCTATATGGAGCAGAGACTTGGAGATTGACAAAAACCACAGTCAACAGAGTACAGACCTTCATGAACAGTTGCCTTAGAAGAATTTTGAAAATCCACTGGCCAGAGAAGATCAGCAACGTCAGACTCTGGGAGAGAACAGAGCAGATAACAGCAGAGAATGAAATTGGGCAAAGAAGATGGGGATGGATCGGTCACAGTCTGAGAAAGCCAGCTTCCAGTATCACTAGGCAGGCATTGTCATGGAACCCCCAGGGAAAGAGGAAAAGAGGTAGGCCGAGAAACTCCTGGCGTCGAGACCTCCAAGCAGACATCAAGAGACTGGGAACCACCTGGAGTAGAATCGAAGGAGAAGCACAGGACAGGAGTTGCTGGAGGTCTCTCGTCGACGGCCTATACCCGGGTAGGGGTGACAGGCGTAAGTAAGTAAGTAAGCACAAGATATTAAATAACATGTAACCGCAGTATCTAACCACCGGACCACAAGGAGCAATACCTTACCCCTACCTCTGCCTAGAATTGACCTCTTTAAAACTAGTTATCATTTTCTGGACCGTTTGTATGGAACACTGTTCCTGCACATTTGAAGCCTTGCTTGGAATCTTTAAAACGAAACTTTTCGATTACCCGATGAGCCAAACATAACCTCACTGGGCATTTAAACAAATCCTGATGGTTATTACTTTCATGTACCACATGTATGTATATATATATATATATATATATATATATATATATATATATATATATATATATATATATATATATATATATAATATATATATATATATATATGTGTGTGTGTGTGTGTGTGTGTGTGTGTGTGTGTGTGTGTGTGGTACATATATATTTGTTTTCCTTCCTACGTCACACGGCCAGTCACTTTAGCGCAAACCGTACCATGTGACCGTGATATAAAAACCCCTGTAGCGAAAAATGGCGGACGTTTTGTACCTCTCTCGATGACGCATCTTGAAGGGATGCCAGTTTTGTTCTATAAAAGATCGCCAAACGTTCTAAAGTACAAAGTTACTTAGTGTTGTTCGAAACAACAAGCACACTCAGTACTGGAGACGGCAACGTCATGACTGACATATTTTAAATTACATCATAAGTCTATTATGTATAAATGTATATTCCTTTGACGTCAGGATGTCTGGCGGGATCCAGGTCGCAAGATGTCTTCTTGATTTCTTTTACGAAAATATTGGAGGAATGAAAACAAATACGTTATTGGTCGGAGGGGTTCGCTGCACGGACCTTTGTAGGCCTGAGGGAGGTCAAAGGAATCATTGTACCCCGAAGGCCTTCCCCTCCGACCAATAACTTATAATACATACATACATACATACACACACACACACACACACACACACACACACACTATATATATATATATATATATATATATATATATATATATATATATATATATATATATATATATATATATATATATATATATATATATATATATATATATATATATATATATATATATATATATATATAGTGTGTGTGTGTGTGTGTGTGTGTGTATGTGTGTAGTATAAGATACATGTTGAGTGTTATGTTAATATTATTCTTGTGTATATAATTTCTTTTTTAATTATTATATATTTTTTAAATTGTTGTTGCCTGAAATAATGTGCGTAAATATAAATTATTATTATTATTATTATTTATTATTCATGTTTTTGCATTATATACATATATCTCAAGATAAAAAATAAAAAAAACTAAAATGCACAATACAACAGACTACGATACAGCCGCACAGAATACACTACAATAAAGTACACTGCGAAACAATATAAAACATAGTAGTACAAAACAATACAGGAGTACAATACAACAACAACAAAAATTACCCTACACGCGTAAATGACCCCCCCCCCCCCCCCCTCACCAACACACACACACAAGTTTAGTCCGGAAGCTTCTAGCAAAGTCGCACGGAGGATAGCGGTAGTAGAGCTGCTCTATTTTTAGCCATAGTTGTTCTCTGTGCGCGTGAATTTAGCAGCCGTTCTTTGCGTGTTATGAAAGGTCGTGAATGGTCTGCCATACTATTGTGTGACGTCATTACACACTAGGATTTGGGGCTGAAATGGGCAGTCGAATTTTTGTAGACTATTGTTTGTAGTTATTCTAGAAAGTTCCTTTTTTATATTAATATTTATGAGTTTCAGTTACGTATTCCGTTCTGCTTGGTTGCGTTGTGTGATTTCCTTAGATTATTCTGGAAAGTCGTTTTACTATAAAAGTTGGTGCTAGGAAGCACGTGTGTACATTGTCAGGCATTGTCAGTTGTAGAGACACACGGTTTATCGTAGGTACGTGGCCCGTATAGGGTGTACATTGTGAGAGATGCAGCGTAACGGTGGTGTAGGTTGTATGAGAAACTTTGTGTCGCCAGTGTTGACATTTTCAGAGGAGACATTGTATCAGTGTTGGTGCATTTGGGAATGCATTGTGTGGAGATCGCATCGCTGAATTAAAATATTGTTGGAACTGTTACTTCAGTGTAGCCTACATCCTTAAGCCACGTGTGACGGGTTGCAGATGAATTAAGTTTATTTAAAAGAACCTTACGTGCGTGCGCTTGGTGTGTTTATCATACTACGACTACGACTCCACCACGTAACACCTCTGCAGTTGAGCCCCCCACCCGGGTTTGCCCTGGGGGACTTGGGTGTGGTTAACTACTTTTTAGTTCCTAGGGTCACCCTGGTCAGCCCCACAGGGTGGGCTTTCCTCTCTATTCTGGGGCAAATGTTTCTGTCTACCCTTGGTCCATTCACCTGTATTTTCCTATTTTAAACTCTCCCTACTGTCTGCGCTGCCTGTAGCTCTTAATATTGGATGTGTGTTGCTAAATGGTCTTAGCTTTATTTAGGCCCCATATCGTAGGTTTATTTAACATATTAGACCTGCTGGCGACATACATTCAATATTCTGTTGTGTTTTTTTTTGTTTTGTTTTTTTTTCACAAGCAGTGCAGGCACGTCCTGAGAAAGCCCTGTTGCTGTCGGGACGTTACGCAATGTACAATATGCAGTTGAGAGTCACACCCAAATAGCCGTTTCAACCAGCTGATTTTTAGAGCCGTCAAAAAAGAAAAAAAATGTTCAGCATACGTAAACCACCTGTCTCATATGCTGAACATACAACAGATTTACTGATGTTACCACGTTTACCGTCCCACAGAAAAGAGAATAACATTTTATTAAGTTCTGTGAGAAAAAGTGTAGGTGGGTCTGGTATGTTAGTGAAAAGAAGAACAATCTTTGACACAGCAAGTGATCTTACCTAAAGGAGTAAGCTGTCGCTTAGACCATATAAGTAAGACCCATCGAATTTCTTCCAGCTTGCCTTCATAATTGATGTTGGTGATACTATTCACAACTGTAGAAAATTTAATACTAAGTACCTTAAAGATCCCAGGATCCCAGATAAAGTTGGAATCTGGCATCTAGCGTGTGGGAGAATTTTTCATGGATCGAAGCCAAATCACTTGCGTTTTGTCTAGATTAATCTTCAAACCAGAAAAGGATGCAAAGTAACGTAAGGTATGAATGCTTTCCTCAAATGATTTTCTGCTACCATCCAGGAACACTGACGTATCATCTGCAAACTGCGAGAGAAGTAGATCAATGTCCCTAATCTTTAAACCCTTAATATTTTTGTTCTGACGTAGAATAGAAGCCAAAATTTCTGCACAAAGTAGGTAGATATATGGCGAGCTTGGATCACCTTGCCAACAGCCCAGGTATACCTGGAACCATCTAGAATATTGGCCATTGACTGATACGCAAACATTTATCTGATTGTAAAAAGTTCTGATCCAACTCTTAATGTCTGGACCAAAATTTAAAAAGTCCAAACATTTGTTTATAAAACACCAGGCAACTGAATCAAACACCTTCTCGAAGTCTACAAGAAGAAGCTGCCCAGGCATATGATTGACATGTGTATAAAAAAAAAGTACATCATATAGAAGACGAATATTCTCCCCAATGTATCGGCCCTTCAGAAAACCTTTTTGGTCCTGATGAATAATGGAGGGCAGTACCTTTTTCAATCGCTCGGATATACTGGATGATGCGATTTTATAACTAGTGTTCAGGAGAGTAATGGGCCTCCAGTTTTTTTTTAAAAACTTTGTATGTTTACCTTCCTTTGGTATACAGCTGATCACTCCCTGCCTCTGAGTGACTGACATCTGACCACACTGAAAGCCATGGTTAACAGATCTGACAAGAAAGCAGCCAATGTCCACCCCGAAAAAATTGTAAAATTCGGAGGTAAAGCCATCCGAACCAGGAGATTTGCTATTACTCATTCATTTCAGAGCACTAAGTGCTTCATCCAAAGAGATAGGCCCTTCAATCGACTCTCTCCTCCTCAGACAACGAGGGACTGACAACAGTAAAAGGTAGGTCAATGTCCACGAGTTCTGCTTCTCTAGAAACATACAACTGTTCATGAAAAAAACTTGGGTTTCCTATAGAATAGAGTGGTCATCATGTATTACATCACCATTATCCTTCTCTAAAAAATTCATAGCTTTGCTAACATAATTTTTATTTTCTAAGTTGCAAAAATAGTTTGAAACCTTCTCCCCCTCCTGCACCCATTTAGCTCGGGACCGAACAATCACACCGTCTGTTTTTTCTTCTTAGTCCAACAAGCTCATTTTTTTCTCTTCCAAGAGTGGGATATTATCATCATGAATATTAAGTTCCATGTCATTTATTTCCTTTTTCAAGGCATCCTCTTTCCTATTATCTTCTTTTTTTTGTGACTTGCATAGGAGATGGTTCGGCCCCGACCAATATTATACAATACAATGCCATACTGTCTCTTTAACTCTAAAATAGCTTTTTTAACAACATCAACATATGACTTATCTTTAAGTAAGGAGTTATTGAATTTCCAGTAAGTTCTTCTTTTATTGTGAGGTTTTACAAAAAAAATTCAATGGACACCAATGAGTGATCGGAGCAATAACCTGATTCAATCCTTCCAGACATGACATCCAGCATTAAACATTCTGAAATCAAGAAGTAATCCAGCCTCCCCTGTTGGGTAGAATTAAACCGACGCCATGTATACTGCCTGGTTACAGGGTGAAGCTCTCTCCATGCATCCACTAGATCATATACAGTCATAATATCAAGCACTTTTTTCATTGAGCGTGGGCGATTAATACTTCTATACCTAAAAGTGTCCTTATCAACATTCGAAACAACATTCATGACATTCTGCCGGTTGTCTAGTCTTTCTATTTCCTTAAATACAGTGTCAAAAAAGAAGGGGCAGTCCACATTACTAGGACCATAAACATTAACGACAGTCATCCGTTTATCTACTATTTTAATGTCTATGTACATTCCGCTATCACTTCTACACACTTCATGCAGTTTATAAGCAAAATTGTTACTAAACAGTATGGCAACACCTTTACTATTTGTGTCATTGCCACTCAAAAAACATTCAAACCCCCACATAGCCCTCATCATGTTTTCACTAGATGTCTTGAGATGAGTTTCTTGCAGAAAGTAAATACTGGCTTTTTTCTGTCTGAGGAAATTCAGTACATCTTTCCTTTTTTGATGCTGACCTAAGCTGTTCGCGTTAAAAGTACATATTTTCAATCGACTTGTGGTATTGACCATTTTACACACCAACAAACTGTAGGTACAGAATATATATGTAATTGTATCATGAACGGCTCAGGTTTCCCATATTTATTCCCAGAATGGCAAAAGAA
Source organism: Semisulcospira habei (assembly GCA_036245525.1). Lineage (NCBI taxonomy): Eukaryota > Metazoa > Mollusca > Gastropoda > Semisulcospiridae > Semisulcospira > Semisulcospira habei. The sequence continues at coordinate 63,635,348 of BTPG01000001.1, forward strand.
AGAAAAATATACAACACTAGCCCCGCAGTCATATCCACACAAAATAAACATTTCAACAAAAAATACACAGAGACACATAAACAAAAACAAAACAAAAATGTACAACTGTGTTATTTGCATGAACAAGACGCTCCCAACAGTGGAGGAAAAAATAAAACACACCCTGTTCTCATAGCAAAATCGTTGGTGACTTTAAAAAAAAAATTAATTTAAAAATAATAAACAAATATAAAAAATTAAAAACACACAAAAATTATTATTATTATTATTAACCTATTTTATGTTGTAGATGTTAGCAACGGCAAGATTGTAAAATGACGATTTGTTTCTGTCAAAACATTTTACCCTTGATAAATAAAGTTTCACCACATCATCATCATCTCTCTCTCTCTCTCTCTCTCTCTCTCTCTCTCTCTCTCTCTCTCTCTCTCTCTCTCTCTCTCTCTCTCTCTCTCTCTCTCTCTCTCTCTCTTATGATGTCGCGAGGGTATTGTGGAAAAAGTGCGAGCTTATAAACTAGCTTTGTGTGCATAGGTCACCCCATCTCTAATGGTCTAATATCACCAATGTGTGAAAAATCCTGATCCTGATCACCCCATCTCGGGTTTTTTGTTTGTTTGTTTGTTGTTGTTTTTTTTTCATATCCGCACACTCGCTTTTGCGTTGATACGACGTACGTACGTACCCTACAATTTTCTTTTCACCACTTGATGTTTACAGCGATGGCCGTGTGTCAGACCAAGCTTTTCAGCAGTTCAAAATATTTTGACCACTGAAATTACACATTACATCGGTCACATGTTTTGCTGTGTAAACATCTGTGGCCTTTAGTAACTCAGTTTGTACAGCACACACCCTTTTCTCCCACTGATCAGATCAGTGGAATTCAACCTGTGTCAACACTTTATCACTTAATGTTCAGTGCAACTGGATTCACACTGGTTGTCCCTCTCGTTTCGCTTCGAAACGAGGGAGACAACCAGCTTGAACTGAATTAACCCTTTCGCTGTCGGTAGCGGTTTTGTCGAGGTGATTCCTTTGGCTGTCGGTAGCGGGTTTTGTCGAGGTGATTCCGGGTTATGTGACGCTGATGCATAGTCCAGACCTGTGCAAAATGTCACCACCCAGATATCTCAAAAGTCTGTCGCGGGGAAAATGACCCATGCATAGGTATAGAACAGCGCTAGATGTCAAAGGGCCGCTTTTTGTCCTCCCAAACAGAATTTGTGGAAACAAGTAACTTAACCCTTATCATTCGGAATACACCAGTGTGTGAAATAAGCCTAGTTTGACTAAAATAGTTCAAGGGTAGTGCCAGAATAGCCGCTTGGCGCCTCTAGGCGCCAAGCTATTCTGGCACCACCCTTGAACTAAAGCCATTGGTCTATATCCTTATCTGTCAGTACTATAATGTAGCTTGCATATGGCAGTGTACAAATTTGAAGCTTTTAGCCTCAGTATGATATGGGTTAACCCATTTAACCCTAAGGCTGCATTTCCAAAATTTTAAAAGTGTCACTTAACAAACGGTGCACCAGTTGCAGGATATGGATCTGCCATGATAATTGTGATGAAACTCTATGCTCACGCATAGGGTTCACACAGTAGGTTTAATACGGTACAGTTTTGTTTGCAGTTTGTTTTGTGCCGATATTCCGTGAGGCACGAAATCCACGTTAAATCTTAAAGGAACGTTTAGTACGGGGAGTTTTAGCGAGTTCTAGGCGAGAGCTCAGTCTGCCAGAGGTCTAAATAAGTTAGTACGGGGCTTTACTGTCAATGGGTACAGACGTGTGTGAGATACCTTAGCCCGTATTCCAAGACTCTGAAACCTAGAATTCAGGTATGTTTCTGTACGTATTATTGATGGTTATTGCGTTAAAGATAGTATGCGTTAATATGAGTTAATTCGGTTGTATAGTGTTGTCTGGTTTGGTTCAGTATATTGGTTTGGAGTTCAGTGAGGTAACCGGTGGTTTTCGTATACAGTTATTTACCGAGATGGATAACTAAAGGAATGTGAGGTGTGTATGCCTAAGTCGTTATGAAGGTAGTACGTGGTTAAGTATAGTCTTTTCCAGCGTATGGGATAACGTATAGCGAGAGTGTTAGGTTATAGTCTGTTTCAAGGTAGTGGCAGAGATATGGGGTGTTACGAAAGTAGTCGGGTTATGGAGCACGTGTGTGTGTGTGTCAATGAACGTGTGAGTTATTTGTATCAGCCAGGTTACGTAATGTATCTCATATTATCCAATATGTGTGTGTGTTTAGCAAGTGTTACGTTTCAGGACTTTATTACTGTTCAGAGTGCTTGTCGGAGGTTGGAGCGACGGACGCCGAGACGTCAGTCACCAGGGACCTAATGCGAGGTCATCTCTCCATCTCTTCACTCGGGGGAGTGAGCGACCGGTGCCGAGACACTTGGGTCACAGCGAAGATACGGTACGAGTAACGAGGACGTCCACGGTACGAGAGACAGGACGACTCGAGAGCGTACGAAGGACTTGCACGCCTAGACGTGAAAGGGACTGAACGTAACCAGGCGGGAACACCAAACAGGTTGGAGTGCGAGAAAGCCTGGCATTGATATTGTGTATGCGTATGTGATGTTTGGATGCTGGTAGTGGGGAAGTGTATATAGTTGATACTCTTTTGAGCGTTTTATATTTTTATTTTAGTATAAAAGTTCCGTTAGAAAGAAAGCCAGTGAGTTGTGTTTTACCGCATGAATGCGCCCGTCCGAGTCAGTGGCGGTGTATGCGTCTGTTGTGCGAGAGTCCGTGCGTACGACTGGGGGAAAGTCTGCGTGCGTTACAATAATTCTAGGGTAGTGCCAGATTAGCTTGGCGCCATCAGTCATGATTGATCCGTTTCCTGCAATAGATACAGTAGCTGCTTAAGTACAATGACCATAGATGGGGCCGATCTCTGCGGGCCGGGCAACTGCAGCATCGATTCTCATTGGCCAGTGCGGTCTCATAGACGGGTGGTTCTCTGAATTGGTGGGCCACGAGGGGTGCCCTGCTCAGAGTCCGAAATAGCTCAGGCGGTTAAGCGTCGGACCAAGAGAGCGAAGGGACTGAATCGCCGGGTCGTGGGTTCGAGTCCTCGTTCCGGCCCCGGTAGCTGGACTCGCAATCCCCAGGGGAAAAAAGAGGGGCTTGTTCCATAGAATGCCCGTTGAAAGGTCCTGTTAAATCAAAGTGGCACAGTTGCAGTGCGCCTGAATTGATCAGTGCTCAGGTCGTATTCCACAGGCAATAGATTTCCCTGCCGCCCATAACCCGCCCGTCAGTTCCGTCCATTATCACCTCGGTGCCGTGGAGGTTAAACCCCGAACTAACCGTGCTCGGTTGTATTCGCGACGATTCCTGTTCAAGTATAGGAACCATCGCGACTAAAACCTCTACCGACACGCACAGGGTTAAAAGCCCTCAGTCCGCACTTCCCCCACCCGGGTCTGCCCTGGGGGACTTGGGTGGGGTTAGGTATTTTTTAGTTCCCAGGGTCACCCTGGTCAGCCCCACAGGGTGGGTTTTTCTCTCTATTCTGGGGCATGTGTTTCTGTCTACCCTTTGTCCATTCACCTGTATTTGCCTTTTTAAAACTCTCCCTACTGTCTGCACTGCCTGTAGCTCTTGATATTGGATGTGTGTTGCTAAATGGTCTTAGCTTTATTTATGCCCCATGTTGTAGGTTTATTTAATGTATTTGACCGGCTGGCGACATACATTCAATTTTCTGTTTAGTTTTTTTTCACAAGCAGTGCAGGCACGTCCTGAGAAAGCCTTGTTGCTGTCGGGACGTTGAGCAATGTACAATCAATACAATCAATCAGTCCGCACTGCCGAGAAATACTGAGCGGCATCATGAACACTTTTGTGTTTGCCCGCCTCGCGGTTGCGAAGCCGGGCCGGAGGATTAGGCCTGTCCGTCTTTGACATCATGGACATGCTATTAAATTCGCCCCACCGCTTATTGCTTATTGTCCTATGAAGTCTACATTTTGCAAGATAGGTTAACCATTTTAGTTCATGGGTGGTGCCAGAATAGCTTGGCGCGGTCTGAGACGGCAAGCGGCTATTCTGGCACCACCTTGAACTATCATACTCATATCATCAGTTTATTTCAAGCAGTAGTGCGTCAGGATGAAAAGAGTTTTTAAAAAACCTGTCTTTTCAGCCCTTCCCTGTCTGCCGCGTTGTTGTGAAACAACTCGCATACTGCAGAATGACTTGCCTACACATCGGCGAACAAGGAACCCACCCCCCGTCCCCACCCCCAAATCCACGGGTAGTTGTATCCGGGTAGTGTGTGAAAGCAACTATTAGTCCATTGCACCAATAGGCGCAGGAATGGCCGCGCCGTGAATAAGTCTAAGGCTGACTGCTGACTGAGATCCTGCCATTGTAGGTACTATAACACTGTACGTATACTGATTTTTGTTGTTTCTGAAATCTTGGTTCATTCAACGACCAAAAGCAAACACCGGCCAAGATACAAATTGGTCTCAGCAAGAGGCATAGATCATCATGAGCCCCCGAAGTCGCTGGGGCTCATGAGGATCTATGTCTCTTGTCGTTGGCCGATCGTGTTCACCTAAGTTTTTCTCGGCAATGAAGGGGTTAATGACCGAGGCTGATACATGCAGAAATGAAGATAGGTCAAAACTTCGTACTGACATTTTCAGTTCCTGGGCCGACTGCCCCATTTTTGACATTCCCAATCAGTGTGGATAAAAATGTTAATATAACCAAACACTTATCTTTGGTGACCGTATTTTCTGCCCTAGATTTCACACACACACACACACACACACACACACACACACACACACACACACACACACACACACACACACACACACACACACACACACACACACACACACACACACACACACACACACACACACACACACACACACACACACACACACACACACACACACACACACACACACACACACACACACACACACACACACACACACACACACACACACACACACACACACACACACACACACACACACACACACACACACACACACACACACACACACACACACACACACACACACACACACACACACACACACACACACACACACACACACACACACACACACACACACACACACACACACACACACACACACACACACACACACACACACACACACACACACACACACACACACACACACACACACACACACACACACACACACACACACACACACACACACACACACACACACACACACACACACACACACACACACACACACACACACACACACACACACACACACACACACACACACACACACACACACACACACACACACACACACACACACACACACACACACACACACACACACACACACACACACACACACACACACACACACACACACAGGGAGACGCAACCATCAGAGTGGGTTACCTAGCATTTCATGTGAAAATGGGTTCCCATATTTCTATTTATTCTAAGGCTCTGGAATTGATGCGAATGTTTAGAACTCACATTATAACTAAGCTCTATAACTTAAAATAAAATAGACATTTTCTAGAAACAGAGCCACTAGATGCCGAAAAAATGGGTTTCTGCCAATAAAGTGGGTGGGTGTCTCTCTCACACAAATGAAACTGGCATTACAGTCAAAATGGGTGTCTTCACAACAGTAGGCGTCTGTAATAAGGTCAAGTTCATGGAATACTTCTTTTTCACATTAATTTTTTTTTCCCAACTTAAATGTGTATGTGTGCTTTAACATTCTTTACATAGTATGGTGCAAAATTCAATAAACACTGGCCCGAAACCTTTCGATTATGATTTTTACAGAGGAAATCGTTTAAACATTGCTGCGTTTTGTCCTTTTGAAGCAAAACAGTTTATCATGGCATTGATGTGAGAATCAACATAATGTATTCTGGAAATTAAAGGACCTTTTTTGTGCGTTTTGGGGTACTCTGGAGTTTCAGACAAACAGCAACAGAGCATTTTGAATATTAACCCTTATCATTCGGAATACACCAGTGTGTGCAACTAGTGTAACTGAAATAGTCCAAGGGTTAGTGCCAGAATAGCTTGGTGCCTCTAGGCGCCAAGCTATTGTGGCACCACCCTTGAACTAAAGCCATTGGTCTATGTCCTCATCTGTAAGTACTGTAATGTAGCTTGCATAGAATTATGGCAGTGAACAGATTTGAAGCTATTTAGCCTCAGTATGACTATGATGCGGGTCAAAAAGTGTGGAAAAATATCAAAGATAGAAAAAGACCCAGACGAAGAAACGAACACTTAACTTATTCTACCCCAGCAAAATTTAAGATCCACCACGATAGTTCAAGGGTGATGCCAGAATAGCTTGGCACCTATGGGCACCAAGCTATTCTAGCATCACCCTTGAACTATCGTGGTGGATCTGTGTCCTGCACTGCAACGCAGTCTTCTGAAGACGACTTCAACATTTGGGCTTAACTTATTCTACCCCAGACACACCACAGCAAAATAAAGATCCACCATGATAGTTCAAGGGTGATGCCAGAATAGCTTGGTGCCTATGGGCGCCAAGCTATTCTGGCATCACCCTTGAACCATCATGGTGGATCCGTGTCCTGCACTGCAACGCAGTCTTCTCAAGACGACGTCAACATTTGGGGATTCCGATCTTGGGGTAGAACGAGTTAAAATGACAGAACAGAACACCGACATTAATTAACTAACTGACAACATAAGAAATCACTTGAAACTTCAGCCTTTATTTAACGTCTTTCGTCTCCAACAAACAACCAGCCATTCTTTCATTTGCAAAATGGTATGGCAGTACAACCAACCATTCTTCAGAGCATGGAATTACTCGTACTAAAAAAAAGAGGAAAACCCCTTTTCACTAGGGGGGTCCGGGGGCATGCGCCCCCCCCCCCCCCCCCCCCCCCCCCCCCGGAAAATTTTTTGAAAATTTACATTAAAATTTGTGCAATCTGGTGCATTTTAGAGAGAAACTGAGCAGTTTAACCACCTAAAAATCTTGCTTTTTTTTTCTTATTTTTGGGGTGCACTTTTCATTTTTTGTGTCAAAGGTTTAAAAGTTATACTAAAACAAAGTATTCAACAGAATATTTATATCCAAATGCTTATTCAAAATACATCTGAATGTCTTTCCATTTTTTTTTAAATTTGAGTTTAATTATATAATATATATACTTTCTTTAATAATCTCTGCTTAATCAGCTGTAAGTATGGATTCCTTTTATCTCTTATTTAATACTATGTACCATGGTCACTGAGCTGGAGAAAGGTTATATAGATTTTTCAACATAATTTCATCAAACTTTACTGGGAAAAAAATACATTGTAATAAATTTATTCACCATCATGAGTAATATTTCCAATGGCACTGCTTTTAGCTTTCTTGTGTTTCGCTGTAGACACGTGAGCATCAAGTGCTACGCGGCCGCGTAGTTAATATCAACTCTGCGCAGTTCGCGGCAATACGCCTGCCCACAGGCCCGGCACACTGAGCGCGGAGCTCGTCGTTTACGCTTTTCTCGAGCCAAGTCCATCTCCAAATATTCTTGGCTCCAGAATCGTCTGACGTCTATTCTGTCTCCGCGTTTAAGTATTTTCTCTTCGCCGTATTTTGACCAGACTACGACTCCACTGAAGACCGGAAGTGACCTGTGCGAGCTAAAGCTAACGCCTCGCTCAATTTTCAATACGCGATTTGGGGATATCCGCCACATAAAGATCACGAAACACGGTATTGGAATAGTGACTTTACGATTTTGTTTTCGGCGGAAATTCGGCGGAATGGCAGCTTCATTTAAGCGGAAATCCGCCAAAAAGAGGAAAATTCCATGCTCTGATTCTTTCATTTGCAGAGTTTTTAAAATGGCATGCAGTATATTACAAAATGATCCCCCCCCCCCCCCCCCAATAACACTCTTGTAATCAATTTTTACATTGTCAATGGTTTTCTTATCTTATTATATTGTCTTTTGTCCCCAGCCGGCTGTTTCGTTTTGCAAATCCAAAGGTTATACAGTATACAAAATGTGACCCTTTCTCACGAAACCAGTCTTAACTCGCAGCGAGCCAATCAGCACTACACGCAATAATATGTGGTGGGGGGGTCAATCTGGGGCATTTTCACTTTTTGGGAGAAATGTATTCTACATACACCAAAGTATCGTATGGTTAAAATCTTTATCATGAAAAATGCCATTAAATAGGTAAAAAATGATTTTAAAAGTCTGCCCTTGGCCCCAATTATGCTGCACACAGAAACTTCACAGGCTGTTTTCTCAAAATGGCCGCCGGAGGCTTTAACAACTTTAAACACTTAAGAACAGCTTTTACAATTTTTGCACTACAGCATACAGTCATATATCACAGTAATCAGCAAACACTGTAGTTTTCATAAATGCATATATGTCAAAACATGCAAAATGCGAGTTCTTAAGACTGATTTTGTGAGAGAGAGGGTCACAAATGATCCAGGCGTCCATCAGATTTAAAAAAAAAAAAAAAAAAAAAAAAAAAGCAGGCTATACATGCTGAAACCACCCCAATAATAACACTGATGTAATAAATCTGTATGAAATCGAAAATGCTGCGAGTGGCGGCTCAATTCATTTCTTTTGTAACTTTTTCAGTCTGTTGCGGACGTAATCCTTAATGTTTGTCCAGCGCCTATGTCTAAGTGCAGGTTCCAGCGCCATTGCATACTGTATCTCGGCCTTTCCAGGAAGTTTGTTCATGACGAGGTGTGTCTTGAAACGAGTTTGAACAGCTTTCTCTTCAGCTTCCCCCCATGGTTTTCTTGTAAATCTAGCTTTCCTTCGAACAGGAGCCGACGCAGTACTGTCATCATCAAAACTATCTAGATTGTCATCAGGCTCTGGACGTCTTTTCTCCGCCATGCTCATCGATTCCTGTGTTGCTGACTTGCTACTTGCTTCATTCACAGGTGCTGTTCCCCCCGAGACCTCTCTGCCAGTTTCTGATGCGTCTTCATTGTCAAAGTCAATCTCTTCATCATCGCCCAGCTCAGCTCTAATGCAACTCTCAAAATCTGTCATCCCATTGTTAACTGACAGAAGAATCTTTGCCACTTTTGCCTTTTGAAGGACGTCTTGAGGTTGGCGGTAGATATGGCGATGTATCCGAATATCATGGCCAAGGAAATCTGCCAGCTGATCCTGGTCTAACTCCGAGATGGCCATTGACTGAGCCAAAGTTGCAACCTGTTTCCGCAACTGAGTAAATGTGAACATGGCTGGGTATGACACCCCTGCTTCTAGGGCATGGGCCTTCAGAACATCATGGCCTCTGTAAGGCCTCTGACCAGAAGGTGTGGCAAAGATGTACTGGGAATCAGCGAGAGCTGGCACCGATTGCCTCATTTGAAGGATTCTGTCCACAGTTGTCATCATCTTCTTCGTCAGCAAAACGGGAACACTCCTATTAAACTTGCCTCTGATTTCCACTCGCTGAAAATGATTCACCATTTTCTTCTCAACCTCTGTGAGACCTTTCAAGATATCTTGATTGGTGATCGATCCAATCTTAGCATTCTGGAAGTCTGACACCTTCATTCTCTGAACTTCTCCCCCTCGTTTTCGGTTGAAAAGTGATACAGCACAAAGAGTTGCTTTAACCACTGTCGGATAATCTTCCGAAACCATCCTTGTCTCAAGAAGCTGTTGGACCTTCCTCACATCTTCACATGATGGGATCAGCTTGGGTTTGTTCATGGTCATTTTCCCGACCGACTGGGCTGCTGTAGCGGACACACAATCATACCAGTCCCCGTCGAAGACGGAGTCAAACCGCTGCGCCTCAGAGAGCTCCTGTCGCCACCTGTCGTCTGAACCCTGTCCAAGCTGTTTGGATGCCTGTGACTGTTTGATCTGTGAACACTTTTTCAAAGCATGGCCTATGCGCATTGCGAGATTGCCTTTTTTGAACTGATGTGTGTCCTCATCAAAATCTGCTAGCTCTTTTACAGCCAGGACAACATGATCAAAGCTAGCTGAATTGATCACAGCATTTAAACTTGCGATTTTCATTTCTGACCTCACTCTGATAATCTTCAACAGTCTCCCTAACTCCCGCATCCTGGAGCTGATTTGTCCAGCCGTGTGTTCTTCAATGTCCCTGCGGTCAAATAATCTCTTTCCATACTCAAGAAGCAAGGGGTCAGTTCTGATGAGACGGCTTATCTCATCATCTCTCTGGGTAGCCAAGACCTTGTGGTAGAAGGAAAATTCAACGTCTAAGGGTATTGGAAGCATGAGCCGACCACGGCGAGCGGCGTCCCCTCGCCGAGTGATCTGAAACCCTCCTGGCTTCTGACAGCAACGTTTTGAGTGTACAGAGATCAGCTTTTTTTGATAGAGCCCTTTGCAATGGCTACAGGCGAGAAGGTCGTCTGCCTTACTAGTTTTGGTGCGATACTTAGGAATCAAACATCCGGATTTGTTTTCAAGAACAGCAACGTTATGCATGTAATCACCCTCATCTTGTAGTCTGATCCATGCTCGACGTCTCTGCTTGGTCCCTTTTTTCATCGACAAAATTTTAGCAACGTCAGCCTCATCTGCATGGACATCTTGTAAGTGCGTGCTCATTTTCAAGACAAGCTTGCCACACAATTTGCATGCATGTTTCTTGTCCCATTTGTACTTTCCTTTCCCTCTCTGCGACACGTGCACACCCGTTTCTTCTGTAAGTGCTCTTTCCCCACTCTTTCCAGCATCATGTTCCTCCTGCCTATCCACATTCTCATTGCCACCCCCTAACGCACACTGCACCTTGCTGGTACTAGCGTCACCAACACCTGGCCACCCCAAACCTGCCACTTTGATGAAATCTAACATAGTCGATACAATACTGTCTATGTCCGAGATCCCAGCAATTGATGCTGACACACCCTCTGAATCCGGTGAGCTCGAGCCAGGAACAAACTCCTCGTCATCACTGCCCTCGTATTGCGATGCGCTGGCACTGCTCTCAGTCTCGGGTCCATCCCAGGCGCCATTTGCCAACTGGAGAAAGAAAGAAAGAAAGATTAAAACCAAAGCTGCCTTAGAAACAGAAACAGCCCAATTTTGGTTTAAAGGGGCCTTGCACAAGAATAAAAAGAGTAATCCCGTGTATGACCGATTTACATATGTGTGACCTCGGTGACGAGGGCTGGCTTCTGCAGCAGTCAAAATCCACGTTTTCTGAAAATGCAAGCAGTTTTCACACATTTGTCAACCCTGCGTGACCCTTTGAGAGAGGTCACTCAAATTGGCATGTTTAAAAAGGTCTTGCCACAAAGTATCCTTGGGCCAAGCTTGAAGAATGTGGCTTGAATAGTCTCCGAGAAAATGCCACCGTTAACTCATTCTACCCCCAGACACACCACAGCAGGATAACAGGGGTGGGATTCTAGTAAGAAAGAAAACGCGGAAAATCAAACGACATTGGTGGGGGGTGGGTGGGTGGGTGGGTGGGGGGGGGGGGGGGGTGGGGGGGGGGTGGGGGGGTGGTTTCATGTCCTTCATTTTCAGCGGCCGAAAAATCAAACGACAGGGGGAGGGGGGGGGGGGGGGATAGGCACGCGTGTCCACCGTTCGCCAAAGTATCCAAAAACCGACACGGGGAGCGAGACCAAACACACCCGAAAATGGACTTTGTTATGACACTCCTGATCTGCAGTATAAAAATGGAATGTGCGTACCAGTTTATGTTCAGATGCACACTAAACGGCACTCTGTCTTGGACAATATCCTTTTTCACCGCCATTTTCCACTGCGACCTAAAGCTACCGGAAGTGTCGGGCGATAGTGAACCAAACTGCATACAAATCCAACCCATTTGAGATTTTTTTGCCATTTAAGAAGATTTTTTTTTTTTTTTTCTCGTCTTTTTTGTTGTTATTAGACGCGGAAAATAAATATGCTTCAGCGGAATTGTGAAAGAATTTCCACGGAAATCCGCGGAAACGCGGAAGAATCCCACCCTGGGATAAGGATCGACCATGATAGTTCAAAGGTGATGCCAGAACAGCTTGGCGCCTACGGGCGCCAAGCTATTCTGGCACCACCCTTGAACTATCATGGTCGATCTGTGTCCTGCGCTGCAATGCGGTCTTGAGAGGACAGGGGCAAAATTTAAGGATTTTGGTGTTGGGGTAGAATGAGTTAAAGTTTACCATGGACGACGGACGGACGACCAGTGGCCCAGAACATAAACTCACTTTTGCTTCGCACGCACGCCAGCCAATAAAATGAAGATGATCATAGAATCACTTTACTTACCAGTTTGTAATTGGGGGCATTCCGCTGCCGTCCATGCACCCTCCTACCAGACGCACCCTCTGTGGCAGAGGCTGGGGGGCCATGATTCTGCAGCATAGATCCTGATGGGTTTGGACATCCTGCTGCCATCCGGCGCTGGGTGTGTGCCAGAAAGTCCTGAGCCGGTGTGACCAAAATGGTGTTGCTGAGAACATGTCCAATACAACCATGTAAACCAACTGACATTTTGAATCAGATTGATTGTACATTGCTTAACGTCCCGACAGCCACTAGGCTTTCTCAGGACGTGCCTGCACTGCTTGTGAAAAAAAACCCACCTAAACAGAACATTGCCATGTATGTCGCCTGCCGGTCAAATACGTTAACTCATTCTACCCCAACACCAAAATCCTTAAATTTTGCCCCTGTCCTCTCAAGACTGCATTGCAGTGCAGGGCACAGATCGACCATGATAGTTCAAGGGAGATGCCAGAATAGCTTGGCGCCCGTAGGCGCCAAGCTATTCTGGCATCACCCTTGAACTATCATGGTGGATCCTTATCCTGCCGTGGTGTGTCTGGGGTAGAATGAGTTAAATAAACCTAACACATGGGGCCAAGACATAAAGCTAAGACCATTTAGCAACACACATCCAATATCAAGAGCTACAGGCAGTGCAGACAGTAGGGAGAGTTTTAAAAAGGCAAATTTATACAGGTGAATGGACAAAGGGTAGACAGAAACACATGCATGCCCCAGAATTGAGAGAAAAACCCACCCTGTGGGGCTGACCAGGGTGACCCTGAGAACTAAAAACTGGCAATACAGTAAAAAGCGATACTTCAGTTGCACATTCCTAAACGAGACCTGTTTGTGGACGTTCGTTCTTCGAATCGCGAGGCAGTTTTGCGAACGAGGATTGAAATCTGGCGCCATTTTTGTTTTTTAAAAAAAAAAAAGTCAACTGATAGTTACTGTGCATGCATGTGGCAAGTTAACACGTCAGAAAAAGAAAAAAAAAGAAAGAAGAAACAAAATCGCGTGGCAGATTGACCTTGTAATGGGGTTATTGAACGAATTCCTTTCATTGAAGAAGAAAGCTTTTGTTAAAATCGTGGGGTTCTATTATCATTTACTACAAGACTCAACGGTCAGGCCCGGCCGGTGCGGCCGAAGACACGTTTGAAAGCAGACGCCTTATTTTTCTGGGCCAAACGGGTACGGGGATTGGAGGCATCTCTCAGTTAAATAACTGCACTGAACAAGTACATTTGGGCGTGCTCTTAACTAAGAAATATTGCATAAAATACCTCTGCAAATGCGAGAGAATGACCGGTGCGTCCGTTGGAGACGAAAGACGTTTAAGCAAGGGAAGGAACTCCGTTCATCGGTGTTGGACCAATCAAATTGATCTGAAAACACTCCGGCCGCTTCCGTGTCCACACACAGGCCCAGGGCATCCCTGAAACACAACGATGAAGTAAATCTGTTAAAATGGGCACATCGTATTTTGATATTTTTTTCTGAATTTTGAATGAAAGATAATACAGAAACAACCCTCAGAAAAAATGGGTTTCTGATCTGGCCACCCAAAATTTTACACCGACCCAGATTGCATAAGGATGGTAAAGAAAGTAACCCAGTTCAGTCATTTGGTGTACGCACACACACACACACACACACACACACACACACACACACACACACACACACACACACACACACACACACACACAGATACCGGCGCACACACGGCGCACTGTGACACATGCGCACACTGCATGACACACACGGCACATACTGATACCCCCGCCCAGCCCCTCCCCGCACACGCGCGCGCGCGCGCACACACACACACATGCATGCAACACCTCAGCAGGACTGTCTCCTACTTCAAGTTGAATTTTCAGCGTCAGCAAACTGGCCTACGCACTAAGCGATAATCTTCCGTACAACCGCCACACATCTGCAGGAGGCAAAGATTCTCATGAGCCCCGCATCTGCAGGGGCTGATGAGGATCTATGCCTCTTGCTAATCTCATTTGTACCAGTGTCCCCCCCCCCCCCCCCCCCTGCTATGCGGAGAAAGATATCAGAAACATACCCAGTATCGATCTGGCCTTGAAATACTGGTAAACATCACTGTGACAAACCTGAGAATGATCTGATACAATACCGCTAATGTAAAATCACCAACGAAGAAACGACATTACCGCCTATAACTATACACCCAGTAAGCATGGCACGGCCCGAGGGCCATGCGCTGGCTGGGATCCATCAACATCCGTCGGATCAGATATGTGTGCAATTCAATCCCTAAACATGAAATATATCCATATGGTTGCTTCGGTTTTCCTGTTTTGCCGCTGTTGGCCGGCACAAAACCGGTGCGAAGTAAACAACAGGCTTGAGTTCAGTATGCGGAGTTCAAGTCAATAAAACATACGCAAAAATACATGTTTGTCATTATTGCGGTTCTTCCCCTCTTCTTGTAAAAGGCGCCTCGACTGAGCATCTTACTGAGAATAACGAGAAGAATGGATTCTGTTTCACTACTGAGGATTTGTCGGCGAGTCGATCACTGAATCACTTGAATCAGTCAGTTACCGATGAATGAATCAATCTGAATGACAGGTACTACAATTACGTGCATGGCCATACGATGGACAGACTTGAATTATCTTGGAGTGATGGAATGGAAAGAAACAACATGCACCCGCAAAGCTTCATACACATAAAACTATACACATCACACTCGGCAAATGAATTGCCAATTGCGTAAGGTGGGCCACCGAGCCGCCGTAACCTTGTAAAGCGTTGCACGGTGATGTCCCTTTGCTCAAGCTTGTTTTCTGTTGCCGACTACACTATGAAAGTTGTAGTCTTGTGCCTTTTCTTCTCAATTACTTTGTGTTTTTAAAAAAGGACCGGCGGGCAAACAAATTATTAAAAAACATCCGGAAAAAATCACCACCACCAAGTCAACCAACAATATCAAACCGTGTAAGCGTCATTGAGCTATTTCGAAACCTCAATGCTGCTGAGTCTGTGATGAAGCCGCCGGTGTCTGTTTTTTTCTAGATACAAAACCAAACAAAACAAAACAGCATAACCGACGACTCAATAATGGGACTGGCGGCGGGATTTAATGTTTACGTAACAGAAGCCTATCATCAGCTTAGTCATAGTAATAGGCTTGTGCATCTCTTGACAGCTTCATTAAGTGGGTTTCTGAGAATACTAGCAATAAGCATAATACACTTTAAAAAGATAACATAATGATGCGTAGGTGAAAGTCCCCTAAATTGGGCTAGTTACAATATCGAGCCAACCACCTTTTACGTTTGCTTTGCGCGTTAGTGGAACTGAGATTACTGTGTAAACATCAATCGAAAATTCGATATTTAGGTGGAGAAATCGCCTTTTTCACTTCCAACACATTTTCCAATTTCTTTCTGTCACGACCCCGCTTCCGGGGCGCGAGCTATGAGCGCTACCGCTCGAGACACACCCAACCCACACTAACACAAACGGCCTAACATCAGAGGAACAATGACAACGACATTTATTACATACACTCCTAACAATAACTAACTATACCCTCATTCAATCCTAACCACACGCTCACACGTCACATTCACACACACATACGTCCAAACTCCCCAAACCGATTAACCACTATACACAATACAAAATAACAAATAAATGAACTAAATATCCCTAATACAAAAGGCTAAGAAAACTAATATACGATAAACAAAATATCTCTAATAAAATACGAAGACAGATTTAAGAAAACTAATATATAATAACAACTATCCTTAATACAACGAAAACTCAAACTGAAAAGCTTAAATCGAGTCAAAAGCCACTGGGTCCCCCTACGGAAGCACAAGCGTCAAGCGCTAACGTCAGTTAGACCAACGCCTTTGCTTCCGCGAAGAGTCCCTCATAGCACGTGGCTCCTTAAGTAGTAGTATCTCAAATGGCACAAAATCAAATATACGATAAGTCAAACATGCCTACTAGAACAAGCGAAGATCGAGGAAAAAGAATATCGTTCATAAGCTACTACAACTCCTCAGCGGGAGCACGAACGACAAGTTCGAATTAAGCCAATGCTCTAGCAACCTAGACATTCACAGCACAAAGCTCCTTTAACTAACAACGTTCAGAATAAACAAGGTTCCTTTAACTAGCAACTTTCAGAATAAACAAGGCTCCTTTAAATAGCAACTTTCAGAATAAACAAGGCTCCTTTAACCAGCACGTCTATACAATATCACGTATACGAATGGAGCAAATATTATTAATTCAACCTGACTGAAAGTTGAACAAACAATATATTTCACGTCACGGGACATTCTCGCTGGAAGCACAACCGTTAAGCGCAGCTCAACTCGACGCTCTTGCTTCCGCGATAAGGTCTTCCGCGGTAACACAGGTTGCCTTTAAATAATACAATCCCTCAAAATGTCACTGTGACAAAGCTCCTCTCACAATACAGTCACTACGAGGACTGAGACGAAATAAATATCACAATGTTCTTTACAAGATTATACGCAAACAAAACTTTGCTTAAACAGGTTAGAAAATCAACGGGACGACCCGACCTGACTAAACAGGAGGCGCGCCGCGACACTCGCAAAGGCACTCAGGTTCGGCGTCGTAGCCCCACACGGCGGAGTGACACAGTCAGCCTCCACTCTCAGTACAGCATTAGATTAGGAACCAGATTTGGAATTGGATGCGTGTCATCCGTGAAGACGCCCCGGCTAGAACGAAGACAAACAAGACAAGACAAGCCAGGGGTAAAGTCGTCGCAGCTCTTCTTCTCTCTTCTCTCCTTCCTCGGACACCGGCTTTGGGGACGATCCAAAACCGTATCGCAGGGCCGATACAATCGACCGACACAGCTGCTTGTGGCCTCCAGCAAATGGCGAACCACGCCTGGAAAACCACCCTCAGAGACTGTTGGCAAAAGACGACTGCCTCGTTCCTGTTGGAAATGCGACTGACTAAAATTTGGATAACTTTAGGTTGGCAAAAAACCGCTCACTACATCATGGGATGTGAAAACACGCGAAACAGGTACCACCCGATGGCGTTCAGACTGGGAGGCCACGTGCTTTACGCTGACCTCCAAACTCTCGCACAACAGCAAATACTGTGTACATGCCAAATACTAGACACCTATGCTATCGCTACCCGGTGACTAACTAAACCCTGTCACCCCTCTAAACTTGCTCCCCTACAAAAACAGGCGAAAAAAAAACCCTGTGTCGTGACACACCTCCCCCCTAAGACAAAACTATCAGTTTTTGTTTCTTTATACTATCACGACTCGACATTCCTACTTAGAAAATCAGCGGGTACGTACAGGTCTGTCATCTCAAAATAACTACGATGAAATAAACCTTCCAGCCTTATCTCGCACTCGCCTAACGCAGTGTGCAACAGTAAGTCGGTAAAAATGTCTGCATACTGCCCAACGCAGTCTCTACTGTCCGGTGTACGTCTGGACACTCAAAATCTAAGTCCACAACGGACAGCTCCTCCCGCTTTTTACCTTCTACGACTACGACTCTCTCGTGGAAGAGTTTTAACAGGTTAGCATGGAGTAACTTAGTTTTGCTCCCTAACTTTACTTGGTAATCACACTCCCCCTGTCGCCCTACCACTTCATACGGACCTCGCCAACTCATTTCTAACTTGTTGTGCTTGGTAGGTAGCAGAAGTAACACCTTGTCTCCTACTCGGAACTGACGGCGCTTTGCTTTCCTGTCAAAATGACGCTTCTGCCTAGCGCTAGCTTTCCTTAGGTTCTCTTTGGCTATCTCACAGGTCTCCTCTATCCTGCTCCTCAGGTCAACTACATACTGGTTGCTAATCTTGACCTCTTCACCCTCGAACTCCTTCGTCCACAACTCCCTCAAAATGGCCATGGGACCCCGTACTGTCTTCCCGTACAACAGCTCGAATGGAGAAAACCCGGTACTCTCTTGCGGAACTTCCCTGTATGCGAACAGCAACGCAGAAATGTATCTATCCTATGACCTCGGCTGTTCCTTGGTGAGTTTTCTGAGCATGGATATCAGTGTCCCGTTAAACCTTTCCACCAGCCCGTTACACTGGGGATGATAGGGTGTAGTAAACTTTCCCTTGACGGCTAACAGCATATTGACCTCACTCATGACGCTGGACATGAACTGCGTACCCTGATCAGTCAAAACTTCCCGAGGTACTCCCATCCTTGTCCAGATTTCCCACAACGCTTCAGCGACACGCTCTGCTTCGATGCCTTTAAGAGGTGCAGCCTCGGGGTATCTGGTGGCGTAATCCACTACTGCAAGGATGTACTCATTCCCTCTATCCGACTTGGGCGACATCAGACCTACGATGTCCACCGCGACCCTCTGAAACGGTTCTTCTACTAGAGGGATCTGTTGCATCGGGACTTTCGACACACTACCTCTCGGTACCGTCTTCTGACATTCCGGACAGGACTCACAGAATCTCCTGACCTCGGCACATATACCGGGCCAATAAAAGGTACCCCAAATCCACTCCTTGGTCCGTTTCCCTCCTAAATGCCCTGCCATTGGAGGATCGTGCGCTAGCCGTAACACCTCCCCCCTAAGTTGCTGTGGCACCACTAAGTGTGATAGCTCCGCCCCCTCTCGCAGATAGACTCTGTACAACACCACCTTTTGACGCGGAACTTAACTGACCTCTCCCCGACTTCAAGACGGACCCTTGCCTAGCGCAGTTTCTAGCTTTAGCTAAGGTCGCATCCTCCTCTTGCCACTTCCCTAACTGGTCTAGAGTCACATCCAACTTAAGCGATTCTGGGATGGCTAACGGTTTTTCCCCTCTGCCTTCTGCCCTCACCTGAGCTCGGGTTTGTATCGCAGCTGCTACGGCGCATATCTTTCCGTCTACGGCTACGGGACTACGTTGCCCGTCCTTGAAGACTACCCAGTTGCCTAGTATGACGTCGGGAATAGAATCTTCGACGACTATCAACTCTACGGTCCCCTTCACAAACTGCGAGTCTACCTCTAAGTACGCAGTGGGGTACTTCCCTGCCTTGGACGGATCGGCCAACACCACTTTGATCTCACGACCGGCTGAATGCTGCTGACGGTGTTAATGAGCTCCCCCTGAAACAAACTGGCGTCAGGACTTACCGTCACTTGATTCAACGGGTTAGGCTGTCTACACTGCCTCGCTACTGCCCCTTCTTCCCACACCTGTAACACTCGATCTGACTCCCTCGGTTTAGCCTCTTCCTTCTTACCTTCACTAGACAGTTTATCTACCTTACTGGTCGGATCGCTGTATCTAGGTCCCTTCCTAACTGGTACTCCCCCCAAACACAGGTCTCTTAGTCACGGCCCTCTTAGCGTTTATATGAAGCTGAGCTAACTCTGCCGCCTTTTCACCGTTCTTGGGAAGTCGTTCCCTCACAAACAGCTCTAACTCCGGACTCATGATAGAATATAGCTGCTCCGTGATGAAAACGTCCAACACGTCAACTACACTACACATGTCTCTCCTGACTAGCGAAAACCATCTCTTCACTAGAGTGTGTAACCTACTCAAAAACTGAGGAAAAGTTTCGGCAATCTCCTTACGTACCTCCCTGAACTGCTTCCGGTAGTACTCAGCGTCCCTCCGAAAACGTTTCAGGAGCGCATCCCTAACGACACTGAAATCCTGGGCTTGCTCCGGACTCAATTTTAAGTACGTTTCTCTGGCTTCTTTTGACAGTAAAGGCGATAGTCTAGCAGACCAGATTTCCCTTTTCCACCCTTGAGTCCCGGCTATCTGCTCGAAGTGCTGAAGGTAGCTCTCTATGTCTTCCTTCCCATGAAAAGGTAGGAGTCTGACACGATACCCGTCTGACTGGCTACGCTGACTTTGCTGTGCTAGCATCTGTTCTCTAGCCCTTCTTTCTTCTTCTAACTGTGCTTGAAATCTTTATCTGTCATCTGACCTTTCTTCAGCCCTTTCCCTACGATCTCTCTCTCTGTTCCCGTTCAGCCCTTTCTCTACGATCTAACTCTCTCTGTTCCCGTTCAGCCCTTTCACTACGATCTCTCTGTTCCTGTTCAGCCCTTTCTCTACGATCTCTCTGTTCCTGTTCAGCTTCGAATTTCCTCTCTAGCAGCCTCATCTCCTGGTCTTTCCTAACAGACTCCATCACAAAGTTGGCTAACACTACGTCCATCAATCCCATGCTCATCCCCAACTCCCTGACATAAGGGTCAGAACTGTCTAGTTCTTCCGAACCTTTGGCCTCTACTGGGGATAAAAATGCTGCCATGCGAGGGTTTGGAAAGGAAGGCGTACTCACAGTGACTGCTGCTCCAGTCTGACGCGACGGGGTGGTTCCAGCAGTCAACGAGTCGGCCGATGCCTCAGCCAGCGGTGCCCGGTCCTTCGCAGCCCTACGATCGCCGGTTCTGGTCGTCATAGTGCCCGGAGACGGATGTCCTGCCACTCAAGGAGAAAACAAAAGCTGAACTACAGAACACCCTACACGCAAAACTTAAGACGAGACAATCAAATAAATGACAAAAACAAACGGAAGACGGAGCCGGAGGGTCCCCTGTTGCCCAGGCCTTGGCATCGGGGTACGAGCCCTAAAGCAATACTTTCTCACTCCCGACCAACCGCCCGCCTAGTCACTCACTCGACACGACAACGAAGAAACAAAACACTAACCTCTGGCTACTAACCTAAACTAACCTAACGATCTACCACCTAACCCCTCTAACAATTTCGATCCCACCACTGCCACCAAAATGTCACGACCCCGCTTCCGGGGCGCGAGCTATGAGCGCTACCGCTCGAGACACACCCAACCCACACTAACACAAACGGCCTAACATCAGAGGAACAATGACGACGACATTTATTACATACACTCCTAACAATAACTAACTATACCCTCATTCAATCCTAACCACACGCTCACACGTCACATTCACACACACATACGTCCAAACTCCCCAAACCGATTAACCACTATACACAATACAAAATAACAAATAAATAAACTAAATATCCCTAATACAAAAGGCTAAGAAAACTAATATATGATAAACAAAATATCTCTAATAAAATACGAAGACAGATTTAAGAAAACTAATATATAATAACGACTATCCTTAATACAACGAAAACTCAAACTGAAAAGCTTAAATCAAAAGCCACTGGGTCCCCCTACGGAAGCACAAGCGTCAAGCGCTAACGTCAGTTAGACCAACGCCTTTGCTTCCGCGAAGAGTCCCTCATAGCACGTGGCTCCTTAAGTAGTAGTATCTCAAATGGCACAAAATCAAATATACGATAAGTCAAATATGCCTACTAGAACAAGCGAAGATCGAGGAAAAAGAATATCGTTCATAAGCTACTACAACTCCTCAGCAGGAGCACGAACGACAAGTTCGAATTAAGCTAATGCTCTAGCAACCTAGACATTCACAGCACAAAGCTCCTTTAACTAACAACGTTCAGAATAAACAAGGCTCCTTTAACTAGCAACTTTCAGAATAAACAAGGCTCCTTTAACTAGCAACTTTCAGAATAACAAGGCTCCTTTAACTAGCACGTCTATACAATATCACGTATACAAATGGAGCAAATAGTTCAACTTGACCCAAAGTTGAAAAAAACAATATATTTCACGTCACGGGACCTTCTCGCTGGAAACACAACCGTTAAGCGCAGCTCAACTCGACGCTCTTGCTTCCGCGACAAGGTCTTCCGCAGTAACACAGGCTGCCTTTAAATAATACAATCCATCAAAATGTCACTGTGACAAAGCTCCTCTCACAATACAGTCACTACGAGGACTGAGACGAAATAAATCACAATGTTATTTACAAGATTATACGCAAACAAAACTTTGCTTAAACAGGTTAGAAAATCAACGGGACGACCCGACCTGACTAAACAGGAGGCGCGCCGCGACACTCGCAAAGGCACTCAGGTTCGGCGTCGTAGCCCCACAAGGCGGAGTGACACAGTCAGCCTCCACTCTCAGTACAGCATTAGATTAGAAACCAGATTTGGAATTGGATGCATGTCATCCCGGCGTGAAGACGCCCCGGCTAGAAGGAAGACAAACAAGACAAGACAAGCCAGGGGTAAAGTCGTCGCAGCTCTCCTTCTTTCTTCTCTCCTTCCTCGGACACCGGTTCTGGGGACGATCCAAAACCGTATCGCAGGGCCGATACAATCGACCGACACAGCTGCATATGGCCTCCAGCAAATGGCGAACCACGCCTGGAAAACCACCCTCAGAGACTGTTGGCAAAAGACACTGCCTCGTTCGCTGTTAGAAATGCGACTGACTAAAATTTGGATAACTTTAGGTTGGCAAAAAACGCTCACTACATCATGCGATGTGAAAACACTTGAAACAGGTACCACCCGATGGCGTTCAGACTGGGCGGCCACGTGCTTTACGCCGACCTCCAAACTCTCGCACAGCAGCAAATACTCGTGTACAGGCCAAATACTAGACACCTATGCTATCCCTACCCGGTGACTAACTAAACCCTGTCACCCCTCTAAACGTGCTACCCTAAAAAACAGGCGAAAAAACTCGTGTCGTGACACTTTCAAAGTACCAAATTTATGCCCTAGAATTTAAAAAAAGTTTGATGTTTGACATCAATCTGCGGTTCTGTTAACATAAAATAACAGTACTGCACACTTACTTACTTACGCCTGTCACCCCTGCCAGGGTATAGGCCGTCGACGAGAGACCTCCAGCGACTCCTGTCCTGTGCTTCTCCTTCGATTTTACTCCAGGTGGTTCCCAGTCTATTGATGTCTGCTTGGACATCTCGACGCCAGGTGTTTCTCGGCCTGCCTCTTTTCCTCTTTTCCTGGGGGTTCCATGACAATGCCTGCCTAGTAATACTGGAAACTGGCTTTCTCAGACTGTGACCTATCCATCCCCATCTTTTTCGTCCAATTTCATTCTCTGCTGTTATCTGCTCTGTTGTCTCCCAGAGTCTGACGTTGCTGATCTTCTCTGACCAGTGGATTTTCAAGATTCTTCTAAGGCAACTGGTTATAAAGATCTGTACTCTGTTGACTGTGGTTTTTGTCAACTTCCAAGTCTCTGCTCCATTTAGGAGAACCGCTTTTACGTTTGAGTTGAAAATCCGGACTTTGGTGTGTTGTGACAGCTCTCTGGAACTCCACACTTTTTTCAGCTGGAGAAAGGCTGCTCTGGCTTTACCGATTCGTGCTCTGACATCTGCACCAGTGCCACCTTTTTTGTCGATGATGCTCCCGAGATAGGTGAAGGACTACACCTCCTCCAACGGGGTGCCAGCAAGCAAGACTGGCTCTTCCTTGGTTGCGTTCAGTCTCATTTTCTTTGTTTTCTGTTTGTGGATGGTGAGGCCCACTTGGGACGAGATGTCAGCAAGCCTCGTGGTCTTGTCCTGCATTTGTTGATGAGTGTGGGACAGTAAAGCCAATTCGTCTGCAAAATCGAGGTCGTCAAGCTGTGTCCACAGTGTCCACTGTATTCCACTTCTTCTCTGCTCTGTGGTCCTCTTCATGACCCAGTCTATGGCCAGTAGGAAGAGGAACGGAGACATCAAACACCCCTGCCTGACGCCGGTTCTGACCTGGAGCTCCCTGGTGAACTGCCCTTCATGGATCACGCAACATGTCATGCCATCATAGCTGCTCTTGATCAGGCAGACGAATTTTGTGGGTACACCGTAGTGTCGTAGGAGTTTCCACAAAGTCTCTCGGTCCACGCTGTCAAATGCTTTCTCATAATCCACAAAGTTGAATTACAGCGGGGAGCTCCACTCCAGAGACTGCTCCACGATGATGCGGAGAGTGGCAATCTGATCTGTACATGATCGGTTTTTCCTGAATCCTGCTTGCTGGTCTCTCAGCTGGGGGTCGACGGAGCTCTTCATTCTCTCCAGTATGATCCTGTTGAAGACCTTTCCTGGTACTGACAGCAGGGTGATTTCTCTGTAGTTGGAACACTTGCTGAGGTCGCCTTTCTTGGGAAGCTTGATTAGGTACCCCTCCTTCCAGTCAGCCGGCATCACCTCCTCTTCCCAGATCATTCCAAACAGTGGGTACAGCATCTTTACTATTGTTTCTATGTCTGCTTTCAGAGCCTCCGCTGGGATGCCATCTGGCCCTGCTGCTTTGCCGTTCTTCAAAAATGCCACTTCTCTTCTGATCTCTTCCCAGCTGGGTCTGTCACAGCTGATGGGTAGGTCAGTCTCTGCTGGCTGGATGTCTGGGGGGTCGGGTGAGGTGGGTCTGTTCAGTAACTCTTCAAAATACTCGGCCCATCTGTCGAGTTGGTCTGCTCTGTCTGCTATAGGCTTGCCTTCTTTGTATTTTACTGGTCTTTCTGTATGGCCATACTTGGCAGACAATCTTCTGGTAATGTCGTAGAGCTGTTTCATGTTGCCGCTGCCTGCTGCCTTTTCTGCCTCTGCTGCTAGGCCGTCTGTGTAGGCTCTCTTGTCTGCCCCGCTGATACTCCTCTTCACCTCGCGGTTGGCTTCCGTATATTCCTCATGTACCCTTGCTTTGGCTGCTCTCGTGCGACTGTTTGTTGACAACTGCTTTCTTCTGCTTCCTCACTTCTATCTTCTTCAAGGTCTGTATCGACAGCCAGTCCTTGTGATGGTGTTTCTTGAACCCCACAGTGTCTTTGCAGGTTGAGTTCAGTACCTCTCTAACTGCCTTCCACTGCTGCTCTGTGGTGACCGCCTCCTCTTCATTTACTAGCTCCTGTAGCACTTGAAACCGGTTGGAGAGCACCAGTTTGAATTCTTCTCTCACTCCAGTCGCTCTCAGGAGGCCTACATTATAGCGCTGTCTTCTTGTTGTCCCTGTGCTGCTTTTTTAAACTTGAGCTTTATTCTTAATATAAGCAGATGATGGTCTGAGGCGACATCTGCTCCCCTCCTCACTCGAACATCTTGAAGGGATCTTCTAAATTTCTTGCTAATGCAGATATGGTCTATTTGGTTCTATGTAGTATGGTCAGGTGAGACCCACGTTGCTTTGTGTATTCTTCTGTGTGGGAAGATGCTGCCTCCAATGACAAGTCTGTTTAGAGCACAAAAGTCTACGAACCTCTCCCTGTTCTCACTCATCTCCCCTAGTCCCTGTCTCCCCATCACCTCTTCGTATCCGGTGTTGTCCTCCCCTATTTTGGCATTTAAATCGCCCATGATATGGTGATGTCTCGCTCCGCACATTTGTCCACAGCACTCTGGAGTCGCCTCGCGCTGGGTCCATATGGCGTTGAGGCGCGTCCCCTGGGTGGTGGATAGGGCCTCGCGAGAGGGGTGCACCGAATGAAATAAGGTGCCGTGAACCTACATGATCTAAGGGAAGGAGACCCCGACAGAAAACCCCTAGTCCTCCTATTAAGGGGGTTGGGCGTGGGGGTAGCTTCCCCACCCTGCAAATAAAGAAATAGCTACAAAAACGCCGACGAATAGACGACCAGCAATTCCTTTCCTGGAGGAGGAAGGTTCTTCTACCAGAAGATTTATGACGTCGTGTGGTGAAAGCCGTGTAAAAGCAGTTCTCCTATATGGAGCAGAGACTTGGAGATTGACAAAAACCACAGTCAACAGCGTACAGACCTTCATGAACAGTTGCCTTAGAAGAAGTTTGAAAATCCACTGGCCAGAGAAGATCAGCAACGTCAGACTCTGGGAGAGTACAGAGCAGATAACAGCAGAGAATGAAATTGGGCGAAGAAGATGGGGATAGATCGGTCACAGTCTGAGAAAGCCAGCTTCCAGTATCGCTAGGCAGGCATTGTCATGGAACCCCCAGGGAAAGAAGAAAAGAGGTAGGCCGAGAAACTCCTGGCGTCGAGACCTCCAAGCAGACATCAAGAGACTGGAAACCACCTGGAGTAGAATCGAAGGAGAAGCACAGGACAGGAGTTGCTGGAGGTCTCTCGTCGACGGCCTATACCCGGTTAGGGGTGACAGGCGTAAGTAAGTGGTGAAAGCCGGAAGTCTTCGGAAGCCACAGGACCGAGTCGTCTCTCTCTATCCAGGGACACAATCATGGGCACATGGAATGTCAAGACCATGTACCAGAGCGGTAAGTCCGCCCAGATAGCAGCGGGAATGCAAAAGTACAACCTTTATTTCATTCGGTGCACCCCTCTCGCGAGGGACCCCCTATCCACCACCCAGGGGACGCGCCTCAACGCCATATGGTCCCAGCGCGAGGATCCACAAGTAAGCCGACGTTTTTTTCTGTACTACAGCGCCTATCTATTTTAGATACAACTGGAGGCATATATTGGGCCAATTCGAAGTTCCTACACTGAAAAAATCGCTCTTGTTTGATAACACACTCAAAACAATAATAATTAATTATATATTTAAACAGAAATCGTTTCTCGGGATTACAAAACAGCGTCTGACAACTTTTGTTTTATAGTTTGGATAGAACATGGAAAACTATGTCCAACTGAATCCCCCCCCCCCCTGACTCCTCCCCTTCCCCGCCCCCCCCCCCCCAAAAAAAAAAAAAAAAAAAAGCTCAATATTATAAGTTATTGGTAGCAGGGGTTTGCTACACTGGCTCTTGTAGGCCTGAGGGGGGTCAAAGGCACCATTGTACCTCAAAGGCCTACAAAGCTCCGTGCAGCAAACCCCTGCTATCAACGTATTTGTTTTTATTCCTAGTCCACTATTTCGTAAAACTGAGAAATCAACAAAACAAAACAAAAAACAAACAAAAACTCATATCGGCGTAAAACAATGGCCAAAACTGTATTATTTCCTCATACACAGGCGCCAAGCTAATCTGGCACTACCCTTGAATTATCATGATCAAACCCAACTCCTGCAACTCAGTGGTACATAGTCGTGTGGAAACATCTGAGACTAGTTAAGAGGCCGTGGGGTTAAATAAACTGAGTCTCTGGCTCCCACAGGGAGACCCGGTGTGAAAACTACTGATGGTTCTCGGCCCGCGCGTCGGCCGGACGACCTTACGTTCCAAGTGATTTTTCATGCAGTCTTCACAAGTGTAAGTAATTGAACAAGTGTTACAATACCCGGATGGCGAATAAGGCGGTTTGAACTTCTTATGGCTCCCTGGTACCGCGATGTATTGAGGCTGACCTGTAATAATTATTTATTACTCTCATAGCTGTGGAAGAGGGCTTGTTGAATACAACATCGTTTCCATACAACCGTCCTGGTGTATTAAAAGCGGCAAAGTTGCAGATCTAATGAATTGCAGAGCTGTGTTATGCAATGCTGTTTCGCTGTCTCCCCCCCCCCCCGACCCCGCCCTCCTCCCCCCCCCCCCTCAATCCAACGCCGTGGGCTTAAACCCCAGACAAACCATGCATGGGAGAGGGACATTTCCATAAAGCGAAATGAAATTGTCCGGTCAAAGTATTAAACAAATCGGATGAACCATAACCCACAAAGTCCCTTCTATACGAGAGCTTTCCTCGCTGTCAATGGTCTCTACCTTTTGTCTTTGACCTGATTCTGATGTTGAATTATCTCCTATTGAAAAAGTCTCGCAGATCTGCCAGTGCGTCAGTGAGTTCTATAAGGGGCGCAGGACATACGCGTCATTGATTTGTCAAACGTCATTTGTCATGATGAGATGTAATTTTATATTTTACGTGATATGAGCCGTTTCATTTTCGCTTCATAGGCTTGACTGAGAAAATGGTGACAAAACTACTACTTCACGGTACAATTTCAGTCTTGCTATAACTGATCTGCCTCGCGCTGGGACCATATGGCGTTGAGGCGCGTCCCCTGGGTGGTGGATAGGGGGTCCCTCGCGAGAGGGGTGCACCGAATGAAATAAGGTGCCATGAACCAACATGGTCTAAGGGAAGGAGACCCAGACAGAAAACCCCTGGTCCTCCTAGAAAGGGTGTTGGGCGTGGGGGTAGCTTCCCCACCCTGCAAATTAAGAAATGGCTATAAAAACGCCGACGAATAGACAAACAACAATTCCTTTCCTGGAGGAGGAAGGTTCTTCTACCAAAAGATTTATGACGTCGTGTGATGAAAGCCGGAAGTCTTCCGGGAAGCCACAGGACCGAGCCGCCTCTCTCTCTATCCAGGGACACAATCATGGGCACATGGAATGTCAAGACCATGTACCAGAGCGGGAAGTCCGCCCAGATAGCAGCGGAAATGCAAAAGTACAACCTTTCCCTGCTAGTTATCAGTGAAGCCAGATGGACGCAGTCTGGCCAGAAAAAGCTGTTAAGTGGTGAGATGATTCTGTATTCAGGTCATGAAGAGAAAAATGCCCCCCATACAGAAGGTGTAGCATTCATGCTGTCACCAGTGGCACAAAGAGCGCTCATGGGCTGGGAACCTCTTGGGCCAAGAATTATCACAGCAGCCTTTATAACCAGGAAAAAGATCAAGCTGAACGTCATCCAGTGTTATTCGCCCACTAATGTCAGTGACGAGGAAGAGAAACAAGAGTTCTATGACCGACTCCAGAGTGCTGTGGACAAATGTGCGGAGCGAGACATCATCATCATCATGGGCGATTTTACTACACAGACGGCCTAGCAGCAGAGGCAGAAAAGGCAGCAGGCAGCGGCAACATGAAACAGCTCTACGACATTATCAGAAGATTGTCTGCCAAGTATGGCCATACAGAAAGACCAGTAAAAGACAAAGAAGGCAAGCCAATTGCAGACCAACTCGACAGATGGGCCGAGTATTTTGAAGAGTTACTGAACAGACCCACCCCACCCGACCCCCCAGACATCCAGCCAGCAGAGCTACCCAGCAGCTGTGACAGACCCAGCCGGGAAGAGATCAGAAGAGCAGTGGCATTTTTGAAGAAGGGCAAAGCAGCAGGGCCAGATGGCATCCCAGCGGAGGTTCTGAAAGCAGACCTAGAAACAACAGTAGAGGTGCTGTACCCACTGTTTGAAAAGATCTGAGAAGAGAAGGTGATTCCAGCTGTCTGGAAGGAGGGGTACCTAATCAAGCTTCCCAAGAAAGGCGACCTCAGCAAGTGTTCCAACTACAGAGGAATCACCTTGCTGTCAGTACCAGGAAAGGTCTTCAACAGGATCATCCTGGAGAGAATAAAGAGCTCCGTCGACCCCAGCTAAGAGGCCAGCAAGCAGGATTCAGGAAAAACCGATCATGTACAGACCAGATTGCCACTCTCCGCATCATCGTGTAGCAGTCTCTGGAGTGGAGCAGAAGAGACTGGAGAGGAAGAGGAACGGAGACAGCAAACACCCCTGCCTGACGCCGGTTCTGACCTGGAGCTCCCTGGTGAACTGCCCTTCGTGAATCACGCGACATGTCATGCCATCGTAGCTGCTCTTGATCAGGCAGACGAGTTTTGTGAGTACACCGTAGTGTCGTAGGAATTTCCACAAAGTCTCTCGGTCCACGCTGTCAAATGCTTTCTCGTAATCCACAAAGTTGACGTACAGCGGGGAGCTCCACTCCAGAGACTGCTCCACGATGATGCGGAGAGTGGCAATCTGGTCTGCTGTACATGATCGTTTTTTTCCTGAATCCTGCTTGCTGGTCTCTCAGATGAGGGTCGACGGAGCTCTTCATTCTAAATCTTTCCTATACTGGGTTAAATATATCTCAGTGGGGCTCATTTAGGGATGTAAAATAGCCGTTTCATGAAGAAAAAAAAATCTGAAGTTTTCTGCTGTACGGCAAATCTGATGCATCGTTCGAGTTTCTCGTAAGTCAATCGCATTAGGTCAACTGGCACTGAATGATATTTGTTCTAAGATTGGTATAGAAAAGTGGTTCTTTGTGAAGATATTTGCGAAAACCATTGTGCGCTCAGATGTCAGACGACTGCTATAATATAAGCACAGACAACACTCCAAACTCTCCAATACAAGAGGCGTAGATCCTCCTGGTAAAAAGACAGTATAGGCCATTCTATGAAAAGCGAGATTGTCATTGAAATACAAGGACAATCTAGCTTTTCCTGCTATACTGATGAGCAAAAGAAATGCGACATTTCTTTTGCTCGTCGGTATACATTTACCTGACAGCGAGGACAACGTTATGTTTTATTTGAGAGGGAAAAAAATCTTACAGGCTTATCCAGCCTCCACATAGGAGCACAATGTGGGGGGGGGGGGGGGAGGAGGGGGTGAAGGGACACGACCAATATCAGCTGCCTCTCTCTCAAACCCTTGCCTCAGGTCCTGGCATTATGCACAGTAAACAAAAATATAAAAAAAAATAATAAAAATTATCCCCTTTCAGTATTACACACGCAGCTACCGGTAGCATACTGTTTACCGCAAGAATGCTGGCTGCACCGCACGAATTGATTGATTGTATATTGCTTAACGTCCCGACAGCAACAAGGCTTTCTGAGGACGTGCCTGCACTGCTTGTGAAAAAAAACAAAACAAAAAAAAAACCAGAATATTGAATGTATGTCGCCAGCCGGTCCAATACGTTAAATAAACCTACGCCATGGGGCCTAAATAAAGCTAAGACCATTTAGCAACACACATCAAATATCAAGAGCTACAGGCAGTGCAGACTGTTGGGAGAGTTTTAAAAGGCAAATACAGATGAATGGACTAAGGGTAGACAGAAACACATGCCCCAGAGTAGAAGGGAAACCCACCCTGTGGGGGCTGACCAGGGTGACCCTGGGAACTAAAAAGTAGTCAACCCCACCCAAGTCCCCCAGGGCAGACCCGGGTGGGGTGCACCGCACGAAGGGATTAACTTCTTAACTGCCCGGGCAAGGCCGTGAACGCTACCCATCCCTGAGAGACAATAATGGCAATCTAATCCAGTTCAAAGATGTTCACTACAAACCGCGCTGAGTTGGTATACCTCGCCCTGTCCCTAGGCTAAATGCACCAGTGACGCCATTACTGCAAGTTTTGCATCTGTCCGGTCGCACGAACTGGTCCTGTGCACCAGAATTGGCGCGCGCAGGTAGGCTTCTGCACTTGTAGTGTGGTCTTGTACGTGCCCGCGGAAGATTGTGATTGCAGTCGAAAGCGGTTCGTTTTAGCGTTACCCCCCCCCCCCCCCCCCCACCCCACCGGGCATAAAATGTTCGAGAACGTACGTCTCTAAGGAAAATAGATAGGTCTCCGGGGGTAGTTCAACGTTAGAACTTGAGTATTCCTGAATCAAGTCCATTGTAGTGCACTCGTCTCTCCTACTCAGTAGGCCACGGACCACAGTGGTGTTTCCGTACTGTCCAGTCTCTTAGCCTTAGTCAGTCCCAGTCATCCCCTAATTGTTCAATTCCCTAAAAAACACTATCGCCCACCAGCTGCACATTTGCCATGCACAAAATACAAAAAAAACCAGCACATGACCCGTCTCATTTCTTGGCTATGAAACTGGTTCCTTACCAACCCCACACCCAAGCACAGCTGAAATCAGCGTGCCCCTCAAATCACTACGTCAAAGGCAACTCAACATAGGCCCACAAATGTCCACTGGATAAGCTCAGGATGGTATGAATCAAAGCACCAAACATGTCTCCTCTCAGCTAACCACAAATTTCCAGCAAATTCCAACAGTCAGCCCAACTGCAAATTTTCAAACAAGGCAAAAATTATTTTTAAAAACACGGAGCCTTGCACTGCCTGACCTTCCCAATTTAAATGTATACCGTGACCAGTACGGCTGCGACGGTGCTTTTTGCCGCAAAGCAACGCAGATGTCACAAAATCACCACCATTGAGGAAAACTAACACTGTTTTTCAAATCCCTGCTGCCAAATCGTGTAATGTTTCGTGGTGCTAGCGGCATAAGGATGTATCATTGCCGGATTGTGTATGGGAAATGGTTTATTCTTTTATTTTGCAGCATTCAAACGTCACGTAGTGATTCTTTCTTCGAGATTGCTCATTACAGGTCACGGACTACAGTGCCGTTTCCGTACTGTCCAGTCTCTTAGCCTTAGTCAGTCCCAGTCATCCCCTAATTTTTCAATTCCCTAAAAAACACTACCGCCCACCAGCTGCACATTTGCCAAGCACAAAATATATATATTAAAAAAAAACAAAAAAACAGCACATCACCCGTCTCATTTCTTGGCTATGAGACTGGTTCCTTACCAACCCCACACCCAAGCACAGCTGAAATCAGCGTGCCCCTCAAATCACTACGTCAATGGCAACTCAACATAGGCCCAAAATTGTCCACTGGATAAGCTCAGGATGGTATGAATCAAAGCACCAAACATGTCTCCTCTCAGCTAACCAGAAATTTCCAGCAAATTCCAACATTCAGCCCTACTACAAATTTTCAAACAAGACAAAAATTATTTTTAAAAACACCGGTCCTTGCACTGCCTCAACTGCCCAGATTTGACTGTATAATGTGACCTACAAGTGTAGAGAGCACACGCTCTAAACGGGCGATCTGGTGCACAGGACTGATCCGAGCGACCGGTCAGGTGCGAAAATAGCAACAATGGCGCCGCTGGTGCATGTCACCTAGGCACAGCGAGAGGTATACCAACTCAGCACTAGCACTACAAACAGGTTATCTGTTGCGCAATTGCGGGTCAGGCCCTATCTCGGTGTTTACTACTGGAGCTGCATACGGTACTGGCGAAAGTTCGTACCGTACGTTATTTTTACGCCACACTGGTATTTTCTTTCGGTGTACTGGCCGGCAACAGCAAAATACCACCGTTTCACCACTCCGCCACATACATGCGGCGCACACTCACACTACTCTCTCTCTCTCTCTCCACCGAGGATACACTGTCCAGGATACTTCTTTCAAACCTCCCCTGGGAATGTATCTTTATTATATGCATCTGGATCTAAATTCTTGAAGTGCACTGTGTGCAGATGTGCAATAGTCATGGATTTCTATTTTTGTATTAAATAATCCTGAACGATCGTTGTGAGCACTTGAAAAGTTATTTTGTTCCAGAACATTCGTTAACCTACCCTCACCTTGAGTACATCACTGCATTAAGTGTGTTTTCGAATTCCTGGAATAATTGTTGTGAATGTTTTCATAAGTGCTTGTTTGCTTGCTTGCTTGGAAAAACTCACGTTCCTTCAGGAACAGTTACTTCGAGTTGGTCGGTGATCCTCCTGATACCGTTTTTCATTCCGCGGTATTCGTCTCTGTCCAACATCGGAATATTTCAACGGGTCTGTTGGGTTTCCTGACTTGACTTTGTGTGTGTTCGTGATTCTTCAGTCTGACTTAACTCTGCTTTTTCCAGGTGAGCGTGTAATCATTATTTCAAAAACAATTTGTCAACAAAATGAAAATTTACTTTTGGCATTGATAACATTGATTCAATGATTGTGTACATTTGCGGCACGCGTTATTTGGAACTTGTGCGGCTGACGCGTCATATGGAACTTGAGTACCCAGTGCATCACTTGGAACATGAGCGCTGACGTCGATCACTTACCTCCCGCTCGCAAGAAAAACTCTATCCCTATATCGCACTGGTATCATACTGGCATATTACTACTTCCTTGCACTGTGGTACCATTTCTGCAGTGCACTAACAGCTCCCTGCCAATACATTCATGTGTAACTGTCCAGTGTCTTCGTGTTAGCACGCTGGCGGACTAGTTCACTCCTGTGAAGGACACTAAACTATAGCCATGCCCCCTAACACGAGAACTATCAAAGCCAAATGCTCCATTGCTTTGGAAAAAGTTAAGAAATCAAAAGACTGGCATCAGATCACTTTTGAGACAAATGGTCTTAACTTGCCGGTGTGAAGGCATGCTTTAAGAGAACGATACCAGTTTGCATACAAACCCCCTGAGCTTTCCTCTACATGGGCTGACTTCTAAAAAGACCACACTAAGACGCTCTCCCCCTCAACCACCCCCTGGCCATTGACCTTCCTCCTGAGCTATTTAAATCTGTGCTTGATCTCTCGCTAGATGGAAATAAGCTTTTGAAAATCTCCATCTACTATACCACGGGCACAATTCTAGTCCAGGGGAAGGAATGTGTGGACTGAGTGCAAGGGGATTCGACAAACTGAGGTCAGTCGTGAACCTACTCCTCCCCAGCTATCGCATGTCTGGTGTGCCGCCTGATCTACGAGCCCTGCCACCATGTGCCACTATGTGCTCACAGCTCACTAACACTGGCGCAACAGACACGGTCGGTGTAGGTCTTGAGCAGGTAGAAGGAAGTGCCAATAACGACCATGACCAAGACCGTGACAGCGCCACTGATATGGCTGACAGTGCAGACTCAATCAGTGTGACTGGCAGTGCCGATGATGTTGCTTCAGCCAGCATGGACCGCAGTGGCTGTTCCTGTGACACCACCCCATCTGCGGCCAGTTACCACTGTGACAACACGGGCGGTTGCCCCCCCCCCCCCCCTCTTCCCGACGCCGGTTCTGCCTTGCAACCGTCTACTTCCCGGCTCCAAGCTGACACGGCCAAGAAGCTGACGGAACTCGGCCGTGTTGTTGATGGTCTCGGTGCTGCGATCAGCTCTCAGCACGACACGGCCATGTGTGCAGTGTATGATTTACAGAAGGAGGTGAGAGAGCTGGTCCGGATTGAGATTCGAGACATCAAGGCCGATTTCCAACAGCAGCTTGAACAGCTTGTTGCCGCGTCAAGTCACTGGAGGCTGAGAACAAAAAACTCAGGTGTCAGCTTGGTGACCACAAGAACATCTTCACTTCCCTGCGCATCACTTCCCAGCCCACCTCGAAGCAGACGACAGATACACAGACGGACGGTACTCTGTTGTCAACCAAGCCTGGCCCATCCCTGACCTCCTCTCAGCCCCAACGGTCCGTTCCCACGGACCGTTCCCCGCCTGCCAACAACCTCGCCAAGATTCGCTCAGTTGGTATGGCTTCCCCCTTTTCATTGAAAACTCCGGCCTCACCCCTTCCACTCCCTCGCCGAGCCAGCCCGCACACAACACTGGCCGAGCCTCATACCGTGACGTTGTAGTCGCCGCCGTGCCTGTGTCCAATCGCTTTGCTGCCCTCTCTGTTGACGGCAGCACGATCGACCAGGCCGAAGACACAGGCACGGGGTCGCTACGCAACACGTGCCGTCCCAATCAAAATCAACATCAGGATCACCCCTTCCCCGCCGACGTCTTGACCAAAGAGAGGATTTGGCCTGGGGTCCCTGCTGTGCTAATAGGTGATTCAATCTTGCGAGAAGTGGGTAGCAAGATTGTATTACCGACTGTACCTCTGCAGAAGATATGCGTGCCGGGCATGTCCATTGCTGACTTGATGGCGTGGCGGCTCGACACGCAGCCTCCTGCACCGCACATTGTCTTAGCCGTGCTGCATGTTGGCATCAACACATGCAAACGCCGACAAGTGATCAGTGTGGAGGCCTGGGCCAAATTCCTCACACTGGTAAAAATTAAGTTTCCATGCACCGCCGTCAAAATGTCGTCTGTCCTGCCTGCTTTTGGTCGACACCCCGCCAACAGTGCCATCATACCTTCCAACAGGAACCTGATGGCGGCGTGCGATCAGGCGAGGGCTCTGTACATTGACAACGTGCCAGTGTTTCTGTCTCATGGTGGGGCCCCACGTAAACTGCTCTACAGACAGAATGATAATTTCCATCCAAGCACTGAGGGGGCCTTGCGACTTGCCTTTAACCTTAGGTCCACTGCTCGTTCAACCCTGCCGTCTGTGCGTTCTAGCTTTGCCCACCAGCCTGGGCTGCGGCCAACTCTGTGTGACGACCCCCTGCAATACGGACCCCCCATGGCGCCTCTAGGAGGCTTGCACCGTAACGGTCACCTGCCCATTGGACTCAGCTGTAAAGTACCCCTCCTCCCCACCCCACATTATCCTCCCCAGTCAATGACCT
This sequence comes from Semisulcospira habei, assembly GCA_036245525.1. Classification (NCBI taxonomy): domain Eukaryota; kingdom Metazoa; phylum Mollusca; class Gastropoda; family Semisulcospiridae; genus Semisulcospira; species Semisulcospira habei. Next base: position 63,671,522 of record BTPG01000001.1, read on the forward strand.
CGCAGTGTGCTTCCTACCTCGTGGCCCCTTCCCCCAAATTTTCCTGTGATCCTGCCACTTGGAGTGTTGCTTTCCCTGAGCCATCTGTTGCCCTTAGCCATGGTCGGTCCGGCTAGATCACCTGTCCAGAGTATCAGGGGCGGCACTATGAGACCCTCGTCTGAGTAAATTTCAGTGTGAACCCACCTTGGTTGCCTTCCTCGATTCTCATCGGTGGATCGATGGGGACAAACAGTGTGGTCTACTCATCGTCCCTTGCCTGAGTGAAGTGACATTCTAAACCCACGCTCACTGTCTCCCTCGATTCGTTCTGGCGGATCGACGGTGACAACCTGCGTGGCGTACCATGATGTGTAATTTGTCGTCTTTATCAGTCCATGTGTTGTCTCCCTCGCTTCTCTGCTGTGAGTCGACGGAGCCACCCAGTGTGGCACCCACCTTCACTCTCATATATTGCCAACACTCATTAGATGGAGCAACACACCGTGATCATTTTATAACGTCTAAATCTGACAATCTGGCTAACTGTTTAGTGTCCGACATTGATATAGCGTATTAATCGATTAGCCTTTTGGATTTATTTCGTGCAACAAATTTTCTTCTGTGAATAGTGTGACGATCATTATCTTCCTGTATTTTTCTTTTCTATCAAAACTGAGGTAATGGACTCTTCTTGTTATAGCGAAGGAGCCTATGTCTTTATCGTATATTATACGGTCTACGATTAGTGACTCATTTCATTCGCTTTTCAGAACGTCACAAACATATTTTCTCCTACGTGGGACGTGACGCTAAGGAGCCGGTATTTATATCGCAGATACGGTATATTATCAGTGACTCATTCGCCTCCGGAACATAACGCGACTTTCTTTCCCCGACGTGGGGCGTGACGTTGCCTGCAGAGACAGCGACAGAGCTGAAATTTCAGCTCTGTAGTTTCTCCTGTATTTTGTTTAACTTTGTTAGCGTTCATACGCATTCATTTGTTCGTTTTTGAATTTCGTACACATTTTTCCCCCCACTGACGTGTTCATTCCTCATGCCTGCCTATAGCCCAACTGTACCCCAGTGTTCGCTGCGAATGCAAGATTTATGGATAGGGCATCTTAACATTTATCATTTATACAACAAAAGAGTGCCCGACGCCACTGTTTTACTTTCACAACCCCAACCCTTTCATGTATTTGGATTTACGGAGTCTAGACTCAGAGAACATATTAGTGACGACTCGATCTCCATTCATAATTATACTATATTCCGTAGAGATGCATCATCTGCTGGTCATACCGGTATAGCTGTGTACCTTCAAAACTCTATCCGCCAATACGTTACCCGCCGCATGGATTTAGAGTCTAGTCACGTGGAAAGTTTATTACTTGAATTGAAATGTGATAAATCTTCCCCCACACTTATCGGATTTATTTATCGCACCCCTTCGGCCACATTCTCATGGTATGATGATTTTGTCACCATGATGGATAAGGTGCAACTACGTAACAACAAAGACATACACCTTCTAGGCGATTTTAATATTGACCTGCTAAAGACCGGTCATGCGGCGTGGAATTACACCACCTCATTATTTGGCCTGCAACAGATGGTTCGGTCTCCCACAAGAGTTTCTTTGTCATCCGCCACAATGATTGACCACATCTACACTACAAATATATCTGCTGTCAAGAACGTCCATGTGCCGAATGTAGCCATTAGTGATCACTTTCCTACTTGTATTACTCTTTCAGTTAAACGTGATAAACCCCAGCACAAACAACACACTACTATCACCTACAGGTCTTACAAAAAGTTCAACACTGATGACTTTCTTTGTGACCTATCTATCTAAATACGCCCTTTCACCTTATTTATAACACTAATGATCCCAATGAAGCCCTAGAGCTTTGGTACAAGCTGTTTCTTTGGGTCCTAGATAAACATGCCCCACTCAGGACTAAACGAATTAAACACCCTACCCTTCCGCCTTGGTTGTCAAAGGACATTATTCACGCGATGAAAATAAGAGATGACTTAAAACGGCAGAAAAAAATTGCAGATTTTATTTTGTAAAATCCTTAGTTAGAAAAGCCCAGAAAACGCTTGCGGAAAAAAGTTATCGCAGAGGGTAAAGATACCCGAAGTGTCTGGAATGCAATCAATTTGTTTACAAAGCGGAAAAGTTCCATCCCCGCTGCTACCTCTCCAGGCATGGATCCAGACGATTTCAATTCCCATTTTTAAAATATCGCTGAGTCCCTTGTACAGTCTTTTTCCGCTAGCAGTGATAGTTACAGTTGTTCTGCTAAACTGCGCACACACTGTGAGTCTGCAGCAGGTGCGTCCTTCTTCATACCTCTTATGACAGTGTTTGAAGTTGGTAAATATATTTCTACTCTAACCAGTATATCGTGTGGCCTGGATGGAATAAATAACATGGTACTGAAATTGTCACTTCCATACACAGCTGAATCCTTGACATTTATCTTCAACCTTTCTATCACGCAAGGTATTTTTCCAGATGCCATGAAGGATGCTAAAGTTGTCTCCATTCCCAAATGTAAAGATCCCAAAAGTCAAAACGATTTCCGTCCTATTTCAGTGTTATCAATACTGTCAAAGCCAATAGAAAGACACGGTCACAAGCACCTATTCCAATTCTTGGAGAATCAACGCCTACTCATATCACTTCAGTCCGGTTTTCGACCTAAACACTCGTGTCATACTGCACTCGTTCACATCGTTGACTCTTGGCTCTCATCAATCAACAATTCCAAATTAAATGGTGCAGTTTTTCTGGACCTAACCAAAGCATTTGATTTAGTCGATCACACCATTCTTTTAAAGAAACTTTCAGTATATAAGTTTGATTCGAACTCTATAGCGTGTTTCTCCTCCTACCTAAGTCGCCGCCGACAAAAGGTGTACTCGAACGGAAGGTATTCGAAAGAAGGTACAGTGAGGCACGGAGTTCCCCAAGGATCTATCCTAGGGCCTCTTTTATTTTCTTTATTCATCTCAAATCCTATGGTAAAAAGCGAATTCTTTGCTGACGATTCAACGCTGCATACATCAGACAATCGTGTCACGACGCTAAATTGTATCCTCCAGCAAAGTCTTGATGAAGTGTCAGATTGGTGTACGCATAATCGCATGCTACTCAGTACTTCTGAAACCAAAAGCATGTTGATAACAACCCGCCAAAAGCATCAGCTACATCCTGCCCCTTTGATACTTTCACTTGGCGATAAACCTATCCAACAGGTCTCCAAGCACCGCCTACTGGGAGTTGTAATTGACGACCAGCTCAATTGGTCGTCGCATGTCGACAGTTTGTGCAAATCCTTGTCCAGGAATGTCTTTCTGCTCTCTAAACTTAGACATATTCTTAGTACAAAGTGCTGTGCATTGTTCTTTCACGCATACATTAAGAGCCACTGTGACTATGCGTCCTCTTTGTGGGACGAATGCAGCGAACGTCATATTAAAAAAATCAACTCGCTATATCAGTCGTCGTTCAGTTAAAATAATTATTCCAAACCCTACTTCCACAGACGAAAAAATAAAAGCTCTTGGCCTGCTTCCACTGACGGATCAACTCAAATTTAACAAATGCGTCCTCGTGCACAAAATATTTCATTATCAAGTCCCCGAATATCTGTGCACGCTACTGATTTAACTTCAGCCCTAGGCATCAGCTACACACGAGACATGGCTTGCTTCATTTACCCCGACCCAGGATAGATCTCTACAAGTCATGTCAAGCCTTCTATTTTCGGGTAGTTTTGTCTGGAACTCATTGCCTTTGAACATTTAAATCATCATCATCATCATCATCATCAGTCCCTTGCCCGAACTGGGCGTTGGGGGGACTGAAAGGCAGCAGCAACAGACAGTGCTCTCCACTGAGTTCTATTTTGGGCGGTGGCAAGCAAGTCTGGCATCTCGAGTTCGGTCCATTCTTTTATGTTTGCGACCCAACTCTTTCTCTGACGACCTCGCCGACGACTTCCTTCGAGAGTGCCTTGGAGGATAGTCTTGGACAAGGTGTTGTGTCGGGTCACGTGGCCAAACCAAGCAAGCTTGCGCCGTTTCACGGTTGCCAGAAGGGGTTTATGTGGGCCCACCAGGGAAGTGACGATGCTCCGTACATATTCGTTGGTCTTGTGCTCGCGGTACGAGATGCGGAGCAACTTCCTCAGGCACTTGTTCTCAAAGGCCTGGATTTTCTTTTCTGAGTCTGCAAGCAGTGTCCAAGTCTCACAGCCGTAGAGCAGAATAGACACTACGAGGGACTTGTAAAGCCTGTACTTGATGGTGAAGCTGATGGAGTTACTTCGCCATATCCTGTCCAGCCTGGCCATTGCGGATGTTGCTGTACCTATCCTGATACGGATCTCTGCTATGCAACTACCGTCTTTGGACAGGGTGGCTCCCAAGTACTTGAAGCTATTGACCTCTTCTAGCTTCTGGCCGTTCATGTGAATGTTGCTGCTGCTGTCGCTTGTGGTGTTGATCATCACTTTGCTTTTATCCGTACTGATCTCCATGCCATAAGACCCTGCGCTACTTGAAAGTTTGTCTGTCAGGTTTTGGAGCTCACTATTGCTGCCTGCCATGAGGTCAATGTCGTCTGCGAATCGAAGATTGCACAGGGATCTGCCACCAATAGAGATTGAAGTATGGTGGTCGTGGAGGGTTTCCTGCATGATCTTCTCCAGGAATATGTTGAAAAGGACAGGAGAGAGCAGGCATCCTTGACGGACACTGATCGCCGTCCTGAAGAACTCGCCTGACTGATTGTTAAGTAGAACCGCGCTGCAGGCGTTCTTGTAAAGCGCTTCTATCATTTGGATCAGTCCCTCCTCTATGTTGAACGATCTCATGACTTGCCAGAGTCCGTCGTGCCAGACGCGATCAAATGCTTTCCTGAAATCAATGAAGTTGTGGTAGAGTTCGCGCTGATGCTGCAGATGTTTCTCGATCAGGACGCGGCAGTTGAAAATCTGCTCTACAGTGCTTCTTCCAACTCTGAAGCCAGCCTGTTCTTCTGCCAGCAGTTCCTCGGCGAAAGTTTTGAGGCGGTTGAGAATGATTCTAAGCATTACTTTGCTAGGGTGACTTATCAGACTGATAGTTCTGTAGTTCTGGCACTGTTTCAGGTTTCCTTTCTTGGGGAGCGGGATCACTAGAGACTGTGTCCATTCTACTGGCCATTTCTTTTGCTCCCAGATCTTTTGACAGAGTGTAGTGAGGACCTTCGTTGTTACTTCTCCTCCATGTTTCAACAGTTCAGCAGGTACGTTGTCTACACCTGGAGACTTTCCTCCCTTCAGGCCGCGTACGGCTGCTTCCACCTCTTCAGCTAACACTGGCAGGTCTTCAGCCTTCCTGGCCCCAGCCTGGTTGTTTTGGAGGATGCTGGTGTCTGGCTCAGCCTTGTAGTTATACAAGTCTCGGCAGTACTCAGTCCATCTGTTTAGTACAGCAGTGTTTTCCGTAAGGAGTTGGCCGCTGCTGTCTTCGATGACTGGCTGTTCGCTGTTGAGTCTTGGTGAGGGTCCTTAGCGTTTCATAAGCCTTCTTGCTGTTGCCGTTTGCCATGCCCTCTTCCACGCTACAACACTGGTCTTCAATCCAATCTTCTTTGGCTTCTTTCATCCTCTTCCTGATCTTCTTGTTGACAAGTCTGTACTTGTTTGCTGATGTGAGGTCTTGGCCTCTCTTTTTCTTCCAGGCTCTCCTCTCATCACAGAGATCGAGGATGTCATCGGTGACCCAGGGCTGTTTGCGCTTCCTCTGCTTCCCCAGCACTTCTTCTGCTGTAGAAAGTAACACATCTTTTATATTTCCAGCAAGGGTGTCTACGTCACAGTCCAAAGTAGCCAAGGCTGCAAATCTGCCTCCCACCTGGGCTTGGAAGAGCTCTTCTACTTCCGGGTCTTTTAGCTTCTGGAGGTCGAATCTGATGCGAGGGCTCTTGCTATCTCGTTTCAATGCCAGCTTCAACTTGAGGCTAGTAAGGACGAGGTTGTGGTCGCTGCCAATATCAGCGCCAGGAAAGGACCTCGTTTTTAAATCATGTTCCTGTAAAACCCATTTTAAACGTGCTTTGCACACGCACTTCCATTCAGCCTGACTTCACAGTTTGCCGTATCAGAGTATTACTGCTGATACCACGTGAACGTCAAGTATTTTCTCTTTCTCCTTACATTTGTAAACTGATAATCCTTTGTCTTGTCGGTGTCGCTATATGCTCTTGATGCTGCTGATTCTTTGACACTGTCTTAGCTGAGTATAATATTAATGCTATGCACTCATTTATTTCCCTTGCTGTTTGTGTTGGTGGCAGTTACTAATTCTCCAATACTATTTTTCCCCCCTTTCATTCATTCACCTATTGTGTTTGTTTTTTTTTCACGTAGTTTTTCTTCCTCCTCTTCTTATTATTATTATTATTATTTGCATGCTCTGTTTATTTTCCTGTTATGTTGTTTGTTTACAGGACAGCTTGTAAGACAGGCATCGAGTTGCCTAATAGCTTTATCCTGAATAAATAAGTTGCCACATTCCTTCTGCCAATGAAGATAAGTAGCGGCTAATCTCTCTGTTTGTTTGTCTATTTTGACAAAGGGTATTTACCCGAAATATTAATAAATTGTGTTGTACCCGTCTTTTCTAAGCGTTTTTCTTTCTCCGTTGGGTACTTCTTTGAATAAATAAAGATTCATCATCATCATCATCTCTCTCTCTCTCTCTCTCTCTCTCTCTCTCTCTCTCTCTCTCTCTCTCTCTCTCTCTCTCTCTCTCTCTCTCTCTCTCTCTTCAACCTCTGCATAAAGCAAAGTACATTTCCAACCATTCTTAAAGAAGCAAAGGTAATCCCAATCCCTAAATCAAAAGATCTTGAAGATATTAATAACTATCGTCCAATCTCCCTTCTGTCAGCTTTGTCAAAACCCCTTGAAAAGCACATTCAAAAACATCTCCTTGATTTTCTGGAGAAAGGTAAATTACTTAATATTCACCAGTCTGGTTTTAGACCGAAACATTCTTGTCAGTCAGCACTGACACATATTGTAGACAGCTGGCTGGAATCAATCAATAAAAGCCTGATGTCAGGAGCAGTTTTCTTAGACCTTAAAAAGGCGTTTGACCTTGTGGACCATGACATTCTCCTAAATAAGCTAACAGTTTATCACTTGGACGCAACCGCTATAGAATTCTTCCGATCATATCTCGAAGACAGAAAACAAATGGTGTACGCCCATGGAAGATACTCTAAGCAAGGAAATGTAAAATACGGCGTCCCCCAGGGATCTATTTTGGGCCCTCTTCTATTCATACTATTTATTAATGATCTACCGTTGCATATCACTAATTCTGACGTTAATTGTAATCTATTTGCTGACGATACGAGTCTTCATGTTTCTGGCAAAAAAACGACGGACATTAGCCATAGTTTACAATGCAGTCTCAATGAGGTATCTGACTGGTGTAGACAGAACCATATGGTTCTTCACCCAGCAAAAACAAAGAGTATCTTAATCGCCACGCGGCAAAAACATCAACGCCGACTACAGCCATTACAATTACAATTAAACGCTGAACCTGTTGAACAAGTCACTGAGCGTAAATTCTTAGGAATACATGTTGATGATCAACTGTGCTGGGAGACCCATATAAATGCTGTTTGTAAGACCATTGCTAAAAACACTTTCTTATTGTCCCAGCTTAGACATGTAACGGATACAAATACCCGTAAATTGTTTTTTCATGCTCATATAAAGTCCCATGTTGATTATGTCTCCACAGTGTGGGACGGCTGCAGTGATGTCCACATGAAGAGATTAAACTCCACATACAAAAGAGCTGTAAAAATGATAGATAGACGCCCCATCCCTACCACAGACAAATTTAGATATTTAAACATTCTCGGTCTACGTCAGCAACTTACATTAAACAAATGCGTCTATATGCATAAGATACTGAATAATATGACACCCCAGTATCTAACCACTAAATTTATATCTCACCAAGAACGTGAACGGACCTCAAGAAACAATACCTTACCCCTACCACTGCCAAGAATTGACCTTTTAAAAACTAGTATGTCATTCTCTGGTCCGTTTGCTTGGAATTCTATCCCTGCACATTTGAAAACTATTACCTCACCAGGAAGTTTTAAAACAAAACTTTTTGATTACCTGATGAGTCAGACTTAGTACGTTTCTCAGGTACTGTAATATTTCCTGTACCTCACGTATTTCATACAGATGGTTTTTATATGTGTGTGCGCGTGTGTGTGTGTGTGCTCGTGTTTGTTTGTGCGTGTGGGTGTATGTGTGAGCGGCGCGCGTGCGTGCGTGTGTGCATGTGTGTGTGATGAGTATTATTTTTTCTGTATATGATGCTATTGGGTTTTGTATGTACATATATATTTTATAGTTTCCCTTCTTTTTTATCATGTAGATGTTAGCAACGGCAAGTTTGTAAAATGACGATTTGTTTTCTGTCAAAACTTTTTACCATTGAAAAATAAAGTTTCATCATCATCTCTCTCTCTCTAAACATGTTTCTAAAGCAAATGAACCATTAGTTAGTCTACTGTATAAAAAAAAAGCATTGATGTTATTTCACTTTGGTGCGTATAAAAGCCTCACGAGAATAATTAATAAATCTTGGATATTTGTGTGCGCACAAGCTTGACTCACTTTAAACTTGGGGAAGGGCTTTGTTCAAGGCGTGCCTAGGAAAACCTCCGAACCTGTATATTAAAATTGGGTGTCTCATTGAAGGGTTAAAAGCTCGTTCAAAGTCCGTTCTATCGCATTAGAGTCCGTAAATTTTGTCAAATTGACTTGAAAATTTGGATATAGCTAGACTGGATAAAGACTGATATTGGATAAGTTCGTTAGCCAGGGTGGTATCTTTTGAACTTTTTTCAGTAAAAATTAATTCTCTGCATAATTTTTTTGAAAGGTGTGACCTTTATGACCTTGACCTTTCCAATAGGTCACTGAAATGAGCAAGTGTTCAAGTGTCTAAACGTTAAATAAAGGGTTGGCTTTTGTACCAGTGAAATCTCTGATCCGAGTTTTCTGAAAATGAATGCATTTTTCACAAATTTGTCGACCCTCCATGACCCTTGACCTTTTTGAGGGGCGACTAATAGAAAGGTGTTATTATGCCAAGTCAGTGTCACGACCCCGGGGGGCGAACTATGAGTGCTACCACTCGAGACACACCCGACCCACACTAAAACAAACCTAACGCAAACACCAGAGGAACAATGACGACGACATTTATTACATATAACCCTAACAATCCAAACTATCCTCACTCAATCCTATCCACGCATTCACACAACACATTCACACTCACACGTTCAAACTCCCCACCCCGAATATTCATTATCTATCTATCTATCTATATCCCGTAGTCTTGCCGACCGTTGGGGCACCACTGATGACTTGGCAACCAGCTCCCTCCAATCCTCTCTGTTCTCTGCCATTCCGGCCTCAGCGTATCGCCCAGCTTCAGTCCTGTCCACTCTGAGATATTGTCCTCCCATCTTTTCCTCTGTCTTCCTCTCCTTCGTCCTCCTCGGCACAGTGCCTTGCAGGATTGTTTTGGCAAGCCCTGCTGAACGCGTGACATGCCCATACCACTTCAGTTTGCGTTTTCTCACAATGGCTAACAAGTCTTCATAGGGCCCAATGGCTTGCCTGATTCTGCTTCCCACTTCCTCGTTTGTGATGTGATCTCTGTATGAGATGCCAAGCAGCCTTCGAAAAATCTCATTTCAGTGGCTTGTATCCTCCTTTCAAGGTCTGCTGTGAGGGTCCATGACTCGCAGGCATACAAGAACACTGAGATGACTAAGGAGCGCACCAGTCTGATCTTGGAGCAGAGTGTGATGTTTCTGTCCTTCCATATGGTCTTCAATCTTGTCAGTGCTATTGTTGTCTGCGCAATCCTGGACAGTATTTCTGGTTTTGATCCCTCATCTGTCACAATGGCTCCTAAGTATTTGAATTTCTTAACTGTTTTCATTTTTTGGCCTCCAACCATGATTTCAGTGCCAATGCCACTGGCGTTATTGGTCATCAGTTTGGTCTTCTCTGCACTGATTTCCATTCCATATGCAATGGCTGTACTATCCAGCTTTTCCACCAGCTGAGCTAGCTCCTTCTGTTCCTGCAAGGCCATCAATGTCGTCCGCAAAGCGCAGGTTCGTGATTGTTCTTCCTCCAATACTGACAGTTCCTTCATGATCTTTCAGAGCGTCCATCATGATTCTTTCCAGGAAGATGTTGAAAAGAGTAGGTGAGAGCAAGCAGACTTGTCTGACTCCAACTGTAGTCCTAAACCAGTTTCCTATTTTTCATTATACACAATACAAAATAACATAATAAACTAAATATCCCTAATATAAAAGGTTGAGGAAACCGATATATAATAAGGCAGTCTCCCCTTTTCTTTTCATTTTTTTGATATATAATAAACAAATATCCTAATAAAATACAAACAAACAATATATAATAAAACTACTATCCTTAATAATACAAAAGAAGACAGGCTAAAAAGCTTAGATCATAAGCCACTGGACCCCGACGGAAGCACAAGCGTCAAGCGCTAACACCAGTTAGACCAACACCTCTGCTTCCGTGAAGACTCCCTTACAGCACGTGGCTCCTTAAGTAACACAGTATCTCAAATAGCACAATATCAAATATACGATGAACCAAATATGCTTACTAAAACACAATGAAGATCGAGAAAAATGAATATAGTTCGTAAGCTACTGAATCTCCCCAGCGGGAGCACGAACGACAAGTTCGAATTAATGCTTTTTAATCTAGACATTCACAGCACAAGGCTCCTAGCTACCACAATGTTTCAGAATAAACAACATCATGTATACAAATAGAACAAATATCTAAAATTTAACACAACTGAAGGTTGAGCAAACTCAATACATTTCACGTCACCGGACCTTCTCGCCAGAAGCACAACCGCTCAGCTCAGCTCGACGCTCTTGCTTCCGGGATAAGGCCTTCCGTAACACATGCTGCCTTTAAATACAATCTCCCAAAAACTTTCCGTCACTGTGACAAAGCTCCTCTCACAACATTGTCACGAGGAGATGAAATAACTATCACAACGTTGTTTACACCATTATAAACATACAAAACTTTACTTAAATAGGTTAGAAATAATTAAATGGGACGACCCGACCTGACTAAACACGGGGCGTGCTGCGACACTCGAAACAGCACCCAGGTACGGCGTCGTAGCCCCACAAGGCGGAGTGACAGTCAGCCTCCACTCTCAGTACCACAGCATGGTGGCAGACTTAGCCGGTTAGTTCTTTAAGCTTTAGGCCATTGGATTTGGACCATTGGAATAGGATGCACTAAAACACAGGTGCAAAAATACACATAAATAACTAACAAAAGACACAAAATAATCACATCACCCTTCCCGCAACTTTAATTGCCGTCTTTTAGATTCCCCTCATCTCTCTCCCGCAACCTCTTTCTGCCCTGCAGGCCCTTCAGGGCGCGGGAACAGACCATCCACTGCTGGTGCAGATTAGAGAGCTCTACGCAGACTTGATGAAGGAATATTATGACATCATTTTTATTTGGGTCCCAGGCCATGTGGGCATCGAAGGCAACAGAATCGCAGATTCTGCTGCCAACAGTGCCCGCAGTGACCCTGTCCCCGACACACAGACTGTCTATAGTGATTTTAAACCTGTGATTAGTGCGTACGTAGCCCGCGAGTGGCAGTCCGAGTGGGACAAAGAGGAAGGGAACAAGCTTCATGAAGCTCTTCCCAAGTTGTCTGACAGTCTACCTTTCCGCTGCTGCAGCCGCCATGAGGAGACTGTTCTTGCTCGGCTCCACATCAGGCACACGTATGTTACGCACTCTTACTTACTTAAACAGGATGAGCGTCCATGGTGTTTTGCCTGTGATGAGCAGTTTTCTGTTCGACACTTTTTGCTGTATTGTGCTGACCTAATTGACACCAGATATAAACACTTCACAGCAGACTCCTTGAAGGTTTTGTTCCGGGATGTTCCCCTGGACAAAATCTTCAATTGTTTTTGAAAGAATGCAATATTTTTTACAAGATCTGAGCATTCATAGACTATGTGAATTGTTTTATTTGCCCTTTTTGAGAGTCTGTAGACGTTTGTTTTAAAGACATGTGCGACATTTTAGCCTGAGATTTTTAAGCTATATTTACATCTTGTCTTAAGACCTTGCTTTTAGTCTGGCTGACCAGATTATTACCCATCCCGCCGTGAGATGGCCTTAGTCGCCTGCTCGGCGTTAAACCCAAATAACTAACTCACTCTCTCCCGCAACAATTCAACCTCAAAAGAATACATATTTACACGTCACCACAAAACTCACTTCCGAATTCACCCTCCGACGCTAAATACTACAAAATACACATGACATTCACTTCTACATTCTATACTTACACTCCCCCCCCCCCCCCGCAATACACACTAACCAAAATAATAACAGAACAAGCAAACACAACCAACCAACCCCCCTCCCATCCCATCCCCCCCCTCCCCCCCCCCCCCCCCCCCGAGCAAATGGCCACTAAAGAATTGTTGCGTGTACTTACTGCCATCCGTGAAGACGCCCCCGGCTAGGACGAAGACAAACAAGGACAAGACAAGCCAGGGGAAGGAGGGGGGGGGGGGGGGGTAAAGTCGAAGCAGCTCTTCTTCTCTTCTCCTTCTTTGGACACCGGCTCCGGTACGACCAAAACCGTATCGCAGGGCCGATACAAAAGAACAACACAGCTGCTTGCGGCCTTCACCAAATGGCGAACCACGCCTGAAAGACCACCCTAGGAGACTGCTGGAAAAACGACTGACTCGTTCGAAGTTGGCGGCGACTGTCTAACAATTTGGATAACGTTAGGTTAGCAAAAAAAAAAAAAAACAACCAAAAAAAAAACCACAAAAAAACCGCTCACTAAATCATGTGATTCAGTGAAACTCCACGTGAAACACTATAACCACCTGATCGCGCAGACCGGGCGACCAGGTGCGCCACGCCGTTTCTCCGCATGGCAGCAAATACTCTAGTCCTGTACAGGCCGGCCAAATACCCCACCTAAACTACCCGAACGTCCGGTGACTCTAAATCCTGTCACCCCTCTAAACTTACTCCCGTACAAAATTAGACGAAAAAAAAACAAAAAAAAACCGTGTCGTGACAGTCAGGTTTGATTGAAAATTTTGCAAACGTCACGGTTAAAGATTACGGCCACGGACATCGGCCAACCCGCGAACCCCCCCCCCCCCCCCCACTATCCCCCGCCCACCCCCCCCCCCCCCCCCCCCGCCACTGAAAGCAAGGTCTAGCCAAAGATTCTAAATAGTACGCCGGATCTTTGGTCTAGCGTTGGGAGGCTATAGTTTTGTGTGGGCAGGCCGGTCTGACGGTCCCATACAAAAAGTTTGAACCGGCTACCCGGCCCCACTAGTATCCCCTCCCCGGCGCCCGCCTCCGCGTGGCAAGTGATTCGCCCCTGTGTCGTTCTCCCGTTTATCCATTCTCCTTTTTGTCTTCCACCCTATGATTCCACTCCTAGCGTGGCGTGATTATTGGTGAATTGTTACCATTAGTGTCGTGAATGGGTCCATAGAAAATAGTCCAGGCGGCTCATCAGTGAGGCGCGTTTACAAGCACCTGTACTACAATGTTTTTTTTTTTTTTTTTTTTACCGCCGTTTAGAGCAGGCACGTAAGTACCAGATAAAAAGTTTCAAATTGATTGAAATGCATATCGCAATAAATCTGTAAAGAAAGGAAACTTTTAAACAGCGTCTACCAATTATTTTATCTTTATGCGGCTTGTGCCAGAATACGCATAACCACACAGGCGCAGCCAACTGTAGGAGCAGCCAACTGTAGGAGCACAGTTGTTTCCCTTATTTTGATATTTGTATTGGGAGGCGAGAAGCGCACACACTGCCGCCATTTTCGAAGGCCGTGGTTGGGTCGACGCCGAGATTAGGACCCAACAGTATCCATGGACTAGTCCCTGGTCACTACATGTGCAAGGGGGACATAAGTAAGAATTACTATCAATGGACATCACAACAAAATTTAGAGAGGTACCTATTCTTTTCTTTGTAGAAATCACGATTGAGCGCATAAAATTAGGACTGTGTACATTAAACTTTATAAAACAAAACAAATTCCCACATTAATCCCAAGCATTTTGTGTGTGAATCTTCTGCGCTCTATCAGTTCTGCAGAAAGAAGTATTTCAGATTATTGCCGACCTGTCTAGAATTGTATGAGAAGACACGGTCTTTTTCCTAGAACCGTGCAGCCCTTATCAAACCCCCCCCCCCCCCCCACACACACACACACACACACACGAGACACACTAATCATTTATATGAATACAATCATGTAAAAAATGATAAAAAAATCTTTACAAAGATTCAGCGGTCAATATTTTTTTTTGTTGGTTGAGTACTTTTCACTTCATATTACAGTTACACTGTCTTTAACATATTTTAATTCTCATTCCAATCCTGCAAACCACTCTACCGATATTATTTGTTGTTAACTGACAGTTTGAGCTATGATGCATGGAACATGAGTACATCACATGTACTGTGTGTGTTAACTGTTAGCCCATACTGTGTTTTCCCTTCAGAATTTACAAACTCTGACTTCACCATTAAAACTAAAAGCATTAGTTATTGAACTTATTCACATTACTCACCCCAAAATGCATAAATTTACTTTCCTTGCAACATGGTGTCAGTAGAAGACACCTACCCCCAAAACAAATGTTTCAAGTGGGTCTGTAGCACTAGTAGATGTCTTGCGTTAGCACAAAGACTGCTAAAATCAGTTCAGTTCACTGCAAATAGGATCCTTTTTGTCTGTAAACAAACACTAAATTGCAAAAGGAATTTTGTGTTTCGACGGAAATTTGTTGGTTTATTTTTAGTTTCATACACCTACACCCTAACCCGGAAATTTACGATGAAGGGCTAACTTTTCCATGATTACTGCAAAAAGTATTAATCCACTGATGACTTCCTGCTTATTTTCTCACCGAGAATGACACATGCGGTTTTCTCTTATCGTTTTGTTAACAAAGATGTGCAATTCATCGTGACTGTTACTGTTATGGGTACTAAATGAACACACCTTTAAAAAATTGCTCATGCGGTCAGTACATTGTGAATTTAGATGAACAGGGGTGTAAAAGATTGGTTGAATATGAGACATTCTCTTACTCTTAGTGTTAACGTGTTCGCTTAGTGAACTTCAGTCCTTCATAAATCTGAAATGATTATTTTTATTTGATTTTAAACTTGGCTTCCAAAATTGGCAACCAATACAAGTTACTGAACTGTCCTTTTTGGCTCACATTTGGTGTAGCCTGTCGATTGCCATGTAGTTCCAGTGACAGTAGGTCTAACATAGCGCCACGGGCCACCATCAAAACACAGGTCATAGTTCTATTGCAACATACACTTAACCCTTTTAGCCCCAAGGTCCCATTTCTCGAATTTTGGAGGTGTTGCCTAATGACTATAATTTACCAGTTGCAGGAGATGGCTTGACCATGATAATTCAAGGATAGTGCCAGATTATCTTGGCGCCTGAAGGCTCCAAGCTAATCTGGCACTACCCTTGAATTATCATGCTCAAGCCATCTCCTACTGTAGGGATCCAGGGCTAAAAGGGTTAAGTAATTTTGATGGTGTGTCAGTATCATGCCGATTCCCATGTAGTTCCAGCACCAGTAGGTCTAACACTAGTAATAGGGGCCTGACAATCGAGGTTTTACTACATGCAAATGCCACTGCGCCACCATGAGCGCAACCGGCTGCACCCGCACAGGCTCATTCTAAAATACTTATATTGCACACAGTGGCACAGGGGTATATTTACATTTAGTAAAACGTTGATCGTCAGGCCCCAGTGCCATGGAGTGTACTGTGTAGTGCTATTTCCAGCAGTAGTGCTGTTGACAATAAGAACACAGTTCTAATGGCTGTATTTGTACTTCCTGCATGTTGCTCCTGACACATACAGCTAATGAGATTCACCCAACCCACAACATAAGTGTAACATGGATTGCATTGAAAGAACCCAGCACCAGGCTGTCTGCTTGTTCTCCAAAGACTGCAGATGGAGAGATGAAATGCTTCATTACCAATAAGCTCACCTTGCTTCCTAGCCTACAGGGAAGGCCCTACCATTCCTGTCTCTTTCTTATCTACATGTACTGGGTGTGTGAGGGTCTAGCTGGGGCTGGGAAGTTTATTCTGGAATTCTATTCCTGCAGAAATCAGAAACGCAAAGACGCTCACCTCATTTAGGGTCAGCCTCTTCAAACACCTAGAATCTCTGACGTAATCTAATCATTCCAGTACAGGGATAACTTGCGCGTGTGTTCAGGTGTGTGAATGTTTGTTTGTGTGAGAATGTCTGTGTGTGTGTGTGTGCGTGTGTGTGTGTGCGCGCGCGCGAGAGTGAGAGAGACACAGAGAGAGAAAGAGAGCGTCTGTTTTTTTTTTGTTTGTTTGTTTTTTTATATAATATACAGTGGACCATAATATCTGAGTGTCAAGAGTACATTGAATACTGCATGTACTATATATAATGTTTTTGCCTTCATATGTGTGTACGCAATATATTTGGGCGCGCGCTCACGTGTGTGTGTGTGCATGCTGTGTGTGTGTGTGTGTGCATGCTGTGTGTCAGTGTGTGTGTGTGTGTGTGACAGAGAGAGAGAGAGAGAGAGCACACATATACATATTTGCCTTTGTTGTATGAATTCTAATGTACTTAATGATTTTCTGTGTATTGCTTTACTTTGCATTTTTACTCATTTTATATTTTTGTGCGTACGCGTTATGCGCGTACGTATGTCTGGAGTGCGTGTCCGAGAGCGTGTGTGTATATGTGTGCGTGTGTGTCTAAGTGCGTGCGTGTGCAAGTTTGTGTTTGTGTGTGTGTGAGCGTGCGTATGTGTGGGCGTGCGTGCGTGAGCGAGTGCATACATGCGTCAGTGTGTGGTATGTGTATGTTTACATGTCTATGTCATTCATGTAGTAGATGTAGCAACGGCAAGTTTGAAAACTGGTCCTGTTACCAATAACTTCTACTGTTGGAAAATAAAGGTTCATTGTTCATTGTTCATTTGTCTTCTGATAACTTTTTCACACAAACCCAGGAAAGTGTACTGATTGTCAAACTACAAGCTTTGCAAAATCTGCAGCAGAAGCATTCATCAAACAGCAGGCATGGAAAATTTCTATAACTCCTTCTTTGTTATCCCTTTTAGTTTTAGCCCTAACACCTTACAGCAGGAGATTGATTGACCATGATAATTCAAGGGTAGTGCCAGATTAGCTTGGCACCTTAAGGGGCCAAGCTAATCTGGCACTACCCTTAAATTATCATGGTCAATTCACCTCCTGCAACTGGTACATAGTTGTTAAGTAACTCTTCCAAAAATTGGGAAATGCACCCGTGGGGCTAAAAGGGTTAAGATTTGTCAAATGGAATAGCCTGAGTAATGTAGCAGTTATGGCAGCCGCCATCCACAGCTTCTGTGTCAACAGCACTCGTGATCCATACTGGCCTTAGTTCAGCACATTTACTTGTGGGTGACCTTCTTCAGTCCTTTAGACTAAATCAGCTTTTTCAAATCCCAGAGAACTGAATTTCAGCTTTTTGGGGCAGACAAAATAGTCCCTGAAGACAGCCTGTTCTGTAGCCAAGAAGCGGAAATTCTCATGAACCCCAGCATCTGCAGGGGCTCCCTTGCTGGCCATGTCTGTGCACTGTTTTCAGTAATTTCAGTGAATTCTATTTTTCGCACTGTCAATGTCATCCATGTATACCTTAATTGGTGCCAGCTGATGATGACGAATTCTGTGGGAGATTGAGAGATACAGTACATAGTCATGCAGCATATCTCGTCAGATCAAGTTTCTAGACTCCTTTGAGTCCAGGCTACCGGTATCTAAAAGAAACTTCCGTAACTGCAGGAGGCGTGTTTCTAATTATCTTGATGACTTTTACTACAGGTTCAGTCATGGTTGGACCAGTTGTTTGCTGGCAGTCAGGTACCCCCGTTTGAGAGAAATGAGAGAACCATTGAACTGCTGTATCAGCTGATGATGAAGAATTCTGTCCGGGATCGAGGGATGCAGTACACAATTGAAGACTTGCGTCAGAAGGCAGTTGAATACACTGCAGAAGGTGATAATTTCTATGATTTTAGTCCTACAATGAAAATCCTCTATTAATAAAGTCTTTGTGAGTGAGAACTTATGCCTTTAAACAGGCTTGGAGAGTTTGAGCAGTTAAAGTTCTTCCAAATTTTTTTTCTACCCAAACACCCTCCTTCAATCTCATGACAACTGCAAGAGACATAGACTCACAATGTGAGTCACATAGCCCCTGAAGTTGTTCTCTCAAGAAAAATCTTTTGAGTTTCCCTCTAAACACTTCAGTTCATGAGACCATGATCGTTCAAGGATGGTGCCAGAGTAGTCTGGCAACACCTTTGGTAAAAGAAAAACAGAAGATGGTGGTGGAAAACCCTTTAAAATAGAAACAAGGAACGACATTTTGGATCAAAGATCCTTCTTTAGGTGACATGGAAACAAACGTAGAACAGAAAAGAACATGAGAGAAAGAAAAGACGTCATCCTGTATAGTGAGAATTTAGAATGACGTAAAAAAAAAAAAAGGAAAAAAAAGAAAGAAGAAGAATGACGCAAATACACAAGCACAAAACACGTAGCACAAAACTTACGTCGACATACATACACGTCACTGCATATAATTCACATTCACTCATGCCTGCTGCCGCTCGGGTACATGCACACACACACACACACACACTCAACGGTAGCATCCAGTATCAACAGTGACTGAGTGAGGTCAAGTCTGGCACCCAACTACCCATCAGGCCGAGCATACATCCCTAGGGGCAATTGTGCAAGCCGCGCGGATGGTAAGTGCCAAGCCTATCCACGAAAAAGGATTCTGTCATTTTGCGGCGGATGAAGTGGGATGTATTTTGCTAAAGGATGCGTATGCTGAAATGTGTGAGGCTATGAGTATGAGGAGGTTCGTTGAAATGACGTCCAACAACTGAAGCAGTCAAGATATCATCCTATATTAGGCAAATCATGGCTGCCACTACCATCTGAGGTTGTAGACAAAAAGGCTGTGGTCAATATTTTCAGAAGAATGATAATTTCTGTTTTATGTGGTGTGTGCTTGCTAAACTACACTTTGTAAAACCAAAACCTGAACGTGTATCTAACTATACCAAATGTGTAAATGAACTCAACTTCAGTGGTATAGATTTTCCTGTTAAGGTGGAGGACATAGATTTGTTTGAAAAACTAAATTCTGGTATATCTGTGAATGTGTATGTATGGGATAATGAGTCTGAGAACAAGTTACAACCAATTAGAGTATCGCCAATTGCCCCGACCTACGGTCAGTCAGAAGATAAGCATGTTGACATGTTACTAATAAGCTCTGGCTCCGGTGATAACTTTCACTACACAATCATCAGGAGTATGTCACGACTAATTCATAATCATGTATCAAAACACAATGGCAAATAGGAAGTGTGTAAAAGATGTTTGCAAAGGTTTTCCTCTATTAAAGTAGCACACAAACATGTCCAGCACTGTAGCTCACCTGATGACATTCAAACAATACTGAAGTATCCAGATCCTGGTAGTCAGGTATATTTTAATAACTATGGGAATCAACAAAAGCTGCCGTTTGTAGTGTATGCTGATTTTGAATCACTTGTTGTACCATATGAGGGTCCTGTTCCAGAATCATTTCCAAAGACTGTAAAGTTGAGTGACCAAGTGGTGTGTTCTTTCGGGTACATTCTTGTTATGTCAGACGGGCAGCATTCAGAACCTGTTATCTACAGAGATGAAAATGCAGCAGCTGAGTTTTTAACAGAAATGAGACAACTGTATAGTCAGGTTGTACATTATTTGGAAAAGTGTCATATGCCTTTGGTGATGACAGAAGAAGATAAACTAAATTTTGATACGGCGGAGACATGTTGGATTTGTGAACAAACCCTTGATGGTGATAACGTTCGTGACCATGACCACATAACTGGACGTTACAGAGGTGCTGCACATGGTGAATGCAACTTGAAATAAAAAATAGATCCTAAGACATACGAACTACCAATCTTTTTTTCACAATCTCAAAGGATATGATTCACACATTATCATGCAGGCTGTGGATGAGTCTTACAAAAAAATTAGTTGTATTGCTCATACAACTGAAAAGTACTTGACTGTTAGGCTTGACAACAAATTAGCATTTTATGACTCCATGCAACATTTGTCTTTAGGGCTTGCTAGTCTGGCAGAAGGTCTGACATCATTTCCAATAACAAGCAAATATTTTTAGCCTGATTTGATCAAGAAAGATGTCTATCCCTACAAGTACATGTACGTCGATCACTGGGTTGTGTTCGAAGAAAGGAGTCTACCTCCAAAAGAGAAATTTTATTCTACACTAAATGGTAAAGGTATTTCTGACGCTGAATACCAACATGCTCTCGATGCATGGGGTAAACTAGGGTGTGAAACGATTGGTGACTACCATGACCAGTATTTGAAAGCTGATGTTTGTTTGCTAGCAGACGTATTTGAAAGTTATCGTGAAAAGGGTCTGTTGCACTACAGTCTTGACCCAGCTTGCTACATAACTAGTCCTGGCATGACATGGGATGCATTTTTAAAATCCAGTAAGATATATATAGACCTGTTGTCTGATCGCATGATGGGTGAAATGGAACGCGGATTGAGGAGAGGCATTATTATTGCAACAAGAAGTAACTTTGTATTAGAACGTTTTTGTGATCTTTTATAGAACAAAACTGGCATCCAAGACATGTCATAAAGAGGGCTACAAGAAGCCCTTTAGTTGCTGCAAGGGCTTTTGTCACATGGTACGGTTTGCGTTACGGGAATTGGGCGTGTGATGAAGGAATGAAAACAAATATACACTTCACTTATTACAATGTTGGATAAAACAAGAAGATTAGGACACTTGTTCAGAGATTTTCAATCACACTTCAATAAATAAACATAAATTACTTTGTTTATAACAGATAGATTCATAGAATGACAGGCATTTTGTTATGTCTGAAGCTTGCTGCATTAATAAATATAAAAAATATATTTGTATCTTAGGGCAAAGGCTGGGTAACATTTTGGCTGCCCTGAATCTGAAGTCAGGGAGCCTTTCACAGTCAGGGGTGATGTCCCTGCGCACCCTGGCCAACCTTTCCTACCTACTTCAAGTGCGGGATGCTAGTGACACAAGGTAATATGCTACAGCTATATTTTGACAAAAATGTTTTTTCTTAAACTTTTGTACTATTTTCATCTTAACCCAAACATGGTATGTACATAGATACTTGAAGGTAAAACCTATCTATCAGCATACTAATTTGGGTGATCTCTTGAAAATGTCAAGGGTCACAAGAGGTCGGTACATGTGTGAAAAATGCGATTTTTGTTGTTGTTTTGCTCACATGCGAAGCAAAAGTGAGTCTGTTTTGGGCCAGTGGTCATCCGTCCGTCATACCTTCAGCGACTCCTGTCCTGTACTTCTCCTTTGATTTTACTCCAGGTGGTTCCCAGTCTCTTGATGTCTGCTTGGAGGTCTCGACGCCAGGTGTTTCTCGGCCTGCCTCTTTTCCTCTTTCCCTGGGGGTTCCATGACAATGCCTGCCTAGTAATACTTGAAACTGGCTTTCTCAGACTGTGACCAATCCATCCCCATCTTCTTCGCCCAGTTTCATTCTCTGCTGTTATCTGCTCTGTTCTCTCCCAGAGTGTGATGTTGCTGATCTTCTCTGGCCAGTGGATTTTCAAGATTCTTCTAAGGCAACTGTTTATGTAGATGATGTAGATGATCGTCTTGCTCTATACTTGTGTATTTCTCTGTGGGCTGGCGATTGGGTGCCTGATAGGCGGGGGCAGGGGATCTAACTGTTTGTCTGTCCATCGCTGAGTAATTCCCCTTGGTCTGTATACAATTCTGCCAGCGCTAGCCTCACCTATCTGGTTTTGTGAGAACTGTTTATGAAGATCTGTACAGACTACTCTGTTGACTTTGCTTTTTGTCAACCTCCAAGTCTTTGCTCCATATAGGAGAACTGCTTTTACGTTTGAGTTGAAAATCCGGACTTTGGTGTGCTGTGACAGCTGTCTGGAACTCCACACTTTTTTTAACTGGAGAAAGGCTGCTCTTGCTTTACCGATTCGTGCTCTGACATCTGCATCAGTGCCACCTTTTTTGTCAATGATGCTCCCGAGATAGGTGAAGGACTCCACCTCCTCCAACAGGGTGCCAGCAAGCAAGACTGGTTCTTCCCTGGTTGCGTTCAGCCCCATTGTCTTGTTTTCTGTTTGTGGATGGTGAGGTCCACATGGGACGAGATGTCAGCAAGCCTAGTGGTCTTGTCCTGCATTTGTTGATGAGTGTGGGGCATTAAAGCCAAGTCATCTGCAAAATCGAGGTCGTCAAGCTGTGTCCACAGTGACCTTTGTATTCCGCTTCTTCTCTGCTCAGTGGTCCTCTTCATGACCCAGTCTATGGCCAGCAGGAAGAGGAACGGAGACAGCAAACACCCCTGCCTGACGCCGGTTCTGACCTGGAGCTCCCTGGTGAACTGCCCTTCATCATGGATCACGCGACATGTCATGCCATTGTAGCTGCTCTTGATCAGGCAGAGGAGCTTTGTGGGTACACCGTAGTGTCGTAGAAGTTTCCACAAAGTCTCCGGTCCACGCTGTCAAATGCTTTCTCATAATCCACAAAGTTGACTTACAGCGGGGAGCTCCACTCCAGAGACTGTTCCACGATGATGCGGAGAGTGGCGATCTGGTCTGTACATGATCGTATTTTTCTGAATCCTGCTTGCTGTCTCTCAGCTGGGGGTCGATGGAGTTCTTCATTCTCTCCAGGATGATACTGCTGAAGACCTTTCCTGGTACTGACAGCAAGGTGATTCCTCTGTAGTTGGAACACTTGCTGAGATCGCCTTTCTTGGGAAGCTTGATTAGGTACCTCTCCTTCCAGTCAGCCGGCATCACCTCCTCTCCCCAGATCCCTTGGTCAGCCCCACAGGGTGGGTTTTTCTCTTTATTCTGGGGCATGTGTTTCTGTCTACCCTTTGTCCATTCACCTGTATTTGCCTTTTTAAAACTCTCCCTACTGTCTGCACTGCCTGTAGCTCTTGATATTGGATGTGTGTTGCTAAATGGTCTTAGCTTTATTTAGGCCCCATGTGTTAGGTTTATTTAATGTATCTGACCGGCTGGCGACATACATTCAATGTTCTGTTTCTTTTTTTTTTTTCACATGCAGTGCAGGCACGTCTTGAGAAAGCCTTGTTGCTGTCGGGACGTTAAGCAATGTATTTTTTTTTCTCTCCCCAGATCTTTCCAAACAGTGGGTACAGCACCTCTACTGTTGTCTCTAGGTCTGCTTTCAGAGCCTCCGCTGGGATGCCATCTGGCCCTGCAGCTTTGCCGTTCTTCAAAAATGCCACTGCTCTTCTGATCGCTTCCCAACTGGGTCTGTCACACCTGATGGATAGGTCAGTCTCTGCTGGCTGGATGTCTGGAGGTCGGGTGGGGTGGGTCTGTTCAGTAACTCTTCAAAATACTCAGCCCATCTGTCGAGTTGGTCTGCTCTGTCTGTAATAGGCTTGCCTTCTTTGTCTTTTACTGGTCTTTCTGTATGGCCATACTTACCCGACAATCTTCTGGTAATGTCGTAGAGTCGTAGAGCTGTTTCATGTTGCCGTTGCCTGCTGCCTTTTCTGCCTCTGCTGCCAGGCTGTCTGTGTGGGCCCTCTTGTCTGCCCTGATACTCCTCTTCACCTCTCGGTTGGCTCCCAAGTATTCCCCCTGTGCCCTTGCTTTGGCTGCTCTCGTGCGACTGTTATTGACAACTGCTTTTTTCTGCTTCCTCACTTCTATCTTCTTTAAGGTCTGTGCCAGTCCTTGTGATGGTGTTTCCTGAACCCTACAGTGTCTTTGCAGGTTGAGTTCAGCGCCTCTCTAGCTGCCTTCCACTGCTGCTTTGTGGTGACCGCCTCCTCTTCATTTACTAGCTCCTGTAGTGCATGAAACAGGTTGGACAGCACCAGTTTGAACTCTTCTCGCACTCCAGTCTCTCTCAGGAGGCCTACATTATAGCGCTGTCTTCTTGTTGTCTCTGTGCAGCTTTCTTTAACTTGAGCTTCAGGCCCTCGAGAACGACAAGCTCGCCCAGCTGACCAGAGCTTTGCAGAAGGTCAGACAAACCAGAAGAGTTGTTCTCCAGTGGATACCAGCCCACTGTGGGGTACCAGGAAATGAAAGGGCAGACGAGCTGGCGAAAGAAGGAGCCACAAAAGATCAACAAGAAAACAGCGTCAGCTATAGTGAGCAAAAGACAATCATCAAGGCATTGATGAGGCTGAGGTCAAACAGATGACTACCACACAATGACCAGAGAGTAGCAAGTCGTCCTGATCAGACTGCGTACCGGCCACAACAGACTGAATGCTCATACGAACAGAAAGCTGAAGCTGGCGCCATCACCAACCTGCGCCTGTGGTCAGGAAGACCAAACAGCGGAACATTCTCCAGAGATGCCCTCTACTGGACGATGAAAGAAAAGAAGTGTGGCCATCGCCAACTCCACTGCAGACCAAACTCTATGGCAGTCGAGAAGACCTGGAGAAAACGACGTCATTCACCGTCGGTGCTGGTCTGACCATATAGCCCACTGCAAACGACAAGAAGAAGAAGAAGAAGAACTTGAGCTTTATTCTTAAGGTAAGCAGATGGTGGTCTGATGCGACATCTGCTCCCCTCCTCACTTGAACATCTTGAAGGATCTTCTAAATTTCTTGCTAATGCAGATAATATATAATACTATATTATGGTCTATTTGGTTCTCTGTAGTATGATCAGGTGAGACCCAAGTTGCTTTGTGTATTCTTCTGTGTGGGAAGATGCTGCCTCCAATGACAAGTCTGTTGAGAGCACAAACGTCTACAAACCTCTCCCTGTTTTCACTCATCTCCCCTAGTCTCCCCATCACCTCTTTTCGTATCCGGTGTTGTCCTCCCCTATTTTGGCATTAAAATCGCCCATGACGATGGTGATGTCTCGCTCCGCACATTTGTCCACAGCACTCTGGAGTCGGTTGTAAAACTCTTGTTTCTCTTCGTCGTCGCTGTCAGTGGTGGGTGCATAACACTGGATGACGTTCAGCTTAATCTTTTTCCTGGTTCTAAAGGCTGCTGAGATAATTCTTGGCCCAAGAGGTTCCCAGCCCATCAGTGCTCTCTGTGCCACTGGTGACGGCATGAATGCTACACCTTCTGTATGGGAGGCATTCTCCTCTTCATGACCTGAATACAGAATCATCTCCCCACTTAACAGCCTTTACTGCCCAGACTGCATCCATCTGGCTTCACTGATACCTAGCAGGACAAGGTTGTACTTTTGCATTTCCGCTGTTATCTGGGCGGCCTTGCCGCTCTGGTACATGGTCTTGACATACCATGTGCCCATGATTGTGTCCCTGGATAGAGAGAGGCGGCTTGGTCCTGTGGCTTCCGAAGACTTCCTGCTTTTACAACACGACATCATAAATCTTCTGGTAGAAGAACCTTCCTCTTCCAGGAAAGGAATTGCTGTTTGTCTATTTGTCGGCGTTTTTGTAGCTATTTTCTTATTTGCAGGGTACCCCCATGCCCAACCCCCATGCCCCTTACTAGGAGGACCAGGGGTTTTCTGTCGGGGTCTCCTTCCCTTAGACCATGTTGGTTCTCGGCACCTTATTTCATTCAGTGCACCCATCTCGCGAGGGACCCCCTATCCACCACCCAGTGGACGCGCCTCAATGCCATATGGTCCCAGCGCGAGGCACGAGTCATATGGGTTTGACATATAATTATGTGTGAAAAATGCTTAGATTTTGAGAAAATATGGATTTTGCTGGTGCTGAAGCCAGCCCTTTACATATATTGACACATGAGCCATAAGGAATTTGCCTTTCTTGTTCTCTTTAATGAGTCATCTGATTTAAATATATGCTCAGAGGCTCTCTGAAATACATCATGAAGAATTTTTTCCCTAAGTTTCAGGCCTATACGTACAGTACACAAACACCAGAGATACTCGCATCTACATAACGGGTACACACACACACACACATACACACGGCACTTCCCGCCAAATGTACATTCAGCAGTGCGGTTTGCGCATGTAGACCTGACGTAATTTTTATTGTGTTGCTTCACTGTCAGTTACAGGCGTGCCCGCCTGTGGTGTCATTTGTGTGCTATGGAACGAGCTTCAACCAGGCACATCCTAAGAAGTGTCTTCTATGAATAGAAGAGACTTAAATGGCGATTTTGACTGATCTTGTTTTTTTTTTCAAAGACTAACTTCAGACCTAAACTTGGTATAGAGATACCTAATGATAAGATTGAGCTTCATATGCTAATTAATTTGGATGACGGCTCAGAAAGGTCAAGGGTCACAAGAGGTTGGCAAATGTGAGAAAAATGTCTATTTTGGGTACAATTTCATTTTTCTTCAGCATTTTTGCGAGTGTTTCAATCAATGTTGGCAGAAACTGAGAGAGGTAGTTGATGATGAGACCGTCCTACGCGTTTTAATTTCGTTGACCAACTCTGTAATTATGCAGAGACACAAAACTTGCTCAGCTGCGTGACCTTTTGGAAAGGCGATGGTCACAGAAGGTCAGAGGAATTATGTGGATTGGCTATTCACATGATCCATGAGGACCTTGCTGTTCTTGTTTGATTGTGTGGCAGTTACCTGCTGGCTTTACAGCATCTTCATGAGGAGGGGGATGAGGTGAGGGAATCACTTACTGCGGAAAAACGTCTCTTGGGGCAACTGACCCTCAAGACTAAGGATGCACTGGTCAAACACAGCTCCTTTTTGAAGTAAGTTTGTTATTTGATGGTGTCATGAGTAAACCAAGACAGAAATGTACAGCTGACTTTGTAACCAGATATTAACAGAAGGTGGATATAACAAAAGTCAGATATACAACATTTTTGGGCTCACGTGTGAAGCAAAAGTAAGTCTGTGTTGTGGGCCAGTGGTCATCTGTCTGCCATCGTCCATAGTAAACTTTAATGTTGGCATTTTTTCAAAGACTATTCAAGCCACATTCTTCAAACCTAAGGTCACAAAAGTTGATTAATAATGTGGATTGGTCCTGCACATGAGCATTAACTCTTACCAGATCGCTCCACTGCCCATCATAAGATATCTTACGATGGCATGGTTACCATATCTTTAAAAGTCAGAATTTCATATAGAGCGAAATTTTTTTCTTTTTTTAACCATCAGTTGTGTTCAAGACATGAAAGTGTACATAAAAACACTTTTTGTATGCATATCTGTTGCATATTTGGCTCACGTGTGAAGCAAAAGTGCGTATGTTTTGGGCCAGTGATCGTCCATCTGGCGTTGGTCTTCAGTAAACTTTAACGTTGGCACTATTCAAGCCACATTCTTCAAACTTGGCCAAAGGATACTTTGTGGCAAGACCTTTCTATACAAACCAATTTGAGTGACCTTTCACAAATGTCAAGGTCACGGGATTAGGAAATATTTCAAAATTAGCTATATTTTGACCTAATTTATTTTTTCTCAAATACTATTCGCAACTTCAAACCCAATCTTGGTACAAAGGTACCTGATGGTAAGACCTTTCTATGCATACTAATTTGGTTGATCCCTCGGAAGGATCAAGGGTCACAAGAGCTCATGAAAAAGGTGAAAAATAGCCATATTTTAACAAAAAATGTTTTTTCTCAAATGCTGTTCACAATTTCAAACCCACACTTGCTACAGAGATACCTGATGGTAAAACCTATCTGTGCATACTAATTTGGATGACCCCTCGGAAAGGTCAAGAGTCACAAGGGCTCAGGAAATATGTCCCAAATAGCCATATTTTGACAAAAGATGTTTTTTTTTTTTCTCAAATACTATTCACAACTTTAACCCAAACTTGCTACAGAGATACCTGATGGGAAGACCTTTCTATGCACACTAATTTGGTTGATCCCTCAGAAAGGTCAAGGGTCACGAGAGCTCAGGAAATTGGTCAATAATAGCCATATTTTGACAACAGATGTTTTTTCTCAAATACTATTCACAACTTCAAACCCAAATTTGGTACAGAGATACCTGATGGGAAGACCTTTCTATGCACACTAATTTGGTTGAACCCTGAGAAAGGTCAAGGGTCACGAGAGCTCAGGAAATCTGTCAATAATAGCCATATTTTGACAACAGATGTTTTTTCTCAAATACTATTCACAACTTCAAACCCAAATTTGGTACAGAGATACCTGATGGTAAGACCTATCAATGCATACTAATTTGGATGACCCCTCGAAAGGTCATGGGTCACAAGAGGCTGGCAAATGTGTGTAAAATGCTGAAAATTATAAAATTGTATGTATTATCCACACTTTTGCAAATTTTTCAACCAAATTTGGCATAAAGATAGCTGATAATGAGACCTTCCTATGCATACTAATTTAGCCGACTCATCACAAAGGTCAAGGGGTTTGACAAGTGTGAAAAATGCTTACATTTTTCAAAAACCTGGATTTTGCTGCTGCAGAAGCCAGCCTTTGTCACAAAGGTCACACATGTAAATCGGTCATACACGTGAGCCATAATGGCTTTGCCTTTCTTGTTTATTTTATGATGCGATAAATTGTTTGTAAAATTTTGGTTCCGCCTGTTGAGTGACGCGATTGTTTCCTGCAATTGCGTGTCTTTTCTAGTGACTTTTGACTGCACTTTTGCCATCAAAATGAATTTATCAGAGTTGGGAGAGGAACAGTGCTAATAAATTAAAACAAAAACAAATTGTTCTTTGTGATTTTTAACTTCCACATAAAGCAATTGCACACTTTTCACAAATCCATTATATGTTTTGCCAATATTTTTCAGAGTTTTGTTTTCATTGATGTTTAACCCATATCATACTGAGGCTAAAAGCTTCAAATTTGTACACTGCCATATGCAAGCTATAATTATTATAGTATTTACAGATAAGGATATAGACCAATGGCTTTAGTTCAAGGGTATTACCAGAATAGCTTGGCGCCTACAGGCGCCAAACTATTCTGGCATTACCCTTGAACTATTTTAGTCAGACTTATTTCACACACTGGTGTATTCTGAATGATAAGGGTTAATTAGTACTGTTCAAAAGATAATTGAAGTTTCTTTCATTTTATGTATCATGTCTTGGCATGTCATGTGTTGAGCAAGCACTTTTTTGTATACATACAATCTTTCCTGTCAGAACTAATCAGAGCAGTGCAAACTGGTAAGAGTTAAGGGCTTTGACATACTTGTTTCTTAGTACATTACTTTGCTCATAACAAACTTCAGCTATACAGTGTTTATATTGGTCAAACAAGGCATTTTGTTGTGTCCGAAGTTTACTGTATTGATTTCTGGTGCCTTCTTGGGAAAAGTAAATATGTTTAGTCTCTTTTTATCTTAAGAAAAAAAAGATGTAATGTGTTATAGATTTACACTGGGTATATTGAGTAGATTGACAATGGGCGGGTGAATATAAACAAGTTGACCCCGTCCGCGGTGGATAAAAAGTCGTCTTGTGTTCTGCAGGACCTGTCAGGAGCTAGAGCAGACGGCCGGGGAGCAGTCGGCAGAAATGGAGAGTCGAGCCAAGTCAGCCGGCTTTCTTCACAGCAAGGCTCGTGACTACGCTCAGCTCATTAGCAAGCTCAAGGTGGGCATGGGATTAACACATTCTACCCCAGGACCAAAATCCCCAAATTTTGAAGCTGCCCTCTGAGGGACTGTATTTACAATTCTACAGACAGATCAAGCATGATAGTTCAAGGTTGGTGCCAGAATAGCTTGGCGCCTATTGGCACCAAGCTATTCTGGCACCATCCTTGAACTATCATGCTCAATCCATGTCTTGTTTTGGTGTGTCGGGGCTGAGTGAGTTAACACATCAGAAACTTGCTGCATCTGGTTACACAGTTTTATGCAACATATCTTGTTGCAGCATCCTTTCACCCCTTCCCTGCTGAAACTTTGCAAACAGCACTCAAATACGAGAGTAATATATTGTTACAGGTTACAGCCAAACCTGTGGTATGTAGGGGCTTTACCCAAGGGACTGCATTTCTCAAACATTTGCCTTAAACAGGGTTATCTAACTTCTAAGTAACTTTAGAGGCCCATGCCTTAACCCTTTTAGCCCCATGGTGCATTTCCCAAATGCACTACCCTTGAATTATCATGGTCAATCCATCTCCTGCTGTAGGGTTTTGGGGATAAATGGGTTAAGTTCATATTGGTGTGCCTCGAGCATTAAATTTGCCATACTTTCAGAGACATATGGTGTGTGTGCTTTTGCACCATTTAATTTTTCTCTGTTTAAATCTCACTGCGTATGTTTAACTCTTTCCAATCGGAACGCTTCCGGTTTAGCGTTAGCCCAAACAAACCCTTCCTCGCGCTGGGACCATATGGCGTTGAGGCGCGTCCCCTGGGTGGTGGATAGGGGGTCCCTCGTGAGAGGGGTGCACCGAATGAAATAAGGTGCCGTGAACCAACATGGTCTAAGGGAAGGTGACCCCGACAGAAAACCCCTGGTCCTCCTAGTAAGGGGGTTGGGCGTGGGGGTAGCTTCCCCACCCTGCAAAAAAGGAAATAGCTACAAAAACGCCGACGAAAAGATTAACAGTAATTCCTTTCCTGGAGGAGGAAGGTTCTTCTACCAGAAGACTTATGACGTCCTGTGGTGAAAGCCGGAAGTCTTCGGAAGCCACAAGACCGAGCCGCCTCTCTCTATCCAGGGATACAACCATGGGCACATGGAACGTCAAGACCATGTACCAGAGCGGCAAGGCCGCCCAGATAGCAGCGGAAATGCAAAAGTACAACCTTTCCCTGCTAGGTATCGGTGAAGCCAGATGGACGCAGTCTGGCCAGAAAAGGCTGTTAAGTGGGGAGATGATTCTGTATTCAGGTCATGAAGAGGAGAATGCCCCCCCATACAGAAGGTGTAGCATTCATGCTGTCACCAGTGGCACAGAGAGCGCTGATGGGCTGGGAACCTCTTGGGCCAAGAATTATCACAGCAGCCTTTAGAACCAAGAAAAAGCTCAAGCTGAACGTCATCCAGTGTTATGCGCCCACTAATGACAGTGACGAGGAAGAGAAACAAGAGTTCTACGACCGACTCCAGAGTGCCGTGGACAAATGTGCGGAGCGAGACATCACCATCGTCATGGGCGATTTTAATGCCAAAATAGGGGAGGACAACACCGGATACGAAGAGGTGATGGGGAG
Source organism: Semisulcospira habei (assembly GCA_036245525.1). NCBI lineage: Eukaryota > Metazoa > Mollusca > Gastropoda > Semisulcospiridae > Semisulcospira > Semisulcospira habei. The sequence continues at coordinate 63,703,010 of BTPG01000001.1, forward strand.
ACAGGGACTAGGCTCGGAGATGAGTGAGAACGGGGAGAGGTTTATAGACTTTTGTGCTCTAAACCGACTTGTTATTGGAGGCAGCATCTTCCCACACAGAAGAATACACAAAGCAACTTGGGTCTCACCTGACCACACAACAGAGAACCAAATAGACCATACCTGCATTAGCAAGAAATTTAGAAGATCCCTTCAAGATGTTCGAGTGAGGCGGGGAGCAGATGTCGCCTCCGACCACCATCTGCTTACCTTAAGAATGAAGCTCAAGCTAAAGAAAAGCCGCACAGAGACAACAAGAAGACAGCGCTATAATGTAGGCCTCCTGAGAGAAACTGGAGTTAGAGAAGAGTTCAAACTGGTGCTGTCCAACCAGTTTCAAGCGCTACAGGAGCTAGTAAATGAAGAGGAGGCGGTCACCACAGAGCAGCAGTGGAAGGCAGTTAGAGAGGCGCTGAACTCAACCTGCAAAGACACTGTAGGGTTCAGGAAACTCCATCACAAGGACTGGCTGTCGGCACAGACCTTGAAGAAGATAGAAGTGAGGAAGCAGAAGAAAGCAGCTGTCAACAACAGTCGCACGAGAGTAGCCAAAGTAAGGGCACAGGGGGAATACTCGGAAGCCAACCGCGAGGTGAAGAATAGTATCAGGGCAGACAAGAGAGCCTACACAGACAGCCTGGAGGCAGAAAAGGCAGCAGGCAGCGGCAACATGAAACAGCTCTACTACATTACCAGAAGATTGTCAGGCAAGTATGGCCATACAGAAAGACCAGTAAAAGGCAAAGAAGGCAAGCCTATTGCAGACAGAGCAGACCAACTCGACAGATGGGCCGAGTATTTTGAAGAGTTACTGAACAGACCTAACCCACCCGAACCCCCAGACATCCAGCCGGCAGAGACCGACCTACCCATCAGCTGTGACAGACCCAGCCGGGAAGAGATCAGAAGAGCAGTGGCATTCTTGAAGAACGGCAAAGCAGCAGGCCAGATGGCATCCCAGCGGAGTCTCTGAAAGCAGACCTAGAGACAACAGTGGAGATGCTGTACCCACTGTTTGGAAAGATCTGGGAAGAGGAGGTGATGCCGGCTGACTGGAAGGAGGGGTACCTAATCAAGCTTCCCAAGAAAGGCGACCTCAGCAAGTGTTACAACTACAGAGGAATCACCTTACTGTCAGTACCAGGAAAGGTCTTCAACAGGATCATCCTGGAGAGAATGAAGAGCTCCGTTGACCCCCAGCTGAGAGACCAGCAAGCAGGATTCAGGAAGAACCGATCATGTACAGACCAGATCGCCACTCTCCGCATCATCGTGGAACAGTCTCTGGAGTGGAGCTCCCCGCTGTACGTCAACTTTGTGGATTATGAGAAAGCATTTGACAGTGTGGACCGAGAGACTCTGTGGAAACTCCTACGACACTACGGTGTACCCACAAAGCTCGTCCGCTGATCAAGAGCAGCTACGATGGCATGACATGTCGCGTGATCCACGAAGGGCAGTTCACCAGGGAGCTCCAGGTCAGAACCGGTGTCAAGCAGGTGTGTCTGCTGTCTCCGTTCCTCTTCCTACTGGCCATAGACTGGGTCATGAAGATGACCACAGAGCACAGACGAAGTGGAATACAGTGGACACTGGACACAGCTTGACGACCTCGATTTTGCAGACGACTTGGCATTACTGTCCCACACTCATCAACAAATGCAGGACAAGACCACGAGGCTTGCTGACATCTTGTCCCAAGTGGGCCTCTCCATTCACAAACAGAAAACAAAGACAATGAGGCTGAACGCAACCAGGGAAGAACCAGTCTTGCTTGCTGGCACCCCGTTGGAGGAGGTGGAGTCCTTCACCTATCTCGGGAGCATCATAGACAAAAAAAGGCGGCACTCATGCAGATGTCAGAGCACGAATCGGTAAAGCCAGAGCAGCCTTTCTCCAGTTGAAAAAAGTGTGGAGCTCCAGAGAGCTGTCACAACACACACCAAAGTCCGGATTTTCAACTCCAATGTAAAAGCAGTTCTCTTATATGGAGCAGAGACTTGGAGATTGACAAAAACCACAGTGAACAGAGTACAGACCTTCATGAACAGTTGCCTTAGAAGAATTTTGAAAATCCACTGGCCAGAGAAGATCAGCAACGTCAGACTCTGGGAGAGAACAGAACAGATAACAGCAGAATGAAATTGGGCGAAGAAGATAGGGATGGATCGGTCACAGTCTGAGAAAGCCAGCTTCCAGTATCACTAGGCAGGCATTGTCATGGAACTCCCAGGGAAAGAGGAAAAGAGGTAGGCCGAGAAACTCCTGGCGTCGAGACCTCCAAGCAGACATCAAGAGACTGGGAACCACCTGGAGTAGAATCGAAGGAGAAGCACAGGACATGAGTTGCTGGAGGTCTCTCGTCGACGGCCTATACCCGGGTAGGGGTGACAAGCGTAAGTAAGTAAGTAAACAAACCCTTAGCCATCAAAACGCTTAAGTTATAGCATTATGCTCGTTCTGTCCATAGACGAGTTGCTAATATTCTAGGGTTGCGTTTTTTTTTAAAATCGCATGAAGCACAGCTATCGGTCTAAGGGAAGCAACCACTGTTTCACCAACCATTTCTAAAATATCTGAAAGTGAATGCCCTTGTCGGATGGTGTCGGAACAAGGCCAATGTAACCGCTTGTTTGATCCTCATGAACGCGGTTTTAACAGTGATTTTTAGCTCGTAAAATTGTGATTCAAGAAGGGACAGATCTCTTGTGTGATTTCTTTGCTTGTAGAATACATTTTTCTGCCATGTTGGTGAGTAAATCTGGGTTTTTCATTGCATGTGCTTACACTGTTGCTATCAAAACCACGTTTTTCATTTTTTGCTCCGCTATGTTTGTTCTGTTGCATAATAATCAAATGGGTTTGACTTCCCACTAAACTGATGCACAAACACGTGCAGTTTTGAAAAGTACTTTTAATGCTCTTTCCAACAATACCCAATTTATCTATGGTTGTTAGCTTGGGAGGCTGTGAAAATTAATTCAATCTACCCCAAAAATGTACGTCAACAGGGAACACGCGTCCTTTTCCGGCTATGTCTGCAGGGAACTGACTCGCTGAGAATGTTATGATGGAAAAGAGTTAACCTTTTGACTGTTGGCAGGTATCACCTCAACAAAATGCGCTATGGGGAGCCATAGGGTTAAAAGAAAAAAACATGAAAAACTTTAAATATACTTTTACTGTTTGTTTTGCAGGGTGACCTTTCAGGAACTGGTGTAGATCCTTCCATATTTCACGAGAATTTGGTGAAAAAATCACAGGTAAATTTAGCATCAGGTCTCTTGTTTTTATGTATCTGTGCATCTATGATGCACTGAAACTGAAATCACGTACTGAAAATATAATGAACAGATAGGCAGACGCACTATATAATTCAGCACATCTTTGTCCAAGAGGCCCTTTTCTTCTGCCACCAGGCTTACTATAACAGCCATTTTATTTTCAGTGCCGAGTTGGGTCTGGCATTTGCCATAGCTGTTTTTAGAACTGACTTGACTCGTGGATCTGTGTGTGTATAACTGGATGGGGCAGCCTGTGTGTTTACAAGGGGTCTCCATCAGCATGAGAAAAAGCGCACTGCATGGTGATTATGTTAATTGCTGTTAATGTTATGTTATCTTGAAGGGCCACATTTATCTTGCACAGTCTTTTCTTTGATTTTTCCGGTCAACTGAATGTGATCAGATGTCAGCATATCGGAACAAAAAAAACTGCACAAATACTCACAATTTTCAGCCACAGCTAGACTGGTGAGGCCAGGCTGTCGTGTGCAGTGGGTCACTGACTAGTCACTTTCTACTTCTAGATGCCACAGATCTTGAACTTATCATTCAGAATACGCCAGTGTGTGAAAAAAGTGTGACTAAGAGTTCAAGGGTAGTGCCGGAATAGCTAGGCGCCAAGCTATTCTGGCACCACCCTTGAACTAAAGCCATTGGTCTATATCCTTATCTGCAAGTACTATATATAATGTAGCTCACATATATGGCAGTGTACAAATTTGAAGCTTTTAGCCTCGGTATGATATGGGTTAACAAAACCTAGGTGCGGTGTCATTGCGCACGTGCCATTGACAAATTCACCAGCAAAAGCAACCAGCTGGATTGACCACAGATTGCAGGGCCTCTTGAGAATCTTGCGTCTATTTGTGCAAACACTGAAACGGGCGTCTTTGTGCATGAATTTAAGAGATTGAAGTGGTTCCATAACACATGCACACAGCCTCACAACTTTGAGTGAGAGAAAGAGTGAAATGATTTGTTTAAAGAACATACAAAGGATTAAGTTTTACTGATCCAATAATCTGACCCTTTGAAGTGCTCAGGGGGGGAGGGGGGCGGTCTGTGTACACCCTGTAAAAATTACACCTGGAGGTCATCAGACCCTTTAAGCTGTTGTGAGAGTCCTGAACATTACCGTTTATTCTTCAGAATTTGGAAGTTCAGTTCATCTTTGCATGACAGTTCGTAGTTAATCTTAGTTTTTTAACCAGAGGGTCTGGTTATAGTGTCGGAAACGCTGTGTACACAGTGATCATGATTGTTCCAGGGTGATGCTAGTATAACAAGAACATGCATGAGTCATTGATGATGCTGATGAGAAAAAAGATTTGATGACAGCTTTTTGTTGAATATTGCATGTAACAATTTTATTTCTTCCAGTGCTTTCCTTTCTGTTGTAATTTTTTTTTTTTTCAATTTTAGGAGTTGCAAAATATTCAAGAAGAATTGGAGCCTCTCAAGAGGAAATTGAAGAACTACCATGATCTACCACCTGTAAGTGCAGGCATGAGATTTTGGGGGCAATTGGTGGAGATCTTGCTTTTTGAAGGCCATGAGACTGTTTAAACACCAGATTCATGTTGATGAGAATCGTTCAAACAAGTCGGTAGGCATGAATTCTCATGAGCCCTGTGAGTGAAGGCGAGGAGTAAGAGAATGGATTTAACTCTTTGGCTGTCATTACTGGTAGTGCTTTTTCTTGATGCGATTCCAGAAAGAATCACCTCAACAAAAAGCGTTAACAACAGCCAAAGGGTTAGAGTTCCATCTTTTTCAGAATTTCAGGATCTTATGCCTTAACCCTTTTAGCCCCATGGTGCATTTCCCAAATTTGGAAGTGTTACTTAATGACTGTACCAGTTGCAGGAGGTGGATTGAACAAACATGATAATTCAAGGGTAGTGCCAGATTAGCTTGGCGCCTGAAGGTGCCAAGCTAATCTGGCACTACCCTTGAATTATCATGGTCAATCAGTCTCCTGCTGTAGGGTGTTGGGGTCATCCCCCCACCCCCCACACTTTGGTACCGGTTTCAGGCCACTTTACAAATTTCAAATAAAAGCGATCAGAAATCTCTGTAACTTCAGTAGCTGAACTGGCCCGTCGTCCGTCTTGTACTGTGTTTGTCTTCGGCATAAATCCGTGTCTGTCACGCGAGTGTGCGTGTTGGGTTTCAGTTCGCGGCGCTTTGAGTCGATTCACCCAAAAATTGAGAAAAAGCACCTATGTAATGCCGGTATTATTATTATTATAAAAGGGTTAAAGTACACTTACCCATTCAGTCCTGTCAGAACAACAGAATACAGATGGACCATGACAGCTCAAGGCGCCAAGCACCACGCGTAAACGATCATGGCTAATTCATCACCTGAACTGTAATGCTGTCTTTAGTGGACATTCAAAGTTTGGGGGTTTCAGTGATCAAAATGTTGGCATGCACTGTAAGTACTCGAATTGCCTTTTCCCCCCCCCTTTTTCAGGACATCTCTCAAGCAAAGGTGAAGATTGCAGAATTGACTCAAAAAGTGGTGAGTGTTCCTGAAATGAAAAATCATTGCCTTGTGCAATGCGATCACCATATATCTCAATTCAACTGCTTTTTTGCTCATGCCATAGCATAAGTGAGTCTATGTAATGTGGGCCATCCGGCGTTTGTCGTCTGAGGCAAACTTTAACATTGGCATTTTCTCGGAGGCTATTCAAGCCTCAGACTTCAAACTTGGCCCGAGGGTACTTTCTGGTAAAATCTTTCTAAACATACCAATTTCAGTGACCTCTTTCAAAGGTCAAAGGGGGTCCAGAAAGGGGTCACAAATAGCCATTTTGACATACATTGTTTCTTCTCAAGTGCTGTTTTTTTTTGTTTTTTTTACTTCAAACCCAAACTTGGTACAGAGATTTCCTGATGGTAAGACCTTTCTATGCATACTAATTTGGATGACCCCTCAGAAAGTGTCACAGGAGGTCGGCAAATGTGTTAAAAATGCCATTTTGTGATAGAATTGTAGTTTTTATCAAACTTATGGCCAACTTTTTATTCAGGTTACTAATTTCAGTCAGCATACTAATTTACTGGTCCCCTTGCAAAGGTCAAGGGTCATGGGGGGGGGGGGGGGGTGCAGAAAGGGGTAAAAAAGAGCCATATTTTGACAAAAACTTTTTTCTCAAATACTGTTTTTAACTGCAAACCGGAACATAAGGCCTTTCTATGCATAATAATTTGGATGATCCCTCAGAAAGGTCAAGGGTCACAGGAGGCTGGCATGTGTGAAAAATGGCATTTTTTGATGGAATTGTAGTTTTATCAAAGTTTTTGCAAACTTTTCAATCAAATTTGGCATGAAGGTAGCTAATGATAACGCCTTTCTATGCATACTAATTTAGTCATCCCCTCACAAAGGTCAAGGGTCATGGAGGGTTGACAAATTTGTAAAAAAAAATAATTTCCTTTCCGTGAATGATTTATGGAGTGGCAACTTTGTTCAAGCTGTCTGTTGACCCGCTTAGTGTTGGTTGACCTGCTTAGTGTTGGTTGAAAATCATGTTTCTGGAATCTTTGTTAACTCCTTATGCCCCGAGGACAAAATCAAATTTGTGTAGATATCCTCCGAGGTCTATATTGCAGTGTTGGAGACCGATCGACAATGATATTTCAAGGTTGGTGTCAGAATAGCTTGGCGCCTAGAGGCGCCAAGCTATTCTGACACCAACCTTGAATTATCATGGTCGATCCACATCCTGTCCGTCTTTCAGGGATTTAGGGGTTAATTTGACACCAAAGATCCCAGGCTGTCCAAGGAACATGGGTACAAGTGTTGTCAGCAAGAGGCATAAATCCCTATGAGCCCCTGCAACTGCAGGTTGGTTGTAGTTTAGTTGTACATTGCTTAACGTCCCGACAGCAACAAGACTTTCTCAGGATGTGCCTGCACTGCTTGTGAAAAAAACTCCACAGAATATTGAATGTATGTCGCCAGCCGGTCTAATACGCTAAATAAACCTAAGACCATTTAGCAACAAACATCCAATAACAAGAGCTACAGTCAGCGCAGTCAGTAGCGAGGGTTTAAGAAAGAAAAATACAAGTGAATGGAAGAAGGGTAGACAGAAACATGCCCCAGAATAGAGGGGAAAACACACCTTGTGGGGCTGACCAGGGTGACCCTGGGAACTAAAAAGTAGTTAACCCCACCCAAGTCCCCCAGGGCAGACCCGGGTGGGGGGAAATTGCAGGGACTTATGAAGATCTGTGTCTCTTGCAGTGGGATCGTGTTTACTTTTTGGGCTTATGTGCAATAGCAGAGTGAGTCTATGTAATGGACTAGCAGTCGTCTGTTCCTCCGCCTTCGTCGTCCATAGTAAGCTTGGAAAAGTCATGGGTCATATGAGATCGGCAAATGATGTGAAAAACGTCTATTTTGGGGGGTTGAATTTTAGTTAAGAAATTTAGAAGATCCCTTCAAGATGTTCGAGTGAGGAGGGGAGCAGATGTCGCCTCAGACCACCATCTGCTTACCTTAAGAATGAAGCTCAAGCTAAAGAAAAGCCACACAGAGACAACAAGAAGACAGCGCTATAATGTAGGCCTCCTGAGAGAAACTGGAGTTAGAGAAGAGTTCAAACTGGTGCTGTCCAACCGGTTTCAAGCGCTACAGGAGCTAGTAAATGAAGAGGAGGCGGTCACCACAGAGCAGCAGTAGAAGGCAGTTAGAGAGGCGCTGAACTCAACCTGCAAAGACACTGTAGGGTTCAGGAAACACCACCACAAGGACTGGCTGTCGGCACAGACCTTGAAGAAGATAGAAGCGAGGAAGCAGAAGAAAGCAGCGGTCAACAACAGTTGCACGAGAGCAGCCAAAGTAAGGGCACAGGGGGAATACTCGGAAGCCAACCGCGAGGTGAAGAGGAGTATCAGGGCAGACAAGAGGGCCTACACAGACAGCCTGGCAGCAGAGGCAGAAAAGGCAGCAGGCAGCGGCAACATGAAACAGCTCTACGACATTACCAGAAGATTGTCGGGTAAGTATGGCCATACAGAAAGACCAGTAAAAGACAAAGAAGGCAAGCTTATTGCAGACAGAGCAGACCAACTCGACAGATGGGCCGAGTATTTTGAAGAGTTACTGAACAGACCTAGCCCACCCGACCCCCCCGACATCCAGCCGGCAGAGACCGACCTACCCATCAGCTGTGACAGACCCAGCCGGGAAGAGATCAGAAAAGCAGTGGCATTTTTGAAGAATGGCAAAGCAGCAGGGCCAGATGGCATCCCAGCGGAGTCTCTGAAAGCAGACCTAGAGACAACAGTTGAGATGCTGTACCCACTGTTTGGAAAGATCTGGGAAGAGGAGGTGATGCCAGCTGACTGGAAGGAGGGGTACCTAATCAAGCTTCCCAAGAAAGGCGACCTCAGCAAGTGTTCCAACTACAGAGGAATCACCTTGCTGTCAGTACCAGGAAAGGTCTTCAACAGGATCATCCTAGAGAGAATGAAGAGCTCCGTTGACCCCCAGCTGAGAGACCAGCAAGCAGGATTCAGGAAGAACCAATCATGTACAGACCAGATCGCCACTCTCCGCATCATCGTGGAACAGTCTCTGGAGTGGAGCTCCCCGCTGTACGTCAACTTTGTGGATTATGAGAAAGCATTTGACAGCGTGGACCGAGAGACTCTGTGGAAACTCCTACGACACTACACTACCCACAAAGCTCGTCCGTCTGATCAAGAGCAGCTATGATGGCATGACATGTCGCGTGATCCACGAAGGGCAGTTCACCAGAGAGCTCCAGGTCAGAACTGGTGTCAGGCAGGGGTGTCTGCTGTCTCCGTTCCTCTTCCTACTGGCCATAGACTGGGTCATGAAGATGACCACAGAGCACAGACGAAGTGGAATACAGTGGACACAGCTTGACGACCTCGATTTTGCAGACGACTTGGCATTACTGTCCCACACTCATCAACAAATGCAGGACAAGACCACGAGGCTTGCTGACATCTCGTCCCAAGTGGGCCTCACCATTCACAAACAGAAAACAAAGACAATGAGGCTGAACGCAACCAGGGAAGAACCAGTCTTGCTTGCTGGCACCCCGTTGGAGGAGGTGGAGTCCTTCACCTATCTCGGGAGCATCATAGACAAAAAAGGCGGCACTGATGCAGATGTCAGAGCACGAATCGGTAAAGCCAGAGCAGCCTTTCTCCAGTTGAAAAAAAGTGTGGAGTTCCAGAGAGCTGTCACAACACACCAAAGTCCGGATTTTCAACTCCAATGTAAAAGCAGTTCTCCTATATGGAGCAGAGACATGGAGATTGACAAAAACCACAGTCAACAGAGTACAGACCTTCATGAACAGTTGCCTTAGAAGAATTTTGAAAATCCACTGGCCAGAGAAGATCAGCAACGTCAGACTCTGGGAGAGAACAGAGCAGATAACAGCAGAGAATGAAATTGGGCGAAGAAGATGGGGATGGATCGGTCACAGTCTGAGAAAGCCAGCTTCCAGTATCACTAGGCAGGCATTGTCATGGAACCCCCAGGGAAAGAGGAAAAGAGGTAGGCCGAGAAACTCCTGGCGTCGAGACCTCCAAGCAGACATCAAGAGACTGGGAACCACCTGGAGTAGAATCGAAGGAGAAGCACAGGACAGGAGTTGCTGGAGGTCTCTCGTCGACGGCCTATACCCGGGTAGGGGTGACAGGCGTAAGTAAGTAAGTAAGAATTTTAGTTGTTATTAGCATTTTTCAAAACTTTAAAACCAAGTTGGTAGAAAGGTAGTTTATGATAAGAACTTTTTATGCATACTAATTTGGTTCACTATTCACAAAGGGACGTTGACAAAATGTGTGAAAAATGCATGAGAAAACATGAGTTTTGTAGGTGTGAAAGCCAACCCTCTACTTATTTTAAAACACTTGAGCACTTGCTTATTTCAGAGACCTGTCAGAAAGGTCAAGGTCACTTAGGTCAGATTAATTATGTGGATCAGTCATGCACGTGAGCATTAACCCATTCAGGCCTGACGCACTACAGCAGGAGATGGGTCGACCATGATAATTCAAGCTAATCTGGCACTACCCTTAAATTATCATGGCCGATCCATCTCCTGCAACAGGTGCATAGTCATTAGGTGACGCCTCCAAAATTTGGGAAATACGGCCGTCGGGCTGAATGAGTTAAAGCTGAGGTCGAGTCTTTTTGCTCTGTCCGGCTCATGTTTGAAAAAAACTTTCCAGGACCCAGATAAGGCCTTGCAATACTTCGCCCCTAAGTCTGTCAATTCACCAAGTTGGCACAGCTTGAACCCCGTCAGTCCAGGGCCTACATAAGGCATGCAGAGTCATGTCCAGTGCACATAGAACATGAGATACTCTGTAGTCACAAGTGAACCCCCATCGGCTTCATGTAGGCCTGCACATGATTTATTCCTGTAGCAGATGATACTGACAAATAACTGGACGATACATTTGACAGCCACACTCCATGTGCACCTGTGGAATAGGGCGGCTTTGATAACTGCGGTAAGGAAATACAAATGCATGGAGTGTGGCTCTCAAATGTTCCAGCTAGTTATTTGTAAGTATAGTCTGCTACAGGACGGATTCCAGTGTTGGCCTGGCTACAGCTGACGGGAGTTCCCTTGCGACTTCAGTGTATCTCGTGCTCTGTTGATGATGTGCACTGGACTCGACTCTATAGCTGCTGCGTGCTGTATAGAGGCCCTGGGCTGATGGGGTTCAAATTGCGCAAACCCAGTGAGCTCAGGGCCCTACCCGAGTCCTGCAAAGTTTTTTTTTTTTAAACGTGTGGGACAGAACAAACATTGTTTTGGCAGGGAAGGGGTTAATTGTCTTCAAGAGAGAAATGCATATTCATTACTGTAATATTTTGTGCAGTATTCCATTATATTTGAATCTTTCTTTTTTTTCAGGCCAGCCTCGAAGCAGAATTAAGTAAAAAGATAGACTCAATGAGACTGTAGCACTGGGGAAACAGTCAAGAGTCTGCAAGTGTGTGTGTGTGAATGAATTTATTTGTGTGCAACAGAATGCACGTGTCCAGCATGTCTTGAACATAACATGAAGATAGACATTTTAAAAACTTTACCGTACTTTGCTTTGGACGGTACTATTCATGCTTTGAGGGGTCTTGCTGACCAGTGTACTGGATGCATCAGCAGTTTATCCGGTCTGTACTTTGGGGGTGAAATTGACCCCACTAAAAGTAAACAGCTGCAAGGCTATAAAAGCTGTTGAGAAAAGCTAGCAGCCAAAACTTCTAAGCCCACGGGAAAATATGGTATTAACTTCAGGTGCCAAGCTATGCTGGCACCACCCTTGAACTATCATAGTCAAATTAATTTCAAGCAGAAGTGTATCAGGATGAAAAGGGTTAATACACACCAACGAAAAAGCAGAAGGAGAATTCAATGAAAGGAAAAAACAAACATTGTGAAGTAAATGCAGAAAGCAGAAACATGAAAGCTGAACCTCACAAGTGCCAGGATACAATAACTCTGTTAGAGTACCATGCGCAAGTGAGTCGACTACCTACCAACATCAGTAGGAAAAGCTTTAGAGCTGTCAATCCTAATCCCTTATCAAATATGGGAATAAGGTATGAACAAAAATTCCAGATACTTGTAGCAGAATGCTGCAGAAAATGCTTGGCTGCATGGTTTGGCCGCTGACTGAGGAGCAGAGGCATTTCAAAGCAAACATCCGCGAAACACACCCGAACTAGACATAAACATTCAGAATGAGTTGTGTTGCTCATGTGTGTGTGGCCTGCCAATAAACGGGCCATTGCATCATACTGTGTGCGATGGCAAACACCTTTAAACCCTGGAACTGACAAGACGAGGGCTGCCTTCTGGGAAAAGTCGGGTCAGTTTACCACCACAAAAGTGTAAAATAGGCAGTGTAAAGTTTACAGCTTCAGAATTCATTTATTATGCAACTAAGCTTTCATTAATTTTCAGAGTGATTGGATGTAAACCGAATTTTTCAGTAAGTTTTAAAATCAGTTTGTTGTCAAATGGACCCCACAAGTTAACCCTCTTAACCCCAAGGTCTCATTTCCCAAATTTTGGAGTTGCCACCTGACAACTATGTACCAGTGATAATTCAAAGGTAGTGCCAGATTAGCTTGGTGCCTTCAGGCATCAAGCTAATCTGGCACTACCCTTGAATTGTCATGGTCCATCCATCTCCTGTGGTATGGTCTTGGGGATAAATGGGTTAATCATATTCAAGACAGATACACAGCAGATGAAGCTAGCATTTGAGATGCATTGCCTAATATGCAGCACATCTGGAAAATCAATCTTATTTGCAGTGGATCTATACCGATGAGGAAAAGAAATGACATTTTTGGAATCGTCGGAAACACGCGTGTTTCTGATTATTCCAAAAATGTCATTTCTTTTCCTCATCAGTTTATATGCAGCACATCTCTACTGCCGATCATGTTTCAATTAGCTGGTTCTTACCTGTTGAAGGTACAAAACTCAAAATGAGAATCGTGTTGAAAATAAAATATTTATTATCAAAACTTCCTTTGTTACAATTATCACATGGCAAATGTTGTCTTAATGAGAAATGATATGCACGAAGTGTTTAAATTTGTTCCAATAGGATACATCTTTAGCGAAGCAAAGCTATGTCGGGTACTGACTGACATTCTGCAAGTATGGCAACCAAGAAGACTGTATTCTTTTACGCCTGTGTGTGCAGCTACCGGTACCGTCTACAAAGGATTCCTTGTATGGGAAATAATATAGGAACCATCACATCATGCATGGGCTAGACCATTATTTGCGTGATGTCAGCATAATTTAGGAGCCATCACTACATCAAAATGGCCTCGGAGATGGCATCATGACCATTATTTGCATGATGTCGGCAAGACCAACGATATTTTGGGGCGAACCTTCTTCCAGTCAAAAGATGGTGCAACACAAAATGTCTGTCTTGCCAAACATCCCAGGCAATAAGGGTTTTGTGTTGACCTTTGCGAGGGGTTATCATAGTCACAGCATGTAGTGATTTTAAATGTTTCATGACCCGATGGTCATTACAATACAAATGTTTTGAAATTGTGCCACTCAACACTACTTGAATCGATCACACCATATACACGTAGTTGGGTGCTTTTTGGGAAGTGCTACTGAATCCAGTTGCTTGCGCCAAGCTCATCTGGCACTACCCTTGAATTATCATGATCAATCCCATCTCCTGCTGCAGGATCCTGGGGCTAAATGGGTAACCCTTTTGCTGTTGGTAGTGCTTTTGTCAATGTGATCCTGCAGGAAACGCCTCAGTGCCACCATCAGCCAAAGGCTTGATAAACTGTATACACTCGACACAGGGTATGAACCTCAAAACGGTGCTCGGACAATAGGGTTGAAGTGGATTATAGGAAAATTAAGGAAAATTGAAGTATGTTGTTTGGGGGAGCCCATGTTCTGTGAACCTTGCATTTTGGCTAATTTTTTTTTTCTGTAATCCATGAGCTGTACTGCCCAAGTAGTTCATACCACATGCCTCCTTTTACCTACTATTTTTTCTGGGCTGAAATGTGACCAAAATGACCTTCAAAGAGGACTCCCTCCTTGGAATGTTTAGGTCCAATGAATCTAAAATTACAAATATGCTTTAGATGCTTGAAAAATCGATAATTATCTCCCATAGCAATCTGATAATTCATGAGAAAACCATTCTCTAACCCGTTTCTGCCACATTTCTTTCAAATCACTTGCACAAAACTCCTGTGCTTTTGAAAGGCTATTACCAGTACTAGTGTCAAAAGAAACCTATACATGGCAAATTCTAATTTTAAAGATGAAATGACGCACTTTCCTGCTCCATACACTTTACTTCAGCATGTTTGGTCATCGGTCCATTTATTGTTGCTAGGTAAGTCTAAGGATGCTAGGTAATTCACCCCAGAAAATGCCATGTAACTGGAATAAAGGTAATTTGAACACTGGTGCTGACCGACATATTTCTGGAAGTAATGAAGGTGGACTACAGTAACTGCAGCATACAATTAAAAAAAAAGAACTTCACAATGTGTAATGCATGGGTGACAGTGTGGCAAATTGAAAAGACTGAAAATGGTCCAATTCAGGGCCAGCAAGAGCCATAAATTCTTATGAGCACATGCAGGGGCTCGTGAGAATTTATGCCTCTTGCTGATGGAATGCGCTGGCTGAAATTCAGCTTTCTTGGATATTGAAAAAGCTGAATCACTTTCAGGACTGAAGACTGTTGCCCATGAAAATGCGTTGCGGAATTAAAAACGATGCCCGTACACAAAAGTGGGACTTATGTACAATGTACGATACTCTTTAAAGTTGGAACCAATAATGTGGTCAAAAGCCTGTTTGGATTTTGGTAGCTGTTTTCGTCGATGATTCCTGCAGGAATCGCCATGACGGAAACCACTACCGAAACCCAACGGACTAATAAATAGTGCCAGTTAACAAACGGTGCTTGCATGGATGAATGGCTTACAGTGAGTAAACATTTCACACAAGCCTTTAAAACTCATTCTACCCCAGACGCACCACAGGAAGATAAGGATCGACCATGATAGTTCAAGTGTGATGCCTGGGCGCCAAGCTATTCTGGCATCACCCTTGAACTCTCAGAGTCGATCTGTGTCCTGCACTGCAATGCAGTCTTCAGAGGACAACGGTAAAATTTAAGGATTTCGGTGTTGGGGTAGAATGAGTTAACACATTCTATCCCAAGGACTGAAATCCCCAAAATTTGAAGTTGCCCCCTGAGGACTATTACAATTTTAGAGACAGATTGAACATGACAGTTCAAGGGTGGTGCGAGAATAGCTTGGTGCCTATAAGCGCCAAGCTAGTCTGGCACTACCCTTAAACTATCATGCCCCATCTGTCTTTCTGTGGTGTCAGGGCTGAATGAGTTAATAAAATCCCTTTTGTGAACAGCAAAATAACTTGCACACGTGTGTTTATGCAGATGATGCACGTCGAACGTCATTTCATGTACATGTATATCCAGCAACACCATGATGGGAACTAGTTTTGAGAAAGTGAAATAACTGGTATTCTGGCAAATTTCTGCATGCAAGTTTTCACAGACACAATATTGTGTCCTTCACAGTCACAATATTGTGTCCAAGTTTACCCTATGTTAAAAAGTATTTACAGTAAATAAAAAAAATAGCAACTGAACGAGGTACACAAATATATGTTCTTGCAGACCCTCGTAATGTTGATTAGCTTTCAAGCATAATGTTATGTACCTGAACGCTCAATGCCAAATCCTTGCAAAGTGGGAGAAAGAGCAATCGTATTAATACAGTTACTTTTTCATACATAATTCATTTTCACACACCTTGAACAGGGTATAAAAGTCAGCCCCATATCACAATACCTGGAAGCCATAAAGTCACAAGTGTTCACGTTAACCCATTCAGGTCCGATGCATTACAGAAGGAGATGGGTCGACCATGATAATTCAAGGGTAGTGCCAGATTAGCTTGGCGCAACTGGTGCATTAGATGACGCCTCTAAAATTTGGGAGATATGGCTGTCGGGCTGAACGAGTAAATGTGATGCCAAGCCTGCATACGCTTATAAAGAAAAACACAGACTTAGTTGGCATGCGAACAGCTGTGCATGGGCTTATGAAGGCTGGAGTTGGCCAGAGCACTTTTGTGCTCATTGGGTATGTACTGGGGAGACCTGAAAGCGTTCTATCCAATTTCTTAAGTCATTCGAGACTAACAGAATCCGGATACTTGGCTGAAGTGCAAGTCTGGATGCCGTTCATCTCGCACGAGTTAATACCGAGGCAGACCTGTGCAAAGTCCCTACACTTTAGAGACAGAAGACATGATTATACATACCCGTGCACAGTTCACACGCCTCGTCCCTTCTTGTAATAAAAACCTGATCAAACATCTTTTAACACTGATGATGCACAACCAAGGTGTTAACTCGTTCAGTGCCCACTGATGGAAACTGTCTTTCTGCAGTCTTCGTGAATTCAAAATCAACAAGCCTTAGCCGTCCTAGGAACTTGGATTCAAAGTGGTGTCAGCAAGAGGCATAGACCCTCATGAGCCCCCGCAACTGCGGGGGCTCATGAGGGTCTATGCCTCTTGCAGTTGGGTGTGTTCAAATTTTCTCTGCACTGAACGGGTTAATCTGATCCGACATACTGCATATAGAATTATTCAACGTGCCTGAGGAAGAAGAAGAATTGTTCAACACTGGCTGGCATTTCATAACGGTGCTGCAGAATAGTATTTTTCATCAATAGTGAATGATTCAAGATTCAAAATGCTTATTCCATGGTACAGATATTTGCTTTTGTCTGCAGAGTACTAAATGGGGTGTGGGGAGGGCTGGTTGGGCAGACTCGCGGAGGTAACCGGCGTGAGTGGATTGGTTAGGTAAGGGACTACACAAAGATTTGATATTTTATAAATTTATCTGATACACTCCAGGGTGAAGCACAAGGCAGCACTATACAAAAGACATCAGCTTTTTTTTTTGTTCTTGCAGAAGTGGTAAAATGTAGAGAAAGCAAAATGTCTGAGTATTAATAAAATGAGTAATGAGCAATGCACATGATGGAAACAGCAGACATACCTGACCTGTGTAGAGAACAGCAGCATTGTACTGGTCTAGTTAATGCTTTGTGATATTATCCAGTCCTGACCAAAACAATTTTACCTATCTCAACATTTGGCACCTTCAATACACAAACACTGTAACTGCAACAAATTGAAATGTCAACTGTATCTAGATGAATCCTTTTGGCCTCAAGGTCCCATTTCTCAAATTTTGGAGGTGTTGCCTAACAACTATGTGCCATTTGTAGGAGATGTATTGAACATGATAATTCAAGGGTAGTGCCAAGCTCATCTGGCACTACCCTTGAATTATCATGATCAATACATCTCCTGCTGCAGGGTCCCAGGGCTAAAAGGGTTAAAGGAGAAGCTACAAAAAAAAATGTTTGCAAAATATGCACATTCAACATCTTGCACACGCAAGTTTACTCGTTTTAACTCTGCCTACTAAGTAACTTTTCTGCATCATGTACTCTGCCAGCTTCTAAGTAATTCTGTTAACCCTTATCGTTCGGAATACACCAGTGTGTGAAGTAAGTTTGACTAAAATAGTCCAAGGGTGGTGCCAGAATAGCTTGGCGCCTCTAGGCGCCAAGCTATTCTGGCACCACCCTTGAACTAAAGTCTATATCCTTATCTGCAAGTACAATAATGTAGCTTGTATATGGCAGTGTACAAATTTGAAGCTTTTAGCCTCGGTATAATATGGGTTCAGAGTTCATTTCTGCATCTGGCGCATTTGCCAAGTAACGGACTTTCAGTACTAAAAATAGCCAAGCACGCGCACTGCACGCAAACCCTGGCTGGACAGATCTGCCACCCATGGCATGCATGGCAAATTGTGACGAGGAAGCTGGAGCCACTAGCTGTAGGCAGAGAGCTCAAATTCGGCACCTTCATAATCTCAACAGCAAAAATGTAAGAACTGAAAAGCCACGAAAAATGGAAAATGCGAAATTGCTGCCCGCTGTCATGAGTCATGAACCTGTTATATTTATGGGACATGAAGGATCAATTTTATTAAAAATACAAGGTTTCGGTGATTTCGAAGAACTATGTTTTCCACAGGTTAAAAAACCCAAAACATCCATCTTCATAAACTGCAAAATAAAACAAAAAACCCCCACACCAATGTAAACGTGGTTACCAGTAACTGGTACATAACGCTGGATGGCATAGGCACTTGCATAAGTAATGATGTACGTAGAACACAAAGTCTCCAGACATTCTAATATGGAATGACTGTGCCCTCTTTGTGTACACGCATTCCGCACCCCCCCCCCCCCCCACCCTCCCCCCACAAAAATTTTAACTGATTTCACAAACAGAAACTGACCAGACAAAATAATGAGTCTGAACACAGGAGTACACTATGTAGATACAACTCATGATGACAGAATTGCTTTCTCGTCTTCAGGAATTTCTCGTGCCTGGTATGGGCCCATGTCAAACCTCCGCATGTGGATCTGAAGACACACAAAAAAAAAACCAACGCAAAGATTTGTTCCTGTTTTAAGTATATTTCACACAAATACTTAGAAGCAAAAATTCTGCACATTTGACTCAAAAAAAATCATAAAATATTAACTGCTGAGTCAATGTGAATAAAAATGAATTTTCTTTAAAATGAATTTTTTCGAAAAATACTTACCGATGGTATTACTAATAGGAAACGTTACCTAGCTAGCCTAATTTTAGCCAAAATTTGGTTGTGTCCGTATAAGGGAGTGATGGCAGGTGGGGGGGGCACCACAGTACAGGCAGTAACCCGAGTAGCCTCCCTTACGCCCCATCCGGGTACGAACTCACCCGATATGCCTCAGTTTTTTTCCTTAGCGAACTGTCGGCAAGCAGGGCAGGTGAGAGGGACCTTCAAGTAATATGATCAGTAAGTATTTTTTGAAAAAAATTAATTTTAAAGAAAAATGCATTTTTCTCTAAAAGGTATTTTTTCGAAAATACTTACCGATGACATGACTAATAGGAAGTGTCTACTTACACAATTCTAGCCTAAGAAATCCGTTGTTACCACACAACCCGGGAGGCACTCGGGGAACCCCAGGAGGGGCCAGGAGTAGTCTCCCGTTACTGCCCATCCGGTTCCGAGTCCTCCCATAATTCCTCAGTCATGATACTTAGGTCACCAGCGGCGAGTGGGGCAGGTGGGAGGGTCCTCCCAGTCATGTCATAGGTAAGTATTTTTCCAAAAAATACCTTTTAGAGAAAAATGCATTTGTTTCCTCAAAAACATTACCGATGACATGACTAATAGGAAGAATTACGAGGAGGAGGGTGCCGCGCCTCAGCACACCTTGGCCAAAGGAGCCATCCTCCCTGTCGCAAACTCCCGACGACCCTTGTTAGAAGTGCTCCACGGCGCCGTGGTGCCGGTAGGGAGAGTTGCGCCTCAGTGATGTCCCCCATCAGCGCGAAGCTGCCTCGCTGGCCTGCCAGATCCCGGAGGTAGCCGCGGGCGAAGGTAGATTCTGCCCGTTTGCCCACGGCAGCTGCGATGGAAGACCGCGCAGCTCCGATCGTACGCAACATCCGTGCCTCGTTCGCACGTAACTTAAGCCTCTTAGCTCCCTGCGGGGAGGTGTCCTGGTAGGCGGACCGTATGACTAAGCGTAGCCAGGAAGATCGTC
Source organism: Semisulcospira habei (assembly GCA_036245525.1). Lineage (NCBI taxonomy): Eukaryota > Metazoa > Mollusca > Gastropoda > Semisulcospiridae > Semisulcospira > Semisulcospira habei. The sequence continues at coordinate 63,722,596 of BTPG01000001.1, forward strand.
TGGGCTGTCATGTTGGTCTTGCCAGGCTTTAAGGCAGAACGAGGCGTGAGCGTCCTCTCCGGACGGCTTAGGTTTGGTGCCGGTACACGCGGAGGGCTCGCACAGGATCATATTGCCTGGTCTCCTGGGGGGAGATCGTCCCTCGCAGCGGCAGTAAGGTGATCACCTGTGGTGCAGTCAAGGAGACCTGGTCATGGCAACGAAGGCAGGGTCCGTAAGTCGCTGTACGGCACCATCCGCTCGAACAGCGGGCAGGCAGGGCGCGCCGACAGCGCGTGTAGCTCACGAACTCAGGCCGCCAAGGCAAAAGCCAACAGGAGGCATCTTACTAATCACATCCGCAAAATGGGCCATCCGAGGTCTCCAAAGAGCCAGGGGAAAGTCTGCGAACTGGGTAGTACTCTGGTGGGAGGTGAAGGTCGTCGCACTAGAAGCACAGTACTCGCCATCTACCCTTGTAGCTGCATCGTGTCGAGGGTCTGCGAGCTGTAGCGATAGCGTCCACTGCTGCACTCAAGAACCTCTGGCAGCGAGGGCTTGCCACCCAACCTCCACATGTGGAGGAGTGGGGGCTCCGGGTACAGGTGTAGCAGCGATTGACGTGGTTGCTTGAGCCCCGTGCGGGGTGCGGGGAGCAGCCAAGGGGGTCCGTGGCGAGGCTGAGAAGGTCGGTGGACCAGGACCGGTTCCAAGAGACCGGGGCGACCAGAAGGACGACCGCATTGCATCCCCGAAGCTTGAGGGGACTTAGGGGACGAGGGCTGTCAGGGGGGTACACATAGCGAGAAACCCGAGGGTCTGGGATTGGGGCGTCGAATAGGGGAAGCAGGTGATTCCACCTCGTATCGAAGAGGTCGACAGTGGCGACTCCCCATGCGCGCTGATCATCCGCAGATGTCCAGTCATCCAGGGAAGAGATGAACACGGAGGGAAAGTTGAGGTTCTAGCACCAGCGTAACAGACGGCAGAAAGAGTCATGAAGACCGACTCAGGTGGACTCTCGAAGCGAGACACGCGTCCCGTCCCTCGCAGAAGAAGGGGGCGAATCAACGGAGACATGGGCACCATGGAAGAGAGATCTCCTGAGGAGGGGCGCCAGAGAAGCATGAGGTGCTGCTGTAGTACCGGGCGTAGAGACAACCAAAGGGAAGTAGATCTGCTGCCGCAAGGAGCCACGAAGGAGCTGAAGCCAGACTCTGCCGGAGGCTGTGTCCTGCTGGGCTACCTGGGCTGCTAGGCAGCCAACTTAGGATCCGTGGCCTCAGCAATGCACCCTGTTGAGGTAGGTGGTAAACTCCCTGCCGAGACGGACGAAGCGACGACAGGTGGTGAGGTCCGACCTACCAGCGGCGACTATGAACCCCAATCGGAACCACCCCCATGACGGTGCAGCGCTGTCCGAAGACCGGAGGCCTCCACCGTATGCGCCTGAAGAGGTCGTCAAAGTAGTTGAACACATGGCTGGAAGACGGCTGCTGCGGCTAGGTCGCCACTGCGTCCCTGAAGCGGTTGAGGAACCACAGGCTGAGGTTGAGACCGCACGGCAGCGCCTGAACTGGTACTACTCTGTCGCAGGTGAACCGGAGAACTTCCTGGAGCCTAGCGCGTGGGGATCTGGAGATAAGTGTCAGAAGACCAGACTGAACACATAGTCCAAGAGCTGTACGGCGGGGCCGGAAGCGATGTGGAGGGAACTTGCGAGGCCTAGGGTCCACGAAGTACTGTCCGGTCAGCCCGGACGCACCGAAGAGCAGGGCCACCCAGGGGAGCACGGCGCAGCTGAGTCCCCAGCACGGGGGGCACGCCGCAGCAGGCCACCTGCACCATATCCCGACGCCACAGGACGCAGCAGGAGGCGGCAGTGATGGAGTCGACCAATGAGAGATACACCACCCCAACAGTCGTTCCACGAGCGCTAGGATCCCGCGGGAAAAGCCAAGCCGGGGAGCCAGGCGACTTCGAAGCGGCGGGCGGAGGCCAGGGACAGAAGCACCAGACTCCTATAAAGCTGGGGAGTTATGGACGAGCGAGGCCATCTAGTCCAACCGCAGCGCTGGGCGTGGAACCACAGCCGGCTGAGGGCAGACGAAAGCTTGGGAGAGTCTCGAGAAGTAGTCCGGACGAAAGGAACGTCAAACCTGGCCGGAGAAGCAACGGAGTCCCGGAACCCGACTGGAAGAGAGCTGAGCAGTCGTAGGGCAAGTCCCGAAGGGCGGGAGGCTGCGGCCGAGACCAGAACCTCCACACCTGTCGTCCAGCGACCACCAGCTAAGATCCCCCTCTCGAGCGGGGGGAGATGCCGAGTCGTCAACTGGGGAAGCGCGATGGAGAAGCGAAGAGCACTACGTGCAAGGCAAGCATGGAGTCCGCATGCGATGACCAGGCCGCCGTGCGGGAAGCGAGGAGCCGACGAAGGGGGCGAGCAAGACTGGAAACCGGAGTGGTGAGGGGGCTCCAACCCGCCCTACATCCTCAGGTGGCCGGGCCAATCTCTCTGAGCCGGGTTCAAGGCGGCGGGCTCCCAGCCGGAGTAGCGAGTCCCCACCAGCGGGCAAAGGAGAAGAGCAAGGACTGCCAGCGGACATGGGGCAGCGCGTGGTGCGCCTCACCGAGCCGGGCTCTGAAGCGGGCTCTCAGCCGACAAGCAGATTGTCCTGTCAGGCTTCCTCCAGGAAGCGGTCGCGTTGACTGCGGTCCTGCTCCGTGGCCGGGGCTCCTGCCCCCAGCTGCCTAGCGCATGTCAAGAGTAAGGGGAAGCCACAGGTTCCGTTGTCCTTGGTTGTGTGGCACTTCGTCTCTAAGAGCCGGGCCCCGAGGGGCGGGCTCCCTGCCGGCATATGATTTCCCCGGAGGAGTCTGCGTGCGTGAGAGACGGGAAGAACTGTTAGAGGGAAGTCACAGGTCCAGCTGTACCCGGTCGCGTGTCTCTAGGAGCCAGGCCCCGTGGGGCGGGCTCCCTTTGGAAGAGTCCGCGAGCGTGAGAGACAAGCGAGAACTGATAGCGGGCAAGGGGCGGCGCGACGAGGCCAGCGCTATGTGCCGCGAAGCTATATCAGTTGTCCGAGAGTGCAGGGTGGACGCGCAAACAGCGGCGTCCAAGCCATAAGGTCGGTGTGGTCCCGTGCGGCCAGTAAGCAGAGCACTGGGAAGGCGCTTCAACAGGAACCAGGCCACCCAGATGCCGGTTACTCGCGTCTGTACACTCCATAACTGCGACCAATGAGGCGGGCTCTCTGCCGGCGAGGTGACTCCTGTAGGGGCCAGCGAGTTTCCTTGGAGACGAACGGGGATCGGCAGTGGACATGGGACAGCGCGAGGTGCGACTCTCTGAACTGGACTCAGTGAGGCGGGGTCTCTGCCTGTCAGAAGGCTTGTCCGGGCACGCTTCCTCCTGGAAGCGGCCGCTTCGATCAATACCCGCTCTGGGCACTAGGTTCCTGCGTACGGCGTGGCGTCCTCTGCAAAGGTCGTTGCGGTCTCGAGTGTTGCGCTGCTGCGATGTCTCCCACCAGCGAAAGGTTCTGCCGCTGGGCGGAGAGGTCCCTCAGGTAGAAGCAGGTAAAGGTAGTCTCAGATCGCCATCCCACGGCCACCACAATGTCCTTGACAGCGCAGTTGCGGTCGAATGCGAGACTTGCGGCCATGGCTCTGATCTCGTGCGCCCTGATGTTCATACGTTTGGCTGCATCAGGGGCGAGATCCTGGTAGGCAGAGCGAATTGCCCATCGGAGCCAGGAGGAGATGGTCTGGGCTGAGATGTCACGTCTACCTGGGGACAGAGGGAGAAACAGGTGGGTGCGTCCTCTGCGCAGCGGCTTGGTCCGGCGCAGGTACACACGTAAGGCTCTCACCGGGTCCTGTTGTCTGGTCTCCCGGGTGGAGTCTGTCACTCGTAAGGGGTGAACAGTCATCTGTGGGGCAGCCAAAGGCGCCTGCATCTTGGCCAGAAAGGTCAGTTCAGGTAGCAGTTGCACGGAGCCATCCGTCCGGAACTGCAAGCAATCTGGGCGTGTCGACAGCGCGTGAAGTTCACTGACCCTGGAAGCCGTGGCTAGGGCCAAGAGGAAGCACGTCTTCCGCGTCATGTCCGGCATGCGCACCAACTGAAGAGGTTCAAAATGGTCTGAGTTGAGCCACGTAAGCACCCATGGTAGATCCCATCTCGGTACCAGAGAACGCAGAGCCGGGCGTTGCAGACCGAAGTGGGCAATCAGATCGGCGAGGTCTTTGCAGCTACCAGGATCGGGCCGGCCCAAGTGCCGGAGGTGTCGGCAATCATGGTGAGGTAGCCACTAATGGTAATCGGAGCCAGTTCCTGGTCGTAGAATAGCCAGAGGAAGAACTCCGCCAGCTGGGGCATCGTCAAGTCTGTGGGGAAGAGAAGGTTGTCACCACACCAGTCACACAGCACTCGCCATCTTCCCTTGTAAACTCGTCTGGTTGAGGGTCAGCGGGCTGCAGCGATAGCATCCACTGCCGCACTAGAGAAGTCTCTGCTGGCGAGGGCTTGCCACACAATCTCCAGGCGTGGAGGAGACGTTCTGGGCATGGAAGGAACAGCGGCTGTCGTGGTTGCTTGAGCATCGTGCGTGGAGTGGGGAGCTGCAGAGGAGGGCACGTGGCGAGGTTCAATAGGTCTGTGGTCCACGACTTGGTCCAGCAGAAGGGGGCCACCTGGAACAGGACCATGTTGCAGCTGCGGAGTTTGAGGAGGACCTTGGGCACCAGCACCGACGGAGGTTAAGCGTAGGTGACGAGTCTGTCCCAGGGGATGGATAGCGCGCCGACTGCCCAAGCTAGCGGGTCTGGAACCGGCGAGACGAACTGCGGTAGCTGGCGGTTCAACCTCATCATGAAGAGGTCGATCGTGGGAGCCTCCCACCTGGTCTCGATCCTTCTGAAGATGTCTGGACGGAGCGTCCACTCGGTGTGGAGTAACTGGCCGCAGCGCGAAAGAGAGTCGGCTAGAACATTTAGATGTCCCGGAATGTGTCTCGCACGAAGAGCGATGCCCCGATCCTCGCACCAGCAGAACACCTGGTAAAGAAGGATGCACAGCAAGGGAGAGCGTGTTCTGCCCTGCTTCTGTATGTATGCGACGACACTGGAGTTGTCGGACAAGACGAGGAGCTCCTGGCACCGGAGTTGAGAGTCCCACGTCATAAGGGCTTGCCACACCGCCTTCAGCTCCAACCAGTTGATGTGTCGGGAGCGAAGATCTGGGGACCAAAGACCAGAGGCTGTGGCGAACATCGGTAGTAGGTGAGCCCCCCAACCGGCGAGACTTGCGTCGACACAGAGGGACAGCCGGGGAGGTGGCGAGTAAAGTGGGACCCCCGTAGCGAGCCAGGCGGAATCCCCCCAGCGCAGGAGGTGAGGACGTAGCATCAGGGGCACCGGGATCAGGGAGTCGATGTCGTCCTTCGACGGTCGCCAGTGTAGGAGCAGGTGCAGCGGGCGACAGTAGAGGCGTCCTAGAGGAAGGAGATCCACTGCGGCGCTCATCAGGCCCAGGAGTTGTAACCACACCCGGGCAGTGATGCAATCGAGAAGCCGAGCGTTCGTCCCTAGTGGCGGTATCCCGTCGTGAGTACACCTCGTGTCTTTCTTCCCGACACTCCAAGCGTGACACCTTCTTCCTGTCCAGGCTGCATTCCGCCGTCTGGCCCGGAGCTAAGATCGTTGTAATTTCGGTTGCCGACGTCTGCCCGGAAGTAGTAGGATCGGTCCGATTCCTCATGGTCATGGGTGACTTAAAAGCCCCATCCGTGGTATTCTGCGCAGTGGTAGTTGTACTGGTCCAATTCGTCACGGTCATGGGTAACTTAATAGCCCCATCCGTGGTATTCTGTGCATTAGTCGTCCTACTGGTCCGATTCATCACGTTTATGGGAAACTTACTGTGCCCCATCGTGGTACTCCGAGTGGGAACTGATGGCCGCTCTCTGATAGGTGTCGGGCGTACATGGTGGTAGAATCCCCACAGCTGGGACCATCTCTCTTCCAGCCAGGGGGCGCATACAGAAAAGGGTGCATTGACTCACAGCCAGAACAGGGCAGGCAGACTGCATGCTCGTCACAGGGCCACTGAAAATCGCCATATTGCGTGCAGGTACGAACCTGGTAACTGCAACATAGAGGCCATAATGAAGAACGAGTGAGCGTGGCCACCGAGGCCGCGCACCAACAATTACGCGCGCGAGAGTGAGAACGAACTCGATCAAGTGCACAGAGCGTGCCGACACCAGGCGCTCTTCCCTTCCCTAGAGCGCCGGTCAAGGGCAGTCACCGAGATTTTACCTGGCCATGACGGTGCGAGAAGCAAACCCACGCCGATAGAAGCGATGACCTGAGGCGCCACAGGACTCACAGTCACCAGCCCGGTCAAGGCTGTCCACAGGCACGCTAAGTCCAAAATACAGCGCACAGTTCAAGTTCAAAACAGCACAAGACACCCCGCGAGTGAGCTACAACTAGCACAATCCAAGTGAGCTCCAGCCGAGCACCAGCTGCTCAGTCAAGATCCCAACGAAGCAAGAACAGTTCAAACAAGTCACAAGTCGACCGGTCACATCCACACAGCAATCCAAGAGCGATGTACGGACACAACCGTCTACAGGCTAGCTAAGAACTAAACCGAGGCATATCGGGCGAGTTCGTACCCGGATGGGGCGTAAGGGAGGCTACTCGGGTTACTGCTGGTACTATGGTGCCCCTCACCTGCCAACACTCCCTTATACGGACACAACCAAATTTTGGCTAAAATTACGCTAGCTAGATAACGTTTCCTATTAGTAATACCATCGGTAATGTGTTTTGAGGAAACAACTTAAGTTGTCTTTGGACCATTTTTCAACTTAATCTTGAAAATTGCTTCAGGTATGTTGCGAAACAAGCATACTGCCCAAAAGCCCCATTGCAGGCACACCACACAAGACAAAACAAAAGTTCTTGTTTCAAGCATCCAAGATTGTTTAATATGAAACCCACCACATGCCAAAGCTCATGACAAATATCATAAGAACACTTCACGTGTATAGCCATGAATTGAAGTCTTTAAGGTCTCTTTCATTCTGTCCAAAATATGACCTGAAAATTGAAGACATTTCTTACGGAGTGAATGCATGTTAACCTAGTATGATCAATGAGATCCCAATTTGATGCAAATTCTGCTTTGATTTTCCATAAGCAAGTCTATATTTGGGCAACAAGGGTGGATTCTTGATGACATTCTCTTCGCTCTGCAGCGATGTTTTTCAGGTCGGATTCACACGGGACATCTATTCAATGACTCTGTAGAGTGATTCAGTATGATTTGATGGCAACGAAGCAATTACTGTAGACTGAAATAATGGCATAAGGAATCATAGCAACTAAAACCACTACCGCCATGCAAAGGGTTAAGACTCGCTTGAGATGGTAAAATATCATGTGGAAAGAGTTTTTGGCTTTAAACTGCTAGACTAAAATGCTGGAGCTGAGAGGACTACTTTCAAACAGAAGTCCATTTTTATTTTTGTTGTCACGCCCCATGGCGAATCAGTTTTTAAAAAAAGATATAATGTATTTTTATGGGCCATACTCTTAGTTATCTAACGTGCTTAACTCATTCAGCCCTGACGCACTACAGCAGGAGATGGGTCGACTATGATAATTCAAGGTTAGTGCCAGATTAGCTTGGTGCCCGTCGGCGCCAAGCTAATCTGGCATTACCCTTGAATTATCATGGTCGATCCATAGTCATTAAATGACGCCTCCAAAATTTGGGAAATATGTGCGCCTGGCGGAATGAGTTAAAATGTTCTCAAAGTTGTCCATTTTTACCATGTTATTCAACATTGTATGGTATTATATAAATTGCTGAGTCATGAGCTTCAAAAACAGCAATATTTTGCATTAAGCACATACAGCGAAATCCCTATAATATTCTTTCTGGTTTGCATGTCTCTACATTTGACAGACTACAAGTGATACATCATGCAAGCATGTGCAAAACTTAAACCTCTCAGTATAATATTATTTATGTGAACGATAACAATAAATCTGAATGCTAAAAGCTACCAACACAACCCCATCTAGAGCAACCAGAAACACGCAAGGAGTCTAAAGTTCAGCCCTGAAAGTCTAAAATTTCGCCCACCAGCTTTTGGCTAGTGACTTTAAAGTTTTACTAGCCAAACTGAAAATGTTACTAGCCAAACCGAAAATTTTACTAGTACTGAAAATAGCCCAACACAACAATATACTGTACCACAAGTAAGTGTTTGACGCCCAATGTTAGTGTTTTCTGCCCAGAGGCATTGAGAACAAATATTTAAACAGACACTCATAACCAAGTTAATGTTTATGTCCTGACTTCAAGCTTTTGATAGTATCAAGTGGAGAAATAACTGACAAAGTCCCCATGTGAACTGTGGTGGGATTTTTATTTATTTTTATTTTTTTGTAAGTAGAGCAGGGCTTTTGTTTTTACAATAATAATAATAATAAAGGTAATTTGTATAGCGCCTAATCACCAAGGTGCTCTAGGCGCTTTACAATCACAGTAATGAAACACAAAGCAAAATACAAAAACAAGCACAAACAACAACAAAAAATACATTGATTTACAAGGAGCAGAAAACTCACACACACACACACACGATGAGCCGGCAGACAAAATGGTCTTTACGTATATGCAACAGAGAAAAGGTGTGTTTTAAGCTTGGATTTAAAAATGGAAAGAGATGATGAGTGACGCACATCAGCTGGGAGAGCGTTCCATGAATGGGACCAAAATATGAAAATGTACGATGACCTTGAGTAACCTTATTACGTCTAGGGATACGGAAAACACGAGTGTCTGAAGCAGAGCATAGTGAGTGGGACGGTGTATACAGTTGGACAAGATCAGATATGTAAGGAGGGGCAGAACCAGAGATGATGTTGAAACAAATAACACAGACTTTATACTGAATTCTGTATGAAACTGGCAGCCAGTGTAAATCAGCTATGTGTTCACGTTTTGGTACACGAAAAATCAGACGTGTAGCACAGTTCATGACTCTCTGGATTTGGTCAAGAAGATTTTGCAGAACACCGGACAAAAGAGAATTGCAATAGTCTATTCAGGACAGCACAAGGGAGGTAACAAGTTACAACAGGTTAAAGGGTCTGTAGACCCCCAGGTATAAATTTTAGAGGGTACACAGACAGTCAAGATTACCTCCAAAAAGTTTCTCACCTGAAGAAAAAGGTTGACGTCGGCAGCACGACTAAGGTAAGGGAAGTTGCCGCCAGATTTCAAGTGTGCCCGCCGGGCCTCAGGATAGCATTTGTACATCTCGTCTCGCACCATCCCAGACAAGGCGCAATCGTCAAACACCTAAAAAAAAAAGTATTTTCGAAAATACTTACCGATGGCATTACTGTTAGCAAATGTTACCTAGCAAGCCTAATTTTAGCCAAAATTTGGTTGTGTACGTATATGGGAGTGATGGCAGGCGAGGGGCACCATAGCCTAGGCAATAACCCGAGTAGCCTCCCTTCCATCCCCATCTGGGCAAGTGCCCACCGAAGCCCCCAGTTAGTTTCTTACCGGGCCAGCGGCAAAGGTGGGAGGGACATCTGAGTAATGCCATCAGTATGTATTTTTCGAAAAAATACATTTTAAAGAAAAATACATTTGTTTCCTCAAAACACATTACGATGGCATTACTGTTAAGAAGAATCCCGAAGAGGAGGCAGGTGCTATTATAGCGCCCCTAAACCCAAAAAACTGGCCACCAGACCCGCCCTTTTGAAGCAAACTCCCGATAATTTTAGCTAAGATACTTACGGCGCCTAGGACACCGGGAGGGAGTGTTGTGCCGCTGCAATGTCTCCCACCAGCGAAAGGTTCTGATGATGGGCGGAGAGGTCCCTCAGGTAGAAGCGGGCGAATGTAGTCTCAGCTCGCTATCCCACGGCCGCCACAATATCTTTGACAGCGCAGTTGCGGTCGAAGGCGAGACTTGCGCCATGGCTCTGACCTCATGTGCCCTGATGTTCATACGTTTGGCCACATCGGGGGCGAGGTCCTGGTAGGCAGAGCGAATCACCCATCGAAGCCAGGAGGATAATGTCTGGGCTGAGATGTCATGTCTACCTGGGGACAGAGGGAGAAACAGGCGGGTGCGTCCCCTGTACAGCAGCTTGGTCCGGTGCAGGTACACATGTAAGGCTCTCACCGTGTTCTGTTGTCTGGTCTCCCGGGCGGAGTCCGTCACTTGTAAAGGGTGAATGGTCATCTGTGGGGCGGCCAAAGGAGACCATGTCTTGGCCAGGAAGGCCGGTTCAGGTAGCAGTTGCAAGGAGCCGTCCGTCCAGAACTGCAAGCATGAAGAGCATGTCGACAGCGCGTGGAGCTCACTGACTCTGGAAGCAGTGGCGAGGGCCAACAGGAAGCATGTCTTCCGGGTCACGTCCGGCAACTGCGCCAACTGGAGGGGTTCAAAGCGGTCCGAGTTGAGCCACGTAAGCACCCATGGTAGATCCCATCTCAGCAAAAGCGAGCGAAGGGCCAGGCGTTGCAGACCGAAGTGAGCCATCAGATCGGCAAGGTCTTTGCAGCTACCCGGGTCGGGTCGGCCCAAATGCCGGTAGGTGTCGGCGATCATGGCTTGGTAGCCCCGAATGGTGATTGGAGCCAGACGCTGGTCGTTGAAAAGCCAGAGGAAGAACTCCGCCAGCTGGGGCACCGTCAAGTCCGTGGGGGAGAGGAGGTTGTCGCCACACCAGTCACACAGCACTCACCACTTTCCCTCGTAAACCCGTCTGGTCGAGGGTCTGTGGGCTGCAGCAATAGCATCACTGCCGCACTTCAGAAGCCTCTGCTGGTGAGGGCTTGCAGTTGCACGGAGCCGTTCGTCCGGAATTGCAAGCATGAAGAGCGTGTCGACAGCATGTGGAGCTCACTGACCCTGGAAGCAGTGGCGAGTGCCAACAGCAAGCATGTCTTCCAGGTCACGTCTGGCAACCGCGCCAACTGGAGGGGTTCAAAGCGGTCCGAGTTGAGCCAAGTAAGCACCCATGGTAGATCCCATCTCAGCAAAAGCGAGCGAAGGGCTGGGCGTTGCAGACCGAAGTGGGCCATCAGATCGGCGAGGTCTTTGCAGCTACCCGGGTCGGGTCAGCCCAAATGCCAGTAGGTGTCGGCGATCATGGCTAGGTAGCCCGGAATGGTGATTGGAGCCAGACGCTGGTCGTTGAAGAGCCAGAGGAAGAACTCCGCCAGCTGGGGCACCATCAAGTCCATGGGGGAGAGGAAAAGAAGTACCCAACGGAGAAAGAAACACGCTTAGAAAAGACGGGTACAACGCAATGGGGGAGAGGAGGTTGTCGCCACACCAGTCACACAGCACTCACCACTTTCCCTCGTAAACCCGTCTGGTCGAGGGTCTGTGGGCTGCAGCGATAGCTGATTGATTGATTGTACATTGCTTAACGTCCCGACAGCAACAAGGCTTTCTCAGGACGTGCCTGCACTGATTGTGAAAAAAAACTAAACAGAAAATTGAATGTATGTCGCCAGCCGGTCAAATACATTAAATAAACCTACAACATGGGGCATAAATAAAGCTAAGACCATTTAGCAACACACATCCAATATCAAGAGCTACAGGCAGTGCAGACAGTAGGGAGAGTTTTAAAAAGGCAAATACAGGTGAATGGACAAAGGGTAGACAGAAACACATGCCCCAGAATAGAGAGAAAAACCCACCCTGTGGGGCTGACCAGGGTGACCCTGGGAACTAAAAAATACCTAACCCCACCCAAGTCCCCCAGGGCAGACCCGGGTGGGGGGCTGCAGCGATAGCATCCACTGCCGCACTTGAGAAGCCTCTGCTGGTGAGGGCTTGCCGCACAATCTCCAGGCGTGGAGGAGGAGACGTTCGGGGCACGGATGGTACAGCGCCTATCGCGGTTGGTTGAGCATCGTGCGTGGAGTGGGGAGCTGCAGAGGGGAGGGGGGGGGGGGGCATGGCGAGGTTCAAGGTCTGTGGTCCATGACTTGGTCCAGCAGAAGGGGGCCACCAGGAACAGGACCGTGTTGCAGCCGCGGAGCTTGAGGAGGACTTTGGGAACCAGCACCATCGGCGGGTATGCGTAGGTGACGAGGCTATCCCAGCGGATGGAGAGTGCGTCGACCACCCAAACAAGTGGGTCTGGAACCGGCGAGACGAATAGCGTAGCTGGTGGTTCCACCTCGTGCGAAGAGGTCGATCAAGGGAGCCTCCCACCTGGTCCTGATCACCCTGAAGATGTCCGGACAGAGCGTCCACTCGGTGTGGAGTAGCTGGCCGCGGCGCGAGAGAGAGTTGGCTAGAACATTCAGATGTCCCGGGATGTGTCTCACGCGTAGAACGATGCCCCGATCCTCGCACCAGCGGAGCACCTGGTAGAGAAGGATGCACAGCGAGGGTGAGCGGGTCCCGCCCTGTTTCTGGATGTAGGCGACGACGGTGGAGTTGCCGGACAAGACGAGGAGCTCCTGGCGCCGTAGTTGAGACTCCCACGTCATGAGGGCCTGCCACACCGCTTTCAGCTCTAACCAGTTGATGTGTCGGGACTGGAGATCTGGGGGCCAAAGACCGGAGGCTGTGGAGAACATTGGGAGTAGGTGAGCACCCCAACTGGCGAGGCTTGCATAAACACAGAGGGACAACCAGGGAGGCGGCGAGTAAAGCGGGACCCCCGTAGAGAGCCAGGCGGGGTCCCCCCAGCGAAGGAGGTGAGGACGGAGCATCGGGGGCACCGGGATCAGGGAATCAATGTCGTCCTTCGAGGGTCGCCAGTGTAAGAGCAAATGCAGCTGCAGCGGGCGGCAGTAGACATGTCCTAGGGGGAGGAGATCCGCTGTGGCGTTCATCAGGCCCAGGAGCTGAAGCCACACCCGGGCGGGGATAGTGTCCTCTTGAGCCACTTGCCGTGCCAGATTCCCCAACTTCTGAATACACTCCTCCGGGAGCCGCACTTTGTTGAGGTCGGTACGAAACTCCATCCCCAGGTGTATGAAGCGGTGAGACGGCGTGAGGTCGGACTTGACCGCGTTGACGAGGAACCCGAGTCTGTCGAGCAGAGCGAGGAGTGCATCCCGGTCCTTCTCCAAAGCGGAATCTGACTGGTTCCCAAGGAGAAGATCGTCGAGGTAGTTCAACGTGGGACTGGAAGACGTCCATCTGGCCCTGGCTACGATGGCGTCCATGATCTTGGTGAAAACCCAAGGGCTGAGGTTGAGGCCGACAGGAAGCGCGTGGAACTGGTAGACTACACCGGCGAAGGCGAAGCGGAGGTAGCGCTGGCCACGGGATGCATGGGGACATGAAGATATGCATCCGACAGGTCGAGACTGACCGCGAAGTCCATGGGTTGCACTGCGGCGCGAAGGGCTCGAGCGGTCTCCATGTGGAAGGATGGGGCGACGATGAACTTGTTCAGTGCAGACAGGTCAATGACGGGGCGCCACTTGCCCCCCGGCTCGGGAACCATGAAGAGGCGGCTGTAGAAGGCTGGAGTGTCGTGCCGTGTCACCACCTCCGTGGCGTTCTTCCGCAGTAGAGCGGCGACCTCACTGTGAAGGGTGTCAGCCATGTGCTGATCTGACGGTACCGCAGTACAGAGGGGCGATCGGCGCAGGTGGGGGGGGGGGGGGGGGGTGAGGGCGACCGGAAAGAGAGCTGTAGTCCCTTGCAGACGGTCGACAGGGAACAGCGATCTCCAAGCGTCGCTGCGGCGTGCGAGCCTCCCGCCGACAGGAGACCCGGGAGCGGTCGGCGGAGGAAGGCAGTCAGCGGGCCCTGCCTCGCCCGATAGGATGGTGGGCAGGTCTAGGCCAAGCAGGGGCAGGGACATCGGTGGAGGCAGGAGCAGGGAACGTGCGGGGGCGACCAAAAGCCGGGGCCCGGTCTGGTGAAGGGGCGCGAGGAGGGTCTGACGGACCGCAGGCCTCGACCCACGGCCTTGCAGGCTGCCTGAAAGCGGGCTGGAGCGACGCGGCTGGGCCACAAGTCCTTGTTAGCCTCCTTTACGGTCTGCCAGGTGGGGCCGAACAGGAGTTCTCCGCCAAGAGGCACGTGGCGTAGCTGGTTCTTCAATTCGGTCGGCATAGAGCAAGTGTGAAGTACAGCATCTCGACGCATCAGATCGCAGTTCGCAGCTGCGGCCATGGCGTTGACAGCGGCCCGGTTGCCGGAAACTGCCAAGGCGAGGATGTCAAACAAGAGGAGTGATGGCAGGGTTCCAGGCATCCTCTACACAATGGACGATGGCCTGCGTCACCAAGTCCTGGAACCCCGCGGAGGCCAGGGGATTGCGAATGAGGGCAGCAGTCGGTGCAAGTCCAAGAAGGGATTCATGCAAGGCGAAGGCTACCAGCACAGGACAGAGCCGGAGGATCGAGCGCCGGGAGAGGGCAGGCAAAGTTCTGTGAAATTCCCGCGTACCAACTTTGACGGAAGGCAATGGTCAAGTTTGCTGGCCAACTGGTGTCGGAGAAGAAACTGGCGTCGCCCAAGGAGCCCTGCAGGAGGTGGGTGGAGAAGGCATCGTGCAGGTCCCGGAAGCCAGGCGGTTGAGGAAGAGACTTGAAGCGCTTCTTGACAGAGGTGGGGGGGGGGGGGGGGGGGGGGGGGGGGAGGTGGGGGGGAAGTAGAGAAGGAGGGCAGTCTTCCGCGGGTTGGCACGATTTGATAAGGCGAGCAGCTTCGTCCAAGGCCCGAAGAGTCTCCATCTGATGGCTCAGAGTAGCGGGAGGCGAGTCTACATCATCTCGGGAATGCGAACGTCGGGGAAGAGAGGCGCCGTCATTGCTGAGCAAGGCTGACACGGAGTCCTCCGGCGCTAAGCTGATGGAGTCGTCCGTCAAACGCGCAGGTTGGTCGGGGGCGGCAAACTCATCTGAACGACGGGGGAGAGCAGGAGCGGCGGCGGCCACACGACCAGAGAAAGCAGCGCAGGAAGGGGGGGTGTCTTCCGCTGTAGCAAAGTCTCGAGGAGGGAAGTGCCGAGTGGTCATGCGCGGTCCTGTGTGAAGAGGCCGAACTGCTAGGAGAAGATCAGCGGTCACGAGGGGAGCGGCTGCGATGTGGAGAACGGGAAGGTCTCGAGCTGGAGTCTCGCTGCAGTCGATGTTTAGTCGTCAAAGAAAGCGCCGCGTTAGAAGTGCGTACCTTGTCTCCAGCCTTACGCGAAGAAGACCTAGGGCGACGGCTGTCCAGCGAGGCCCGGAAGGAAGAGCGCAACCTCGGTGGCCGGGCCCGCGAACTCGAATGACAACGAGGAGCGGCAGTAGACACGGTCCTCCCATCGCGCAGCGGCCCATTGGTACTGGTTGGTCGTCATGTGCTCAGCTCGTGTCTCCTGTCTCTGTGCACCGAGCAGGCGCTCCGGAAGTCAGGCGAACTGTCCCACCGTGGCAGTATCTCACTGACCTGACGTCAAGAAGGTGAACGGACCCGTCGTGGGCGGGGCTCGGAGTCCCGTCGTGGGGGTCGGCTCTCGCCTCTCAACACTGCGTCTGGAGCGTGCTCTCTTCTTTATGATCGAAGCGTGTGGTCGTGGCACATCACTACTGACCTGGGAGCGTGACGCTGAATGTGCAGCAGTTCTGTGGGACTCACGGTCCCGGGATGCGCCCGGCTCGTGCCCCGTTACTCTGAGCAGCGAGCTGGCACCATTCCGTGTAGTCAGCTTATCTGGCCGTTGAGGCTCGTCACTGACCTGTGAGCGGGACGTTGAACGTTCAGAGATCTGACGAGATGCGTGATCCCAGCTCGTGCCCCGCGATTCTGTTCAGCGATCGCGCGCTCTTCCATTCCATCAGTTTGACCGACATGTGATCGGGAAGCCAAATGTTCGTAGACTCGACGGGGGGGAGGGGAGAGGGCGTGATCCCGTTGTGTGTTTGCCTCGTGCCTCTCTTCCTGCAGCCACGAGCGTGCCACTTTCTTCCTCTCATTTCTGCGTTCCGCCGTCTGGTCTGGGGCTATGACCGCCGTTAGTGCGTGTGCTGGCGTCAGCCCTGTAGTAGCTGGACTGGCCCGAGGCTCCACGAGCAGGGGAAGATCACTTGACCCATCCGTGATAGTTTGAGCGGGGGCCGATGCTAGCTCCCGGGTAGGCGTCGGGCGTTCGCGGCGGTAAAACCCCCACAGCTGGGACCAACGCTCTTCCAGCCAGGGGGAGCATACAGCACAGGGATGCGTGGAAGCACAGCCGGAACAGGGCAGGCAGACTGTATGCTCGTCACTAGGTCACTGAAATTTGCCACAGCGCGTGCAGGTACGGACCTGGTAACTGCAACACAGGGGCAACAATGAAGGATGAGCGAGCGTGGCCTCCGAGGCCGCACAGCCATTATTACGCGCGCGAGGGTGAGAACGAACTCAGTCAAGTGCACAGTACGTGCCGCCGCCCGGCGCTCTCCCTTCCCCTGAGCACCGGTCGAGGGCAGTAACCGAGGTTTTACCTTGCCATAACGGTGAGAGAACCAAACCCACACCGGTCGACGCAACGTCCGAAGGCGCCAAGGGACTCTCAGTCACCACCACCAGTCGAGGCCATCCACAGGCACGCCAAGTCCAAGCTCACGAAGCACAGCCGAAGTTCGAAATCAGCTCAACACACCGCCCAAGTGAGCTCAACACTCTCGAAGCTAGGCCAACCAGCGCAGCCAAATCCCAACACAGTCAAAAAACAGTTCAAGGCAAGTTGCAAGACGGCCGGTCACAACACACAGAAGATCCGAAGAGTGACGTACGTAACACAACCGTCTACAGGCTAGCTAAGAAACTAACTGGGGGCTTCCGGTGGGCGCTTGCCCGGATGGGGATGGAAGGGAGGCTACTCGGGTTACCGCCTAGGCTATGGCGCCTTCTCGCCTGCCATCACTCCCATATACATACACAACCAAATTTTGGCTAAAATTAGGCTAGCTAGGTAACATTCCAAACAGTAATGCCATCGGTAATGTGTTTTGAGGAAACAAACACACAACCCCCCCCCCCCCCCCACCCCCCAAACAACAAACAGTATAAATGCACAGATTTATGGTAGAACTGTCAGTTGAAATGTTCCAAAAATATGTGGAGGATCACTAAGAAAATTTGATGATCAACAACAGACACTAAAAATCCAAAGCTTACATGTGTAATTACAGCAAATTTTAACTCATTTAGCCCTAACGTCCTACAGCAGGAGACAGATTGACTATGGTAATTCAAGGCTAGTGCCAGATCAGCTTGGCGCCTTCAGACGCCAAGCTAATCTAGCACTAGCCTTGAATTATCACGGCCGATCCATCCCCTGCAATTGGTACACAGTTGTCAGGTGACACCTCCAAAGTTTATGAAATGAGGCCGTGGGGTTAAATGGGTTACAAAACAGAATGCCATTTCCTCTGACCATAGCCAAAGATTGCCAACCCCCTTGACTGCTATTGACAATACTGTTTCGTGGACAAAACACACAGTCACGTCAATTTGTGCCATGCAGTACAGAATGTAGCAGTCAAGGTGCTCCGATGATACTGTCCTGCGGAAAACGACGCTGAACCCATTTAACCCCACGGAAAGCATTTTGGAGGTTTCACCTACTGACTACAGTTGCAGGAGATGGGAACGGACCATGGTAATTCAAGGTTAGTGCCAGATTAGCTTGGCGCCGACAGAATTATCATGGTCCATCAGTCACATGCTGTAGGGCACTGGGGCTAAATGGTGCCACGTAGTATCGTCTGTGGCAGAAAAGGGGCAAAATAACCAGAGTAATCTGTGTAGAAAAGGCATGTTCGGGGCTTCTAGAAAAGCCTGGCCGACTCGCAATATCCAACATTGGGAAAAAAGGGACATAACCTTCTTTGTCTTCATCCCTCTTGAATGTGGGTTTTGTTCTATAAAAGATCTCCAAAACGTTCTAAAGTAAAAAGTTCCTTAGTGTTGTTCGAAACAACAAGCACACTCAGTACTTGAGACGGGAACGTCATGAAATATTTTTAATTACGTCATAAGTCTATTATCTACAAATGTATATTCCTTTGATGTCAGTCATGTCTGGTGTGATCCAGGTCGGAAGATGTCTTCTTGATTTCTTTTACGAAAATAGTGGAGGAATGAAAACAAATACATTATTGGTAGCAGAGGCTTGTTGCTCGAACCCTTGTAGGCCTTCGGGAGGTCAAAGGAACCATTGTACCCCAAAGGCCTGAGAGGTACAATGGTTCCTTTGGCCTCCCTCAGGCCTACAAGGGTCCGTGTAGCAAACCCTTGTGACCAATAACTTATAATGGACCCTTTCATTGCCAAGCCAGTGTTGATTTTTTTCTTTAAATATAGAGGGGGGGGGGGGGGGTCAGATCTAGCGCGGCAGATTAAGTTTACAGTTGCCAGAGGGTCAGCAGGATTTCCCAGGGGGTCACAGAAAGGATGAAGTCTTAGATGATCACATACTTTGTAACACACACACAAACACAAATTTCTGTTGCTGCGCATGCGGTACTGTTGCGGCATTGGCGTTCGGCACTCTCACGAAAGAATTGTTCTGCTCAGCAAGTGCGGCTGTGAAATGTGTTTACGATGACCCACTGGTGCGTTTTTCAGTGTGCAAAGATAAAGCTTAGTGTGTCAGAGTAAAAAATTTTTTATGTCAGTCTGACGCAGAGCTCGGAACACTAGTGCGTCAGAGGAGGCTTTAGAGGGTCACATACGCACATTTCTGTGTAATAATCATCACTGCAAGCATGCAAACATGCTGTGCCAGCTGCATGTAAGAACTATAATATAACGAAAGATGCAGATCGGAAAATTTGAGATCGACTTACATCCATGATGGTGATGTCAAGTTCGCGCAGTTTCTGTGGCTCCACATAACAGTTCATACAATTGAGAGTCAGACGCGACGCCAGCTCCTGCTGAGAAAGGCTGTCCAGCTGTCACAAGACAAGTACAGAGATGCGAGATTAAAACCACGCCGCATTTCAAACACAAGTTAACCTCCATGTGCATGCAACCACTTGTACTGTGTAAACAGTATTGGTGGCTGCATGTACCACGGGATAAAGTCACATGACAAGTACAGAGATGCGAGATTAAAACCACTCCGTATTTCAAACACAAGTTAACCTCCATGTGCATGCAACCACTTGTACTGTGTAAACAGTATTGGTGGCTGCATGTACCACGGGATAAAGTCACACGACAAGTACAGAGATGCGAGATTAAAACCACTCCGCATTTCAAACACAAGTTAACCTCCATGTGCATGCAACCACTTGTACTGTGTAAACAGTACTGGTGGCTGCATGTATCACGGGATAAAGTCACACGACAAGTACAGAGATGCGAGATTAAAACCACTCCGCATTTCAAACACAAGTTAACCTCCATGTGCATGCAACCACTTGTACTGTGTAAACAGTACTGGTGGCTGCATGTATCACGGGATAAAGTCACACGACAAGTACAGAGATGCGAGATTAAAACCACTCCGCATTTCAAACATAAGTTAACCTCCATGTGCATGCAACCACTTGTACTGTGTAAACAGTACTGGTAGCTGCATGTACCACGGGATAAAGTCCAATCCAGTTACCCTTTGTCATTCGGAATACACCAGAGTGTGAAATAAGTGTGACTAAAATAGTTCAAGGGTAGTGTCAGAATAGCTTGGCGCCTCTAGGCGCCAAGCTATTCTGGCACCACCCTTGAACTAAAGCCATTGGTCTATGTCCTTATCTGTAAGTAATATAATGTAGCTAGCATATGGCAGAGTACAAATTTGAAGCTTTTAGCCTTAGTATGATATGGGTTAAGCCATTCACTGCCAGTGGACACAGATCATGTTTCTGAATTTTAAAAAAATATAACACCAATGAGCCCACGCTGTCCGAGGAACATGGGTACAGAGTGGTGTTAGCATTGTGCATGTAAATTCAACGTCAAAGGAACATGGACACAGAGTGGCTTCGGCAAGAGGCATAGATCCTCATGAGCCCCCGCAATCGCGGGGGCTCATGAGGATCTATGTCTCTTGCAGCTGGATTGTACTCAGTTCTTTCTGGCAGCCAAGGGGGGGGGGGGGTGTGGGGGGGGGAAATCGGCATTTTTCTTCACGCTGGCTATCCCTGATGACCGGTGAATCTGCAAAACAGCTGGTTAAATTAACCCTTTCAATGCTACCATCTTCAAAGGATACCTCTTGCACCACTGCAGATTCACTGCCAAACTACCTAGCTACTGAGGCACACAGACAAACAAGGCCAGCAAGATAGGTGGATCCTCACGAGTCTCTTCAACCGTGGGGGTTTATATTCATAATGAACTATGATACTCATAATGAACTATGCATTTGGGTTCAGCTTAGTATATGTTCCAGCAAAAAACGAGTTCACAAATCATTCACGATTATTCCCGTTACAAAATAACCCAGAGAATACTTACTCTCTCCACGAGAAAGTCTATGGAGTCGGCAATGTCTGGGTCGACCAGACCTTTGTCAAAGTTTCCCATCACCATCTTCTTCAGGAATAAAGCTGGCATCATCCAAAATCTGAGACAGATAATAAATACATGTCAGAAATTAACCTTTGTTTCCTCAAAACACATTACCGATGGTATTACTAATAGGAACGTTACCTAGCTAGCCTAATTTTAGCCAAAATTTGATTGTGTCCATATAAGGGAGTGTTGGCAGGTGAGGGGCACCATAGTACTGGCAGTAACCCGAGTAGCCTCCCTTACACCCCATCCGGTAAGAGCTCACCCGATATGCCCCAGTTTAGTTCTTTGCTAGCCTGTAGACGGTTGTGTTTGTACATCGCTCTTCGTTTCCTACGGTTTGGTTGTGACCGGTCGGCTTGTGACTCGCCTTACTGTTCCGGTTCACTCGTTGTACTGGCTTGGAGTTTACTCCAGTGTTTGTGCCTGGGACCGTTTTGAACTTGGCTTAGAGCTCATGCGGATTGTGACCGGTCGTCTCGTGACCTTGCCATTCTGTTGTGGACTTAGCGTGCCTGTGACTTGGAGCTCACTCGGAGGTGCGGGCTTGGAGCCCTCTCGGCTTGTACCTAGCGCTGTTTCGACTCCGTGCCTTGCCTGGCATGCCTGCGTTGGCTTGGACCCGGGTGGTGACTGCGAGTCCGGTAGGCCTCGGGACGTCGCATCAACAGGCATGGGTTTGCTCCTCACTCCGTCATGGCCAGGTAAAATCTCGGTGAATGCCCTCGACCGGCGCTCAGTGGAAGGGAAGAGCATCGGACGTCGGCACGCTCTGTGCACTCGTTTCGTTCTCACCCTCGCGCGTGGAATTATTGGTGCGCGGCCTCAGGGCCACGTTCGCTCGTTCTTCTTTATGGCCTCTATGTTGCTGTTACCAGGTACATACCTGCACAAAATGTCGCGATTTTCAGGGGCCTAGTGACGAGCATGCTGTCTGCCTGCCCTGTTCTGGCTGTGAGTCAACGCATCCCTGTGCTGTTTGCGCCCCCTGGCTGGAAGAGAGATGGTCCCAGCTGTGGGGATTCTACTGCCGTGAACGCCCGACACCTATCAGAGAGCGGCCCCCAGTCCCCGCTCAGAGTGCCACGGATGGACCCAGTACTATTCCCTTGACCGTGATCAATCGGGCCAGTAGGATGAAATTTGCGCAGATTACTGCAGATGGGGCTATTAAGTTGCCCTTGACCGTGACGCATTGGAACAGGACAGCTACCACAGCGCACATTACCGCGGATGGGCCTTCTAAGTTACCCATTACCGTGACGATACGGACCAATCCTACTACTTCCGGGCAAACGTCGGCACCCGACCATAAGACGATCTTAGCCCTGGGTCAGACGGCGGAACACAGACTTGACAGACAGAAGATGTCATGCTCGGTGCTTCGGGAAGAGAGACACGAGGCACACTCGCGGCGGGATCCTGCACCTAGGGACGACCGCTAGGCTTCCCGCTTGCAGCTCAGTGAGGAGCGAACACGGCCAGAGAAGCTTTTTATGCGGATGGGCGCCGGCTCCTGACACAAGATAGACAGACACGAACCGGCTGCTAACCTTACCACTTCCAGGAAGACGTCGGCACCCGAAATTACGATCTTAGCTCCGGGCCAGACGGCGGAACTCAGCCTGGACAGAAAGAAGGTCTCGCGCTCGGATTGTCGAGAAGACAGACAGGAGGCGCACTCACGACGGGATTCCGCCACTAGGGACGAATGCTCGGCTTCACGATCGCAGGTTGGTGATGAGCGTCCTCGACCAGACGAGATCCCTACTCTTATTGGCGCCAGCTCCCGACACAGGTTAGACAGGCATAAACCTGCTGCATCCAGGGATCGCGAGCACCGCAGGACTGCGGCACATTCCACAGGTCAGTTTGTTGTGCCACGCCCACACACCCGTTCATGGAGACAAGACCTGTACGCAGTTTGGAAGGAAGAAGGTGGCACGCGTGGTGCTTCGGAAGATAGGCATGACGCACGCACACGACGGGTTCCCATTCCTAGAGACGACGAACGCTTGGCTTCCCGATTGCAGGTCAGTGACGAGCTTCCATGGGCCAGTTCAACGTCTACCGGGAAGACGCCAGTACAGGCACTTACGGCAGTCTTAGCCGTGGATCAGACGGCGGAACGCAGAAGCGGAAGGACGCTGGCACGTTCAGTGCTTCAGGCAGAGCGGTATGAGGCGAACTCACGACGGGATCTCTCCTCCGTCTAGACTACCGAGCTGCCACTTCCGGACTGACGTCAGCTCTCGCGCCATCGAAGGTCAAAGCCCGGGCCAGACGCTCCAAGGCCAGACGAACGGACGGAACGGAAGGGCGCGCACTCGCTGCACAGTGGGATGAGCACGAGCCTAGCGCATGCCGGGACCCGAAACTCGTCAGGTCTCCGTACATTTGGCATCCCACTCACAGGTCAGTGACGAGTCTCCACGACCAGACAACTGACTGACAGGAAGAGCGCTCCCTCCCGGCACAAAGCACGTCGGGACCACGAGCCGCGCTTGCTCGACGAGTCCCATACGATCTACGAGCGTTCAGCGTCACACGCCCAGGTTGGGGAGACGTGCCACAACCGCGCCTTCGGCTGTACGGAAGAGAGCACACTCACCGCACAAGGGAGCCACGAGCCGTTCATGCGACGGGCACACGCGGCCGTCTACCACATGTGACTTAGGGCAGAAGGACCACTGGGGGTGGGAAGAACCGAGCGGACCCCCGCTCTTGGGACAGGCCGCCATTACTACAGACTGTGGTGAGCGTTGTTGCAGCAGGCACCGTGAGGAGTAGGGCCTTTCTCGCCGCCACTTCAGGCTCCCACCGGCCATAGGAACTACAGTACGGCTGTCCAAGACTACCATAATTCTACAGAAGCTTTCTGCCTCTTACCAGTTCCCCCGACGACGTTGCCTCACCCTGGACATGCTTCCGCGTAGATCGGAAGACTTCAACACCCGGGTGTACTAGGCCTTGTTTCCTGCGCACCTCGGTGGAGGCCTCTAGGAGGAGTGCGTGGGGGGGTTCTAGGCTGTGTTCATATGTTAACGCTCTTACAGTGGGCAAGTAAGTTAGCGCTGTAGAGATGTGCCGTTTTTCTCTTCTAGCTTCACCGACCGAGGCCAGATTCCTGCCGGCGCCAGGGCGTCGTTTCACTTGGTTCCGTGTTCCTGCGAGGCAACCTACTGACTCGGGACTTCCTTACTCATTACGAGGCTCGGAGTCGCCCCCCCCCCCATCCCCACTCGCCCCGGATTCGGACCTCCTGACCTACCGGGCGTCACCTACGTGGCGTACCTTGCCTTACTCGTCGTCTTGCCGGCTACTTCTCCGAGGGAACGGGTGCTTCAGGAGGCCACCTGCACTACTACCTCAAACTCCTGATCGCTGGTACTGATTACGACAGTCGACTCGCGCTCCTGCCAGTTGCAGAGATGTTTACCCCCCCAAAAAAAATGGAGTAATGGGCTATGCCAGAAAGAGTAATCTTGGGTAAAAAGAGTAATGCTTTCTGTCAGCACATTTGATCGTTCTCAAACGCAATCTCACTCAACAAGTTCTTACAAAGCCTTGCAGTTTTTATTTGCACTCGAAATGAGATACAAGTGCAAAAGAAAAAAAAAAATCACTGTGTTAATTCAGGCATGCCTCCCCTCAATTTGAAGTTTAAGGATTAGCTATTTGAAATTTCAGTAATACTATTAAAATTTCAGTAATACTATTACTATTGTTACCTATTATTTCTGCACTGTGTTTTTATATTGTGCCTTTTATATTAGCACGAGCGCAAAAATAAAAATGACACACACACACATCACTGACCAGGACATAGTTTGCACATCTCTGTAATGGGTTAAATAATGGTTGGGCGCCCCCCCCCCCCCCCCCCCCCCCCCCCCCGCCTCCTCTACTTTATTTTTTAATTTTTTTTAAAAACTTGCACATGGCGAAATTTTCTGATCATTGCACTTAGGTCCAACCAAGGAAAAGCAGGCACTGACAGGTTGGTTTAAATAAAGGGACGTAATCGAGCAAATTGTCCTAGTGTGCTTACTCCCCTTGTTATTGTTTTAATTTGACTAACTCCAAAATTTACTTTATTGCTAGATTTAAAAGGCAACTAATATTAATGATAAATTAAGAAATCATATAAATTATTATTTTATGTACTAATGTTGGATCTGGTCATGGACCCGGTTATGTTTTGAAGTAGGATTTTGTTTGATCACTTTCTAAGAAAAAAAGCAGATTGGAATATGATTTCAAAAATCGTAGTTTTTGTTTTAAATAATCGTAATAGTGTGAAAAAATCGTAGTGGCGTAATCTATGCCAAAAATCGTAAGCAATTACTCCAAAATCGTAAGGGTAAACATCTCTGCAGTTGGGCATCCTGTGCTTCCACTTCGCCGGCCCTAGATGTTGTTAGAGCGGAACCGGACGGAGCCTCCTGAGAGCAGTATGATTCGGCGCTTCCCCAGACAACCCGTTGCCAGCCATGGCCTCCAGGGGTTCTACCGCCGCGGTTCGTTGTGGTGGGCAGAACCAGACGGGTGCTTCCGGGCTACTCGTTGACTTCTCCAACCGATCTTCCCTAGCGACAGAGGTAGCCCTCTTGATGACAGCTCGAGTTCTCTTCGCTTCCCTTGACAGGCGCGACTTCTGAGTCTATGCGAGCACATCTGACTTCACGCCTCCTTGGGATGGAGTCTCGCTTGGTCTTCACGTACGGCCATCTCCGGAGCGGCGATTTGGCAGATGGCGCTCTCAGCGTGATGGGTTTTTCTGGAGTAGGAGCCCTTCAGGGGCCGGTTTACCGCAGCAGGCTCTTTCCCTTGATACTTCAGTGTCTTCTATCTAAGTCGGCGGCTCCGGTTCCCCGGATGACGTTCTGCAGACGACCGTCATCTCCTTCGCTGGGCAGCTCTTGTGACGGAAGAGTACCTCTGCGCCTTCACTCCTGTTGTCCCTTTGCCGTCGCAAGTCTCGCCAACAGGGGAGTTCACCTGATTACGAGAGACTACTCAGCCTCCTAGGGATCCAGCTTTCGGGTTCGTTGGCGACGTCTGGACCTTCTCACCGTCTCCGACAGCACCGCAGTCTTCACCCTCCTTCCGCGGGCCGGGCCGCGGTTCCTCGTCCGTCCTCCTCGCCCAGTGGCACGGGTGCTGGATCGAGACTTCGCTTCCCAGCCGAGAATCTTCTGGGACTTTCGCAGGACATGCTGACGCCTCTCTACTTCGCCTTCCCTGTTCATCTCCGCGGCCAGGAGCGGTCGTTGCCCTCCACCTCGTGGGAAGACCTCTCGTCCTGCCAACCTAGCGCGCTGTCCAAGCTCCTCCTCCGGTTCAAGGATGCGACACGGACCTGGGCCTAGTGTTTTCGTGCTGCGGTTATGCTGGTGGGCTGCCAGCGTCCTGACCTTCGACGGACCACCAACACGTTTGATGTCTACAGCCTGAGACCTCTTCTCCCGCGCCTGGACGTTTCGCAACAAGCCTTCGCCGCGAGAGGTTCTCCACGCGGCTGGGGTACATTTCGATACCGTTTGGACTTTCGACTGAATGAGCCTGCGACTGGAGGGATGTGTCCTGGGTGGCTGTTGGACTGTGGACGCATCTCCCTTAGAGTTCGGATGATTCCTTGGCGGTGATCTCCGTTCTCCGGCTCTCCCCCATCTTCCTTGACACCGTTGCGGTTAGGGGCTACTGGACCAGGGTCGCTGATGAGGACCACCCCAGATCAATCGACTCAGGTACCGGCAGCCAAGTCTTGTGCCAGACCCGCACGACATTGGAGTCTCACCGTTGGCGCCAGGAACTCCTAGTCTTGGCCGACCTCCCCACCGTCGTCCCCTGCTTCCTAGAACAGGGTGGGACCCGCCATCACTCGCTTGCATCCTTCTCCACCAGGCGTTCCGCTGCAGCGAGATCGGGGCACAGCGCTTCGCGCGAGACTCTTCCAGGGCATCTGACTGTTGTAGCCGACTCTCCCCTGCGTTGCAGCCAGCTTCTCCACACCGGGTGGACACTCTGGCCAGACATCTTCCAGAAGACTAGGACCATTTGGGAAGACTCCCATGCTCGACCTCTTCGCGACGAGGGACCTGGCGCGGCGAGCCCTCACCAGTAAAGGCTTTTCCAGGGCGGCGGTGGATGCTATCGTTTCGACATGCAGACCCTCGACCAGACGAGTTCCGAGGGATGTGGCGAGTGCTTGGCGACGGCTGTGGCGACATCCTCTCCCTCCACACGGCTTGACGGTGCACCAGCTGGTGGGGTTCTTCCTTGGCTCTTCACCATCAGCGTATTCTGGCGCCTATCTACTTTCAAGGCTACCTCGCCATGATCGCCGACAACTACCGGCAGGGGAGCCGGCCCGATCCGGGCAGCTACAAAGACCTCTCCGTTCTGATGGCCCACTTTGGTCTGCATCGCCTGGCCCTGCGTTCTCTGGTACCGAGATGGGATCTATTTTGGGTGCTTCCGTGGCTCAACTCAGACCGTTTTGAACCTCTTCTGTTGGTGCGCATGCTGGATGTGACGCGGAAGATGTGCTTCCTCTTGGCCCACACCACGGCTTCCAGGGTCGGTGAACTTCACGCGCTGTCGACACGCCCAGATTGCTTGCAGTTCCAGACAGATGGCTCCGTGCTACTGCTACCTGAACCGATCTTCTGGCCAAGATGCGCGCGCCTTGGCAGCCCCACAGATGATGGCTATTCTACACGTTGAGTGACAGACTCCATCCGGGAGACCAGACTACAGGACCGGTGAGAGCCTTACGTGTGTACCTGCGCCGACCAAGCCACTCCACAGAGCACGCACCCTGCCTGTTTCTCTCTCTGTCCCCAGGTAGACGTGATATCTCAGCTCAGACCGTCTCCTCCGGGCTCCGATGGGTGATTCGCTCTGCCTACTAGGATCTCGCCCCTGATGCAGCCAAATGTATGAACATCAGGGCACATGAGATCAGAGCCATGACAGCAAGTCTCGCATTCGAACACAACTGCGCTGTTGAGGACATTGTGGCGGCCGTGGGATGGCGATCTGAGACTTCCTTTGCCCGATTCTACCTGAGGGACCTCTCCGCCCAGCGGCAGAACCTTTCGCTGGTGGGAGACATCGCAACACTCCCTCCTGGCGCCATAGGTATCTTAGCTAAAATTATCGGGAGTTTGCCTCGGGAGGGCGGGTCTGAGAACAGTCTCTTGGTTAGGGGCACTATAGCGGCACCCACCTCCTCTTCGGGATTCTTCCTAATAGTAATACCATCGGTAATGTGTTTTGAGGAAACAAATATATTTTTCTTTAAAATGAATTTTTTCGAAAAATACTTACAGATGGTATTACTCGAAGGTCCCTCCCACCTGCCCCGCTTGCCGCCAGTTCGCTAAGAAACTAGACTGAGGCATATCGGGTGAGCTCTTACCGGATGGGGTGTAAGGGAGGCTACTCGGGTTACTGCCAGTACTATGGTGCCCCTCACCTGCCAACACTCCCTTATACGGACACAACCAAATTTTGGCTAAAATTAGGCTAGCCAGGTAACGTTCCTATTAGTAATACCATCGTAAGTATTTTTCGAAAAAATTCATTTTAAAGAAAAATTCATTTTTCATCCTGATACACCAGTTACTTGAGATAAATTTGACTATGACAGTTCAAGGGTGGTGCCAGAATAGCTTGGCGCCTAAGGTGCAAAGCTATTCTGGCACCACCCTTAAACTAAAACAGGTCATCTCCTGATCCGTAAAGCAGTCTTCATCGGACAATAAGCAAATTTTTAAAAAATCATCCTCAGGTTATAATGGGTTAAATGAATGGAGTAAAATAAATAAAAACATGTGAAAGACAGTGGAAACAGAACATGCATAACCCAACATAATTTTTCAAAGTACGTGTACACTGAGTACAGTCCACAAGCAGTGGAAAGGCAGCATGAAGCCCTGAAAGTCACAACCTAATTGTTACCACACAGCAATTAAAGGTGTGCTGGTCCTTGATTTTGGACCTTACGCCTCCAAAAGGTAAGGTCCAAAAGCACAGACTAGAATACAAATAGTGCTTTTACTTTGTGCCAACTCTGGCAATTACATATATATAATTTAATGTCTAAAAATGTTAAACTTCAGCTTTTGTGGTCAACACAGGTCAGCCTCAGTGTAATATGTATTTTTCTTTAAAATGAATTAAAAAAAAAAAATACTTACCAATGGTATTACTAATAGGAATGGTTTCTTAGCTAGTCTAATTTTAGCCCAAAATTGTTGTGTACGAGTATGGTCATGATGGCAGATGAGGGGCGCCATAGCCTAGGCGGAAACCCGGGTAGCCTCCCTTCCGGTCCAACCACGCATGCGCTCAGCGCTTAATACCTCAGTTTCTTAGCGGACCAGCGGCAAGCGGGGCAGGTGGGAGGGACCTTCGAGTAATACCATCGGTAAGTATTTTTTTAAAAAATTCATTTTAAAGAAAAATACATTTGTTTTCTCAAAACACATTACCGATGGTATTACTAATAGGAAGAATCCCGAAGAGGAGGCGGGTGCCGCTATAACGCCCCTACCCATGCCATCGAGGATGCTAGAGCCGCCCTCCCGAAGCAACTTCCCCCAATTTGAGCAAAGATACCTATGGCGTATAGGGCGCCGGGAGGGAGTGTTGCGCCACCATGATGTCCCCCAACAGCGAAGGTTCTGGCGCTGGCCGGAGAGGTCCCTCAGGTAGAAGCGTGCGAAGGTGGTCTCCGCTCGCCAACCCACGGCCGCCACAAAGTCTTTGATAGCACAGTTGCAGTCGAACGATAGGCTTGCGGCCATGGCTCTGATCTCATGCGCCCTGATGTTCATGAGTTTGGCTGTATCAGGGGCGAGTTCCTGGTAGGCAGGTCATATCACCGACCGAAGCCAGGAAGATATCGTCTGGGCTGAGATGTCATTTCTACCTGGGGACAGGGGTAGAAGTAGGCGGGTGCGTCCCCTGCGTAGTGGCTTGGTCCGGCGCAGGTACACACGTAAGGCCCGCACCGGGTCCTGTTGTCTGGACTCACAGGTGGAGCCTGGGTCTCTTAATGGTTGAATGGTGACCAATTGAGGGGCAGCCAAGGAGATCGGGTCTTGGCTAGGAAGGCCGGGTCGGGTAGCAGTTGAGCCGAACCGTCTGTCCGAAACTGCAAACAGGCAGGGCGAGCTGAAAGGGCGTGTAGCTCGCTGACCCTGCAGGCCGATGTGAAGGCCATAAGGAAGCAAGTCTTCCGCGTCACGTCTGGTAGTCTCACCAAATGGATCGGCTCGAAGGGGGCCGAGTTGAGCCAGGTAAGAACCCAAGGCAGGTCCCATCGCAGCACCAGGGAGCGAAGAGTGGGATGTTGCAGACCGAAGTGGGCCATCAGGTCGGCATGGTCTTTGCAGGAACCCGGGTCGGGTCGTCCCAGATGCCTGTACGTGTCAGTGATCATGGCCAGGTAGCCCCGGATGGTGATCGGTGCTAACCGCTGGTTGTTGAATAGCCAGAGGAAGAAATCCGCCAGCTGAGGGACTGTCAATTCGATGGGGGAGAGGCGTCTGTCGTCACACCAGGCGCAGAGTACTCTCCACTTGCCTTCGTAGACTCGTCTGGACGAGGTTCTGTGGGCTGTAGCGATCGCATCCATTGCCGCACCTGAGAAGCCTCTAGCGGAGAGGGCTTGCCGGACAACCTGCAGGCATGGAGGAGGAGACGCTCGGGGCATGGGTGGTAGAGCGCCTGCCGTGATTGCTTGAGCATCATGCGCGGTGCGGGGAGCGGTAGCGGGGGGGCCGTGGCGAGGTTCAGGAGGTTGGTCGTCCACGACTTGGTCAGAACGGAGCCACCAAGAACAGGAAAGCGTTGCACCCTCTGAGCTTGAGTAGAACCTTGGGGACAAGCACCGTCGGCAGGTAGGTGTAGGCGACCAGACCGTCCCAAGGGATGGAGACAGCATCACTGCCCAGGCAAGAGGGACTGGAATGGGCGAGACGAAAAGCGGGAGATGGCGATTCCATCTCATGGCGAAGAGGTCGATCATGGGTGACTCCCAGGCTGCACCGATCATTCAAAGAAAATCTGGACACAGCGACCACTCGGTATGGAAAAGCTGACCACGATGGGAGAGGGAGTCGGCTAGCACATTCAGATGACCCGGAATGTGACGCGCGCGGAGGATGATGTCCCGATCCTCGCACCACCGGAGCCCCTGGTAGAGGAGGATGCAGAGGGAGGGAGAGCGGGTCCCGTCTGGCTTCTGGATGTAGGCGACGACCATGGCGTTGTCCAACAGCACCAGCAGCTCCTGATGCTTACTTACTTACGCCTGTCACCCCTACCCGGGTATAGGCCGTCGACGAGAGACCTCCAGCAACTCCTGTCCTGTGCTTCTCCTTCGATTCTACTCCAGGTGGTTCCCAGTCTCTTGATGTCTGCTTGGAGGTCTCGACGCCAGGAGTTTCTCGGCCTACCTCTTTTCCTCTTTCCCTGGGGGTTCCATGACAATGCCTGCCTAGTGATACTGGAAGCTGGCTTTCTCAGACTGTGACCGATCCATCCCCATCTTCTTCGCCCAATTTCATTCTCTGCTGTTATCTGCTCTATTCTCTCCCAGAGTCTGACGTTGCTGATCTTCTCTGGCCAGTGGATTTTCAAAATTCTTCTAAGGCAACTGTTCATGAAGGTCTGTACTCTGTTGACTGTGGTTTTTGTCAATCTCCATGTCTCTGCTCCATACAGGAGAACTGCTTTTACATTGGAGTTGAAAATCCGGACTTTGGTGTGTTGTGACAGCTCTCTGGAACTCCACACTTTTTTCAACTGGAGAAAGGCTGCTCTGGCTTTACCGATTCGTGCTCTGACATCTGCATCAGTGCCGCCTTTTTTGTCTATGATGCTCCCGAGATAGGTGAAGGACTCCACCTCCTCCAACGCGATGCCAGCAAGCAAGACTGGTTCTTCCCTGGTTGCGTTCAGCCTCATTGTCTTTGTTTTCTGTTTGTGAATGGTGAGGCCCACTTGGGACGAGATGTCAGCAAGCCTCGTGGTCTTGTCCTGCATTTGTTGATGAGTGTGGGACAGTAATGCCAAGTCGTCTGCAAAATCGAGGTCGTCAAGCTGTGTCCACAGTGTCCACTGTATTCCACTTCGTCTGTGCTCTGTGGTCATCTTCATGACCCAGTCTATGGCCAGTAGGAAGAGGAACGGAGACAGCAGACACCCCTGCCTGACACCAGTTCTGACCTGGAGCTCTCTGGTGAACTGCCCTTCGTGGATCACGCGACATGTCATGCCATCATAGCTGCTCTTGATCAGGCGGACGAGCTTTGTGGGTACACCGTAGTGTCGTAGGAGTTTCCACAGAGTCTCTCGGTCCACGCTGTCAAATGCTTTCTCATAATCCACAAAGTTGACGTACAGCGGGGAGCTCCACTCCAGAGACTGTTCCACGATGATGCGGAGAGTGGCGATCTGGTCTGTACATGATCGGTTCTTCCTGAATCCTGCTTGCTGGTCTCTCAGCTGGGGGTCAACGGAGCTCTTCATTCTCTCTAGGATGATCCTGTTGAAGACCTTTCCTGGTACTGACAGCAAGGTGATTCCTCTGTAGTTGGAACACTTGCTGAGGTCGCCTTTCTTGGGAAGCTTGATTAGGTACCCCTCCTTCCAGTCAGCTGGCATCACCTCCTCTTCCCAGATCTTTCCAAACAGTGGGTACAGCATCTCAACTGTTGTCTCTAGGTCTGCTTTCAGAGACTCCGCTGGGATGCCATCTGGCCCTGCTGCTTTGCCATTCTTCAAAAATGCCACTGCTTTTCTGATCTCTTCCCGGCTGGGTCTGTCACAGCTGATGGGTAGGTCGGTCTCTGCCGGCTGGATGTCGGGGGGGTCGGGTGGGCTAGGTCTGTTCAGTAACTCTTCAAAATACTCGGCCCATCTGTCGAGTTGGTCTGCTCTGTCTGCAATAGGCTTGCCTTCTTTGTCTTTTACTGGTCTTTCTGTATGGCCATACTTACCCGACAATCTTCTGGTAATGTCGTAGAGCTGTTTCATGTTGCCGCTGCCTGCTGCCTTTTCTGCCTCTGCTGCCAGGCTGTCTGTGTAGGCCCTCTTGTCTGCCCTGATACTCCTCTTCACCTCGCGGTTGGCTTCCCAGTATTCCCCCTGTGCCCTTACTTTGGCTGCTCTCGTGCGACTGTTGTTGACCGCTGCTTTCTTCTGCTTCCTCGCTTCTATCTTCTTCAAGGTCTGTGCCGACAGCCAGTCCTTGTGGTGGTGTTTCCTGAACCCTACGGTGTCTTTGCAGGTTGAGTTCAGCGCCTCTCTAACTGCCTTCTACTGCTGCTCTGTGGTGACCGCCTCCTCTTCATTTACTAGCTCCTGTAGCGCTTGAAACCGGTTGGACAGCACCAGTTTGAACTCTTCTCTAACTCCAGTTTCTCTCAGGAGGCCTACATTATAGCGCTGTCTTCTTGTTGTCTCTGTGCGGCTTTTCTTTAGCTTGAGCTTCATTCTTAAGGTAAGCAGATGGTGGTCTGAGGCGACATCTGCTCCCCTCCTCACTCGAACATCTTGAAGGGATCTTCTAAATTTCTTGCTAATGCAGATATGGTCTATTTGGTTCTCTGTTGTATGGTCAGGTGAGACCCAAGTTGCTTTGTGTATTCTTCTGTGTGGGAAGATGCTGCCTCCAATGACAAGTCGGTTTAGAGCACAAAAGTCTACAAACCTCTCCCCGTTCTCACTCATCTCCGAGCCTAGTCCCTGTCTCCCCATCACCTCTTCATATCCGGTGTTGTCCTCCCCTATTTTGGCATTAAAATCGCCCATGACGATGGTGATGTCTCGCTCCGCACATTTGTCCACGGCACTCTGGAGTCGGTCGTAGAACTCTTGTTTCTCTTCCTCGTCACTGTCATTGGTGGGCGCATAACACTGGATGACGTTCAGCTTGAGCTTTTTCTTAGTTCTAAAGGCTGCTGTTATAATTCTTGGCCCAAGAGGTTCCCAGCCCATCAGCGCTCTCTGTGCCACTGGTGACAGCATGAGTGCTACTCCTTCTGTATGGGGGGCATTCTCCTCTTCATGACCTGAATACAGAATCATCTCCCCACTTAACAGCCTTTTCTGGCCAGACTGCGTCCATCTGGCTTCACTGATGCCTAGCAGGGAAAGGTTGTACTTTTGCATTTCCGCTGCTATCTGGGCGGCCTTGCCGCTCTGGTACATGGTCTTGACGTTCCATGTGCCCATGGTTGTATCCCTGGATAGAGAGAGGCGGCTCGGTCCTGTGGCTTCCGAAGACTTCCGGCTTTCACCACAGGACGTCATAAGTCTTCTAGTAGAAGAACCTTCCTCCTCCAGGAAAGGAATTACTGTTAATCTTTTCGTCGGCGTTTTTGTAGCTATTTCCTTTTTTGCAGGGTGGGGAAGCTACCCCCACGCCCAACCCCCTTACTAGGAGGACCAGGGGTTTTCTGTCGGGGTCACCTTCCCTTAGACCATGTTGGTTCACGGCACCTTATTTCATTCGGTGCACCCCTCTCACGAGGGACCCCCTATCCACCACCCAGGGGACGCGCCTCAACGCCGTATGGTCCCAGCGCGAGGAGCTCCTGATGCAGTAGGCGAGATTCCCACGCAAGGAGGGCTTGCCAGACCGCCTTCAGCTCCAGCCAGTTGATGTGTCGGGACAGAAAATCCAGGGGCCACAGGCCGGAGGCAGCCTCAAACGACGGAAGTAGGTATGCGACCCGACTGGAGAGGGTCGCGTCGACGCAGAGGGCTTGCGGACTTGCTCACGTTAACCAGGAAGCCGAGGCTGTCGAGGAGATCTAGAAGTGCATCTCGGGACTTCTCCAAGGAGGCCTCCAACCGGTTCCGCACAAGAAGATCATGTAGGCAGGTCGACGTGGGAGACGAAGACGTCCGCCTGGTCTTGTCTAGTACGGCGCCCATGACCAGGTGAACACACAGTGGCTGCGGTTGACACCGAAGGTAAGCGCGTGACCCAGGTGGACCACGCCGTCGAAGGGGAAGCGGAGGTGATGCCTGGAGACGGGGTGCCTGGAGACGAGCAGAACGCATCCAACAGGTCCAGGTTGACGGCCAAATCCGTAGGCTGCACTGTGGCACGACGGTTCGGGCGGTCTCCACGCGGAAGGACAGGGCGGCGATGAACTTGTACAGTGTGGAGAGCACGCGGCGTCTGTCATAGTGGCTTCCGAATGGTCGGGAGGTCGAGGATGCAGCACATGAGGCATCCTGAAGCACCAGTTCCCAAGAAATGGCAGCAGGCAAGACGTCAACCGAGGAGTGGTACGCAGTGCGGTTGGCGGTGACCGGGAAGCCAGGAAGTCCCCTAACCGCGGCGAGAGGCGGGCGTCTGCGATCCTCGCTGCGCGGAACGAAGTCCCATAGAGGCTCGGGCATGTGTAGTCCAGCGCCATCTCCGCAGGCCGATGTGTGACGTCCTGGGACCGGGGATACTTCATCCCAAAGCCCTGGGGGCCCGGAGGGACCCTGTGTCATCCACTGAAGATACAAGAGAATAAAAAACGATCATTATAATACAGCGCTTTAACTTACCTCCCAGGCTCTAAGCGCTTCACAATGTGTACACACAACCCAAAATACTGCGGCAATTGCCCACAGAAAACACTACTAGAGGCCGCGAGGAATCGGGAGGCTGAACAGGCGGAGAGTCGTTCCAGGCTCCATGTAAGGTGAGCGGCCGCACACTGGTCCCGTAGTCCCACCTGGGGCAAAGGTGCTTGGGGTGGAAAAACTTGCTGGACTTTCCAAGAGCTTGGATGGCCGTAGTCCTGCTTGGAGGAAGGCCTAGGGTGATGGCTGGCATCCCCGTCGCGGGAAGCCGTCCGCAGAAGTGGCGGCCTGTCCGGCAAGTGCGACCGCCGCCAAGTTACGTAAGTCCGTTCGGTCCTTCTAACACCCCGAGGCCCGTCCGCACGGAAGGGTGGGCGGGCGATCAATCTCATCGTGAGCCCGGCTCGTCCCTCAACTCATCCCCGACGAGCGGGAGCACGATAGTCCCACAGTCTTGTCCGGTTGTGGGCGCCTGTCACTGACCTAGGAGCGGGACGCTGAACGTCAGTGCTGGAACTGTGCCGAGGATTAGGAGGGCCGTACATCAGAAGCCGCGTCCGGACTTGCAGCCGGGAGGCGGGGTAGTGCAAGGACGTTGCGGGTCAGACTCAGACTGGCTATTCTCAGAGCAGAACAACCAGGCGTGAATCGGCCAAGTCCTAGGAGTGGTAACCCGACGTGAGGTCGGGCTTGTAGGACCGAAATGGCCAGCAAGCGCCCCCTGGTCCATCAGTCTCATCCTGCCGAGGGTACTTGTCACAGGACGAGGTCAGGACGTCATAAGTATATGCTGGCTTATCCCCCGGGTTGAGGCGACCTGTCCCGTATGCGTGAAGGTCGGGGCACGGGTGTCCGCTCAGAACTCCTAACGCTCAGCATCGTAGCACAACCGGGGTTAGGTGGGACGAAAACTCCTTCTCTTCTTTGGCCTCCCAGGGCACCTGTCACTGCTTTGGCCAGGGCGCCGAAAATCCATGGATTAGGGCCGCATAGGAAGGGTAGGCGTGGCGAGCAATCGCCGAGGCTGAGCTCGTAGTACTCTATGTGCTGAGCAGGCGGCCAAAGGCCCAGTAGTCCAATCCTGTCCAGGGTAACGGCAAGGTCCCTAGGCTGGACACCGTATGCCTGTGCTGGGCCAGTATGTGTGTGGCGTAGCCCGTGCAGCGCGAGTGTCCAATGGGAAGAAGGTGGGTCGAGCTCGCTCATTGTCGGGTTCACCTAACTCCCTGTTCTGACGAGCGGTTGCCGAATGGTCTAGCAGTCTCGTCCGTTCGAGGGTACTTGTCACTGCCCTAGGAGCGAGACGATGTATGCCTGTGCTGGCCTGGTCCCGACAGTTTGGAGGGCCGTACTCCCGCAAAATGGCCGAAGTCCTAGGATCGGTAAGGGGTGGCCCCTCTCGTGCATTCCGAGTCACCACATCCGGGGAATGCGTCAGCGCCGCGGGGGTGTTACAATCGTTAGCCAGCAGATGCTCTCGGACTGGTGTCGGCCGTCATGGCGCTAGAACCCCCAGGCTAGAACCACTGCTCGTCACTAGTCAGGGGCGCAGACAACGCACGGGAGAGCGGAGGCCCAGCCGGAACCGAATAGGCAGCAGGCCTGCTCATGCCTCGGTCATAGGAAGTCCCCACAAGCGTGCAGGCGCAGACTTGCATGGCGGCGAATAGCGATGAGCTGCTCCGAACGAGGACGGGACTCGTGGTCCCAACGGAACGCAGCGCGTCCACTACTGCTTCCTGTGAAAGGGCGAGAGTGCATCCGGCTTGCGCGCTCCGTCAGGGCGCAGTCCCGGAACATCCTGGAGTGCTGCGTTCTTGCCCTATGAGTGTTGCCAGAGCCGTCTTGGGTCTGTACCTGCTACCGGCGATGGGGCTTGCTCTTGTAGCTTATCTCTCGCCGAACAATCGGCATAACCGGGCAGGAACCACTCGGGAAGGTCCTGTCTGGAGCGCTGACCTCCTGCGTTAGGAGTGCAATGACGATGAGGCTCCACCTTCTTGGAAGCAGCAAACGTCGGGGCTGAGACAGCTACCGGTGCTGAAGCCTGTTCCTGTGTCATACCTCGTGCCGATGAAGTCGGCGGAACCGGGCAGAGGCCACTAGGCGGGTCTGTGGGAGCTGCCGGCGTCAGAGAATGGGCTTGCGACCGAAGTCGCGGCGTTGACGGTTCTGTCGCCTGGTAAGAGCCACTAGTCGAGAAGGGGGTCCGTCTCGAGGCTTAGCTCGGATATGCGACCGGACAGTGGCCACTAGGCGGGTCTGTGGGAGCTGCCGGCGCAAGAGTTCGGGCTCGCAGCCTAAGCCGCGGCGTTGACGGTACTGACACCTGGTAATAGCCACTAGTTGGGTCTGTGGGTCTTACCGGTGTTGGACCCCTTATCCGTGCTGGTGTCGGCCGTTCGCGGCGGTAAAAGCTCCATAGCTGGGTCCACTGCTCTTCCAGCCAGGGGGCGCAGACCAGGCACGGGTGCGAGGAAGGTACAGGCAAAACAGGGAAGGCAAATAGCATGTCCGTCACTCGGCCATTGGAATTGTCCACATCGTGTACAGGTGCGGACTTGCCAACTGCAAAATACAGCGCACAAATGAAATGCAAGTGAACGTGCCCAGCAGGCACGCAACACAAACCGCGTAAACGAAGAAAAGTTCACGGCATATGCTCACGCAGGGCGTTCTACCCCTTCCCAGGAGCGCCGGACGGAAGCAGTGACCGAGATTTTACCTTGCCATAATGAGAAAGCAGAGGAACATAAAGGACGGGACAACCAGTGCACCCAGGCGTAGCCCCAGCAAAATAGCGCCGATGACCGGCCTCCATCAGTCCAAGGTCTGTGAACGGCGAAGCACGCAGAGACCACAGTCACAACCGGTCCGCGAAGTTGGAAACAGCACCGCGAGTCACAGGCAGCGTACAAGCCTACACAGGTCCTCGAGGCTAGCAGAAGGGCGAAGCAAGAGGACACAAGGCAGAGTCAGACACACCACTCTGGCCGGACCGGGCACGAGGGAGTGAGTAAAGTTCACAAGGCGCTGTCACGTTCTGATAGTCCCACAGTCTTGGAAAAATGGACACACCAAAGAGCTTTGGAACCACACGAAAGCGTCCAAGGCTCACAGCTCACAGAGAAGGAAAATCCCTCAAGCACACAAAGCTTCCCCGAAGAAGACACAGTCCGAATCGTAGAGAGACACCGACGTACACAACCTACTATCGACTAGCAAAGAAACTGACTGAGGTATTAAGCGCTGAGCGCATGTGTGGTTGGACTGGAAGGGAGGCTACCCGGGTTTCTGCCTAGGCTATGGCGCCCCTCACCTGCCATCATGACCATACTCGTACACAACAATTTTAGGCTAAAATTAGACTAGCTAAGAAACCATTCCTATTAGTAATACCATCGGTAATGTGTTTTGAGAAAAGAAATGCTCCAGCATACAGTGCTATCAGATATAATGCGCACAGGTCTTTGGCTCCCACGGGCATGCCCTGTCAGCAAAAGGTCCTCGGGCCAATGTCAGCCTTAGCTGGCCCGCGCAGAACTGTGTGTGAACCAGCTAGAGCCGATGTCCGCCTTATCAAATGTTTTGTTCACACAACAAGGTCTAAACAACAAAAGTCAGATATAACAACACTTTTCCTGAGGTTCTGACAGCACTATTTCAGTGTAAATTACTTTGCTAACACACTAAGGGCATAATAACAAAAGAGTTTGGGTCCCATGGTGCTTTGCAATATATATTTAAAGTTCATGATAAATGCAATGAAGGGGACACGCTTACGTGGGAGCGGAATTTGTCTGCTGAAAGATTGTGGTATCGTAGAATGCGTTACAGAGGATCAGTGAGGCCACCCTCGGGGATCGGGAGCAGAATTCTGCAAACTTCTGGGCTAGGAACCCGCCTAGCGACGTGCCAAAGATATGAACCCTGTCCAGCTGCAGGTGATCCAGCAGCTTGCGGAAACCCTCACAGAACTCTCGCATTGTCCAGTACACAGGGTATTCCACCTGAAGATATAAGATCAGTTTTAGAATCAGGTACATGGGTGACAGCACAAAAAAAAAAAACCCAAAATAATTGAAAAATGGTCCATGGGCTAACCATATTCTATAATCCATGACCAGCAAGAGACAAATTCTCATGAGCCCCTGCGGACGCAGGGGCTCATGAAAATTTATGTCTCTTGCAGATGGAAAATCTCAGATGAACGTCATGTCTGAAGACTGTCACTCATGCAGGTATTACTAGCTAGTGAACACAAGGTATCAGGCTGATGTCAGCCACAGATGGCCCACACTGCCATGTGCAGGCCAACATCAGCCTGATGACCTTATAGTTATATTTACTAGATGGCAAAGTGAACAAAAGTCAGCCTTCACCCATTTAACCCCATAGCCATATTTCCCAAATTTGGGAGGCGTCACCTAACAAGCATGTACCAGTCGCAGGAGCCTGTGACAATTCAAAAATTGTGCCGGATTAGCTTGGTGCGTGTGATGGCACAAGTTAATCTGGCACTACCCTTCAATTATCATGGCCAATCCATCGCCTGCGATAGTGTGTCAGGGCTGCATGGGTTTGAAGTGTTTTCTGTCCGCCTAGAAGTGTGTGCAAGACTTTTGTTTTTACACCCAGGGGGTTAAACAGTAATTATCATCATCAACAAGAACACAGCAAGCAAACTCACAGCAATAACTCGGTACCCTGCGGTCGTCAGCCCCAGTATCTGTCGGAAGAAGACATCAGCTGTGCCACTGGCCGGTGGAAAACACACCAGAGGACACTTAACCGTTTTCGGGCCAGCATCATACATTGTCCATTCTTTGCTGTTGTCATCATCCACCACCACCTAGACAGGAGGAAAACATGCAAGCATAATTTACAATATTGCTCCTGGCCACACAAAATAATTCTAACATGCTTGTCAACATGCCATTTATATTTCAATGCAATAAATAAGTCATAAACTGGATTTAATTATTATTGAAATGTCTAGTCAATAACTCATACAAGCTTGTGTTGTTTTGCAAGTCACACAATTGATCCTGTGTGCACCCTGCATATCAATCAGCTGCATGTGCTTACAGCTCATAGTTATTTGTAGCATGACAATCATCAACCATTTCACAGCATGAGAACATTAACCCATTCAGCCCCGACGCACTACAGTAGGAGATTGGTCGACCACGATAATTCAAGGGTAGTGCCAGATTAGCTTGGCGCCTGTTGGCGCCAAGCTAATCTGGCACTACCCTTGAATTATCATGGTCAATCCATCTCCTGCAACAGGTGCATAGTTGTTAGATGCCTCCAAAATTTGGGTAATATGTGCGGCAGGCTGAATGAGTTAAAGAGTGCAGCCACTGATACTGTTAACCCCTTCACTGCCAGTGGATGCAGACCACGTTTTAAAGAATCTTCATTAATTTAGTGAAAATAGCTGCAGCTGTCCAAAAAACATGGGTACAAAATGGTGTCAAGAGGAATTTTATCAAGCAACTGTGGGAGCCCATGAGGATCTATGCCTCTTGCAGTGGGAGTGGGTTCACTTTTTCTCAGCAGTGAAGGGGTTAAACAGTACTGTCGGCTGTCTACCAGCAGTTGCACACACATGGGGGCTAACCTAGTACATGTAGCTGAAAAGCTATTCTTCAGCTATCATATTGCACCCATCAAATGTTCAACCATATGAACAATTTGTCTTCCTTTCTTTTCTTTTATTACAGAACCCACCTTCAACCTTTCACAGAGCATAAACTTATTATGTACAATTGCCCCATTCAAAACATGATGCACACGAGGCATAAAGCTGCACATACAAATGCAGTACATCTTAAACATGTTGAAACAAACCTTCTTCTGTGAAATTGTGCTTCGGAAGCTCTGGTACTCTTGAGAGGTGGATACTTCACCCATGGCAGTATTTTTGTCTGTCGGTCAAGCCTAAGACGTGATAAAACTCATCACTGAAT
The DNA here is from genome assembly GCA_036245525.1 of Semisulcospira habei. NCBI lineage: Eukaryota > Metazoa > Mollusca > Gastropoda > Semisulcospiridae > Semisulcospira > Semisulcospira habei. The sequence continues at coordinate 63,763,688 of BTPG01000001.1, forward strand.
CTTAACTAGTGGTCCAGTTTCAAGACAGGGCCGCTGAAAGCAAAAAGCAGTTTAAAATGCCAAAGTATTACTATAAGGTAAAATGCAAAGTGGGCAAGTATGCAGCATGTGATGTCTATTTACATATATATTAAAGTTACCTACTGGCTTGCATAATCAACTTCACAATGATGCTGAACATGATATAATTATAAAAGTTGTAACAAATTTCTGAGGTCTCAACCACACCTTTCTACATGTATAAATGATTTTCCAAAATCACAAGTTGGTCAAAATTGCATGTTTCACAAAGGAAATCTGCAATTTTTACCTACTCCTGATTTCTGAATGTCTTTTATGCCCCTCTTTAAAAAAACTTCAGATATTGCAGTAAAATATGGCTTCCTGGGCATTTTGTTCAATTAAAGCTGAGACTCGGTCTTTTTTTCCGTCCTGAACATGTTTTTAAAATATCCTGCAAGGGCCCTGAGCTCACAACATGAGTTTGCGGAGTTTGAACTCTTGTCTTCCCAGGGCCTTCATAAGGCATGCAGAAGCTGTACAGTCCAGTCTAGTGCCACACACCATGACTGACCGTGAGATACATATCAGCTCTCAGGCATGGGAATTGCCCAAGCAAAAATCATCTGAAACTAGGGGGGTCCTGGACCTTCAACCTCATGCAAAAAAAAAACACGAAGCTAGACCTCAGGCATTGGAATTAGAAAAGTGAAAAAGTCTGAAATTTCCAGGATTTTCCAGGGGGGGGGGGGGGGGGGGGTAACGTGGTCCTTCATTTCAGCGGCCCAAAAATCATACGACAGGGGGGGGGGGGGGGGGGGGGGGTGCTTACCAGATCATGATCCAATGCTCACTAAACAGCACTCTGTCTTGAACAATATCCTTTTTCACCGCCATTTTCAACAACTCGTGATACCGCCATTTTCCCCGCACGTACAGTGCACGAGATGGGAAGTGTGCATGAAAACAGTGCGTTCAGTGTTGTATTGCCTGCTTGCACGGTAAAGTAACGACTGCGTTAAAGCCACAATAGGTGACGCGTAACTTTAGCGGGCGGCATATCACTTGAACAAATGCCTCGCAGTGTATAATGACCGGTGCTCAGTTACTTTTTGCACCCCAATTTTTTTTTGTTGGCGGACAATTTCTTTTTTTCGGCGGCTGAGCAAATCATTTCGGCGGAAATTTGCCTTTTGGCGGACAATTCCCATGCCTGGCTCTACCTAGGCGTACACCGGAACCAATCCTGTAGAAGACGATACTTAAAAATAACCAGCCGGAATATTTGAGAGCCCACACTCCATGCATCTGTATTGCCCTAAAGCATTTGTCACCGCCCTATTCCACAGATGCATGTAAAGTGTAGCTATCAAATGTATCATTGTTACTTGTCAGTATCATCTGCTACATTCACCGCCCTATTCCACAGATGCATGTAAAGTGTAGCTATCAAATGTATCATTGTTACTTGTCAGTATCATCTGCTACATTCACTGCCCTATTCCACAGATGCATGTAAAGTGTAGCTATCAAATGTATCATTGTTACTTGTCAATATCATCTGCTACAGGGTAAGTTCTCAGTGTGTAGGTCTACATAAAGCTGATAGAGGTTCACGTGTGACTGCAGTGTATCTCATGTTTTGTGTGCACTGGACATGACTCTGCATGCCTTATATAGGTCCTGGGCTGACAAAGTTCAAACTGTGCCAACTCAGTTAGTGAGCAGTTTGACGGACAGCTGGGTGCAGGCAAGTTTTTGAAAAACGTATGGGACAGAACAAAAAGACTGAGCCTCAGCTTTAAAAAGTCTCCTTTACCTTGCTCTTTCAACAGAGAATCACAAAGCTGCTGTAATATATATATATATATATTATATATATATATATATATATATATATATATATATATATATATATATATATATATATATATATATATATATATATATATATATGAGGAAATGGTTCATTGTGTCTTTTACAACAGTGCTTATGTAATATCTACAGATAGTAATATCTACAGATACAGTAGTAGTTCCCCTTTATTTTGCTAAGTTGTGCTAATAACAAGTAATCTGACAATGATTCTGCTCCAGTCTACACATGCAACACTATTAGTACCAGCATCAGCTAAAAACAGAGTGATGCACTAACAAAATAAATAAGAATGATTCCACGAGCATGTTTGCGACTTGTCCAAACTTCCGAAATTAATTGGATGTTCACACAAGGCATAACAAAACCAAATGGTGTTGAAATTTGTCTTTAGGCTTGCGCGTAATGGTACTTGAACACAGGGCTGACAGCTGCAGTCAAACAAGGAAGATATCAATGCATAGAATTAGATCTACACGGCATACCGTATGCAGCGCCACTGTGATAACACCTCCCCTTTCATTAAGACACCATTGCAATTCAAAGTAGCTTGGGAAATCTAACAGTACAATGACGACAAAATACGTGCACTGAACTTTAAGTGTTTTTCTACCGGAAAATAATACAGGTCACATGACGGCAAATATCCACAAATAGAGCGTGGAAAACAATAAAATTTTGTGAAACTTGTCAAACAAGTTGTTGATTCACGCCCTCTTTGTAAGTCATTATACAAACTACTGACTGTTGCTTTATACTAAAGATGTGCAGAATAAATACCTCAGGAAATCTTACCGCTTGCCAATGCCCTGGAGCGTGAATGATTCCGTAAAGTTTTCCCTCTACAGTTCTTTCGCTTCCAGTACCGGAAGTCACTTGATTACCGGAAGCGGCACCATGTTCTGAATTTTTATTTACTTTTGGTTTCTTATTCAAATTACTTCTCATGTTGATGACAAGCCTGTGGAAAATATATTATTACGGACTAAATTAGTTTTGTTGTTATTCAATACAGACTGGAATTTTCTATTTGCAATGGATGCCTCGTTTAAAATTCAGGGGCGAATGTGGGCGAGTGGGGGTCGGTGGTTCCGGACCACGCTCCCTCCTGTTCGAGTCCTCCGCACAGCGTCAGGAGACCCTTTGTTAGATTGATTGATTGATTGTACATTGCTTAACGTCCCGACAGCAACAAGGCTTTCTCAGGACGTGCCTGCACTGCTTGTGAAAAAAAAAACTAAACAGAACATTGAATGTATGTCACCAGCCGGTCAAATACGTTAAATAAACCTAACACATAGGGCCTAAATAAAGCTAAGACCATTTAGCAACACACATCCAATATCAAGCGCTACAGGCAGTGCAGACAGTAGGGAGAGTTTTAAAAAGGCAAATACAGGTGAATGGACAAAGGGTAGACAGAAACACATGCCCCAGAATAGAGAGAAAAACCCACCCTGTGGGGCTGACCAGGGTGACCCTGGGAACTAAAAAATACCTAACCCCACCCAAGTCCCCCAAGGCAGACCCAGGTGGGGTCCCTTTGTTAGGACAAAGGTCCCTCAGCACATTTTGTAAAAGTACATTTTCAATTAGCAGTATAAAACATTTTGCAAATAAATTTCATGTAAAGTGAATTTCATGTTAAAACATTTTGCAAATAAATTTTCATGTAAAGTGAATTTCATGTTTGTTGGATAGTTTATGTGTGCGAGTACTCTCCTTTATAATTATAAGAAATATGTGATTCTGCTTTAATGGTGCGTTATGCCCAAACCCCTTGTGTCGGTAGCAGTTCTGTCATGATTTCTACAGGAATCATCATGGCAAAAACCCTTAGACACGCAAATGGTTAATCTGTCCTTTCTTTTTTTCTTATTCTTTTTTTAAAGTTACAGATTGTCACTTGGATAGGTCTGAGCAAAATGAGAAAATGAATGAAAAAACACCTCACATGACTGCATAATTTTATTTGGACTAGCAAATGTACTGACAATATCATCAACTTAAAAAAAAAAAAAAGAAGTGGTGTTCCTTCATCTTGTCCACTTGTGCAAGCAGCCACCAGTACTGTTTACACTTAGCTGTAGGCCACAAGGAGACTAGAGATAATAAAGAGAAATTTGCAGCACATAAATACTGAAATATCAATACGTCTTTAGTCCACCATAGTCAGCAACAGCCATAGATTTTGTGAGTCCTGCAGTTGCACCTAACTCCTGTGGGCCTATGTCTCCTGCTGACAGGACTGGAAAGACACACAATGAAAATGAAATGTCCATCCCAAATATCAGTTTCGATTTTCCATTTGTCACACATGCATTCCTTCACGGACAATGCACTTACTCTTAAAGTTGCCATGCAATACACTAGCACAAATATCAACCTAGAGGGCTACTAGCAATTAGCATTCAAGGTATAAATGGTCAGCTGGCTTATGTGCTCAGTCCCAAAATGTGTCATTTGAATCCTAGCCATCAGCACAAAGCATAGCGCTGCATGCTGTGGCTGCAGCTGAAAGTGAACATTTGAAACCTGACCGTTTAAATCTAAAAAAATTAAACTTTTCAAAAAAAAAAAGAAAGCTATCAATGTATTCACTAATTCAGATCTAAATTAAGTCCATGATTGATTGTACATTGCTTAACGTCCCGACAGCAACAAGGCTTTCTCAGGACGTGCCTGCACTGCTTGTGAAAAAAAAAAAAAACTAAACAGAACATTGAATGTATGTCGCCAGCCGGTCAAATACATTAAATAAACCTAACACATGGGCCTAAATAAAGCTAAGACCATTTAGCAACACACATCCAATATCAAGAGCTACAGGCAGTGCAGACAGTAGGGAGAGTTTTAAAATGGCAAATACAGGTGAATGGACAAAGGGTAAATTAAGTCCAGTGACTATATCAGTCTATATGCAGCCAATAAGATTGAAGTTTCCTGCCTGTACAAATTGTGTCAACCGATTCAGTCATGACACACAACAGCAAGATATGGATTGACCATGATAATTCAAGGGTGGTGCCAGAATAGCTTGGCGCCTATAGGCGCCAAGCTATTCAGGCACCTCCCTTGAACTATCATGGTTTATCCGTCTTCTGAATTGTAATGCTGTCCTCGGAGGACAACTCCAAAATGTGGGTAATTTGTACCTGGGACACATTGGGTTAATGTGCATATGTACTTCATTATTTGCACAGATAATGAATCAGAACGAAAGTGGAGCCAATACAACTCAGAAGCCCACACAAAGACAGGTACATGTATGATGAAAACAATAACAGATGGATAGGGCAGAGAGACAAGACAGAAATGTGAGAAAGAAAATGAATGAATACTTCAACGCTATCGCTAATCTTGAAAGAATCAAATTTACATCTATGTACACCAGGATTTGCAAATCAAATGGACATGAAACTGTATTTGTGGGGTAGGTGTGTGTGGAGGTGGGAGTGTTGTGCAAGGAGAAATAGAGACGAGGAATGAAGGGACAAATGAAGGGAACACCACTATATTCAAGTCACCTTCACAAGTCAATGTACAAATAAATTCAGTAAGTTCAAAATTAGCCACAGTTACGCTTAATCATATGTGGTATGGAGATGACAGAAAATGATACTCTTTTTAGATGGAGACATACAAATCAAACTGACTTCCTCAATCTTGGGCCACAGGAGCAAATTAACCCTTATCATTCGGAATACACCAGTGTGTGAAATACGTTTGATTAAAATAGTTCAAGGGTAGTGCCAGAATAGCTTGGTGCCTCTAGACGCCAAGCTATTCTGGCACCACCCTTAACTAAAGCCATTGGTCTATATCCTTATCTGTAGGTACTATAATGTAGCTTGCATATAATGGCAGTGTACAAATTTGAAGCTTTTAGCCTCAGTATGATACGGGCTAATGCAAGCAATAGGGAATCCAGATCTGTGTCTCTGCAAAGCGGAAAACACAAATCTGTCATAGCAGGAAGGGTGTAGGTAATGAACTACCTATTTCAGAAAGAAGAAGAAACCAAAATGTCTGGGGCTTTAGATAAAATCGAAAATGTAATATAATTAGAGGCCTGCACAGATATGTCAGAAAGCTTTTGTTTCAAACTACCCTAGAATTAGAACATAAATTTAGTACCACACAACTAAGCCAACATGATGACCACTGAAAGACAAAAGGTAAGAACACAGTATCATAACAAATGGCTGAACCAATCTTCTAAGCTAGCTTGTTCTACATATGAGACATATTCCTGTGTTTCCCAGATGCTGACAACTTTTTTTCTGTTGTAGGAGAAAAAAAATCACATCATTGTACTATGAGTTTGATGTTCTAATTCTAAAGGTGTAAAATTTTGCAGTCCAGATCAAAAATGTTTTCTTCCGGTCTATATATATCAGTGAGCATCAGCTATGTAACAACCCTGAAATGGCTGATATTGATACCATCTTGATTGCCAGATACGTGTTAAGTCTACCACCTCATGGAAAAATGCCCCAACTTACATTACACTTCATGTTACAGTAAAATAAGTGACTTTTCAGTTTTCTCATACAACTTCTCACAAACATACAACTTACAATCATTCTATAAGCTAACCTGTGCTCATACCCAATTACAAAAAGTAATTTACAAACTCACTGCTGACAACTTCAAAAGGAGACCATGTGCATTTTGGATGAATACAATATTATGGCCTTTTCAAGTGAACTCTTTTGCGTCCAATACAAGCTCAATGTAGCCGTAAGCTTGCATCAGGTTTTTGAGAGTTCACACGTCACAGAAAACCACAGTACTGCATTACATCAATGCACATGACAAGTGCCTTTACTTCACAAACAGTCTGTGTTTGAACAAAACACTTTGTGAATAATGTTCTTCCACACCAGCAGTCCTATGGCCCATGATTTTGCACAGTGAATGCAAAACATGGCACAGAACTAGAATTTTATACAGCTGAGCCCAGGGATAAATTCAGCCACACTGCACGGGCACTGCACTATCGGTTTGGCCATAAGCTTGTCTCTATCATGACTCCGACAGTGGTGGGGGGTTTGGAAGTTTTCTCCGAAACAGCAAGATATGTGGTTCTGAAAAAAATCAACAAGAAGCCAGATGTGATTTTTGAAATGACAAATTACAAATTTGCAGAATTCTGCAATGACAGTACTTATACAAAATCAAAGTCCAGGAATAGAAGCAGAACTAAAAATAAATTTATTTCTCAAACTATAGAGTGATGCAGTGCACGCAACTACTATTTTTCAGTCTTATGTGAGCCAACAAATTTTTCTACACCCTACCCTCCTGAACTTGGATAGAGATAATTTGACAAATTAATCAATGTAAATTTCAGAGCAGTATCACCAGGGATGCAACATAAAAGGCCATCAGACTTAGAAAGGCCAATGTCCTGGGATTGCCAACATGAACAGGGCTTTTGTCGTTTCAGAATTTTCAACAGGTCATTTTAAATAAACTTATACTCATACCCTACAATGTTATAAAAAATTGGCATTTTACACACATTTGCCGGGCCTCTTGTGACCCATGACCTTTCCGAGGGGTCATCCAAATTAGTATGCATAGATAGGCCTTACCATCAGGTATCTTACCAAATTTGGGTTTGAAATTGTAAATAGCATTTGAGAAAAAACATCTTTCGTCAAAATATGGCTATTTTAGACCTATTTATTGAGCTCTTGACCTTTCCAAGGGATCAACCGAATTAGTATGCATCATCATCATCAGTCCCTTGCCCGAACTGGGCGTTGGGGGGACTGAAAGGCAGCAGCAACAGACAGTGCTCTCCACTGAGTTCTATTTTGGGCGGTGGCAAGCAAGTCTGGCATCTCGAGTTCGGTCCATTCTTTTATGTTTGCGACCCAACTCTTTCTCTGACGACCTCGCCGACGACTTCCTTCGAGAGTGCCTTGGAGGATAGTCTTGGACAAGGTGTTGTGTCGGGTCACGTGGCCAAACCAAGCAAGCTTGCGCCGTTTCACGGTTGCCAGAAGGGGTTCATGTGGGCCCACCAGGGAAGTGACGATGCTCCGTACATATTCGTTGGTCTTGTGCTCGCGGTACGAGATGCGGAGCAACTTCCTCAGGCACTTGTTCTCAAAGGCCTGGATTTTCTTTTCTGAGTCTGCAAGCAGTGTCCAAGTCTCACAGCCGTAGAGTAGAATAGACACTACGAGGGACTTGTAAAGCCTGTACTTGATGGTGAAGCTGATGGAGTTACTTCGCCATATCCTGTCCAGCCTGGCCATTGCGGATGTTGCTGTACCTATCCTGATACGGATCTCTGCTATGCAACTACCGTCTTTGGACAGGGTGGCTCCCAAGTACTTGAAGCTATTGACCTCTTCTAACTTCTGGCCGTTCATGTGAATGTTGCTGCTGCTGTCGCTTGTGGTGTTGATCATCACTTTGCTTTTATCCGTACTGATCTCCATGCCATAAGACCCTGCGCTACTTGAAAGTTTGTCTGTCAGGTTTTGGAGCTCACTATTGCTGCCTGCCATGAGGTCAATGTCGTCTGCGAATCGAAGATTGCACAGGGATCTGCCACCAATAGAGATTGAAGTATGGTGGTCGTGGAGGGTTTCCTGCATGATCTTCTCCAGGAATATGTTGAAAAGGACAGGAGAGAGCAGGCATCCTTGACGGACACCGATCGTCGTCCTGAAGAACTCGCCTGACTGATTGTTAAGTAGAACCGCGCTGCAAGCGTTCTTGTAAAGCGCTTCTATCATTTGGATCAGTCCCTCCTCTATGTTGAACGATCTCATGACTTGCCAGAGTCCGTCGTGCCAGACGCGATCAAATGCTTTCCTGAAATCAATGAAGTTGTGGTAGAGTTCGCGCTGATGCTGCAGATGTTTCTCGATCAGGACGCGGCAGTTGAAAATCTGCTCTACAGTGCTTCTTCCAACTCTGAAGCCAGCCTGTTCTTCTGCCAGCAGTTCCTCGGCGAAAGTTTTGAGGCGGTTGAGAATGATTCTAAGCATTACTTTGCTAGTAGGGTGACTTATCAGACTGATAGTTCTGTAGTTCTGGCACTGTTTCAGGTTTCCTTTCTTGGGGAGCGGGATCACTAGAGACTGTGTCCATTCTACTGGCCATTTCTTTTGCTCCCAGATCTTTTGACAAAGTGTAGTGAGGACCTTCGTTGTTACTTCTCCTCCATGTTTCAACAGTTCAGCAGGTACGTTGTCTACACCTGGAGACTTTCCTCCCTTCAGGCCGCGTACGGCTGCTTCCACCTCTTCAGCTAACACTGCCAGGTCTTCAGCCTTCCTGGCCCCAGCCTGGTTGTTTTGGAGGATGCTGGTGTCTGGCTCAGCCTTGTAGTTATACAAGTCTCGGCAGTACTCAGTCCATCTGTTTAGTACAGCAGTGTTTTCCGTAAGGAGTTGGCCGCTGCTGTCTTCGATGACTGTGGCTGTTCGCTGTTGAGTCTTGGTGAGGGTCCTTAGCGTTTCATAAGCCTTCTTGCTGTTGCCATTTGCCATGCCCTCTTCCACGCTACAACACTGGTCTTCAATCCAATCTTCTTTGGCTTCTTTCATCCTCTTCCTGATCTTCTTGTTGACAAGTCTGTACTTGTTTGCTGATGTGAGGTCTTGGCCTCTCTTTTTCTTCCAGGCTCTCCTCTCATCACAGAGATCGAGGATGTCATCGGTGACCCAGGGCTGTTTGCGCTTCCTCTGCTTCCCCAGCACTTCTTCTGCTGTAGAAAGTAACACCTCTTTTATATTTCCAGCAAGGGTGTCTACGTCACAGTCCAAAGTAACCAAGGCTGCAAATCTGCCTCCCACCTGGGCTTGGAAGAGCTCTTCTACTTCCGGGTCTTTTAGCTTCTGGAGGTCGAATCTGATGCGAGGGCTCTTGCTATCTCGTTTCAATGCCAGCTTCAACTTAGGCTAGTAATGATGGTGGGTTTGGTTCCAGTAACACACTTGTCGCCCCCACCCTGGAGACCTCCAATGGGGTGCGCGGTCGTTGGTGATCCGGGCCCCGACCGATCCGGCATGTTATTCTTATTCTGTTGCTTGTCCATCAGTCCTTTCAATGGGCTTAGGCGAACTTGGCGGCGCCCGTCTCCTCTCCAAGTATTTCAACTGACTGAGAGACGCGTCAGCCCCTCACAACGTTTCGCCCGCCAGCAGAAGCGGTTACCGGGGTGTGGCTAGGTAAAGGACCTGGAGCCAGCTGTGAGAGTTGAGTGCCATGTGAAGACCAGTGCTCCCGCCTGCCCCAAGAGGCGCTGCTGGCTGAAAAGTCAAAGGTACTACTTCTCCATGAACACTCTACACCCCAGTATGCATAGAAAGGTCTTACTATCAGGTATCTTTGTACCAAGTTTGGGTTTGAAGTTGTGAATAGAATAGTATTTGAGAAAAAATGAATTAAGTCAAAATATATATTTCCTGATCCCCTGTGAGTGTGACTGACCTTTCTGAGAGGTCACTGAAATTGGTATGTTTAGAAAGGTCTTGCCACAAAGTATCTTTGGGCCAAGTTTGAACACTGTAGCTTGAATAGTATCCGAGAAAATGCCAACGTTAAAGTTTACCATGGACAATGGCAACCAGAACCACTGGCCCAGAACATACTCACTTTTGCTTCGCATGTGAGCCAAAAATTACGGATTCAAATGCGGGTCAACCAACATTCTTTAATTAAACGGTAATTTTTCTCTTTCATGAGTCACGTGTAAATATACACTCGGGAGTCGGAGGCTCTCTGTAATACACCTTAATCAAAGAATTTCCTAAAGTTTCAGGCCTGTACGTACACAAACACCAGAGATGCCCGTGTTTACACACATAAACACAGCGCTTCCCGCCAAATGTACGTTCAGCAGCACGGTTAGCGCAGCTAGACAAGATGTAATTTGTATTGTGCTACTTCACTGTCTGAGGCCTGCACGCCTTTGACATCACGAGCATTCTACTGAAATCGCTTCAGTGTCCCATCCTAAAAAGTCTTGCTATAAATAGAAGAGACTTACTGTGTACAGACACTCTCTGCCTTATCAATTTGTATTGCTATGCATATTTTGTCATACAAATAATTCTCCTGCTGTGAGAAAAAATGAAGTATGACTATGACTAGGTATGTCACTCATGATAACATTGTACTTTTGTACTAATTTGTAGGCTATGACAATATTTTTTTTTTCAAAACTGATGACCCATTGACAAATCTGAAAACACAAATGTCCTATTCAAATGGAGGTTGGTTCAAGCCACTGATCTAAAAAAAACTCAGCACACGCAGAGAACGCGTGTGTTGTGTAGTTAGGAGTGGCAAGCATCACGTAGCTTGGTCAATAAATGGGCCTGTCTGACACAGCGGGGAATGTGAGCTGCGACGTCTATGGTAATGGAAAAATGGTTGGACACTGACACTGTGACAGCTTTAAAAAAGGACTTTTGTCTGTCTGCTGCTCAATCGATCATTTTAGCCCGACATTTGGACTATTCCCAACTGCTGAAACCTAGTTGCAGCCCTGTATCACCATCATCTTTCTTGATTACCATGTTCAAGTCACTTTCAGATGTTATCATGTTCCTGAAAATTACAATGTCAGATCTCACTGGTCAAAGTACTTGTATTAATGAGGCCTTGTATTTCTTTATGTATACTCCTATCTAGTCCTATCTTGATTATTTAATTTGCTTAACCCCCTTGTGCTTCCAGCCACCAAGTGCTGAACACATGACCTCCAACTAGAAACTGTAACAGTTGTAAGTTAACTTTTCATTATTTACCTGGATCATGCTTCATATAGTGGACCCATCCTTGTGACTGCTGTACTCCAATGCTGCGCCATTCTGCCTCTGTCATCAGGTGGGATTTGGGTACCAGCTTGGCAATGTCTTTTGGAAGCATTACATGCCTGTAACAAATTTGAACATACGTCACACAATAACAAATGATTGAGAGTGAGACAAAGTGTTTACTCACACTGTTTTGAATATGAATTTTACAAACAAATCTGTCAAAACATCTACCACACTGCTGTTCGCATTCATGAAGACAGCCTACAGAAGCAACTATTCAGCACTGCGGGCCGACCCATGTGACTTTAAAAGTGCAAGTGCATTTCATTTTGTATTACTAATCTAAATAATTCAATTAGAGAGCCGAGGTAGATATTTGATGATTTTAGGCTTTACTTATGAATCCCAAACTGCAGGGTTAGGAATGATTCTCGTCGACTGAATAACTTCAATAAGGTGATATTATCACTATCAGTTTTATTAAAGATACAAGGTAAACAATGCAAACACCTTTTGGTCTCTATAAGTAAAAGAGGCACTCAATTTTTAGAAACGAAAGGAACGTATCATTTTTGCGGTTCTTTGTCGAAAGTAGAAGGGATGCGTGTCTCAACAGGTCGTGTAAAGTATACTTTCTAAATGAAAACATACGAAGCGCTTACCGATATTCGAACTCATCGTCATTGTATTTATCGGAGTAGTAAATCTGCTTTGCTGAAGACATTTTTTCAAAGATTTGAAAGGAATCCCTGAAGACGCCTAAAATCTGTACTGCAAGCTCTACCGATTCTATGAATCGTTTCAAAGTGTTAACACGAAATTTGATTGGTCCATCGTCGTTGAAAGAGAATGGTGATTGGCTCCATGGAATTAATCGCAGTATAGACGAAAATGTTAGAACTATAAGATTTATGAACACATAAATTCCATTATTTGTTTTCGCAACTGTAAACATCAAATTCGATGCTAAAATAAATGGGTCTAATTTTATTTTTATTCTTTAAATTTAGTTTTGGTTTTGGTTGTAGCAGACTCGAACTTCCGGTCCTGTACTTCCTGATTCGGGGAGGTTATTTTTACGATTATCAGTCTACACTTTCGAGTACCTTTATTTCTGAATTCGTTTAAGCGCCATGTACTAAAGTTGTGAGAGGGTAAGTATATTTTATTTCATATTTGTTTCATACTTTTAAGTTTTGACGTACTGAGTTTTCTGAATTCCAAAATCAATGCACGTGTCAATGAAGAGAGCCAACTTAGTTGTTTTACATGACAGATTTCGTGCCACCCAGGCTAAATATAGACCACTGGATTTAGTCAGTCACGAAAAGTTAGACTGTTAATCATGTACACTAAATGCGACCTTAGAAATTTTCAAATGCGCTTTTATTCTTTAGTCAAAATTGGTCATAATTTGTGTTAATTGGTACAATCATACAAACGTAGACTAATTTATTATGTTGAATGTCCCGTTTTGAATTTGTTTCCTTAAAAATTAATCTGCTGATTTCACCAGTAAGTTAACAACTGTTAGTATTAGATCAAACATGAAGCCTGTATATAGCAGTGCAGTAGCTAATACAGCTTACACTAGTTACAGTGTGACACAACTGCGATACATGTGCCGTACATTTTACAAGTGTTGTTGAACTTATTGTTATTGGTATCATGTTTATACTACATAGTACAGTGATAGTGATAGTCAGGATCTAGCTGTCTGTGTATCACAGTTAAATGCTGCACAGCTAACGCTCATTGTTAAGTGGTGATTCATCAAGTGGGTCAATTATGCTACTTACAGGCACTTTGCACTTCAGACTGTGTATGCTTAATAATCTGCAAATTTGGACCTTACATCTCTAAGCCATAAGGTCCAAAACCACAGACCAGCACACATTTATGTTCATAGGTGTTCCAGTGGACAGACATTTGGTGCAGTGGCTGTAATTGTTGTTTTCCGATTTTAGCTTTAGGACTTACAGTTACACCACATAAATAAAATGTTTGATGACCTCCTGCTGAGGAACCGAGTTGTAAAATTGTTTATTCAATTTCAAGATGAAAAGATCCTCATTAGCTCTAGTTTTAGGCTACATTTGCTACTGAGGATCTATTCCTATTGTGGTAGATTTAATTTTGTGGAGCCCTGTATGTGATATGCTGATGAGTCCAAAGTTTGGCACGGGTATGTAAAAAGTAGCAGTACAGAGTATTCTACAGTAAGGTAGCTTGTTAAGTGACTGATCAGACACCAACATTTTTCATTTTTTGTCTTGCAGAAATAGGGCTGTTTGTTATTATTTGCAATTTGATAAGTTTTTCTGTAGACTTTTTTTTTCAGTGTAGTTCATCATGAGTACTTCATCATTCATGTTCTGATGTGTAATCTTGGACCTTATTATTGAAGCTATACAGTCCAAAATCATGGACACTTGAAGATAGTTGCCTTTTGCTCATGTACATGTTGAAGTTGTTTATAGTCATACAGAGTTTATATAACTGTAAAGGGATTCTTGTGTATTTCATTTCAAGTTCAGTGAAATTTACTGAAATACACAAGAATCACTTTATTGTTACATTATAAACACATTATACCTTTGTGGAGCTTGCAAAGAAATACAAGAGCATTATGCTGCAAACCCAAGAGCAGTTTCCAGTTCCTCATTGTGGCTTCTGTGTATGTGAGATAGGTGTGATTTAACCCATGTCATACTGAGGCTAAAAGCTTCATATTTGTACACTGCCATATGCAAGCTACATTATAGTACTTACAGATAAGGATCTAGACCAATGGCTTTAGTTCAAGAGTGGTGCCAGAATAGCTTGGCGCCTATTCTGGCACTACCCTTGAACTATTTTAGTCAAACTTATTTCGCACACTGGTGTATTCTGAATGATAAGGGCTAATGTACTACTACTAGACTAGTTACGACTATACACAGACCTTTTTTAAGTCCTTTGATGGTCAAACTGTTTTTAGACAATAGCATATGAAGTATGATGAAAAGAAAGCAGTTGTGTGGACAATGAGTGATTTTCCTCTGAAACACCTTTTTCTGAGACTGAGATCTGTTACATTGAATGTCAAATGTTCATGTGGATTTACAAGGAGTAGGAGCAGGTAACCAACATTCATATGCTTTCAAAACTTTCCTTAAAGGATAAGTTTTCTTAAAGCTTTGTTTGAAAAAAGTTCATTGATGGCATGCATTTTCTGTGAGAATACATACTCTCATGCCAAGCATTCCTTAGAAAAAGTATTTCAGGATTCATTTAACGTGTAGCGTTACTGTAGCGATTGCAAAACATTTATATTCTGATTTTATACATATCATGGAAATTTAAAATTAGAAGTAGAATACAACTGACAGGAAGGTGGTATAGTAATGCAGCAGACAGACAAAGAGGTTTTTCTTGGAGTCATTGTGGAAGAAAGAACAAGCAACATTTTTAACCATCTTACCTCCGAGACTGCATTTCCCAAATTTTGGAGTTGCCACCTGACAACTATGTACCAGTTACAGGAGGTGGGCAGACCATGATAATTCAAGGGTAGTGCCAGATTAGCTTGGCGCCTGCAGGCGCCAAGCTAATCTGGCACTACCCTTGAATTATCACGCTCCATCCATCTCCTGCTGTAGGGTGTCGGGGCTAGATGGGTTAACTGCAACAGACATCTTTGCACAGGATTGCTTTTGTACACTTCAGTCATTAACACCTCATCACACTTCGTGAGCTTCGCCCAGTGACGTAATCTTTAGCAGCTGTACTAGTGTGCCTTCAGGGCTTGATGGATGAGCAACTCCCAAAGTTTGAAGGCCGTGCACACTCCTTCAACATGTCATCCGTCTGCAAGAGCCACAGATACTCGCGAGGATCTGTGACTCGCCTGCAGAAGCTGATCGACTCATAGACACTGAGTCTAGCTGCCCCCCCCCCCCCACACACACACACACACATTGGCAAGAGCCTCAGATCCTCATGAGCCCCCGGGGACCCATGACGATCTGTGACTCTTGCTTGAAGAAGTTGATTTACTTCTGTTGACCCTGAACGCACAGCCCTAGGCCCTTCATAGGTGTGGGCTTAAGAGGATCTGTTGACTGGCTTGCACTTGCAGATACATGTATAATTTATTGACTCTAGTTAGCTCCATTTGCATGTGTGTTCCAGAGGCAGAGAAGGTTATTTGATTTCATGGGCACAGTGGTGAAGTTTTCTCAATGCTTTGCTAAAATTTGGGGTGTTGCTGCAAGTTAGTAGCAGTTAGCTGTGCAATACTAGGCTTTGCTGTACATGTGTGTGTGCATGGGTGTGTGTGTGAGAGAGATAGGATCAATGAAACTTTATTTTACAACAGTTAAGACATTGACATCGTCATCGACACAGCCATTTTACAAACCTGCCGTTGCTAACAACTAAAAGACTATTAAGACATGTACATACTATAAGTAAAACATAATATCTGCAGACAATTGACATCACTGTTCACATAGATAGACATACTTATAGAGTCACAGACACCCCCACTCCCACTCACCCCCCCCCCCCCCCCCCCCCCCCCCCCGCCCCCCCACCCACACACACACACACACACACATACGGAGCTAAGTAGTTCAAATGATAAATGAAAAGGATAATGGGCTTAATTGGGAATAAATTGGACCCAGCATAGAAAGAGTCAAATAATACATGTAGTTAAGGCATCCCTACGAGTGATCCACGAAATACTTGCAGAGACCCTTTTTAAAACCGGCTAGCGAGGAGGCGGATTTTACATGGTCGGGAAGCGCATTCCAGATACGTGTCCCTGAGAAGGATAAGCTGGTTTTATATAGATTGATCCTTGGTTTTGGGACTATGAAAAGCTTTCTGATATTTTCAAGCTGGGACTCGGAGTGACAGAACAAAGTGGAACAATGAACAATGAACAATGAACAATGAACCTTTATTTTCCAACGGTAGAAGTTATTGGTAACAGGACCAGTTTTCAAACTTGCCGTTGCTACATCTACTACATAAGTGACATAGACATGTAAACATACACATACCACACACTGCTGCATGCACTGCTACATTCGCTCACGCACGCACGCACCACGCACATACACACACACATACCCACACACGCACTCAGGTAAGTAGAGATATACTTAGGTGTTTTGCACTTCTAAGCTTTGAACATAAAGATTGCTTTGCTATATATATTTGAAATGATCTTGAAGAGGCAGGATACTTTTGCTTTTGAGAGCTTTTCTTCTATGAGATAGAGAGAGAGAGAGAGCTGAGGTGAGTGAGAGAGAACTGAATTGAACTGAAACTTTATTTTTGAAGGATAAAGAGGCCTTTTTTCCACGTCTGTCCTTAACCCATTTAACCTCAACACCATACAGCAGGAGACTGATTGACCATGATAATTCAAGGGAAGTGCCAGATTAGCTTGATGCCTTCAGGCGCCAAGCTAATCTGGCACTACCCTTGAATTATCATGGTCAGTCCCACCTCCTGCAACTGGTACAAAGCCGTTCAGTAACACTTACAGAATTTGGGAAATGCACCCATGGGGCTAAAGGGGTTAATAACATTAACAACACTAATAACAACACTAGGAAAGGTAACAAGACTAATAATAGAATAAAAACATTGTCATACACACACACACGCACACACACACACACACACACACACACACACACACACAGTGCATTAACCACAAACACATAACTTATCATCTAGAGTGAGAGAGATGTTAACCTTTCACTCTGAACTGAATAAACTACATAAAAAGTTTAACAAGTTTCAAATGGACGTTTAACTTTTCAGAAGGACAATTTATCTTTGGACTGAAAGACACATTGTATTCATGCCACTTATTGATGCAGGGGAGGGGGTTGCAAAACGGGGCCATCCACACCTCTGTGTCTTGTTGCTATAAACTTGAAATCAACACAAATTTCATTGATCTTTACAAGTTTACAGACCCCCCCCCCTCCCCCCCCCCCCACACCTTTGTTTTTACTTTCTTCTGGAGAATACTTGGAAACTACCTATTCCACTTCAGAAGCAGCTTAGATCTCCCTACAAGTATAAATCGGCCACCATTATGGATCTGCCAGTGTGCACACAGGCACACCAGACACATTTTTTTCCCTAAAAGGAAAACTTTTGTCTAAAATCCTTATTTCCTGGTCCTCATCTCTGCTTCCCAGGAGCATAGGAAAGTGTGTCAGGTTTCAGGGTATGATGATTACATGATATTTTTCTTAACTATTTTTCTGTTAGTAGCTATTTATGTTGAGGTGATTCCTGCAGGAATTAATTTTTGTAAAGTGATACCAACAGCCAAGGGGTTAAGATCCTGTTTCATTCACACAAAATCCTCAGTGTTCCGCTCATGACATTGACACTGCAGAAATGTTCACGTTTGTGTGAATATTCATGTCAGTGGGTTTTGCTGTGCATCAGTAATTGTCTCTGTGTGTATGTGTTTAAATCATAACTTTTGTTTGTGTGTGTAAGTGCATGCTTTTAGTCATGTGTGTGTGTGTGTGTGTGTGTGTGTGTGTGTGTGTGTGTGTGCGCGTGCATGTGTGTGTGGGCGTGTACCTAGCCTACTTCAAGCTTGCTTTGTTCACTTTGTTTTCTCAGTCAGCGACCTATTACTAGAAGTTTGAAGTTGCTCAGTGAGTCAGACTGCCTTTACTGTTTTGGGGACGGAACAGTTTGGAGTCCTTCAGACTTAACAGTCCCTTGCCATCTGTGAGAGACATATATTCACATGGTCCTTATTTCATGGTCAGTCCTCATCTCTGCAGTTGCAGGGGCTCATGAGAATCTGTGCCTCTTGCTGATGGAGATGGGCTAGATGTGTGCCTTGTTTTTTTATATCAAAGTTGTTGCTCTGGGTTAAGCACGCTCTTTTTTAATTTGCTTTACAGTTCACTGTGATAACTCTTTTAGTTTTATGACGCTCGTCCACTGTTACAATAACCTGGAGTTTACGTGACAGCTTATGCAGCTTGGCGTTTGAAAATGTTGGTGTTTACGTAGCTGGGAGTCAATAACACTTCTTGTGGCAGGCTCCTTCTTGTCAGTTATCACTTGTGTGTCAGCTGTCGTTGTTAGTGAAATGAATTCTAACTTTTCTTTCTTGTTGTGTTTCTTAGCCTAGGCTGTTTATTATTGAACAGAGAATTTCTGAGTAACCAGCGCGTTACATCTGAGAATGTGTGCCATCACTGGCTGTGTAGTTTGTGTCAGTACAAATTGAGAAGTGAAGACTAGATGTTGATTTAGTTGATAAGGAACATCGAGCTGTTCAAGTGTTTTAACCATTTCTGGCTTGCGTGCAAAGCAAAAGGTGAGTATGTTCTGGGCCAGTGGTCATCCGTCTGGTGTCAGTTGTCTGTCATCCATCGTCCATGGTAAACTTTAACATTAGCATTTTCTCGGAGACTATTTAAGCCACATTCTTCAAACTTAACCCAAGGATACTTTGTGGCAAGACCTTTCGAAACATACCAGTTTCAAAGATCAAGGTCACAGGGTGTCAAGAAATAGGTGAAATATTGCCATATTTTCACAAAATTTGTCTTTTCTCAAATACTATTTTCAACTTCAAGCCCAAACTTTACTTAGCACAGAGATAACTGATGGTAAGACTTTTCTTTGCACACTAATCAGAAAGGTCAAGGGTCAGAAGAAGTCAAGAAATAAGTATATAAAAAAAAGAGAAGCCTTTTTTCACTTTTTCCCCCCTCAAATACTATTTGGTGAAGAATACATGATGTGCATACTAATTTGGATGACCCCTTGTAAAGGCCAAGGGTCGCAAGAGCTCAAAAGATGTGTAAAAAATGCCAGCTTTTGATAGAATTTATTTTTGGCTCATGTGCGAAGCAAAAGTGAGTATGTTTTGGGCCAGTGGTCGTCCGTCTGTCATCCGTTGTGTGTCGTCCATCCGCCGTCATCCGTGGTAACTTTAATGTTGGCATTTTCTCGGAGACTATTCAAGCCACATTCTTCAAACTTGGCCCAAGGATACTTTGTGGTAAGACCTTTCTAAACATGCCAAATTGAGTGACCTCGCAAAGGTCAAGGTCACAGGGGATCAGGAAATAGGTAAAACATAGCTATATTTTGACAATTTATTTTTTCTCAAATTCTATTCAAATCTTCAAACCCAAACTTGGTACAAAGATACCTGATGGTAAGACCATTTTATACGTACTAATTTGGTTGATCTCTTGGAAAGGTTAAGGGTCACAAGAGCTCGGGAAATAGGTGAAAAATAGCCATATTTTGACAAAAGATGTTTTTCTCAAATACTATTAACAACTTCAAACCCAAACTTGGTACAGATGGTAAGACCTATCTATGCATACTAATTTGGATGACCCCTCAAAAAGTTAAGGGTCACACAGCCTCAGGAAATAGGTTCGAAATAGCCATATTTTGACAAAAGATGTTTTTTTCTCAAATACTATTCACAACTTTAAATTTAAACCTAAACTTGCTACTGAGATACCTGATGGGAAGACCTTTCTATGCTCACTAATTTGGTTGATCCCTTGGAAAGGGCAAGGGTCACGAGAGCTCAGGAAATAGGTCTAAAATAGCCATATTTTGACAAAAGATGTTTTTTCTCAAATACTATTCACAACTTAAAACCCAAATTTGGTACAGAGATACCTGATGGTAATACCTATCTATGCATACTAATTTGGATGACCCCTTGGAAAGGTCAAGGGTCACAAAATGCTGGCAAATGTGTGTAAAAAAAATGCTGATTTTTTTTTTTTAAATAAAATTGTAGGTATTCCCAAATTTTTGCAAATTTTTCAACCAAATTTGGTACAAAGATAGCTGATGATAAGACCTTCCTATGCATACTAATTTAGTCGACTCATCACAAAGGTCAAGGGTCACAGGGTGGGGGGTGGGTTGACAGATTGGTGAAAAATGCTTACATTTTCAGAAAACCTGGATTTTGCTGCTGCAGAAGCCAGCCCTTGTCACATGAAAATCAGTCATACACTTGAGCCATAATGGCTTTGCCCTTGTTATCAATGTTTCGGAGCAGTCATACACATGAGCCTTAAGGGCTTTGCCATTTTTGTTTGATCTTTCTTTTTATGTTGCTGTCATAAGCTGCTTGTATAAATCTGTCATTCTAATAATTATGTTGGACACAGTATTTCATTTTCAGCTTGGAGGCCCCCACAGGTTCCCACAAAAAGTGTTTAAATGTTAATTACGGGCCACTCTTAAGAAAATATTTATTACCTTCATCATTGAGCATGTGTGAGACTGCGCACTTAACTTTATCCTGTTGATGTGCTCACATAAGGATTGAAAATAAGTATAGATGTGGTTAAGATCATGGAAGAGGAAACATCATAGAGGTAGACATCAGTACTCCAAAGTGTTCGTTTGCACATGTTTTAATTTTAATTTGACCTGCTCCAGGGCATGCTTTGATTTCTAATATTCATCAATTCTCAATGAAGCCTTGCGTGGGCCAGCTAAGTCTGATGTCAGCCTGAGGACCTGTTGCATATCAAGTGGTGTTTCTTCATAAGTGGTTGTAATTAAGCCCTTTAACCCTTTTCATTCTGATACACTCTGCTTGAAATTCATTTGACTATGTACATGTATGATAGTTCAAAAGGTGGTGTCAGAATAGCTTGGCGCATCAGGCACCAAGCTATTCTGGCACCACCTTTGAACTAAAATGGTTGATCTGTAATGTAGCCTTGATATGACAATAAGCAAATTTTGAAAAAATTAGCCTTAGGATGTAATGGGTTAACCCATATTTTGAAGCTAAAAGTTTCAAATTTGTACACTGCCATATATGCAAACTACATTGTCATTTAGTCACTCCATTTTCCGACACTGTGATAGGTCAGCATCTAAAAATCGCAGGGGGTTCAATGCCCCAATGCCTACCACCTAGAACCATTGCCTATCTGTAATTTTTAATCAGCTGGCCAATCCGCAATTCAATATCGCACACGAATCTGTCCTAGGTCTTTTGTCTGAATGCTTAGATCAGGGCTGTACGGCACCTTGCATCATAAATAAAGGGAAAATGCAAAGATCAAATGGTGGTAGGAGAAATAAAAGAAATGTACATTATTTCGGCATTACTCAAGCGGTAAACGCACAACGCAAGTGCTACACAAATGTGCCGCAGTTCAAACTCTGAACTGAGACAGCTCAAAACTTTCCATTGTTATCCATGTCACCAGTATGCTGTTTAGAAAGCAAAGTCTGTTGCCACTCATGAAGTAAGAGAGAAAGCGAAATAAATAAAGAAAATGTGACAGGTCTATGACATTTTAGTTTTTGTTGAAAAGATTGAGTCATTGTTGAATGCATGTATGAGCTCAGTACTGGTTGGCGAAAGATGTCAACAATACATGCTTCATGTACGAAATCAGACCTACTGTATATCCAGTCGCTTTCCACGCAGTCCTGTGCTCAAAATTTAGAAGTTATATCACTGACTTGAACCCAGTGAGAAAAGTCCACACTTGATTGCTACAGATTCTGCAATTTTCACTGGCTGCACCACTTGTAAACGTTTGAAATTCCAGCGGCAAACATCAAGCACGTTTGCACAACCAGGCATGGTAGCCTTTGCACAAAGAGTCGCGTCCCCTGTGTATTTCCTAGAAAATTCAGTCTGACGTCAGAAATATTTGGCGTTTTACTCATGACGTCAGACACACACTCGGGGCTTCACATAGTGCGTAATTTAGACTGAACGACAATGGCATTGAACCGTCAGTGTTGGGTTACTTCTCGGGTTACATCATGGTTTGTAGTCCTCTGAAGCTGATTATCAGACCTCGGTGCCTTCAGCACGTTGGTCTGATAATTATCTTCATTTGACTACAATACCACGATGTAACCCTTGAAGTAACCCAACACAGACGATTCAATGCCTAATTAAAGCACTTACAGATAAGGATATAGACCAATGGCTTTAGTTTAATTGTGGTGCCAGAATAGCTTGGTGCCTTGAGGTGCCAAGCTATTCTGGCACTACCCTAGGCCTTGAACTATTTTAGTCAAACTTATTTCACACACTGGTGTATTCTGAATGATAAGGGTTAATAACGTGATCCAGGCTTTCTGTTAATGGAAAGTCCTCCATATTTGACGGACACATTCGACATGGACAGGAAATATGGAAGGCCGTCTGTCCCTAGGATGGACAGATCTTGAGAAAAAAATGAACTGAATCCTGCTGTGTTTCAAGTATGCAACGGACCATAGAACGCCTGGGATGGATTGTCGGTCATGCTGTCCTGTTCCCATGACAGACAATTTTAGATCTTAGCCCTTATCATTCGGAATACACCAGTGTGTAAAATAAGTTTGACTAAAATAGCTCAAGGGTAGTGCCAGAATAGCTTGGTGCCTATAGGCGCCAAGCAATTCTGGCACTACCCTTGAACTAATGCCATTGGTCTATGTCCTTATCTATAAGTACTATAATGTAGCTTGCATATGGCAGTGTACAAGTTTAAAGCTTTTAGCCTCAGTATATGGGTTGGCGGAAAGCCTGTCATCTTGAATAAGGTGGTCTGTCTTGCTTCTACTAAGCTGTATTGTCAGTAACAATCAACAGGTTAACCCACTTAGCCTCGTCACACTACTGCAGGAGATGGATAGACCATCATGGTTTAACCCATATCATACATATTAGTCAAACTTATTTCACACACTGGTGTATTCCGAATGATAAGGGTTAAGGGTAGTGCCAGATTAGCTTGGTACCAGGCACGAAGCGAATTGGGTACTACTCTTAAATTATCTTTGTTCCATCTGTCTCCGACAACTATACCTAGTTGGTAGGTGAGACCTTTCAAAATTTAATGCGGAAATGCAATGTATCATGTACACTTCGCACTACATATGTCATGCGCCGGAAATGTTATTCCCTTTTAATTTTGTTTCAAGTCCCGAAAATCGTGTAATATTGTTCAACAAGGTTTACTTTAGGGCAGGGTTTACACTAATTTATGCTTCTTACCAGCAGTGAGTTTAGCTGTCTGTTTTTAATGTTCAGCGTGCACCTGAGGATCTGTTCGTGTTACGCACAGATTTTCGTTCTGAAGTACAGTTTATCATACTCTGGTGCAAAGTTATAGTGTCCCTCACTTAAAATTTCCACAGGAAACAGTGTGTTTACATCTCCAGTTTGAGGTGTTCGGCCAGGGTTGTGTGGAGATTGCAAGCAGTCATGGACACCCACCACAGCAGTCACAAAAGAAAAAGGTAGGAAGAGCCACTCGCTGAAGCGAGTGGCTCTTCCTACATTTTATCTTTTTGACCAAGATTCTGTTTTAAGAATACATGTCACTCCTCATTTTAGCAGGATGGCAGGAGTGATGGACCGATTCAAGAAGAAGAAGCCCGGTCAAACGCCGGAGTGGTCGCGCAATGGCAGCTTCCTCAACAAACCTGACGTAGGCTGGATCCACCCAGATCAGCAGCTTAATCCAGATGCTGGCATCTGTTATGGAGTACGGGTAGGTGTTCTCAATATAATATACAGTCAACCTTGCTTAAACAGTAAGGTTAGAAAAAACAACAACAAAATTCAGATTTTGCTGCAGGACTACATAGTTTCAGCACAACGAAAGCTTATCCTTTTAGCCCCACGGGTGCATTTGCCAAATTTTGGAAGTGTTACTGAACGACTATGTACCAGTTGCAGGAGGTGGATTGACCATAATAATTCAAGGGTAGTGCCAGATTAGCTTGGCGCCTGAAGGCGCCAAGCTAATCTGGCACTACCCTTGAATTGTCATGGTCAATTAGTCTCCTGCTGTAGGGACTCGGGGCTTAATGGGTTAAGCTGAGACACATTCGTGAACTAATAAAGGCCTGAGTCACAGTTCAACTGTAATGTCATGCTTATCTTGCTGAAGCTTTTCTCTCTGTAACATTTTTGTGGTTACACTCAGATTTCAACTGACCAAAACAAACATCTTTTTCAAGAAAATATTTGATATCATATGAAGTGATCTGGATGTTTCTTTCATATTCATATTCACTGTTTAATGCATTTTAAATGTGTTCTTTGAAATGGCTGTTTTGAAGGAGTTCTGAGAGATAGGCAGTTGAAACGATTTGCATGGGATCCATGGTCGTTCAGGCTCTTAGTAGCCTCTAGACTCAACAAGGGACTCGCTGAGATCATAAGAAATCTGTTTTCATAATCTCTGTGTAGGTAAATTCATCCACATGCCGGAAACATGCTCTTTAGTATATTTTTGCTGACCAAACAAAGTCCTTATAGAAAAGTTTGTTAGTATGTTGCATTGAACTAGTGAATCTCTGAATTAACCCTTTTCATCCTAATACACTACTGCTTGAAATAAATTTGATTATGACTAATTGACTGTGATAGTTCAAGGGTGGTGCCAGAATAGCTTGGCACCTGAGGTGCCAAGCTATTCTGGCACCAACCTTAAACTAAGATAGTTGACCTTTCTCTTAATTTGTAATGTAGCTTTCATAGGACAATAAGCAAGTTATTAAAAAAAAAAATCAGCCTTAGGATGTAATGGGTTAAGATGCCGGTCTTGTCAAGGACAAAGCCCTAGGCGATCCATGACCTTGAACATGTTCAGCGGTGTACATGATGAGTTGTACACAATATTGTCCGTGATGTTTATCTTTACCAGGAAGTGCTTCTGGTATTTCATCTTGACAGCTAGCTAACGCTGGTTTGAGTGCTTCATGTGACTCAAGATAAAAAATATCGTGGCTCTTATACGTAATCATATGACAAGGTTGATAGCTGAAGATTGAGCATGCATCGGATTGTAGTTTTGGGCCTTCAGGCTTGCAGCCATAAGGTCCAAAAGCACAGGCCAGTGCACAGATATATTTGCTAGCTCTTGAGACACCAGTACTGTATGGAAAATGTATTATGTGCTTTCAGTAATGTACATGTATGTACAGGTCTGGCTCAGTATTGACTATTCTTAACCCCTTGACTGCTGAGAAAAAGTGAACATGGTGCAACTGCAAGAGACATAGATCCTCATGAGCCCCTGGCAAAATACAGGGGCTTATGAGGATCTATGCCTCATGCTTAGACCAATTTGTATCCATGTTTATTGGACTGTTTTGGCTTTTGGTGGTTGAATGAACAAGATTTCAGAAACCAAAATATATATGTACAGCGGCAGGGAAGGGGTTAATGAGCACGCAAAAGCAAAGATTCTTGAGACCTTCGCCTCATTGGTTGTGTCACTGCAATCTTACAACATTCTTTCGACATTGTTCTTTGCAATTGTTGTCTTTCATTGTTTCAAAACATAAATGTGACATATCTTTTGGATTTGTGGCCTGCAGTGACGTGAAACTCAAAATAACATCATGCCATGGAGTCAAAGTCACGAATCAAATATGAGGTATCTTAACCCTTTTACCCCCCCCCCCCCCCCCCCCAAGGTCCCATTTCTCAAATTTTGGAGGTGTTGCCTAATGACTATGTACCAGTTGCAGGAGATGGATTGACCATGATAATTCAATTGTAGTGCCACATTAGCTTGGCGCCAATAGGCGCCAAGCTAATCTGGCACTACCCTTGAATTATCATGGTCAATCCATCTCCTTCTGTAGGGGTTAAGACTTTCACCTCATAAATATTACAGAGAGCCATGAATATTGCAATTCCTTGGAGCCATAGAGTCAGACTGCGTTATTCATGATAGAGTTATTCTAGTGCTGAATATAGAGCCTGAGCCTTAGCTAGCCTGCGTACGGCTGTGCACAAACTAGCCCGAGGATCGTTTGCTTATTTGGCATCCCCATGCGAGCCATATGTCTTGGATGTTTGAGCGCATAATATTGAAGCTTATTACCTCTATGGTGACTTTACAATGCAACTATATGTACATGCTAGTTCTGACCATTGTCTTTTTATTATCTCTGTATTTTGAGTTTTAATGCAGCATGTTTTTTTTAAAGAGATATTCAACATGGTTTTGTCATCACAGTTCCTTCTAGATTTCCATTACAATGTTTGGTTTCAACTGGAAGTTGTAACCGATGCACTACCTCTGTGCCAGTGGATGCAGATTGAGTTTTTGAAATCATTGTAAGTTCAAAATCAGAGACCCTCAGCCATCAAAGAAACACGGATACAAAGTGGTTTCAGCGAGAGGCATAGATCCTCATGAGCCCCAGCTGCTGCGGGGCTTATGCAGATCTATACTTCTTGCAATTTTAGAAGATAGTTTCACCCCAAAATTTATTTTATGAAGGGTATGACTGCAGGTTTTCACGTACCGACATGCATGTAATCATAATTATGAAATGACCAACTACATGTAACAGTACGGCTGAGGATGTGACAAGCAAACACCAGTGCATGCAGCTTAACCCTTTTAGCCCCAAGTCCCTACAGCAGGAGATGGATTGACCATGATAATTCAAAAGTAGTGCCAGATTAGCTTGGCACCTTCAGGCGCCAAGCTAATCTGGCACTACCCTTGAATTAACATGGTCAATCCATCTCCTGTAACTGGTACATATTCATTAGGAAACATTTCCAAAATTTGAGAAATGGGACCTTGGGGCTAAAAGGGTTAACATGTTCAAAACATACAGAGAGAAGTACCTTAGCAGTTTTCACGCCAATACTCATTTGCAAAAGACAAATTTTAACCCTTATCATTCGGAATACACCAGAGTGTGAAATAAGTTTGACTAAAATAGTTCAAGGGTAGTGCCAGAACAGTTTGGCACCTCTAAACGCCAAGCTGTTCTGGCACTACCCTTGAACTAAAGCCATTGGTCTATATCCTAATCTGTAAGTACTATAATGTAGCTTGCATATGGCAGTGTACAAATTTGAAGCTTTTAGCCTCAGTATGATATGGGTTAAAGGCCCACTACCCCTGTAAATGTTCCAAGATAAACTTCCGTAATGGATGGTTATGAAACGTTACCCACAGGTCTAGTTATGGTTCGTTTAGACACAGGACAATCCAGTTCAGCACATGTCATCTTTGTATCAAGTAACCTGACAATGAATTCACTCTGTTTTATAAATACAGCACTTTCAGTATGAGAAACGGATAAAAATAGATTGACACGCTAACAGTAGAGCAGAATAAATAAGTGCAGTTACGCGTGTGCTTTTGCTGCATGTTAAAACTGCTGTTAAAATTCCTTAGTGGTGTTGACAAGGCATAAGAAACACAAATAGTGCTGAAATCTGTCTTCAGATTTATGTGTAGTGGTACTAAGACTCTTTGCCTGCTAATAACTTTTCTGTATTATGTATTCTGCCACCAAGTAATTTAGCTGAGAGTTCATTTCTGGATCTGTTGTCTTCTGCCAAGTAACAGCTTGTAAGGACACATTCAGATCTATAAAAAGCCAAGCACACTCACTGCAGGCGAACCTTGTCTGGGCGGATCTCGCTGCCAATAGCGTTCTAAGGGAAGCAACCTCACCACAGCTAAAGTCAGCACCCTTAGGCAAAGAGCTACACAGTGATTGGACGCGCAGTTGACTATCATAGAGAGTGTAGTTCACGCAGTCAGCCTTTTTTCAGGGGGGTATTAGTGCGTTTGAGAGCGTGAAGTACAGGTCAGCCTCGGTATTGTGTGCACCAGTATAACGTGTTCTCTGATTTAACCCATTTAGCCCCAAGTCCCTACAGCAGGAGATTGATTGACCATGATAATTCAAGGGTAGTGCCAGATTAGCTTGGCGCCTGAAGGTGCCAAGCTAATCTGGCACTACCCTTGAATTATCATGGTCAATCCATCCCCTGCTACTGGTACATAACCATAATGGCTTTAACCAGTATCGTCATGAAATCACTTGAGCGTCCTGTCTTGTGTTTCATGAAGTCACTTATTGACCCGTGTTTTGACCCACATGCCTATAGAGGGAACAGATCCGTAGAGGACACTGTCTCTTTGGCTCTATTTTATGTTCTTCAGCACCTAGACTCAGTAGCCTAGAGCAACCTAACACATACGCACACATTCTCTTTGTAGATTATAGCAGTGCCTTTAACACTATTGTCCCTTCCAAGTTTTTTGATAAACTACAACAGATTGGTTCTTTTCACAGTCCATTTGCTTATGGCTGCTCGACTTTCTCCTAGATCGTCCACAGGTCATTAAAGTGGGTGACCATGATTGTGTCCTCCTGTATTTCCCTGTCCATGGGCACCCCTTCGGGGTGCGTTTTGTCTCCTTTGCTATATACTCACTCTTCACTTACGACTGTAGAGCAAGTCGGGAGGGCACGCAAATGTTTAAGTTTGCTGACTATACCACAGTGGAGGGAATGATAAAAAACTGTGATGAATCCCAGTACCGGGAGCAGGTCGATCAGCTTGTGCAGTGGAGTGACTAGAACAATCTGGAACTCAATGTCGGTAAGACAAAAGAGCTGATTTTGGACTTTAGACGTAACAAAACTGTCCTCCCCCCTCTTAGTTCACGATCAAACCATAGAAACTGTTCAGCATGTTAAATTTCTGGGAACCACCATCTCCGATGATCTTAAATGGGAACAAAACACAGAGAACATTGTAAAGAAAGCACAGAAGCGCCTTTATTTTTGGAGAAGGCTGAGGGCTTTTGGTGTGAGCAGAACTGGCATGGAGCACTTCTACCGGGCCGCAATCGAGAATGTGTTGACATTCTCGATCGCGGTCTGGTATGGCAGTGCGTCTGCACGGGAAAAACACAGACTGGACCGTGTCGTCAGGACGGCATCCAAAATAGTTGGCAAAGACATGCCAAGTCTTGACAATGTGTACCAACAGCTGCTGCTTAGACGTGCAGGGCTTATTGCAGGCGACACTACACACCAGGCTAGCCGACTCTTTAACCTGCTTCCGTCTGGTCGCTATTACTTTGCTCTCAAAGCACGGACAAACCGTTTTATTAACAGTTTTTATCCTAGTGCTGTCCGAGCCCTTTTCAGTGTTATAAGCATGCAATGATGTGATCTGTGGGCCGATCACAGAGTTTTATTGCCGAGGCCGACTGGTGTTTGCGTGAATGACTGAGTGAGAGTGCATATGTGCATGGCATCTGGCCGGCCTACAGAGCACTTCGCCCAACCCTTGTGCTATCCCTTTGGCTGTTGGTGGTGCTTGGTCGAGCTGACTCGATGAGTCTCCTTCCCCAGCAGGGCACGCCCCCTACGGTTGAGAGAATAGTGTATATCAGTATTAGCCTAGTCTTATGATATACCAGTTTTACACCCAACTGTGATTACTAAATTAGTGACATTTACTCTAAGATATTGTTTTCATTTTAAACAATATACCTTTAATTAATTTAGATTTCCTAGATTAATAGGCGTGTGTGTTGTGTGTGTGTGAGAGATAAGCGTGGGTGTGTACGGTACGCATTGGTTTGTGATATTAAATATTTAGTTTTAAAGTTTTTACAGTGTGTGTAGGGCATTGGATTTGTGTGATAGAGTATTAATTATTTTTTAGTGTTGACTGTGATGTTTGTAATTGTAACGACACCAACACACATTCATATGCTTTATGTTCTTAAGGCAAATGGCAATAAACAGTATCTATCTATCTATCTATCTATCTATCTATCTATCTATCTATCTATCTATCTATCTATCTATCTATCGTCGTTGGGCAACACCTCCAAAATATGAGAAATGGGACCTTGGGGCTAAAAGGGTTAACGTACACAGGTCTCTGGTTCTCACAGAGATGCTATGTAAGCAAATGGTCCTTGGGCCAACATCAGGTGGCCTGTGCAGTCGTGCACAGGCAAGCTAAGGCTGAAATCACCACGAAACCCTTTTGCCTACCAAGCTTTTTAAAACAAAAAATTCACAAGTCTGTTTAATTTCAGCACTATGGCTGCAGGGTACCGCAATATGCTGATGTCAGATATACATACCTGTATGCACATTTGTGCATCATCGGGAGCCTTGTTCACATAGCTATGTATAAGGCTGTCTCTTGGCTTGACTTCGCGAACGAAGATTTTATAGGAGTTGCCCACGACGTCTGCAGGCTTGTTCGTGGCTGCGGAGGCCAATCCGAGACAGGCAGGTTCGACCGCAGTGGCTGCAGGGGAAGGTATGGCCGGGGTTCTGAGCTGCGGCATCTCTGTTTTTTCTCCTGAGCCGCTTGTCCTTAAGGCTAGCTCTGTGAGAGTCCTCAAAGGAGACAGCTACCTTGTAAATGGTGGAGCGCCAGGTGTCACGGTCCGCAGCAAGCGAAGACCACTGGTGGTGGTCGATTTGGCAGGCACTAAGTGACTTCTTGAGACAGTCTTTGTATCTCTTCTTTGGTGCCCCTCTGTCACGGTGTCCAGTAGCAAGCTCGCCGAACAGGGTGATCTTTGGTAGGCGATGATCCTCCATCCTGGAGACATGCCCCGCCCAGCGGAGCTGTGTCCGCAGCAGCAAAGCCTCGATGCTCACAGTTTCAGCCTGTTCAAGGACCTCGACGTTGGTGACATAGTCACTCCAGTGAATGCCCAGGATGGTACGCAGGCAGCGCTGGTGGAAGCGTTCGAGGAGTCGTAGTTGGCTGCGGTAGAGGGCCCAGGACTCGGAACCATACAGCAGGGTGGTGAGGACCACAGCTCTGTACACGCTGATCTTGGTGCCTGTTTTCAGCTGTTGATTGTGCCACACCCGCTTGAAAAGTCGCCCGAAAGCGCTGTTCGCTTTTGCCAGCCTGCTGTCAAGCTCCTTGTCCAGCTTGGCGTCCGACGTGATAATGCAGCCAAGGTAAGTAAACTGGTGCACTGACTTTAGATCAGACTCGCCAATGGTGATGTGAGGAGGGCGATACACTGTCTTGGGTGCCGGCTGATGGAGGACCTCTGTCTTTTTCAGACTGACCTCGAGTCCAAAGAGCTGGGCAGCATCTGCGAAGCAAGACGTGATGCGCTGCAGGGCTCTCTCTGTGTGTGCAACGAGGGCAGCATCATCAGCAAAAAGCAGCTCACGAATCAGTTGGTCTAGGGTTTTCGTGTGGGCCTGCAGTCGTCTGAGGTTGAACAGGCTGCCATCGAGACGATACCTGATGTACACTGCATCGTCATCATCAAGGTCCACTGTGGCCTGCTTCAACATCATGCTAAAAAAGATGGTGAAGAGGGTCGGTGCCAGCACGCAGCCCTGCTTTACGCCGTTGAGAATAGGGAATGGTTCTGAGAGGTCATTGTTGAGTCTGACCTGGCCTTGCTGGTCCTCGTGTAGCTGGACAATCATGTTGAGGAACTTTGGGGGACAGCCAAGTCGCTCCAGGATCTGCCACATGCCTTGCCTGCTCACAGTGTCGAACGCTTTTGTTAGGTCGACAAATGTTACGTACAGCCCTTTGTTCTGCTCGCGGCACTTCTCCTGTAGCTGTCTCAGCACAAAGACCATATCGGTGGTGCTCCTGTTTGCTCTGAAGCCACACTGGCCCTCTGGGAGTTGGTCTTCAGCGATGGCAGGTACCAGCCGATTCAGGAGCAGCCTTGCAAGGATTTTCCCAGCAATGGACAGCAGGGTAATTCCCCGATAGTTGGAACAGTCAGACTTCTCGCCTTTGTTCTTGTACAGGGTGATAACGACTGCATCACGGAGATCTTTTGGTAGCGTTCCTTCCTCCCAGCAGCAGAGAAAGAGGTCATGGAGCTTGTTGTGCAGTGCTGTGCCTCCATGTTTCCAGATCTCTGGCGGTATTCCATCAATGCCTGCTGCTTTGCCACTCTTGAGCTGGTGGATGGCTGTGAGGGTCTCTTCAGCGGTGGGCGGTTCGTCCAATTCAACCTTTACTGGGAGGTGTGGGATTTGTAGGACGACTGCTTCTTGAACAGTGCGCTCAGCGCTGAAGAGGCTCTGAAAGTATTCCGACCAGCGGTTCAAGATGGAGGTATTATCTGTGAGGAGTGCCTGGCCATTCGCGCTTCGCAGGGGACTTTGTACCAGGTGCCTGGGGCCATACACTGCTTTCAGTGCTTCGTAGAAGCCCCTGTAGTCACCATTGTCAGCACAAAGCTGGGTCCTCTGTGCAAGTCTGGTCCACCACTCATTCTGGAGATCTCTGAGCTTGCGCTGGAGACTGCTGCAGACGAGGCGGAAGGCAGACTTCTTCACAGGGCAGGAAGGCTGGGCTAGGTGGGCCTGATGGGCGGCTCTTTTTTTTGCTAGGTGTTCCTGGATCTCTACATCGTTTTCGTCAAACCAGTCTTTGTTCTTCTTTCTGGCGAAACCCAAGACTTCTGCAGAGGATTTTGTAATAGCAGTTTTCAGTTGTTCCCAAAGTGTTTCAGGGGAGGAGTCTACTGGGTCCGCTGTGTCTTTGAGCCTGCGCTGTAAATCTGTCTGAAAGGCAGCTTTCACATCGTCACGCTGAAGGCTGGCAACATCAAGCTTTTTCTTGGGGGGCCCCCATTTCTTGGGTTTTGGCCTGAAGTGGAGCCTGAGTTTGCAGCGAACAAGGCGGTGGTCAGTGTGGCACTCTGCGCTGGGCATCACTCTGGTGAGGAGGACGTCACTGCGGTCCCTCTGACGCACTAGGACATAGTCGATAAGGTGCCAGTGTTTGGAGCGAGGATGCATCCAGGTGGTCTTTCGACTGTCCTTTTGCTGAAAAGTAGTGTTAGTGATGACCAGTTGCTGCTCCGCACAGAACTCCAACAGTAGGCGGCCATTGTCATTGCAGTTCCCCACGCCATGCTTGCCGAGGACTCCTTTCCAGGCTTCAGAGTCCTGGCCCACTCTGGCGTTGAAGTCGCCAAGGATGATGACTTTGTCGTCTGCAGGGGTACTCTGTATAAGGCTGTAATGGAACATGTATCTGACAACTTTGTCTGACCAATTCACATAAACTTATTATGA
Source organism: Semisulcospira habei (assembly GCA_036245525.1). Taxonomy (NCBI): domain Eukaryota; kingdom Metazoa; phylum Mollusca; class Gastropoda; family Semisulcospiridae; genus Semisulcospira; species Semisulcospira habei. The sequence goes on from BTPG01000001.1 coordinate 63,797,240, forward strand.
TCAAAACATTATTTGTTGTGTGTTTTTGTTTCTCAGTACATTGGAAACATTGAGGTGAAAGAGTCGATGAAGACTTTGGACTTTGATACCAGAACGCAAGTGGCCAGGTTAGTTCTGTTTGTGCATGATTAAAGAGGGATAGTTGGGAGGACTTGGTATGGAGGTGCATTGTGCATTCATCTACTTTCCTAATTTACATTTTTATTTTTGATTTAATAGAGGTTAGGAAATCAGAAGTAGGTCACAATTTGCACATGTTTGACGCAAACAGTGGATTAACCCCTTCACTGTTGAGAAAAAGTGAACACAATCCAACTGCAAGAGACATAGATCCCCATGAGCCCCTGCAACTGCAGGGGCTTATGAGAATCTATGCCTCTTGCTGAGACCAATTTGTGTCCATTTTTCTCAGATGGTTTGGCTTTTGTTCATTGAATGAACAAATATTTTAGAAACAAAAATGTACATACAGTGGCAGTAAAGGGGTTAAAAGCCTATGCAAAGATGCAATATCACATGTTTGTGTGGGCTTGTGATCCACTGTTTGTGTCAAACATGCAAATTTTTATCTACTTATCTTTTATAGAAATTGTCTATTAGTTGGGGGGTTTGGGGTTGAGATGGCAATTGACAAGTGTGCTAGTATGATAGTATGCACATGATCTGAAATTGCACGTTACTGTTTTTAGTATCGGTTGAATTTTGATTTTGTCAGCTTGCCAATGTCTTTCATCCAGGGAGGCAATCAACAAAGTGTCTGAAGCTGCGGGTCTAAAAACAGCCACAAAAAAGCGAAAGGTAAGGAATTCTGTGTTGGGTATACTGCTAACCTCTTGGCAGACTGCCTGTACAACAGAACGTGTTTTGGGCAACTACCCTTATGAGAAATACCTATCATGAAAGACCATTATTTAGGTGGCTGTAGCCATCTAAATGATGGTCTTTCATGACAGGTAACACTTTTTGCCTTTCAAGACTTCTCATGAGAGAGCACTTGTCTTTTAGGGCCAATTTTATTTTTGCGTAAAAGGTGGTTGCTCCAAAACAGGTTCTGCTGCATTTTTTTGTTCTTTTTCTTTGCATTTTCTTTGCATCAGCTTTTATGTGAGCATGGTGCTAAACCCAAACCAGTTTCACCTTGACATAGTGCACCATAATATCAATCGAATACAATAGTTAAAAGGTTGTGCCAGAATAGCTTGGTACCTGTAGGTGCCAAGGCATTCTGGCTCTTCCCTTGACGTGTCATGATTGATCTGTCTCGAATTAAAATGTCTTCAGAGAACAACTGCAAAATTGGTGAGTGAATTGTAATTGTGGAGCTCAGTGTGTTAATTGTCAGTATTTATTTTCTGCATCAACTTCAATGTGTGATGTCTTTTGCAGCTTGCACATTGCTGAAAGAAGTAAACTCGTACATTTTTCTCTGCTCAGATGGATAAGCGTGTGTTGCGGATGTTGGGAGAAAACCCTCACATGCACTACGCTGGTGCCAACGTCAACCTAACCATCACCACAGACAGCATCAACCTCATGGTCATGGAAACAGGAGAGGTTTGTTTCATACTCACATGAACCCTTGGCTGTTGGCTGACAGGCACGTGTGTGTGTCTGTGTCTGTGTGTTTGATAGAACTTAGAACATCTACAAAAATGTATGATTTCATCCTCAAGATGTAGTGAGTTAAACCACCGGCTGGTGTATATGAATGCACACACTGTGCTGGCAAGTCATTTGAATCCTATCTGCCAGTGCAAATGCACAGTGCTGCCCAGGTTGCAGCCGTAGCTGTAGGTTCACCTTTGGGACCCAACCTTAACACCTTCGCTGCCAGTGGACGCAAATTGTGTTATTGAATTCAGTAGCAAATATCCCTGGATGTCCAAGGAACATGGGTACAGAGTGATTACCATGAGAGTCATAGATCCTCCTGAGCTGCCACAACCGCAGGGGCTTATGAAGATCTGTACTTCTTGCAGTTGGGTGTTTATTTTAGATTTTCACAGTTGTGAAGGGTTAATATGCTTGAGAGAAGCTATCCTTTAACCTGTTCCTCCATACAGAAAAAAAAAAAAAAACTCCACCCAACTTCAGGAGACATAGATCCTCATGAGCACCCACAGTTGCAGTGGCTCATGAGGACCTATGTCTCTTGAAGTAAGAGGCATAGATCCTCATAAGCCCCTGCAACTGCAGGGGCTTATGAGGATCTATGCCTCTTGCTCATACCGCATTGAATCATTGTATGGTTGGGGGTCTTTGATGTTGAACTAATGAATATTGCAGAAACACGATTGACATCAACTGGAGGGGTTATGTAGAGATGTGCATCAACTGCAATTGTGTACATACGCGTACTATGTCATGTTATGGTAAAGTCACGTGTTGATGGAAGTGTAACAATGGTTGTGGAGAAAGTTGTCACAAAAATGTGGCCAATAGGATTTTCATGCAGCCTGAGGGCACATAAAAACAATGACATCTTCTTTTGCAGATTATTGCAGACCACCCAATGCATGTTGTGTCCTTCGCATCTGGAGGTGACGCCGTAAGTATTTGTTGGAAATACAGGTCAGCCTCACTGCTACCAGCCCCACTACACTGCCCTAACTGATATAGTGTGCTCAGGTTTGTGTCAACCATAAGGGAGGAGGGGAGGGGGGAAGGAGGGAGGGAGAGTGGGGGGGGGGGGGGGCAGCTCTAGCTGGCCTGCACACATCCATGCAGGGGCCAACTAAGGCTGCTGACAGTCCAAGGACCGCTTGTCTACCAAATGGGGTTTCTTTAGCCCATAACGTACTGAGGCCAAAAGCTTCAAGTCTGTGCACTGCCATATGCAAGCTACTTTATAGTACTTAAGATACATGTATGTAGACCAATGGCTTTAGTTGAAGGGTGGTGCCAGAATAGCTTGGCGCCTAGAGGCGCCAAGCTATTCTGGCACTACCCTTGAACTATTTTAGACAAACTTATTTTACACACTGGTGTATTCCGAATGATAAGGGTTAGAGGTGTATAATTCAGCAAGATTGCAAATAAGACTTCTGGCTCCCAGGTACGGTAATACATTGAGGTTGGCCTGCATATTTTCTTGCTGTTAACCCTTTGCTTGTCGGTAGCGGTTTTTGTCACATTGATTCCTACAGCAATCATCGTTGACAAAATGCGCTGCCAACACACAAAGGGTTAATTTCTAGATTTTGTTGAATCTTGTTGTCAGTGAAGGGAACCAGTTTGGATTCCTATGCTAAATGTCTGTCAGTTGTTGTGTACAAGTGCAGACTTTTCATTACAGTACATGTATCTGATGTACGCCATACAATGTTTGAAGATGAATGCCACGAGTTTGGACTTCAGTATTTGTTCATATTTTTGGATTGAACAGCAATGGCAGATGCATGTACTGTGTTGCAATACATCAGCATTACATGCTCCTGTATTGCCGGCAAATAGGTTTTTTAACCATAAATGTGAGTTAACCCATTCAGCGCTGACTCAGTACAGCAGGAGATGGGTCGACCATGATAATTCAAGGGTAGTGCCAGATTAGCTTGGCGCCTGTCGGCGCCAAGCTAATCTGACACTTTCCTTGAATTATCATGGTCGATCTATCTCCTGCAACAGGTGAATAGTGATTAGATGACGCCTCCAAAATTTGGGAAATGCGTGCGTCGGGCTGAATGAGTTAAGTACATTTGCATCTTTGACAAAAATAGTTTTAAATCTTTTACTATTTATTTACATGCTACATTCAACTTACTTACTTACTTATGCCTGTCACCCCTACCCAGGTATAGGCCGTCGACGAGAGACCTCCAGCAACTCCTGTCCTGTGCTTCTCCTTCGATTCTACTCCAGGTGGTTCCCAGTCTCTTGATGTCTGCTTGGAGGTCTCGACGCCAGGAGTTTCTCGGCCTACCTCTTTTCCTCTTTCCCTGGGGGTTCCATGACAATGCCTGCCTAGTGATACTGGAAGCTGGCTTTCTCAGACTGTGACCGATCCATCCCCATCTTCTTCGCCCAATTTCATTCTCTGCTGTTATCTGCTTTGTTCTCTCCCAGAGTCTGACATTGCTGATCTTCTCTGGCCAGTGGATTTTCAAAATTTTTCTAAGGCAACTGTTCACGAAGGTCTGTACTCTGTTGACTGTGGTTTTTGTCAATCTCCAAGTCTCTGCTCCATATAGGAGAACTGCTTTTACATTGGAGTTGAAAATCCGGACTTTGGTGTGTTGTGACAACTCTCTTGAACTCCACACTTTTTTCAACTGGAGAAAGGCTGCTCTGGCTTTACCGATTCGTGCTCTGACATCTGCATCAGTGCCGCCTTTTTTGTCTATGATGCTCCTGAGATAGGTGAAGGACTCCACCTCCTCCAGCAAGCAAGACTGGTTCTTCCCTGGTTGCGTTCAGCCTCATTGTCTTTGTTTTCTGTTTGTGAATGGTGAGGCCCACTTGGGACGAGATGTCAGCAAGCCTCATGGTCTTGTCCTGCATTTGTTGATGAGTGTGGGACAGTAATGCCAGGTCGTCTGCAAAATCGTACATTCAACTTGCTTAGACAAAAATGTTGATTTATATTTTATCATAATTTTTTAGGGGTAAACATTTTTCTTACATTAACCACCGTGCACAAACAAGGGGGTTTAATATCTCTTTGGAAAGTACAGTGTTCAGTCTTTTTTTTTTTTTTTATTGCTTTGTAGGAGACACTGGACTTCGTGTCATACGTAGCCAAAGACCCAGCCCTGGGTCGAGCATGTCACGTGTTGGAGTGTGGAGGGGGACTTGCAGAGGATGTGGTGACTACCATAGGCCAGGCCTTTGAGCTGCGATTTAAACAGTACCTCAAGAAACAGCCCAAAGCTCTTCAGCTGCCAGAAAGGTATTGCTCATGTTTTCTTTTGTGCTTTCTTTGTTTTCTAATTTCAGCATCTGGTGGTTGGTGTGAAATATTCTGAGGAGCAGAAGAAATGTGACATTTTTGGAACCATCGGAAACACTTTAGTATTTACGACGGTTCCGAAAATGTCACATTTCTTCTGCTTGTCAGTATACAAGCAAAAGAAATGTGACATTTTCAGAACATTTCTTCTGCTTGTCAACATACATGTAATTGGAATAGTTTCACACAGCTTGACAAATTTAAAAATAAGTTGCACACACACACTGACAATGATCACAATGAGGTCATCGTGGACTTCATGACCATGTATTGTTATCTGCACAATGCCATGCTGACGGGGCACATCAGATGCCACTCATGGTCTGCATAGCAAATAAAATTGTTGTGACACAAGATCCACAGGAAGGTCATTCTGTTCATTGTCGGTGCACATTGTTGATGTTCACATGCAACGTCTCACATAACTGAAACAATTTTGTGTTTACATTGTTTTCTCAAAATACATTCCCGATGACATTACTACTAGGAAGATATGCCTAGCTTGCTTGGTTAGTTTGGGTTTAACGTCCACAGCACAGAGGTGATCATGGATGGGTTATGGGGGACAGGGAAATCTATTGCCTATGGAGTACGACCTGAACACTGATCAACTCAGGCGCACTCCAACTGTGCCACTTTGATCTACCAGGACCTTTCAACGGACATGCTATTGAACAAGTCTGTTTTTTCCCCCCTGGATTGTGAGTCCAGCTACCGGGGCCGGGACGGGATTTGAACCCACGACCCGGCGATTCCCTTCGCTCTCCTTTTCCGACGTTTAACCGCCTGAGCTATTTCGGACTCGTATGCCTAGCTTATTCAATTTCAGCCTAAGAACCTGTTGTGTTCCTACACAACCAGGGAGGCAACTCAAGGGGGCCATAACCAGGGACCATGAGTAGCCTCCCGTCTCTGCCCATCCGGTCACGTGCCACATGGTGTCACACCAGTCTATTTGCTTAGCTTACCGTGAACGGTTGTGTTCCAGCCTACAGGACCTTTGGCTGTGTACGGTGTGACTGGTCATTTTTGGATTACGGGTGTTCCCTTGGATTACGTGTGTTGCTTTGGATTACTTGTGGTTCCCCTTCATACCTTGGATTATGTGGTTGTGGGTGTGGTTCCCTGGGATTACTGTGTGCCTTCTGGGACTTTACCTCCCCACCCGGCGCGTTCTGAGGGCCGTGTGGCAGGTTCCCGCAGCCATGGCAAGCTGCCAAGTTCGCACCTGCCAGCAGTGCGGTGACTTCCAATGGCCGAGCAATAACTACGCGGTCTGCCTCCCCTGTACTGGCTGCACCTCCGACCACTCTTGCGATGTCTGCACCGCCTGGCCGGAGGAACTTTGGTCGCAGCTCTGGAGTTTCTACGAGCGCCTGACACCGACCCGTGACCACCCGCCTGCCTTGGCGCCCCTCTCCTTGCTAGGAGAAGAGACTAGATGCGCTCGCTCAGACCTTGGGGAGAGGACGACGTTGGGCCCATAATTACACCTCAGGTCCCAGGACTTCGTCTACCACTGTGCCCTCTTGGACCTGGCCCGCCTGCTCCTCGGAGGAGGCCGGCCGGCAGCGCGCCCGCCTCATCGAGGCCCGCCCGCTCGTACCCCGTATTGCGGCGACTGATACGCTGGGCCCTGACGTATCGCACAGACAAGCCCGCTCACTCCCACCGGGAGTCTAGCCGGCAGAGCACCTGCCTCATCGAGGCCAGCCTGCAGCGACCTTCGTCGCCTTGTCCTATGACCGCTGGCAGACCTGACAAGCCACACGATGCCAGGAGCCCCGTGCGCCCCCACTCTTCGGACATTACTCCTATGAAGGACCGTGATGCACAGCGCCACAGCAGATGCAGCCCCCAGCCCTCCTTGTCCTCCACTCGCTCACGTTCTCTGGACAGGCCTGTGTCGCCCATGGTGGATGGCGAGGGCGGAGTCTTTCCGATCCTTGGATGAAGCGGCGTGTCTGATTGTGGCCTGTCTTCTCTCGGAGACCTGCCCGCCGACCCCCCTGCTCAAGAGGAAGGCCTCCGCCTTCGTCGACGCCTCCCATCAGGTCGAGGTTCAAGTTGCTCCCCCAGCCCCCAGGCTTTTGGGACCTCGCGGACGCCTTCTCCGCGCAGCTGCACCAAGGTATCTCCCGCGAGTCCGACTTCTTCTCCAACTGTAGGTAGCCTGCTGGCCTCGACATCGCCTTCCGCCAGGACTGGTATGCAGGGCATTCCCAGGCTTCTCCTGTCCCCTACCCACGATGGTTCCTCTGGCGCAAGTACAGGCAGGCGGCTCCGGGCAGTTGTGGCTAACCGGGCAGCGTATCCTCTGTCGACGCCATGGCCGCCGCCTTGAATTGTGACCTGGTGCGTCTAGATGCCGTGCTTCAAGCCTGTCGTGGCCTGTCCCCCGTCGTAAAGATGCAGCTCTGTCGGACCCCCCTTGGCGGCTCCCTCCTCTTTGGCTCCACCTGGCAGGCGGTGAAGGACGCAAACAAGGACCTCTGGCCCAGCAGCGACGCTCCCTCCCGCTTCCAGTGGCCCGCACGGCCGTGGACTGCGCCCTGCGGATCGTCAGACCCCCGCTCGCTGATAACAGAAGAGGGAAGGAGAAGAGAGGAACCGCTGCAGCCCTGTGGACCGGATTCCCACCGTATCAGCTCAGGACCGACGCTCTTTGCGGCGAGGTTGCCGCTCTACTACAGAAGGCCACCGTGGAGGTGGTCACGTGGCTCACCTCACCAGCATTCTACACCCGCCTCTTCCTGGTCCCCAAGCCTGGCGGCAAGTGGTGCCCCGTCATCGATCTCTTGGCGCTGAACAAGTACTTCAGGGCCCCGTCGTTCCACATGGAGACAGCTGGTGCCCTCAGGGTGGCCGTGCAGCCCATGAATTTCGCCGCCAGTCGGGACCTGTCGGACGCGTCTCTACTCGTCCCCGTGCATCCCGCCTCCCGGCGTTACCTGCATTTTGATTTCAACGGTATGGTCTACCAGTTCGGGCGCTACCGTTCGGCCTCAAACTTCGCCCTTTGGGTGTGCACTCGCATTGTTGACTCCATCATCGCCAGGCCAGACAGTCGTCCTCAAGTCGACCTCTAACTACTTCTCCTACATCCAGAAGCAGGGCGGGATGTACTCCGCCTCCCTCGGCATCTTCCTGTATCAGGTCCTCTGGTGGTGCGAAGACCACGGCATCTCCCTCCGTGCGCGACATGTCCCGGGCCACCTGAACGTCTTAGCCGACTCCCTCTCTCGGCGTGGCCAGCTCCTCCACACAGAATAGACTCTGCGCCCGGATATCTTTCGGATGATCTGTGCTCAGTGGGAGACTTCCATGATCGACTTCTTCGCCACGAGATGGAATCGTCAGCTTCCCCTCTTTGTCTCCCCTGTCCCGGACCCCCTCGCCTGCGCAGTCAACGCGCTCTCCATCTCTTGGGACGGCCTCAGCGCTTACGCGTATGCCCCGACAGTGCTAGTCCCCAAGGTCCTGCTCAAACTCAGGGGATGCAACGTGGTCGTGTTACTGGTGGCCCCGTTCTCCTGGACCAGATCTTGGACCAGCCATGGGTCCCTCCCCTCCCCCCCCCTACCGCAGCCCACCCCACGCATGATGCTCAAGCAACTCTGCCAGAGGCGGTTCCACTCGTGCCCAGAGTGGCTTTTTCTACACGCCTGGAGATTGTGCGGCACGCCCTCGCCGCTAGAGGTTGCTCGAGTGCAGCGGTGGAGGCTATCACTACAGCCCGCAGACCCACGACCAGGCGCGTCTACGAGGGAAAGTGGCGAGTCCTACGGTCCTGGTGCACCGACCAGCGCCTCTTCCCCACCGATCTGACTACCCCTCAGCTCGCCGAGTTCTTCCTCAGTCTCTTCGGCGAGCAGGCCTTAGCACCCATCACCGTCAGGGGTTACCTGGCCTGATAGCTGACACTTGTCGCCACCTCGGCCGCCTGGACCCGGCACCTGCAAAGACCTCGCCGACCTTAGGGCCCATTTCAGCCTCCAGCGGTCAGTCCCCCGCTCGCTGATCCCACGCTGGGACCTACCCTGGGTGCTTACGTCGAATTCGGACCGATTAAACCCACTCCCCCTGATGATTGTCTTATTCTATACCTGCGTATTTCTCTGTGGGCTGGCGATTGGGTGCCTGATAGGCGGGGGCAGGGGATCTAACTGTTGTCTGTCCAGCGCTGTGATTCCCCTTGGTTTGAGTACTGACAATTCTGCCAGCGCTAGCCTCACCTATCTGGTTTGTGAGTACCACTCCCCCTGGCCCGGGGTTATGAGGTTGCATGTGAACACCATCGACATACTATGAACCTCTAGCTTTCAAACACTATCAACTCCTTTAGTTAGGAAAGGTAACTTTTCTGTGGACTTTTATTGTTTGGCTCAGTGACTGGGAGCATAGTTTATTTCTTCTTGGTGTGTGCTTTTGTTTTGTTGATTTTCATGTACAGTCACTTTGATTCTGTTTACAAATATGCTGCAGAGAAACCAAAACGTTCGAGGCTGAGAAGTGGGGCGAGGAGGAGGAATATTACAACGACAGGCCGGGAGCCTGCCCCCCTTCCCCTACAGCTTCCGGGGATGGGGCGCCCCCCATCCCACAGCTTCCAGAATATAAATCTCCATGTAATGTGCCTGTAAGTACATCTGCTGCAAGTGATTAATGATAGGCTGAACTCATTTCGAGCGTCCGCGACTGCGGGGGCTCATGAGGATCTATGCCTCATGCTGAGACTAAACTGTATCCATGTTTCTTGAACGGTGTCGGCTTTTGGTCGTTGAATGAACCAAGAACTCACAGGAATGTATGTACAGTGGCAGGGAAGGAGCTAAATACCATTGTTCAGAATACCATCTTCAGGGTTGCTGTAGCCATCGCAATGATGGTTTGCAATGATGTGTGACACTTTTGCCCTTTAAACTAATCTTGAGAGAGGACCTGTCTTCTCTTTTAAGACCAGGTTTTCCGTGCAGTAAAGGTAATAGCTCAAAATGGGTACTGCTGTTTTTTGTTTTTTTTCTTTTGCGTTCTGTAATGACAGGTGACACTTTTACACTTCGCGTAACCCATTTAATCCCAATGCTAATCTGGCACTATCTTTGAATTGTCACGGTCATTCCTGCAACTGGTACGTAGTTGACACATCCAAAATTTGGGACATGTGGCCGTGGGGCTATGGGTTAAGGGCACCTGTTTTTTTAAACCACATTTTTCCTTCAGACCAGGTCCAGCTGTCTATGGCTCAACACCCATGTGTCTGCAGACACTGTTGCTGTTAGTGGCACCGTAAACAGCGTGGGAGGCTGCCTGCACTCGCAGGTGGCCCTTTGGCCGTCTATAGCATGTTTTGTCGTGATGATTCCTGCAGGAATCATTGTGCCATCACCACCAAGCCAAAGGATTAATGTGCTAATATTTTTTCATTTCGTTTGTGGCGGACCAGGTTGGAACATACATGTCTGTGAAGGAGGACGAGGGAGGAGTGTACTCAGAGGCCAAAGTAAGGACCCTCAACCTCATCGACTTCTCCGAAACCAATGGTCAGCCATATGACAATCCAACAGGTACGGGGATATTTTTTCCTAGGAAATGTATTCCTAGGCATCAGAACTGTTGTTGATCCATGTCTGTCTGATGAAAAATCATTAGTCTTATGAGGAGAAATATTTTCAAGGAGAACGAAATAGGAGAATCTGAAAAATCAGAATTGGGCCACAGACAGTATGTTGAGCTAATAGATCGCACTGCTTCATAGTAAGGGCTAAAGGAATTGACGTGTAGCCCGCTCAGAGATAACTCCGCTCACTGACCCAGAGTTCGACCTTGACCCGCAGCTCCGACAAACACGCCACAGCAGAAAGCGAAAACGGCTGCATCCATGTGTGTAAGTGCGCGCTTGTCAGACATTCCCGACGATATTTTGGAGCAATACTTGCCATACCCTATCACCCTTAGGCAGAGACAACGTGCAGATTTGTTTAGCTGTGAGCAGTACATTCAAAGCGTCCGAATTTTGTGTGCTTCATCTGGCTTTGACGTGCACGGAACAATTTTCCGCAGTCAACTGAGCGGCCAAGTGACGGAAAGCCACACTCTGTGCACCTGTCCATTGACCCAACGAAGAAGATGGTTACGGATGCTTTCTGCACATGCAAAGCAGGGTATGTATCAATTCTACATTATGCATTAAAAGTATAGACTGTGCTTGTCATAGTTTTAGCCGTTGACAGTTTGTTATACTGTGAGATGCCGTGTGTTCCATTGACGAAGGAGAGTTTGTGTTATCGTTTGTGCAAGAATTTTGATAAAGCCTGCGAATGTACTAAAACTGAGCACAATGCTGCATATGGCATGGTTTGCTTACAAACTTCCTAAGCTTGTGTGTTGCCGTGCTTTAAGTTTTAGCTGTGTTTTTTTTTTTCAGACTCGCTCATGTGCTTGCCATCCGACAGCAATGGGACAGACCCCATGAAAAAATTCCACTTCTGAGCCAGTTTCCATCATGATTCAGATTATTTCACGGGAACGTCAACAAGAAAAGGAAGCCCATCATTGCAATCTTTGATGACAACAGGTAAGTTTTACTTCAGTGTGCATATTCTGGTTGAAACTGTGTAATTTGAAGATACTGTTATTAGAATTGTATGTTCACACAATTGTGTATGTAAGCAATATACCTGTATGCATACTTGTGTACAGTTCGTGTGTGTGTGTGTGTGTGTGTGTGTTGTCCCTGTGCATTAGCACGGTGAACAGTGAGTGTGGAAAGTAAATCTGTATGCACATAATTAATTTACACACACACTCTTTCTCTCTCTCTCTCTGTCTGCATGTGCAAAAATGACTGCTGATGACATGTAGAAGCTTTATTTATAACAGCACATTTAAAAGTATGGAAAACATGTCATCCTAGAACTGTCCCAAAGGAGCACATTATGTGAGTCCTTGCAGTTGTAGGAGCTCATGAGTCATTCTTCAGCATGGATGATAAGTTAACTAAGGAGGCAGTACTCTATTCTTAATATTTAAATGAATAAGAACTAATGGTTTCAAACACCCCACAGGTTAATTTTACCATCAAAACCGATTATGTCGTCACTGTACATGACTTCTATTTGTGGGTGCGGGTGTGGCTGGCCAAGCCAATCCTGGAGCCACACCTGCGAGGGCAATGGGGGCACTGGAATTAAACTATGACATAAATATAACTAAATGTGGATATGCAGTTGTCAGAGCAGTTATTGAGATAAATGCTCAGACAACTGCATATCCACATTTAGTTATATTTATGTCTCATAGTTTAATGCTATGTAAACATGGGCCAAAGGGGGCGTGAGAGGTCAGTGGGTTAAAATGATTATCTAAATTCTGCTCAAAATCCTGCAGGCATATATGGCTTGGCTGGCACACAGCTGTTCAAGTTTCTGCACATGAGCGCGAGTTGCCTCAAGCTGCACCCTGAGATGCTTCTTCTCCGCAAAGGATCAAATCTGAAACAAATGAAATCAGTATGGCAGTGTAATGACACAGTTAGAAAGCAGTCGTCAACTGTGATATAAATACAGAATGTTCGATTTTATTTATTCTATGTTACAGGTACCACTTATGGAACAGGAGCTGTTGCCTTTGACTACATCACTTGATTGTGGAGATGTCATATTAAATCAGATTGAGCAGACCAGATTATCTTGTGGTGCTGAGGAACTTTAAATGTCTTCACTGCTTTTCTGTGTGCTAGTTAGAGACTCTGCATCTGTAGCTGCACTTGTACTGTTGACAACAACAGCAAAACCTTTGTTACAAACAGTGCCTGAATTGAACAGCATTTAAAACGAGAAAGGCAAAGCTAAAAGGGGGAGGACAAACTTGTTGCACAGACATGAATGACACTGTATTCTTCCTGGTCACACTTGGCATCTGTAGCTGCACTTGTACAGTGTTAATATTATTAAAAATGTATTAGTTAAATGATTTTTCAAAATTCTTTTTTTAATACATAATTTTCATATTGTATGTACTTACTTACTTACTTAAGCCCATCACCCCCCCTGGGGCATAGGCCGCCGACAAGGTCCCTCCAGCCGTCTCTGTCCTGGGCGAGTCTCTCCAGCTGTCCCCAGGTGTGGCCCATCTTCTTGGCATCTGTCTCCATGTCACGTCGCCAGGTGTTTCGTGGCCGACCTCTCTTCCTTTTTCCCTGGGGGTTCCATCTTAGGGCTTGCTTTGTGGTGTTGGTTGCTGGCTTGCGTAGTGTGTGACCTATCCATCTCCAGTGGCGTTGTTGAAGCTCCACTTCTGCAGGCTTCTGCTTTGTCCGCTGCCACAATTTCTCGTTGCTGATTTTGTCCGGCCAGCGTATCCCGAGGAGCCTTCTCAGTCTGTTGTTGATGAACGTCTGTATTTTCTTGGTGGTCGACACTGTGGTCCTCCAGGTCTCTGCTCCATAGAGGAGTACTGGTTTCATTGTATGTACACCCTTTGTCAAAGTTTACATCAACAAACATGAAGTTAATTATGATATGTAGTAAATCACATTGTGTTTGTTGCTGTAAACTCAAAGGGTGTTGCCACCATAGGAGCTTGTTTCGTGGCATCTTACATACTTGTGTGCAGCCACGTCTTTTGCCTAAAATAAACGGATTGTTTGCATCCTAGAAACTGCTGTTTCTGTTCCTGTAGTGTGTGCATGTGTAAAATGTATATTTTTGTGTACGAGAGAGTGTGCTAGTGTGTATGAAAGAGTGTGTGAAGGAACTGTGAGTATGCTTAGACATAAAGAGATTGTTTAATGCAAATCGGTGCATACCTTGGAGCAACCAGTGTTTTGCGTGAACGTTTTTGATGCAGCTCTGTCGACGGTCGCTTTTTGGGAGGTGGTCGCTGGTGTGTGTGACTTGTCCCACTGCTGGGCAAAGCAGGGCATGCTGGCAGCGGGTCTGGAAACGCTTCTGATGGTTCGCCATTGACAAAATGCTGTAAATAAAATTAATCCATATCATACCGAGGCTAAAAGCTTCAAATTTGTACACTGCCATATGCAAGCTACATTGACTGATTGAGTACTTAAGATAAAGATGACTAGGGTGGTGCCAGAATAGCTTGGCGCCTAGAGGCGCCAAGCTATTCTGGCACTACCCTTGCACTATATTAGACTTATTTCACACACTGGTTGTATTCCAAATGAGGGTTAAGAAACATTCAACAGAGCTATCTCTCGCACTCGAACACTGTGCTTTCACCATAGTAGCTACTGAGAAACGCCGGACTTGCTGTATGAGTGATCTTACCACCTTCGGCCTTAACAGATATTTACATGGGCAAACTGACATTACCCGTTTCATTTTTATAATGAACAAATTCAGGAGAAATGAATATGAACTGACCTTTGTGCAAACGAAGAGATGTCAGTTTCCACTGATCCCGGTGCTTGACGTTCACTGACTGTGCAGGCTGCTCGACTCATCAGCTGCGGTCTACACTGACGGACTACACAATTTCAGATACATCGCATGCAATTGCATGGCTACGACGGGGTTTTGGGAATGGTATGAACCTTACACCACATTCCTAGACGCTCAGGATATATGAAATCGCTGTTGCAAAGACCCCCACGCACACGTTTTCGCCATTTCTTTTCTCTCTCCGTTAACTTCCTCACCAGCCTCAATGTCGGACCAACATAGCCGATTTCTCGCATCACGCGGGTGTGTCTCATTCAAGCATTTTGATTGGTTAGCGCTGACCCGTCAGTCAGGAACCGGCTACACGTCAATTGTTTTGCTGCTTGGCCCTGAATACTGCTGCATGCGTTTTCATAGCAGAGGTATTGTTAACCTCCTGCATATTGGTAGTGGTTTTTGTTGCGATGATTCCTGCCGGAATCATTGCAAGAAAAACTGCTACTGACACACAGAGGGTTAATACCAGATAAGTACCTCAGACTGAATGTCAGTGAATTAATTCCTTGCTAGCAAAAGAATATATTCTCATGAGCTCCTGCGGCTGCGGGGGGCTGATGTGAATATGTGTCTTTTGCAGATGTAGGATCCTGGATGAATCCACAGAATGTTCGAAGTCTGTGCAATGTTTCTGATTTAGAGATAACCTCTGTTTGCAATGATTTTTATATTGTTATGAAACGCTAAGGACCCTCACCAAGACTCAACAGCGAACAGCCACAGTCATCGAAGACAGCAGCGGCCAACTCCTTACGGAAAACACTGCTGTACTAAACAGATGGACTGAGTACTGCCGAGACTTGTATAACTACAAGGCTGAGCCAGACACCAGCATCCTCCAAAACAACCAGGCTGGGGCCAGGAAGGCTGAAGACCTGGCAGTGTTAGCTGAAGAGGTGGAAGCAGCCGTACGCGGCCTGAAGGGAGGAAAGTCTCCAGGTGTAGACAACGTACCTGCTGAACTGTTAAAACATGGAGGAGAAGTAACAACGAAGGTCCTCACTACACTCTGTCAAAAGATCTGGGAGCAAAAGAAATGGCCAGTAGAATGGACACAGTTTCTAGTGATCCCGCTCCCCAAGAAAGGAAACCTGAAACTGCCAGAACTACAGAACTATCAGTCTGATAAGTCACCCTAGCAAAGTAATGCTTAGAATCATTCTCAACCGCCTCAAAACTTTCGCCGAGGAACTGCTGGCAGAAGAACAGGCTGGCTTCAGAGTTGGAAGAAGCACTGTAGAGCAGATTTTCAACTGCCGCGTCCTGATCGAGAAACATCTGCAGCATCAGCGCGAACTCTACCACAACTTCATTGATTTCAGGAAAGCATTTGATCGCGTCTGGCACGACGGACTCTGGCAAGTCATGAGATCGTTCAACATAGAGGAGGGACTGATCCAAATGATAGAAGCGCTTTACAAGAACGCCTGCAGCGCGGTTCTACTTAACAATCAGTCAGGCGAGTTCTTCAGGACGACGATCGGTGTCCGTCAAGGATGCCTGCTCTCTCCTGTCCTTTTCAACATATTCCTGGAGAAGATCATGCAGGAAACCCTCCACGACCACCATACTTCAATCTCTATTGGTGGCAGATCCCTGTGCAATCTTCGATTCGCAGACGACATTGACCTCATGGCAGGCAGCAATAGTGAGCTCCAAAACCTGACAGACAAACTTTCAAGTAGCGCAGGGTCTTATGGCATGGAGATCAGTACGGATAAAAGCAAAGTGATGATCAACACCACAAGCGACAGCAGCAGCAACATTCACATGAATGGCCAAAAGCTAGAAGAGGTCAATAGCTTCAAGTACTTGGGAGCCACCCTGTCCAAAGACGGTAGTTGCATAGCAGAGATCCGTATCAGGATAGGTACAGCAACATCCACAATGGCCAGGCTGGACAGGATATGGCGAAGTAACTCCATCAGCTTCACCATCAAGTACAGGCTTTACAAGTCCCTCATAGTGTCTATTCTACTCTACGGCTGTGAGACTTGGACACTGATTGCAGACTCAGAAAAGAAAATCCAGGCCTTTGAGAACAAGTGCCTGAGGAAGTTGCTCCGCATCTCGTACCGCGAGCACAAGACCAACGAATATGTACGGAGCATCGTCACTTCCCTGGTGGGCCCACATGAACCCCTTCTGGCAACCGTGAAACGGCGCAAGCTTGCTTGGTTTGGCCACGTGACCCGACACAACACCTTGTCCAAGACTATCCTCCAAGGCACTCTCGAAGGAAGTCGTCGGCGAGGTCGTCAGAGAAAGAGTTGGGTCGCAAACATAAAAGAATGGACCGAACTCGAGATGTCAGACTTGCTTGCCACCGCCCAAAATAGAACTCAGTGGAGAGCACTGTCTGTTGCTGCTGCCTTTCAGTCCCCCCAACGCCCAGTTCGGGCAAGGGACTGATGATGATGATGATGATTATATTGTTCCTGAAAGGCACGCTTTGTTTGCCAAACTGCTCGGTGCCCAGTTGGTTGCAACTTTCAGTGTTGTCGGTTAGCTTGAGATTTGGACCACCACAAATGATTGTATGGTGGCCCCTGGAACCTGGGTATTTTTAAGATTTTTTTTTTTATTGTGAGCAGTTCTGATGCCTGAGTCTATTTTTATATATATGTACCTCATGCAGAGGCTGTGGTGAATTCATTGTTTGAGAGTGATGTCAGTTGTTTTCTTTCAATGTTTCCTTTTTACAACCCATATGCTGGAAAATATAGGCCATATATTTAACATATGCACGTCATATATTTTACGTATTTCTTCTTCACAGCCAAGAAAGGTAACAGTGAACAGCGTGGCGCTGAGTTTGACAATGCGTATGACAATCGCAGTGGTGCTGGGGCAACTGCTAATGACACGACAGAAAACGGCCATGAGACAGATCCTTTTGACTTGGGTACGATGTTGGATGTTTTCTGTATATTTTTATTATGCATCAACCCTTTTCATCCAAATACACCCATTGCTTGAAATAAATTAGGCTATGATAGTTCAAGGGTGGTGCCAGAATAGCTTGGCGCCTGAGGCGCCAAGCTATTATGGCGCCGCCCTTGAGCTAAAATGCTTGGCCTATCTCCTAATCTGTAATGTAGCCTTCATAGGACAAGAAGCACATTAAATTTTTTTTTTTTTTAAATCAGCCTCAGAATGTGATGGGTTAACCCTTTGGCTGTCGGTAGTGCTTTTTGTCATGGCGATTCCTGCAGAAATCACCGCAACACAAAGTTCTACTGACAGCCGCACTGTCGGTATCGCATTTTATCACGGTCGTACCAGCAGGAATCACTTCAACAAATAGCCCTACAGCCAGCCAGAGGGTAATTGTGCAGCTCTGTGATTTTGGACCTTAACCCTTTTAGTCCCAGGACCCTGCAGCAGAAGATGGATTGATCATGATAATTCAAGGGTAGTGCCAGATGAGCTTGGCGCCTGGAGGCGCCAAGCTCATCTGGCACTACCCTTGAATTATGATCAATCCATCTTCTACAACTGGTACATAGTCGTTAGGCAACACCTCCAAAATTTGTGAAATGGGACCTTGTTGGGGCTAAAAGGATTAACACTGGCAGCCATAATTTCAAAAGGACATGCCAGCACACATACTTTTGGGGGGATGGTGGAGACAGTCACAATTAAGCAGGGGCAGGAGGTAGTGCGAAGAGTATGTTGTCACATGTTTGCTGTACTTTGTTATATATTAACTCATTTGAGACAAACGGCATCTGGATATGCAGCTTAACCCATTACATCCTGAGGCTGATTTTTACCAGATTTGCTTACTGTCCTATGAATACTATGTTACATATCAGAAGATTGATCACACATTTGTGACCCGTTCCCACCAAAAGGACCATAAGTCGGAAATTTTTTAGTTTTGAGATATTTACACCATTTCAATCTACTAGCAATACAAATTAATTTGATGCAAAGACTATTGTTGTAGACCTGTTATTAAGCGAGAAACATGCATTTAAAGTTGATCCCTCAAACTGACCCAAGATGACCCCCTGGACTCTTTTCGGCCTGTAGCTCCATTCGGCAGAGTGTGACTTAAGGTCCCTTTCAAGGGAACAGGTCACATTTTAGTTCAAGGGTGGTGCCAGAATAGCTTGGTGCCTCATATTCAAATTTATTTCAAGCAGTGGGTATATCAGGATGAAAAGGGTTAAGCTGTGTATCCGGGTGCTGTTCGCCTCAAATGAGTTAAAAGAACATGTATTACTACCACTACTACTACTACTTTAGTATTAAAGGAATATAGGTGCTCTACCTATTGTGTGAATCAAAGCACCTATTCAAAGCACAGGAAACTGAACCTAGCCTGCACGGCAAAGACTATTATGTGAACATGTCTCGAGTTTGGACCTTGCATCTTACAACCATAAGGTCCAAATCACAGACCAGTTCATGTCATTGTAAAGAGAGAGAGAGATGCTGCCGTGTTGTGGCTTTAAACAGGAACTTGTCCAACAAAGAGTTCATGTGAACTTAACTGACTCTGCATAAAAGCAAGAAGTTTCCTTATTTCCAAGAAAATATGGGTCACCCTGCTTATTATGCACTCCAGTGTACTGGGTATCTGATAGAAAGGGCACGCAGATGCTAGTGAGCAAACATCCTTATGCCAGCTAAGGCTGACGTTGGCCACAGGACCTTTTGCTTACCAAATGTTTTTCTTCACAAGTCAGTGTAACTTCAGCACTACAATAAGGCGATTACAAATAATACAGCCTGACGTCCTGGCTCCCAGGTACACTAATAAACTGGGACTGACCTGTATTTTTTAGTTTTTGTTTACAGTCACATCTGAAGCAAACATTTGTCATCCTCATCGTCTCACAGGTACGCTAGTGTCAAGACTGGACGATCTCAAGCATGACAACACATCACACATGACGGAGACGGATATTGACGCAGGCATTGATGTGGATGGGGGCCTCGATGCCATTGAGGGTGCAGCAGCCGCAGGGGAGGTGGACCTTCGCAGAAACCCTGCCACTACCGAGGGACCCACTGCTCCTGTGTTTGAGGAGTGGTACCATGCAAAAATCTCCAGAAAAGATGTAAGAATAGGCATCAGTTCAACTGCCTTTTTTTTCATCAACGCAACCCCTTCACTGTGGAGAAAACGTGAACGAGACCCAACTGCAAGAGGCATAGATCCTCATGAGCCCCTGCGACTGCAGGGGCTCATGAGGATCTATGCCTCTTGCTGAGACCAATGTGTGTCCATGTTGTTTCAATGGTTGTGGCTTTTGGTCATTAAATGAACACAGATTTCAGAAACACAATGTACGTCCTTTGGCAGGGTAGGGGTTAATTGTCAAGTGAGAAAAAATTTGGGCTTAGTCTCCTGCAGACAAGGCATCACCACAAAGCAGTGCCATCCAGTTACTTAGGCTTTATTTCTTGTGATATTGTTTATTCTAAATAATGTAAATCCCCCCCCCCTCCCAACCCCCACCCCCTCCACTTCCCTTTGATATTTTGAGTCTGGATAGCACAATCTCATGTCTTGGTGCTTCTTGTTCCAGGTAAATTGCCCCAAACAATAAGTAGGACACCCCCCTCCCCCTCCCTAACATAAAACTGATCCTGCCCACAGGCTTGTTGTTTCCCCACACAACCATTGTAAGAACAGTCTCTTCTTGGGGTGATCCCAAGCGGTGATGTATCTTTTTTCAGGCAGAGAAACTGCTGGAGCTAGACGGAGATTTCCTGGTGCGGGAGAGCAGCGGCAAGTCAACACAGTTTGTCCTGAGCGGCAAACAAAACGGCAATGTGCGACACTTACTCTTGGTCGACCCAGAAGGCATTGTGAGTCTTTTTTTCTTTTTTTTACATTTGCTACCTTTTCCTCTTTGTTTCCTCAAAACACATTACCAATGACATTACAGTATGGAATGGTTCTTAGCTAGACTAACTTTAGCCAAAATTGTTGTATAGGAATATGGCAGTGTTGGCAGGTGAGGGGCGCCATAGCCTAGGCGGTAACCCGAGTAGCCTCCCTTCCATCCCATCCGGGCATGCGCCCAGCGGAAGCTCACCAGACAGTTTCTTAGCTAGACAGTAGAAGGTTGTGTACGTCAGTGTCTCTAGCTTCGGGCTGTGTAAAGTTGTGGAAACGATGGTAGTGTTTCGTTGGAGGTGTTACCATACGCTGTGCCTTGTGTTAGGCTTGGACGCTTTCCTGTAGGAATTTCCTCGTCGGTGTTTGTGACTTAGCCCTGACGAGACAGCGGCATCTTGTGAGCTGTGCTCACGTGCTCGAGGCCGGTCTGGCCATAGCGTGTTACGCACTTCGTGTGTCCTGAAATTCCATTTAGGAATAAGGGCGGAGAATTGGAAAGAGATAGAGAAGACGAGGCTCTCCTGCTACCCTCAGAGTGCTTGTGTTCGGCTTGGACGCTGCCTGTGTTTCACGGTGCTGTTCCCAGCTCCAGGGACCGGTTGTGCCTGTGATGCCTGCGTGGTCTCCGCTCACGGACCGTGGACTGGGTCGAGTCTGCCTTCGCCGCCATAGCTGTTGGGCTTCGCTGCGGTGCGCTGGTTGGTCTGCGACCTGTGTGGGTTTCCCTGCTTCTCCATTATCAAGGTAAAACCTTGGTTATTGCCTACGACCGGCGCTCAAGGGAGGGGGTAGAGCGCCAGGCGTCGGCATACGTCGTGCACTTGACTTTGTTTGTACTCATTTATTTGTGCACTATGTTTGCAGTTGGTAAGTCCGCACCTGCTCACGATGTGGACAGTTCCAATAGCCTAATGACGGACATGCTGTTGCCTACCCTGTTCCGGCTGTGCCTCCACTCACCCGTGCCTGGTCTGCGCCCCTGGCTGGAAGAACAGTGGACCCATCTATGGAGCTTCTACCGCCGTGATCGGCCGACGCCAGCACGGATAAGGGGTACAACACCGGTAAGCCCCACAGACCCGACGAGTGGCCCTTACCACGTTGTAGAGCCTTCAATGCCGTGGCTTAGGCCGCGAGCCCGAGCTCTAGTGCCGGCAGCCACCACAGTCCCGTCGATTGGTCTCTGCCCGGTCGCGGAACCTCGAGCGCCGCGAGCTAGGCCTCGAGACAAAGCCCCTATGCCGGTAGCCAGCACAGTCCCACCGAGTGGTCTCTACAAGGTTGTGCTGCCTGTTCAGCATGTGATAAGACTTGAGAGCGAGCTGCAGCACCGGTGACCGTTGCAGATCCGACGAGTGCTGCTTACCAGTGGAGACTCGCCTGCCACGTGATGCTTCAGTCACTGCCGCCTCCTCGGCCAAGGCAAGAGGCCAGCGCGGGCACTGGGTTTTCGGCGCTCCGCTCCAGGTTAGTGATCGGGGACCACGACCGGACAAGTCTGCTGGCCTGACGCACTCCCCCTCCCCGGTAGGAAGTAGGAGACACAGCACGGGCGCGCAACGAGACGACATGCTCCGTCTACCCCCCGGCGCAGCCAAGCCTCAAGAGACAGGTGGACTCGCCGACGGACTGCTTCCCACGTCTTGAAGGCAAGCCAGCACTCTCAAGCGACCTCCAGGTATGACCGCTGATCGTCTTCCCACAGCGCGTCCTCCTGAGACCTCCCTCCGAGCCGATGTCTGCTGCAACCTGGGGTATACGCCAGCACATACAAGATAAGATGTCCCGCCCGCGGTGAGTGACTATTCCCTCGGCGGCACAAGAATGCAGGACCAAGCGGTGCTTGCGTGACTTAGGCCGCAGGAAGGGGACTACGCCTAGCACGTCGGCCGGTGCCCGCCTTCTCGAAGTACTGACAGGCCCACTATGAGGATGGCCCGCGACTGCAGGCCCTCTAATCTTCAACTCTAGTCCAGCACAGACGTTCGGCGCCCTGCTCATAGGCAATGACAGGGGGCCACAAGTGGACAGACTGTGGGGCTAGTGTGCTCCCGCTTCTCGGGGAAGGGTAAGCGACGAGTCAGTATCATGTTGAGATTGCTTGAAGCTTCGGCTTCCCACTCCAAGTTCAAGTATATTTGGTTAACTCTGCGGGCGACTAAGGCTGTCTCGCAGCGGAGGGTCAGTGAAAGGAGTTCATGACCGGACAAGACTGCTCGGCTTACATGCGCCCGCTTGCCAGGTTAATTAGGGATGAGCCAGGTTCACGTCGATTTCGCACACCCTGTCTATCCTTAGGATGGTGTGGACGGACCACGGAGTGGTAGAAGAACCAAGCGGACGTCCGTTCATCTACAGCGGCCACGCTTGCGGGACAGACCACCGCTACTGCAGACTGGGTCCCGCACTCAGATCCCACCCGTCACCCTAGGCCTGCCGTCGGGAATAAACTTTGGCCGACCGTTCCTGCCACAGTCCAACAGAAGTGTTCCACCTCAAGGCTGTTACAAGTACCATTGCCCCGGGCGAGACTACAGGAGCAGCAGCGGCCACTCGCCTGACGCTCATGGGACAGGTCGTCTAGGCCTACACAGGCTACGCTGTTTGCCTTCCGGCCCAGCACAGAGGTACGGCGTCCAACCCAGAAACAGTGCTTTACTCTGGACAGAATGAGACTGCGGACCATGGGCTCCTGCACTGCGCTTAGACTTCTCTGAGCGCGGCCTCAGCCTCGGCTCGCCACACTGCCTCCGGTGCGCGGCTTCCAACCACTAGTAGGGTTTTTGTGGCGTGTACACATTGTAAGCGCTTACAGCTGGAAGGTAAGTTAAGCGTGGTAAGCTAATGATACGTTTCTTCCTTAGTAGCTTCGGCGACGACACAGGGTACCTGCCGGCGCCCCAGCACGTTAGCTCGGTTATTCACGGCCCCGGGTCGTGGCGCGTCTGCCTGCGGAGACGGCGCTTGCCTATGCATGCCTGGGCCTCTATCGTTCTGAGCGTCGATGTTCGGAGACTCCCTCCTCTAGCCGCGGGTTACAAGCTTCCTGGCTTGCCGGTCTTCTCCTACCTCGCTGCGTTCCACTCCTGGGTCGACGCCTTGCCGGCTACCACTTCGTGTGAACGGGGACTTCAAGATGCCCCCGGCGCTTCGACATCCCGACCTTGGTAGCAGCTACGACAGTCGACGCGCGCACCACGCTGTACAAGTTCGTCACCAACCCATCCTTCGGCGGGGAGTCCGCCCGAGACTTCGCCTCGCAGGGCAGACTTGGACTGGGCCTTCAGCCTGGACTCAGCGACTTCCTAGATGATACGGAGCCGGTAGGTGACCTCCTCGGACTGCGTTGTGTTCTGGTCATCCCCAGATAGAGAAGAGGACACTGCCTCCAGCCGTTCCCTCCGCTTTACCTTCGGCGGCGTGACCTGCCAGGGTCGTGCGCTTCCTGCAGTGGCTTCGCAGCCTCTGGCAGTTCTACCGTGGCTATACTCCGTCGCAGACAGGACCAGTCGGACGTCTTCGTGCTCCACATCGACATCCGTAGACGATCCCCTCTCGCGTAACCGGTCGGAGTCCTCCCTGGAGAAGGATCGAGATGTTCTTGGGATCCCCTCGGCAGGCTTGGTTCCTGGTCTTCGTGGGCAATTCAACCTCTCGCCTTCGCGCCGCTTCTCTACCTGCGGATGGAACCTCACACCGACCCCACGAAGGGCAGCTTCCAAAGCGGCGAACGCAGCACTTGGCGAACCCAGCGCGGCGGTTGTCTCTAGAGCAGGCGTACTCCGCCAGATGGGGACTTCAGCTGCGGGGATTGGTGAGTACCACAGCAGACCTTATTTCCCTCGGATGGCTCTACTGCCCCCACCTCAGCGGCTCCTGCTTCTTCCCGGGCGACCCTCGACAGACGACCTCAAGTCTCAGGTTCCGGTGCGACCATTGGTCTGCCCTCACCTTCTTCACGGGGCAGATCCAGACTGGCGTGCTATGGGAGTGCCTCTTCCTCCCCTGTTACCGAGATCCTACCCTGCCTCCGGCGGATGGCCTCCGGACTTCCTTGTCCAGCTTTTTCGGGTGTCACGTTCCCGATGCCAGGAGCTTCTCGTTCCCTCCGACAGCACCACGGTGATCGACTTCTTCAGAAGCAAGGCAGGGCACGCTTCCTCTCCCTGTACTTCCTTCGCTGCCACGGGCTCCGTTGGTGCGAAGATCATGACGTCGCTTTCGAGCAAGAGCCTTCCAGGGGTGTCTGCATGACCGGCCGACTCCATCGCGTGTCGTGGCCAGCTTCTCTGGGCAGTCGACGCTTTCTCCATTCCGTGGGACGGCCTGGTCGCCTACTTATACCCGCCGATGATGCTCGTTCCCTAAGTACTACTCAAGCTCAGAGGGTGCAACGCGACCCTGTTCCTGGTGGCCTCGTTCTGCTGGACCAAGTTGTGGACCACTGACCTCCTGAGCCTTGCCACGGCTCCACCGCGGTGGCTTCCCACCCCGTGCATGATGCTCAAGCAACCACGGCAGGCGCTGTACCACCCGTGCCCCTTACCGCTTCTCCTTTCCACCCGGAGATTGTGAGGCAAGCCCTCGCCACTAGACGCTTCTCAGGTGTGACCATGGAAGCTATCGCTACCACTCGCAGAATCTCGAACAGACGAGGCTACAAAGGGGAGTGGCGAGTCCTGTGCGACTGGTGTGACGGCTTGTGCCTCTCCCCCATGGTTGACAGTTCCTCAGCTGGCGGACTTCTTCCTCTGACTGTTCACCTATCAGCGTTCAGCACCGATCTCCTTTAGCGGCTACCTGACCATGGTCGCTGACACGTACCGACACTTGGGACGGGTTGACCCGACCCTGGTAACTGCAAAGACCTCGCCGAACTGATGGCCCACTTTGGTCTACAACGTCCTGCCCTTCGCTCCCTGGTGCCGCGATGGGACCTGCCTTGGGTCCTTACTTGGCTCAACTCTGACCGCTTCGAACCGACCCAGTTGGCGAGGATACCGGACATGACGCGGAAGACCTGCTTCTTACTGGCCCTCGCGTCTGCTTCCAGGGTCAGCGAGCTGCACACCCAGCATGGGTAAGGGGTCCAACACCGGTAAGCCCCACAGACCTAGTGAGTGGCCCTTACCAGGTTGTAGAGCCTTCAACGCCTTGGCTTAGGCCGCAAGCCCGAGCTCTAGCGCAGGCAGCCACCACAGTCCTGTCGAGTGGTCTCTGCCCGGTCGTGGAACCTCAAGCGCCGCGAAAAGAAAAAAGACTATCAGCATGCCCCCACTTGTTTGCAGTTCTGGACGGACGGCTCAGTTATACTGCTGCCCGACCCGGCGTTTGGGGCGGTCCGTGGCGCAGTGGTTAAGGCGCCTGCCACCAATGCTAAAGGTGCGTGGTTCGACTACGGGTTCCGGCGTCGGATTTTTCTCCTCTAGTAAGTGTCACCGTTAATTCGGGCGGACCGTCGGGGGTTCTTTCTCCGGGTACTCCGGCTCTTCCTCCCCCTCCACTTTGGTATCAGTTTCAGCCCACTTAATCAAATTTCAAATACAAACGATTTTGAATTTCCAAAAACTACAGTAGCTCGCTTGAGCTTGCCCTTAGCACCACGTGAATGTTTTGTGTTTATGTACAGTGTGTGAGTGAATGCGCGTGATTCACGTGAGCGTGCTTGTTGGGTTCAGTTCGCGGCGGCGCTTTGAGCCGATTTTCAATTGGGATAAAGCGCCTATTTAATGCGCTTATTATTATTATTATTATTATTAAGACCCGATCTCTTTGACTGCCTCGCAGTTGGTCACCATGTAACATTGAGAGACCCAGGCTCCACCCGTCAGTTCACACAACAGGACCCGGTGAGGGCCTTACGTGTGTACTTGCGCCAGACCAAGCCGCTCCGCAGGGGTAGCACCCGCCTTTTCGTCCCACTGTCCCCAGGTAGAATGACATCTCAGCCCAGACGATATCCTCCTGGCTCTAATGGGTGATACGCTTCGCCTACCAAGATCTCTCCCCTGATGCAGCCAAACGAATGAACATCAGGGCGCACGAGGTCAGAGCCTCGGCTGCAAGCCTTGCATTCGACCGCAACTGTGCTGTCCAAGACATTGTGGCGGCCGTAGGATGGCGAGCACAGACTACCTTGTCCACTTCTATCTGAGGGACCTCTCCAGCCAGCGCCAGAACCTTCGCTGGTGGGAGACTTCGTGGCGGCGCAACACTCCCACCCGGCGCCCTGGGTGCCGTAGGTAGCTTAGCTAAAATTATCGGGAGGTTGCTTAGGGAGGGTGGGCCTAGTGACCGGTATTTGGGAGTTAGGGGCGTTATAGCGGCACCCGCCTCCTCTTCGGGATTCTTCCATACTGTAATGTCATCGGTAATGTGTTTTGAGGAAACAAATGTATTTTTCTTTAAAATGTATTTTTTCGAAAAATACTTACCGATGACATTACTCGAAGGACCCTCCCACCTGTCCCGCTTGCCGCTAGTCCTCTAAGATACTGACTGGTGAGCTTCCGCTGGGCGCATGTCCGGATGGGATGTAAGGGAGGCTACTCAGGTTACCGCCCCTCACCTGCCAACACTGCCATATTCGTACACAACAATTTTGGCTAAAATTAGTCTAGCTAAGAACCATTCCATACTGTAATGTCATCAGTAAGTATTTATTTCTTCAAAAACATTACCGATGACATGACTTTGTGGAAGTGCCTACTACTTACTCAATTTTAGCCTAAGAACCCGTTGTGTTACCACACAACCCGGGAGGCACTAGGGGAACCCCCAGAGGGGCCGAGAGTTGTCTCCCGTTCCTGCCCATCCGGTTCTGAGTTACGTGGTGACCAACCAGTCATGCTACTTAGCTCACGCCGTTCAGACGTGTTTGCCTTAGCCTATGGACTTAGCCTTTGCCTTGTTCGACCGGTTTGCTTCACCGGTCTTCCGGACACCTTGACTTCTTGTTGGACTTCTGCTTTCGCCGGCCCTGCCTGTGCCCTGTGTGGGTCTGCTTGTCCCTGCTCGCTGGCTGCCGCCCTCTCCTGCGTCTTGGGTTGCTTGGGCTACGCGGTGCGGTTGCTGGGACGTCGCCCGCGTTCACGTGCCGTGGGTGTTATGGAGGTTCCTTCCCCCGTTCCCCTTCGGCAGAGAGGTAAGGTAGCTGTGTTAGCCCTCAGCCGGCTCCCGGGCTGGGCCCCGGTTCGAGCAGGGACGAAACCTTCTTCATCTTTGCTGTGGATTTTTCGCGCCAAATTTGCCTCTTAGCTTGGCGGGGCCCCACATTCCCACGCTCACTCACCTTTCAGCTGATTCGTGTTGCAGGATTTGGCGCGTACCTGCTGGCTTGTACCTTGTTTTTTGTTTGGGGTACTATTATGCGTCCATGGCTCGCTTAGCTTGGTGGGGTCCTTCGTGCCTGCGCCCTGTCACCATTACGTTGGTAAATGTTGCAGTGCCAGACGCTTTCTTCATGCCTCTACCTGTCGTGACATGCTTTTGTTTTGTTGTACCTGATGCGTCGTATGCTCTCCTTAGCTTGGCGGGGCCCCACGTGCCCGCACCCTCTAGCTGTTACATGGATAAGTGTTGCAGGACCAGACGCTTACTTGCAGGCTTGTACCTTGTTGTTTTGTGCCATTATGTTGCGAAGGCTCGCCTTACCTGGGCGGGGTCCTACAGGCCCTCGCCCGTGTGCCTCAGGTATGTTCTGTGTTGCAGTTGCCAAGTGCTGACCTGCACGCAATGCGGAGGGTTCCAATGGCCGTTGGATAACCACAAGGTCTGTCTCCCCTGCGCTGGATGCGCCTCCAACCACGCTTGCAACACCTGCTCCACCTGTCCTGAACTGCGCTGGTCGTAGTTATGGAGTTTTTACAGACGTGAGCGAACGGTACCAGTGTGTGATCCGACTCCAGTCGAGGCTCCATCCCCCATGCTCGAAGCAGTGACCGCACGAGACCGCAACGATCTTGTGGAAAGGACGCCACACCGGACGCAGGAGCCCATCGCTCGGAGCAGGACTGCTATCAACGCGATCGTTTCCAGGAGGGAGCCCGCCTGGACCAAGCCTGCTGGTTCCTACGGGGAACCTAATTGTAGGCAGAGAGCCCACCTCACTGAGCCCGGCTCGGAGAGAGGCGCCACGCGCTGTCCCATGTTGGCTGTCAGTCCTCGCTCATCTCCAAGAAAGCCCGCTGACTCTTACGGGGAGTCGCTTCGCCGGCAGAGAGCCTGCCTTACTGAGCCCGGCTCGGAGAGACTTCACCCGCACATCTGAGGACTTCTGGCAGCTTAGAGCCCTCGCGCTACTCCAGCTCTACCAGATGCTCATGCTCCCCTGTTGGCGAGCGTAGGAAGGACCATGCTTCGCGCCGTTCCAGGGACCCTAGCTCCCACCGTTCTTCGGCGTCGTCGCGCTCGACATTGTCCTTCCCTCAACCGGCCTCCCGCTCGTCTCGTCCTTTCCCTCCGCGCCTGGCCCGCCACCCTTTGCCCCCTCCTCGACGGCTCCCTTGTAGGAGCCCCCCCCCCCCCCCCCCCCCCCCCCCATGGCTTCGTCGGCACCATTTGCGTAGTCGCAGTCACTCACCACGCTCCGGACGCCCTGCCCGCGGCAACAAGTCTTCGCCACGTCGTGCCGCGCCTCGCACGCTGCCCCGTCATCATTGACAGCCCCCTCTCCAATCGGGTTGCTTCCCCTCCTCCTCCTCTGGCCGCCGGCGGTTGGATGTCATCACCCTTAGCCCCCTCGCCGGACCTCCTCCCCCCACCCTGTGGAGGACGAGACCCTGAGCCTGCTGGCCGAGGACTCCGTCTCCGCTCTTCTCGGTGGTCTTAGTCGCTCACCTTCGCCTCGCTCTCCTTCTTCCGACTCCTCGGTTTCCCACAAGCTGGCCTCTTCGTCGCGTACGGACACCATGCTTTCCCTGGACAAAGCTGCTCGTCTCATCGCCACCATGCTTCCCACGGATGACTGCCCTCCGTCGCCCCAGCTCCCGCATTTGTTGACGCTGGGAGACAGGTGAAGAGATTCAAGTCTCTGCCGCAGCCTCCCGGCTTTCATGACCGGTGCGACGCCTTCTTCGCGCACCTTCTGTCGGGTTCCCGGGATTCTGAATTCTTTTCGGATCGTAGGTGGCCAACCGGACTCGACATTGCCTTTCAGGGCCTCAGATCCACGTCGGACATCGGACAATTGTCCGATAAAAAATCCAAATGTCCTATTAAATTTGCCTTCAATCTGTCAAATGTCTTATTGCTTTTTAATGAAGGCGGTCATTGTCCGATCGAAGCTGCGTAAAGGCCGGACATCGTTCGTTCATTTTAATAACTGCGTTACCCGTTAGGCCTACATCGCGACATTCAACTTGAAAAAGGACTAGCCTAGTGCACTCGCCCTTTCCTCTTTGCGAAACCGATCGATAAAGGATAGGCTTAGTTAGTGCGTCTGCACCAGCAGTCGTAACCATGCACTGGTTGTCATGCGCAGAGTGGTTTCCCTTACACAGCTTTCGTTTTCGATACTCGCGAATCCGACTGGTGATGCCTCCGAAAAAGAAAATAAAAGCTGATTCAAAGCAGCAACAGCTGAAAAACTTCGGTTTTGGTAAAACTGTTAAAGATGTGAGAGAAGAAACTAATGCATCCGACCAAACAAGCGCTTCTCAAGCGACAGAAGAAGAAAGAAGAGAGGTGAGAGATGTGATAGATCTAGATATGATCGGCGACGCTCCCAATCCACAGCCATCTACATCGTGTGATAATGCACAAACAAAACAGGCAGAACCAGCCGAAAAAGAAGAATCCACTACTACTAGAAAGTTTGTGCAAGTGTGGACACTTTCTTTTAAATGGTTACGTTATGAGAACGAAAAGATGTTTTGCACTGCATGTAACAATGGAAACATGAAAAATGCCTTCACAAGCGGATGCATCAATTTTCGCAAGTCGGCGCTTTCAGACCATGAAGTAACAAAAGAACACAGGGACAGCTTGAAAGTTCCTGCCCTTCAGAAAAACACTGAAGAGATAGCGATCCACCTTCTATCTGCTCAAGAGAAAGGGGCTGCAGTTGCCATACGAGCTGCATACTGGATTATCAAGGAGAATTTAGCATGCAGTAAATTCAAGTCATTGCTCAACTTGCTGAAGTCCGTGGAAACACCATTTGTCAAACAAATTGAAATCTCAGAGTCAACAAAATATGAAAGCACTGAATCATTCTATGAATTTTTGAAGGCAATGTCTGACACTATCGAAACACAAGTGGCAGAACACATTGAAAACTCTCATGTTGTCACTCTCAAAGTCGACGAGTCCACTGACCGAACAAATACCAAGCGCTTTGCAATACTGGTTAGAGTGATTAATTCTCAAATGAAGCCTATCACTCACTACCTGGCCAATGTGCAAGTACCTGATGGCACCGGTGAAACAATGGCAAGAACAGTGATGGAGCAGCTGCAGAAGAGAGGAATAGACAATTTGTCTAAGGTTCATGGACTTGGAACTGATGGTGCTAAAGCAATGACGGGCGACACCAAGGGCCTCACTGGTCTACTGAAGCGGGCGAACCCCAGCATGGTCAACGTGCATTGCATTGCACACAGGCTTGCCCTGTGTACCAGCCAAGCCGCAGAAGATATCCCTGCACTCAAGGACTACGTGGAAACAGTCACTTCACTTTTCTACTATTTCAAAGCTTCACCACTGAGATGCATGAAATTTAAAGAAATCCAAGACATTCTGCAGTCTGACAAACTCAAGTTCAGAGAAGTGCACCAAATACGCTGGCTGTCATTCTATGAGGCCCTCGACGTAGTCAATCGAAGCATCCTTCCTCTTCTAACGTACCTGGAGAACGCAGAGGCATCTTCAAGAGCCCAGGACCCCAAAGCCATTGGCTTAAAAAGGAAGGTTAGGTATGTTCATCATTTCACCTTTCATTGTGTATAATTATTAATTACAAAGCTGATAGTATCATAATATTCATGACGTTAATGTTACTAGATCATTCACTTTTTTTTTAGTTATAGAAGCTATGATTATGTAAGCAGAAGAAAGAAAGAAAAATTTAACAATAATAAAAAAGCTATTACATATATTAATTTGAGACACGGAGAGAGAGAGAGAGAGAGAGAGAGAGAGAGAGAGAGAGAGAGAGAGAGAGAGAGAGAGAGAGAGAGAGAAAGAAAGAGAGAGAGAAAGAGAGAGGATCTACTACTGTATATTAAGTATTAGTTTTGTGGGCTTTCAGATTGCTACTGCCAAATTCATTGGCCTTACCTCTGTCCTGATGGATGTGATTCCAGTCGTTGGTGCCCTCTGCCTCTTTCTTCAGGCTACTGATGTTGACATTGGCTCAATTAAGGTATGTTTGCAACACTCTCAACACAATGTAATATTTTGATAATTAGGAGCTGTATTTTCTCATGAAAAAAATATTGAAGGCATAACAAACTAATATTTTTATTTCATAGATTAGCATGCTTTAATGTCTAATTTTCTTTTTACTTTAAGAAATAAAAGATGTTTCTTTTTGATACTGGTAGATTTTTTGTTTGAGCACATATCACACAATAATTACTTGAACATAAACTTAAATTTTTTTTTTCAGGACAAAATTGACAGCTGCGTCAAAAGGCTTGGTGCATGCTGCCACATGTGCTGTCTACTCCATGCCCAAGTGCATGCTGCCACATGTGCTGTCTACTCCATGCCCAAATGGGGTTAATCCCATCTTTGAAAACAATCTGTACTGCCAGAGCCTATCTCTTCCCACCCCATTCTTTACCTTTTTTTCCTAAAACAACAAAAACATGTCTAGTTTATCATAAATGATCTGTACTCTTGGAAAGACCGACTGTTGTATGACCCAAGGGCACTGTATTGATGAACACACACAATCTGCGTACAAACATCCGTAAGTTCACCGACCTATCCTTACAACGGCAAATAGCTGATTTCCATGCTGATAAATACCCTATGATGTTGCAACTTGCTAGGTTTGCCATAACCTTGCCAGTTCACACTGCAGACGTGGAAAGATCATTCAGCAACCAAAACCTGATATCCACGCCTTTAAGGAATGCCCTTACCCCAGAGCATCAGGACATGCTGATGAGAGTAAAGATGGAAGGCCCTGACACACCTGATCTTGAGAGGTGGATAGTCAGGGTGATTGACCAGTGGGCAGCTGCCAAAAAAAGGATGCTGCTAACCAAAGCGCATTCTAAGTAATGTTTTACTCAACAAGACTGACTGCAACCATTGTTATTATTTATTTTACATATCAATAATGATTTGATCCTCCCCATGGAACATCATTAACATTTTGAATTGGACAGTATTATCAGTATTATTTTTTGCTCCAATGTTATTTTTCAAAGGGAATTTGGGAAGAATTGATATTCAAGTTTGTATTTGTTAAATTTAATTTTTTTTTCGTGTGTGTGTGTGTGTGTGTGTGTGTGTGTCTGTGAAATAACCAATGCTTTTAAATTATTTATTTTTTCTCATATATTCAATAAACATAAAAAATTTTGTGCACCAAAATGTCTTATTGATTCAATGGTTTGAGGACAAAAATGTCCTATTGGTTTTTCTCAGGCAGGACAAATGACCTATTGAACCAATGTTGTTCAGGACAAATGTCCTATTGAAGCCCTCGTGGATCTGAGGCCCTGGCCTTTCGTCAGGACTGGTACTCAGGACACTCCCAGGCGTTCACCTGCCCTCTTCCTGCTGTGGATCCACCGGCCTTTGTGCAGGCTAGAGCGCGCCCTGCCCCGCGGATTGGACAAGACTGCCTCGCTCGTCTGTAACACCTTGGCCTGTGCGGGATTTCTGGAGCTGCTGACCCAAGTCTTCATCCACCGCATCGAGGACGCCTGGCACCCCTCCTTGACGCCCCTCCTTGGAGATCTACTCACTCTCGCGGAAGCAGCCAACCGAGCAGCGTATCACTCGTCAGTCAACGCCATGGCTGCCGCCTCCAACTGCGACCTGTTGCGTCGGGATGCCATGTTGCTGGCCTGCCGCGGAATGCCCCCCGATTTGAGGACTCAACTGCGCCGTGCTCCCCTGGGTGGCCCTCTGCTCTTTGGTGAGACCTGGCAGACCGTGAAGGATGCAAACTCGGACCGTTAACCTCGCAAGACAGCTCCACATCGCTTTCAGGCCGCACGCAAAGCCGTGGGTCGCACCCTGCGAACCGCCAGACCCACCGCGTCTTCCGCCCCCGCGCCTCCGCAGGCCCCTTGTCGCCACCCCGCCTTCGGCCGCCCCGGACCTGTTAGCACCCCTACCCCCACCTGGCCCCATCCTGCCCGTCGCCCAGGGCACGGGCGGGCCGCCTGACTTAACCCCTCTGCTGCCTCCGCCAACCGCGCCAGGGTCTCCAGTGGGCGGAAGGCTCGCGCTGTGCAGCGAGCCACTGTCCAGACGAACCCTGGATTTTGAATTTTTACCGAGGGCCTTCGGATCGCCTTTCGCTCCTCGCCTCCGCTGCGTTGCTCCCCGTTGTGGACCGAGGTGCCGTCAGACGAGCTCAAGGCCTGTGCTCTTCGTGGAGAAGTCGCCGCTCTTCTGCAGAAGTCCACCACAGAGGTCGTGCTACACCCAGACTCCCCAGCCTTTTACAGCCGCCTCTTCATGGTACCCAAACCAGGCGCAAGTGGCGCCCTGTCATCGACCTCTCAGTGTTGAACGCTTTCATCTCGGCCCGTCCTTTCGCATGGAGACTGCCCGGGCCCTCAGAGCTTCCGTACAGCCCATGGACTACGCGATCAGTCTAGACTTATCCGACGCTTATCTCCATGTCCCCATGCACCCGGCGTCCAGGAGGTATCTCCGCTTCGTCAGCAACAGAGTAATTTACCAGTTTCGGGCGCTGCCGTTCGGTCTCAACCTCAGCCCCTGGGTTTTCACCCGCATCATGGACGCAGTAGTGGCCAAGGCGTGACAGTCATCTTCCAGCCCGACGTCGAACTACCTCGACGACCTCCTCCTGCGCAACCAATCGGAGGCCCACCTGACATCGGACAGGGATGCACTGATATGGCTGTTGTCGCGTTGGGGTTCCTAGTCAACGCAGGCAAGTCGGACCTCACTCCTTTCGTCCACCTCGGCATGGAGTTCGCCACCGACCTCAACAGGGTGCGTTTGCCGGAGCCACGGATCCTGAAGTTAGCTACCCTAGCCGGCCAGGTAGCCCAGCAGGACGCAGCCTCCGCCAGAGTCTGGCTTCAGCTCCTTGTTTTGATGAATGGGGTGGCGGATCTACTCCCCCTCGGTCGTCTCTACGCCCGGCCGCTACAGCTGCACCTTCTGCTTCACTGGCGTCCCTCCTCCGGCGATTTGGCCGCCATGGTACCCATGACTCCATTGCTTCGCCCCCATCTGCTACATTGGACGGACACGTCGTGGCTCGCTTCGGGAGTTCCTCTTACCGCTCCGCCTCCTCGACTCTCCCTGTGTGTTGATGCAAATCTTGCTGGTTGGGCAGCCCACCTTCTACTGCGGTTCCTCACGACGTCCGTCCCCTGGCCTCCGGAGTTCGTGGACAAGCACATCAACTGGTTGGAGCTGCAAGTAGTCTGGCAAGCCCTCATCACGTGGGAGGAACAACTCAGTCACCAGGAGCTGCTCGTCCTCTCCGACAACGCAACAGTGGTTGCTTACATCCAAAAGCAGGGCGCTGGTGCGAGGACCGCAACATTCCCCCCGTGCTCAACACATCCCCGGTCACCTGAATGTGTTGGTCAACTCTCTCTCCTGGCGCGGCCAGTTGCTACACACGGGGTGGACCCTACGCCGGGACATCTTTCAGATGATCTGCGCGCACTGGGAGACGCCAATGGTCGACCTGTTCGCCACGAGGTGGAATCACCAGCTTCCCCTATTTGTCTCCCCGACCCCAGACCCACTGGCCTGGGCAGTCGACGCGCTTTCCATCCTGTGGGACGGTCTCATCGCGTATGTGTACCCCCCGACAGTCCTCATCCCCAGAGTACTCCTCAACCTTCATGGATGCAATGCGGTCATCTTACTGGTCGCCCCGTTCACTTGGAACTGGTCCTGGACCACCAACCTCCTCAGCCTTGCCACGGATCCCCCACTGCTGCTGCCCGCGCCCAGCATGATGCTCAAGCAGCCCCGACAACTGCTGTTCCACCCATGCCCGGAGCGCCTACTCCTTCACGCTTGGCGGTTGTGCGGCAAGCCCTCACTGCTAGAGGCTTCTCGAGTGCAGCAGTGGAAGCTATCGCTACAGCCCGCAGACCCTCGACACGACGCGTCTACGAGGGAAAATGGTGAGTAGTGTGCTCCTGGTGCGACGACCAGCACTTCACCCACACCGACCTAACCAATCCACAGCTCGCGGACTTCTTCCTCTGGCTCTTCGGAAACCTAGGGTTGGCCCCTATCACCATCAGGATGTACTTAATAATAAATAATAATTACGGTATTTATAATGTGCTTATCTTATAATAATTATAACTCTAAGCACGCACTCACAACTCACCTACGCATGCGCACGCTTAGACAACGGCTCGCGTACCACAAAAAGTGAAATACATTACGACAGTTGACTTGGGGTCCATGATTGCCGACACCTACCGGCACCTCGGCCGCCCGGACCCCGGCGACTGTAAGGACATCGCCGACCTTATGACTCACTTTGGCCTGCAGTGTCCGGTGCCCCGCTCGCTCATTCCTTGCTGGGACCTACCTTGGGTACTGACTTGGTTGAACTCTGCTAGATTCGAACCGCTGCCTTTGGCCCACTTCGCGGATGTGACTCGTAAGACATGCTTCCTGTTGGCCCTCACCACGGTGGCCCGAGTTAGCGAGCTACACGCGCTCTCAGCGCACCCTGCCTGCCTGCAGTTTCGAGTGGATGGTTCCATGCAGTTGCTTACGGACCCTGACTTCATTGCCAAGACCAGGTCTCCTTTGACCGCGCCACAGTTGATCACCTTACGGCTGCTGAGAGGGACGAACTTCCCCCAGGAGACCAGGCAACAAGATCCTGTGCGAGCCCTATGCATGTACCTACGCCATACCAAAGCCGTCCAGAGAGGACGCTCACGCCTCTTTCTACCTTTAAAGCCCGGCAGAACTCACATAACAGCCCAGACGATATCTTCCTGGCTATGCTGGGTCATACGGTCAGCCTACCAGGACCTCTCCCCACAGGGAGCGAAGAGGCTAAAGATACGTGCACACAAGGTATGCGCCATGGCCACAAGCGTCGCGTTCGACCAGAACTGCTCCATCAAAGACATCGTGGCAGCTGTGGGCTGGTGGGCAGAATCAACTTTCGCCCACTTTTACCTCCGGGATCTGGCAGGCCAGCGAGACAGTCTCGCTCTGGTGGGGAATATCACTGCGGCGCAACACTCCCTCTCGGCGCCACAGGCGCCATAGGTACGCACTTAGCTAAAATTGTTGGGAGTTTTGTGCCAGGGAGGATGGCTCTGTTTGGCCCTCACATGGGTGTTTTGGTGCGGCACCCTCCTCCTTATCGCAATTCTTCCACAAAGTCATGTCATTGGTAATGTTTTTGAAGAAATAAATTCATTTTTCTCTAAAAGGTATTTTTGGGAAAAATACTTACCGATGACATGACTCGGAGGACCCTCCCCACCTGCCCTGCTTGCCGCTGGTGAGCTAAGAATACTGACTGGTTGGTCACGACCTGACTCGGAACCCAGATGGGCAGGAATGGGAGACAACTCTTGGTCCCTCTGGGGGTTCCCTGAGTGCCTCCCGGGTTGTGTGGTAACACAACGGGTTCTTAGGCTAAAATTGAGTAAGTAGTAGACGCTTCCACAAAGTCATGTCATCGGTAAGTATTTTTCGAAAAAATACCTTTTAGAGAAAAATGAATTCCTACTGAAAAAGGTGGAATATTTACAATCATCAGGTGTTTTTATATGAGCAATTTTTGCTTTCAGGTGAGAACCAAGGATTTTATCTTTGACAGTGTCAGCCACCTCATCAATTACCATCGTCAGAATGGCCTGCCGATCATCACACAAGGCAGCGAACTGCAGCTGGTACGACCCATCAAGACTTGCATCTCTGCTATCTGACCTTTGCAGGACATGCAAAGTATGAGGCATTCAGTACAAGAAAATGTGACATCTAAAGTATGAGGCACCTGTGCTGGTCTGTGGCTTTTATGACTGGGCCGTTGGGGGCCAAAATCACAAACCAGCACAAGTTGTGCACAACCCCAGTAGCAAAACGTCTCCGGACCACGTTGGCTGCAGTGGGCCCGAGCACAGCTGGGCGTGGGCCCACAGCGGCCATCATTGGCTCGTGGACCTTTGCTTACTATTTTTTAAAATATTGGTCACATCATTGGTCTGCTGTCTGACCTTCACTTGACGCACAAAGTATGAGGGCAGAGTGCTGGTCTGTGATTCTGTACCTATGGCACTAGGCCGTAAGATAACGAATCACAGACCAGCACAAAGTTTGCACAGCTTTTTTTTGTGCAGCAGAGCCTGTTTTGACTGACCACCTGTTTGAGAGATCACGTATTGAAAGACCATCATTTAGGTGTCTGTAGCCACCTAAATGATGGTCTTTCACGACAGGTGACACTGTTTGTCCTTCAAGACTACTTTTGTTTGAGAGAGCACCTGTCTTTTAACTCATTCAACTCCGACACGCCACGGCAAGACATGGATCGAGCATGATAGTTCAAGGGTTGTGCCAGAATAGCTTGGCGCCCATAGGCGCCAAGCTATTCTGGCACAACCCTTGAACTATCGTGCTCGATCTGTTTCCAGAAGTGTAATACAGTCTTCAGGGGGCAACTTTAAAATTTGCTGATTTCGGTCCTGGAGCAGAATCTGTTAACCCTTTGGCGGTCAGTAGCGGTTTCAGTCACCATGATTCCAACAAGAATCATCAGGACTAAAACCGCTACCAACACCCAAAGGGTTAAGATCATTTTTGGCTTGCAAATAGGGGTTTCTCAAAACAGGTTTTCTATTGGAAGACCGTGGTAAAAGATCTTGGAAAAAAATCAAACAAGAAAGAGATGTGACCTGGTTAGGATCTCTGATGAGCTGTGGAGGTTTTTATGTTGGTAAACCTCTGTTTTTGCTGCTGTGACTTTCACAGTGCTTGGGCTGATTATGCTTTGTGTTTTACTGCCAGTACAAGAAAAGAATCAAAAAGAAAGGGGACAGGCGGTTTTGAAAACTCATGTTGCGAATACTTTTTCTTATTATTTCGCAGTATTCTGCAGTCTTGCCAATTTGGACATTTCTTTCTTACGATGTTTGCGTTAGTCTGTTGCATCCCATTTATTGTGTGTGTGGAGTTGCCAGCTTTTACATTCCACCCAAAATATTATTCGGAGTATTGCTTCTTGTTCCTTTTTATTAACCTCCATCCTTCCCTTACCTCCCCAGAGTCAGTTCAGAGTATGGACATATGTACATGAAGGTATACAGTTTCCCTGCATCATTAAGATATTTTTTGTCACTTCTGACCAAGGTTTCAGCATTCAGTTAGACCACCATTTGGGTGTTGGTAGCGGTTTTAGTCGTGATGATTCCTACAGGAATCATCGTGACTAAAACCACTACCAACACCCATGGTTAATCACAAGGCCATTCAGATCATGTGGCCATGAGATCATGTGATCAGACGGATATATAGAAACATGGATGCATAGCACTTGAGGTATGTTTTCGATTTCTATGACAGCAGGCCAGCACTTTCAGTATTCGGTGCACAATGCTCACACACCGGTATAAACTGTTGCGCAGGTGCAGTTGTGAAGTCACAGTATTTGTGTAAATGGTTGCCGTAGGAAGAAGCACATTTCTTTGTCCATTTTGTTTTGAGATTATTTTTGCGAGGTAGAGTTACACAAGTTGAAGCGGCATAATTTTAGCAGAGGAAGCATTGTTGCTACAATCAGAGACTTGAAAAAAATGTCTCACGTTTTAACCCATTTAGCCCTGATGCCCTACAGCAGGGGTTGGATTGATCGTGATAATTCACGGGTAGTGCCAGATTAGCTTGGTGCCATGAGGCACCAAGCTAATCTGGTACAACCCTTGAATTATCATGGTTGATCCACCTCCTGCAGCTGATACATGGTTGTTAAGTGACACATCCAAAATTTGGCAAATGTGGCTTTGGGGTTAAATGGTTTAACTCCCTTGTGTGAACAGCCACCAGCACTGTAAACAGTACCAGTGGCTGCATGCACAAAGGGGTTAACTCTTAAACTCCCAGAACTAAATGACTTCCATTCTACAGAATGGAAGTCATTTAGTTTTGGGAGTTGAAGAGTTAATGTCAAATTGTATATATTTTAATCCGTACATTCTTGGGAAAGGAAATTATACTTGTGTGTGTGTGTGTGTGTTTATTCTCATTGCCATGGTAGACCAGTGTGCAAGGAAATTGTCACTGACTTGTTACTTATGTTAGCATGAATACATTGTATTGTACAGATAATGACTGAAAATGTCACTGGCTTGTTAGCGTAAATACATTGTGTTGTACAGTTGGTGACTGATATTGTCACTGACTTGTTAGCATAAATACATTGTGTTGTACAGGTGGTGACTCATATTGTATTGCTTCAATTGCACACTCCTTTACATGAAATGGCCAGAATGAATGATCACTGTGTTGTGAAACTGTCTCCATTTCGATTTTTAAAAAAACAACACCTATCTGCTTTATGAACTGCCTGTTATTTTATTGTAAGAGCCGCTAAGTGTAAGTTCTTATTGGGTAGGCTTTTGTTAGATATTTGTGAATAGTCAAAAGCATTTTTTGTGGATGTAACAATTACCCCCCTTATGCATGCAGCCACTGGGGCCGTTTACAGTCCTGGTGCCTGAATGCACAAGGGGTTAACACTGGTCCAGTAACCAGACACCTGTGTGGCTGAAGGGGTCATTTGTCAACTTTGCTATATTCATAAAAAATTTACCCAGCTTAAGTCTGCCCAGTGTGATTCCACCCATGTGTGAATCCACTCATTGTGAATTTGCACCGCTGCAATTCAGCCTATCTTTAGACGTAAATCTGTAAGTCTACCCAGTATCAGTCCACCCAGTGTGCATCCGTATAGGATTGAATCCACCCAGCAGCGGTGAAATTGCAGCAGCACAAATATGTTCGCTAGGTAGCTTCATGTCTGGATGGATTCGTGCTGGGTAGATTTTTGTCTTAATACAGCAAAATCACCCTTCCAGCCCGAGTGTGTGTTTTAAAGAATGTTGACCAGCTGTTACATGTAGTACATGTTTAGCCCAGTTAGGGCGAATAAGAATGTGTCCACCCAGTAAGCAAAGGTCCTTGGGCCCACAACAGCTGCAGTGGGTTTCGTGCACAGCTGCCCACTGTTCATGTGCCTGAAGATGTTTTGCTACTGGGGTAAGGAGTTGCTTGTTGCTACTGGGGTAAGGAGTTGCTTGTTGCTACTGGGGTAAGGAGTTGCTTGTTGCTACTGGGGTAAGGAGTTGCTTGTTATTGTAAAGTGGGTAATCCAGAAAAACAGGTCACTCGGAAGCGTGTAAAATGCAGAGAAGAACCCAACGGAGAAAGAAACACGCTTAGAAAAGACAGTTGCAACACTTTTCTAAGCATGTTTCTTTCTCTGTTGGGTTCTTCTCTGTAAAGTGGGTAGCATTTTTCTAGATGCGTATTTATGCTGTAGGGTACATAATATTGTTTTTTATGGGTCTTTATGAAATGTTTTCATTATATTTGGAGTTAGCTGGTCTAACCTTTGAAGTGAACATAAAAGAAAACATTTAGAAAGTGTTTGTGGTGTCGTGGATGTGGAATTTCAGTGGTGTAATGTGTCTACATAGTCCGTGAAATAATGAAATTGTAAACATTGTAGAAGGTTATTCTGCATTTATTGCTGTAGTCATCTGTTTCAGTGTTGTTGTTGTGTTTTTTTTAAACCCTTTGTCAAGATGGCACTGTTGTCGCCTTTTTTCCAGCAGAAGTCATTGTGACAAGAAACGCTACCGAGAGCCAAAGGGTTAATAGATTGATTTTGGCTGAGCATTTTGAAAGACTGTCAAGCTGGGCTTGAAAAATGTATAGTTTTCATCGAATTTGTGATTAGCTTTTGTGAATTTGTGTCATGCATACGTTATATGATGAGTTAAAATTATTGACTTGACTGTAATGTTTGTCAGTTTATGCTAATGCTATTTTGTCATGTTCAGTCCGCAGTCTGGTAGATGCATCCATGCTCATATCTTTATTTTTTCCCAAAGATTGGTAAGCAGTTGTGTTGCTTAATAGTCATGTATAATGTAATCGTTAAACTGTTGTACAATGCAATCTAAATATGGCGGCTTCCAGTGTGGCAATGGTGCATTTTCATAATACAGTATCCTACAGAATAAATGGAAAAACAAAACAAAAACAAAACAGCACAGCGTTTTGTCTTTGTTTTTTTCAATTTATTTTTCTTCATGATTACAAAACATGTTTTTTTCACTGTTGGTTATTTCAAGATTCAAGAACTTTATTGTCCAGATAAAAATATTTTATATGGAAATTTTCCTTTTTTTTTTTTTATTGCAGTTTTTATCAGTTTGTCTGGAATTTTTATTTATATGCTGAATAACAAAAGAAATGTGACATTTTGGGAAAGATTGGAGACACTGAAGTGTTTCCAATCATGCCCAAAATGTTACATTTCTTTTGCTTTTCAATGTATGTTTTGAACCTTTTATTTGCAAAGTTTATGTATCTCCATTGTGTGCTCTGTATCCTAGTGTTGGTGCTCTGAATATACAAGCATATATTACAATGACCATTTTTTCTCTCTCTTCAAATATTTAACCCTTTTAGCCCCACTGGTGCATTTTCCAAAAATTGGAAGTGTTACTTAACTGTGTACCAGTTGCAGGAGGTGGATTGACCATGATAATTCAAGGGTAGTGCCAGATTAGCTTGGCGCCTTAAGGTAGTGCCAGATTAGCTTGGCGCCTGAAGGCGCCAAGCTAATCTGGCACTACCCTTGAATTATCATGGTCAATCCATCTCCTGCTGTAGGGTGTAACGTGTTGGGGCTAAATGGGTTAAAGCTTTTTATTTTTGGTTTGATCTGCTAAGTATTTCTAGTCTTGCCTTTTTCTTGCTGTTTATACTTGGGCAGCGAACAAATTAATATTCAGTCAGACTTGTCGCGCGACTTCCTGGATGCTAATAATTATGGTCGGTCTCTGTCAGCAAAACGCATACATTCTCAATTTCAACCAGACGCATACATTCTCGTTTTCAGCAAGAGGCTATAAATTGTTTTCATGCAGACAATCGGAACAGATCATTGGGGGTGGGCAGTCGCACAAACTGAGGTTGCACACATATCTTGACACTTTCGAAACGTTGCCACTGACTGTTTTTCTAAGGATGTTTGTTTTGTGTTAGCGTGTCTTCTTGTTATTCTTTGTGTTGGTTTGGTTTTGCTTGTAATTTATTGATTGATCAACGCCTCCTGCGGGCACCCCTGTGCGTCCATGTTCTTTAGGAGACTGGGGCTCTTTTGGTGTTGAAGGAACAAAGATTTCATTAATCCATTTGGCCCCGGGACCCTGCAGCAGGAGATGGATTGATCATAATTCAAGGGTAGTGCCAGATGAGCTTGGCGCCTGAAGGCGCCAAACTCATCTGGCACTACCCTTGAATTACCATGATCAATCCATCTCCTCCAACTGGTGCACGGTCGTCGGGCAACGCCTCTAAGAGTTTGGAAATGCAGCCGTGGGGTTAAGAGGGTT
This sequence comes from Semisulcospira habei, assembly GCA_036245525.1. Taxonomy (NCBI): domain Eukaryota; kingdom Metazoa; phylum Mollusca; class Gastropoda; family Semisulcospiridae; genus Semisulcospira; species Semisulcospira habei. The sequence goes on from BTPG01000001.1 coordinate 63,840,290, forward strand.
AACAAGATCTGCGATCACTGGCATTCAAAGGGTTAAACACCCCAGTGCCAGAGTCGTCAACCTAGCGAGCATGTACCCATGTAGGTATAAAAGGGAACGGATTGATTTTTGCGTGTGTATTTACGGCTGCTTTTGGTTTGTGGCCTTTTTTTTTAATGCTTCTCGTCACTTTTGGCACACAATATTTTGTCTCTTGAATCACCAGGGGAGGCTGGTGAATTTCTGTACGTTGACTTGCCTGAGAAAAATGAAACCAACGTGTGAAATGATGCTGCACTTGTCCTTGAATTCTAAGCACCATATCAACCAACATAGTTTTCAAATTGCTTTAACCCGTTACATCCTGAGGCTGATTTAAAAAAAAAGTGCCTATTGTCCTATGAAGGCTACATTATAGGTCAACCATTTCAGTTCAAGGGTGGTGCCAGAACAGCTTGGCGCCTGAGGCGCCAAGCTATTCTGGCACAACCCTTGAACTGTCAGTCAAATTTATTTCAAGCACGAGTGTATCAAGATGTAAAGGGTTAAATGACACGTTTTGTGAAAAACTGCTTTGAATGACAAGTACTTTTTTACGCAGAAAATCACTCGGCAATCTTATAACTGCGATCCTACATTGACTTTAATTATCAAACCTGACCTCTGCTACTCTTTTTGAAGCTGTTTATTTTGTGTTTGCATATCTTTTATGTTATTCTTTCATTTGGTTTTGCCTTTCGGTGCATGTTCTTGTGAGTTTTTGATGTGCGTACAATGGTTAACTGTGATGTTTTATAATGATTTAGAAGATGGTGTACAGATTTACAGCATACTCAAGTTATTTGGTTTTTCCATTCTTCTTAACTATTTAGTGTCGACAGCGGTTTTAGTCACAATGATTCCTCCTGCAGGAATCGTGACTAAAATCTGCTACCGACACCCAAAAGGTTAATTAACCCCCCTTGTGCATGCAGCCACCAGTACTATATACAGTACTACTGGCTGCATGTGTAAGGGGTCAATCAAGAATACACATCATTGATAGTTTAGTTTTTGTGTAGTTTGTAAGTACCGGTATGCTTTCTTTCTGTATAGTATTCTAATGCATGGGTGACAGTGCGAAACATTGAAATGGCTGAAAATAGTCCACGGATTGTCCGCGAACCATGACCAGCAAGAGACATAAATTTTCATCAGCCCCTGCGGATGCTGGGGCTGATGAAAATTAATGGCTCTTGCAAATGGAGCATGCTGTCTGATAGACTGTTTTGTCTGAACCAAAAAGCGGAAAGTCAGCCAGGTCTAAAGACTGTCACTATGTATATTGTCATAACATAATCTGTTTAACACTTTTAGCCCCAAGGTTCCATTTCTCAAATTTTGGAGGAGTTGCCTAATGACTATGTACCAGATGCAGATGGCTTGACCATGATAATTCAAGTCAAACCATCTCCTGCTGTAGGGATCTGGGGCTAAAAGTGTTAAACCGTTTGCCGTCAGTAGTGCTTTTTGTTGAGGCGATTCCAACACCCAGAGTTAAAAACTAATCACTAATATGAACTCTGATAATCATATTATTTTCATGTCAAAGTGTGTTGATTGTAGACAGTTCTGTATGTGTACCGCATTAGAAGTTCTGTTGCATAGCGTGTGTGTGTATGAGTGTTTTGGGGATGCCAGTTGAACAACTGGGAAGGAAAAACAGTTAAAATGAGGATTTCATTATTATAATAATATCTCCAAGAGTCCTGTAGACAAAGAGTTGGTGACAGACTAGAAGTCAATTTATAATAATTATTTCAAATAGATCTGTACATGGACGTTATCAAAGCCACAAATTGGAAATAAAAAATAGTCATATATTATAAATAAGGCAAAGGGAGACCAGGACTTTTACTCGATGCTGTTGTCTCTGGCTGACATTGGCTTTATTTGACCCGTGTGCAGCTGTGCATGGGCCAACGCTGGCTTGAGGAGGTCATGATGATCAAGTTGAATTTGTGACTAGACTCCGATTGACTTCAACAAAGGTGTAAAACTTGTGGTCATGAATTAACAAAGATTTCAGATATGTACTAATGTAGTCTGCATCAGCTGGGTGGGAAGGGGTTAAACAATATTTATAGATGTGTGTGCAAAGAAGTAACTGTCTTTTTTCACGGGAGCATGTTTGGTGGTGGCAGTTACCATGTACATCTGTATTTTACGATGGGTTCTACAGCAAATTGAAATGGTGTTTTTGTTTGTTTGTTGTCCTAAACTTGCTGCATACTTAACCATTTTAGCCCCAAGGTCCCATTTCTCAAATTTCGAAGGTGTTGCCTAACGACTACATACCAGTTGCAGGGGATGAATTGACCATGATAATTTAAGGGTAGTGCAGATTAGCTTGTGCTGAGCTATTTTGGGCTTGCACAATGAAAAAAAACCCAAACAAACACACTAAAAAATGTGCTTGATTAGAACAGCAATTTCTTTGGCAGTAACTTCTAACATCACTGCCTAAGAGACTGTTATGCAGATAAACATAAAGTTGATTTGGGGGCAAACATTAATTCAGGCTGGGGTATTGGTAAACCTTAAAAGTTTGTGGAAATTGAGATTGTGTCCAATTTACAGACATCGCAGTCAATTTTTGTGCACGAAACATTTGTCATTTTTTTCATTCTTGTTGCTTCACGGATCTCATAGTTTCAAGCAATCCTACTGATCGGAACCTTTAACACATTCTACCCCAGGACCGAAATCCCCAAATTTTGAAGTTGCCCTCTGAAGACTGTATTACAATTCAGGAGAGAGATCGACCATGATAGTTCAAGGGTGGCGCCAAAATAGCTTGGCGCCCATGGGGCACCAAGCTATTCTGGCACCATCCTTAAACTATCATGGTCAATCCATGTCTTGCTGTGGTGTGTCTGAGGCAGAATGAGTTAAAGCATTCATTTTTTTCTTCTTCAGGGTTCGAGTGAATGACCCTTAAAAGAGAGTATTATCTCTAAGGAGTATTAGCCTAAGGAACAATTGTGTTGACCATGCATTGAACAATTACTGGTGTGAAATTAGTCTCCAGCTTCGTGTACAAAACTGCTGTGAGGCTGGTCCATGTATGTTTCTGTAGTATTGTCTTTTTTCTTTCAAAATGAACTGAACTTGAGCACAATGTCTACTAATGTGGGCACCCTGCAGGAACCACCAAAAGATGGATTAGCCCTGATAATTCAAGGGTAGTGCCAGATTAGCTTAATTTGGCATTTACCTTAAACTATCATGACTGATTAATCTCTCCCAGCTGGCAGTCTGTAGGTGTCTCCCCAAGTTGTGTAAATCATTTACTAGGTATGAATGAGCACATATTGCATATCATTTTGAGCAGGGAGCCTTGTATGTATAGACAGTTGTTTTTGAAATTGTGACTTGTGCAGATGTACAGTATTCCTTTTTTTGGAAACAAATCTGTATTTCAGATAACAGGTGGAATGCCATCTGACCTGCTTTATCAGAGGGACATGGATGTGAATGAGACCAGCCAGAGGCATACATCCTCATGAGCCTCGATTCTCAGACTGGGATTCGTGAAGATCTAGGCCTCTTGCAGATGGCATTCTGGTAAATGTGTTTCTAGAGGAGGATGTGCATACCAGCAGTCAAGAAATATGTTTTTGTTAAGCAGCTGTCCACATATGAGAACAGCTTGCACCGAGGTACACAGTAGTTAATGAGCAACAAGTCCTGTGGCATGTCCGCTGCAGCTAGCTTGTGCAGTTTTGTGTCCACCAGCTGTGGCTGATGTCGACCCACGCACTGTTTGATTATTGGATAGTTACAGTTGGTAATGCAGTTGACGTTTTTGTACTAATTATTTCGTACTCTGTACTGCAAAATTTTGGAATTTATAAAGTAAAGGAGCACAAATATTTGCATCACATTCATGTTGGCGTGTTGGGTAATCCTACTTTGAGATACACGGTAGTGTGTGTGTGTGTGTGTTTGAGAAGTTAAATAACTGAAATGATTAATCCAATCGGCCATGACACACAACAAAAGACAGTTTTACCGTGGTTCAAGGGTGTGTCCAGATTAGTGTGGGGCCTATAAACTATTCTTAATCCGTTCAATGCCGAGAAAATTTCAACACCACCCAATTGCAAGAGGTATTATCCTTGTGACCTTTGCCTCTTGCTGACCTCTTTGAATCCATGTTCCTGGGATAGCTAGAGCTGTTTGGTGTGAAATTAACTCATTGTACCCCAAGACCGAAATCCCCAAATTTTGCCATTGTCCTCTGAAGACTGCATTGGAGTGCAGGACGCAGATCGACCATGATAGTTGAAGGGTGATGCCAGAATAGCTTGGCGCCTATACCTATAGGCGCCAAGCTATTCTGGCATCACCTTTCAACTATCATGGTCGATCCATATCTTGCTGTGGTGCGTCTGGGGTTAAACGAGTTCAGGAAGATTGCAGAAACGCAGTCTGCATTAGCTGGCACCGAACTGGTCAAGAACGAGCAGAAATAATGCTTCTGGAGGCCTTCCCCTCTTGTTCAGGTCGCCACAACCTGCCACATTCTTTCAATGTCCTCCTTTTACTATTCCGACATGCAACATCTCTCTCGGATCTATGTCCTGCAGTGAACATAAAATCAAAATAACATCACACCACAGTATGTGAAGTCACCAATTGAAAGCCAGACTTGAGATCTTCATCTTGTGAATATGTATTCCAGGGAATTGCAAATAAGAGCTGGACTATTCTAGCACTACCCTTGAACTACAAGTATTGTGGTCAATCTGTCTCTCACATCCAAACAAAAGCAAAACATAAATCTCAAATTGCATCAAATTATAATTTTGAATTCAAGCACAAAATATCGATCATCTTCATGCTTGCATGAAGCTACCAAATGTAACCAACTTGACATACATGTCCATAAAAAAAAATCTTCAATCTTTCTTACAGATTAATGTTTCTTTCGTAAATCTCGAGTGCTTTTATATCTGCGGGAAACACCTTTTGGAAAATGCTTCAGCAAGTCCTTGTTCACGAGGTGCTGGTTGATTTTCAGGTGATGGTCAGGCAAAATTTGTCCATTGTATGTAGGTAAAGTAAGTAGGCGTTCATAGGGGGCTAAGCTGTGTCGGCCTTTCAGTAGGCGGCGCCATATCACCTCGATGCCTCCTTGTGACTGCAGTCTATGGTGAATGCCATGCTTGTTCACACGTTTCCAAGCACTGGGCTGGTAGTAAATCTCCGCCCGTCCGCGTGTCTGGATCATGGCTGATGTTGCTGGCTGAAGAAACTGTCCACTCGTTTGTGGAAATGTATTGTTGCCAGGCCTTGGCTTCATC